>CM076847.1:129096079-130296079 GCA_039519185.1 Astragalus membranaceus | reverse complement strand
CGAACTCTTCATACTCAAGAGCTCACTATATGAAGCAGAATCTGAATACAGAAAACTGGGAGCTACATATCAGGAGCTATCCTTAGAGTATGAAGAGCTGAAGGCTAAGAAAACATATTACATGCAAAGACTCTCAAGCACTGAGAAAGTTACATCAGAGTTGGAGGACTGTAAGCGCAGTAAAGCTGAGCTTGAGGAAAAAGTTTTCCGCTTGAAATGGGATCTAACAACAAAAGAAACTTCTTGGCGCAATAATGCTCAGTTAAAGTATGAACTTGCCCAGATGACAAGAGAAAACGGCGAGCTACGAAAGAAGAAAATTTCTCTTCAACAAGAGAATGAAGGGTACCAGAAGAAAGTTAAGGCTCTTGAAGAAAAACTGAAACAAAATGATGCAAAACAAGACCAGTACATTCCCAAGGAATACAGTATTTCTACAACTGCCCAGGAAGATTTAAAGCTCTCAAAGGTATGTACTACAGGTAACTGATCTTTAATTATTTTGCTTTGATCTGTTAAAGTTGACACCCAAAATAAAATGGAGTTCATAATAACTAATGACTTTGGCTTTCACTTGCAGGAAGAGAATGAAGGAAGAGAATGACTGTAGCAGTATCAAGTCCAGTGATGGGAAATTTTTACTGCCACAGCTTTCCAATGTCACAACAAGCTTTCTGACTGAACAATATCACAAGCTGGGATAATCATAGTAACCAACACCGGTCTCTTTGTTCATTGTTTGTTTTGCCTCACAATACTATAAGTCACAGGATTATAGCTGATTTGAACTTTTCTTGATTTCAAAGACCGAGATTCTAGGAATTTTCAAGTCTAAAACCTTGTTTTCAGGTGCATGAAAACTGTACTGCTCGTAGTTCTTTCAAAGTTGCAGGAGATCTGTATTTATTTTCTCCTTTACACCAACAATTTTCTCTCCTTTAATTGCCACCAGTTATCCTTCCTGCATTTGTAACTTGTTATACACAGCTAGTCAGCTAGAATTATTTAACAGAAAATTTAAATGTGATTATCATACGGGTTTAAGCAACAGGAACCATCCAACACTCTAACGATGTTAAGTTACTCTGGCTTGATATCCTATTCCTGGCAATAAAATTCTGGCTATATAATATTTCTCATTTCCCTACTTATGGCATGGACATCAATAACAAAAACTGAACTCACGTCAATAAATAATTGATAAATAGGCAAGAAATTACCTTCTGAGGTAGCAACCAAATAGCTTTAGACGTGAGTTTCTTATATTTCTAAGGGAAATCAACGTCATTCTACTTTGAGCTTAGGTTGCTCCAACATTTCTTAGTTTTCTACTTTTAACATCGACTTCGACTAATCGTTATAGAAAATGATTGATGTTTTGTTTAACAAACTTTAATTGCTACAATCTTTGAGCAGAGGCCAAAAATAGGTTAAACATAGGACATTGTTGCTGTAATCAATTGACCAAACGACTAATTATAGAGTACATTAGATCTTCGGGCAAAGTGGCAAACCCTCATTTCGAATTAACCAGCAGCCAAGATCAGCAAATCCTAAATAAATTAATTTACTAACTTTGAGAGGGTTAAAAAAACACAACAAAGTACTTACAATATTTAATTTTGGACTGCTATTAACTTATAACCATAGTTTTATATTTGAATTCCACATAAGTGTTTATTACAGTTTGTTCTTGTAATGTATAAATCTCCCAAATGTAGTTCCTACAATGATGAAGATTGTAAGACAAGAAAATAAACCAACGCAAGAAACATTTAAAGAAACCAAAAAAACCATAAAATTGAACATTGGTTATTTGAAGTAGATCTCATTCATGGTTAATTGAGCCAGAATATCATAGGTATAGAACGACCAGCTTTTTTTGGGGAGTCCTCTGTTTTAGTTTACATATACACTATTCCGGCTCGGAATTTTCAAAGTAAAAAATATATCAATAATAAAAGCATACACTATACAGGCTCGGAATTTTCAAGGAAAAATATATCTATAAAAAAGAAGGATTTAGAAAAGAATAATCGGGCCAACTATTTATTTACGTAAGAATGAAGAATAAACAGCGCCATTTGCTAATCCAATCATACAATTCGTGTAGTTCCATCATATATAATCAGAAAAACAAAGGCATCTACTGGACACTTATAAATAATAACCTCGAGACATCCAGAACTGAGATTAATTCCCTTGAGGTCTTTTCTTCTTTTCCATGTCCTCTCAACTATCCTTTTTACAGTATGGAATATGCTCGAACCACCTCAACAATTGGTGCTCGGCATAAAGGACATTTACCTCCGCTACGAACCAACTCATTGGCACATTTTGAACATGTGCACATGTGTCCACATCTGCAAAAATTGAAATTTGGAGAAAGGACCAAACAAATCAAGAAACAAAACCACCTTAGAAAAAGCAACCAATATAAATTTAGATCCCGTCAAAAAAATTTAAGGTTGAATTTGGTTCATTAGCACTAATTTTGTATGCATAATGTATAAATACCTGTACAAAAGCGAATCAATGTGGTTATCACAACAGACACAGCAAGTTCCTTTTTTCACATGCCCCCACTTAGACCCATCGTCAGATGTCTCAGCACTAAATCCTACAAAATAATTTAACACATAATGAGTGACTAAAGATAAAAGAAAGACAAACCCAAAGTAGTCACGAACATTTGAATAAATGCAACCAATAAAGGTATAAATGCAACCAATAAATTCATTCAAAAAACAAGACACATGACATTCAAGTGCATTGAATGAAGCAGAAAAAAATCACATACCATTTTCACCAGCTGAGCGGTTCAGAGCTGCAGAGACCTCCTGTCTGACAGAACGCTGCAATTCCAGTTGCATATCCATGCATGCCTCCAACATTCTCTGCATGTGATTCATGCCTTGCTGAAGTCTTGCCATATCTGATCTTAAATCATTCATTATCTCCCATTCCTGCTCTCGGTCAGAATCGAAAACTACTACTTCAAAAAGGATTTTAATAAAATATAGTATGAAAGCATATAAGCCGCCGGGTACACATAAGTATGTAAAGGATTTAGGCAAATGGAAGAACACCGGATTAAAAGAAAGAAAAAGGTAATTAAGTTGACAAATTGTCTGAAAGGCATATCATTACTCGAGAGTTGAGACCTGAATATGGCTACAAAGATCACAAAAAGCCGACTAGCAAGAGCTTTAAAGCTACTTAGAAACTCCCATTTAACTAAAATTCAACACGATGCGCTACTTCGATGTCTTATATATTATTATCATTTTGCACGGCAGTAATCACCATAAATAATATGATAGGGGAGGATTTATTAATATCCTGAACCCCATCAAATTTAATAATTTCTATAGCTTCCATTGGTATCTTAGCAGCAACTACTGATGCTTTTGCATCGAACTATCGAAGCCTAATTCATTGCATGTCATTGCATGTCAAAGAATGATGAAAAGAAGCGACATACTACTATATTCGTATGCATTTTCACAGGTAATATTTTGTTTAGGACTCAAAAACGGCTGTGAAAATAACCAATATATATACATATAATCAAGGAATTTATATTAGAAAACTGCTCACAATTTCAGATCGATGCATGCTATGGCGCGACCATCCAGTATGATGCAAATCTTGGTGCCAGAGAGGTTGTGGTGGAGGCACTGGTGGAGAAGGCAACACCAGTGAAGGTCTGTTAATGGCTTCATGCTGACCCTCATTACTTTCATCACCCTGCTGATCAGGGTCCCGATCAGGTGAGGCAGCAGTCGGTGTTGGCAAGTTCCGATGCAAATCCCAGTCAATTGGTGCACGACCTTGCCTTTCCACATATGACTGTATTAGTTGATCAAGACTTTCGCGAAAACCACTTCGAAGAAGGTTAGATACACTTCTCCTGAAACATGAATATAAAAATCCATCACTATCAGAAGGCTTGCTGCCTGAAAGAAATGAAAGCCAATAAATGAAGTATCGAGCATGTTCTGGACAATCTCAAGGTAGAACTGTCCTATTTGTTTTAAATTTTGTAAAGTGTTAGACAAGTGTTCGAACAGAAAACGAGGCAGGTTTGAGCATAAATCTATTATTTCCACCTCTTCAACACCAGCTGGCACATAATAAATATAAGCCAAACGGGCTCAGCCAATCGGGCTCAGCCATCTGAAGCAGAAGTTCCAAAAGGGAAGAATTACCTGCTCAGAAGTTCTCTAAGCTCCATACTGTATACATTATCATCATCAGGGGGATGAAATCTATTGAATCTTCTAAAAGGAATGCCACGGCGATTCCTTGAAGCTCCCGAAGGTCCTTCAGACCAATTACCAACACCTTCCCTTGTGTTATCCTCATGCCAACTTCTTTGAGCTTCCCTTGGTTGAGGATCTTCCCCAGCTGAATTTCTGGGTGTTTCTTGTGGCCAATCACTGACTGCCCTTTCATCTCTAAGCTGATTGAATGGACTTTGCTGCCAGTTTCCTCCCCCATTTTCAGCAATCGGTTCCTGCCAAGCCCCTCCTTGATTACTAGCTTCTTGCCAATTAATAGTCTCACTTGTGCTACTCTCCAAAGCTCCCGGTTGATTATGCAACTGACGCGGATCAGTTTCCGGGCTCCTAATCTGCTCTTGGTCATAGCTTTCTTGTTGGGCATCTACGGGATTGCTTGATTGATTCTCTTCGCGTCTTGTTTCATTGATGGTACTATCTGGTGTGGCATCAGGATTGGTACCTGCTTGACCACGGACAATATTTTCTAATCTTGAACGAAACCCCTCCCTAAATCACACCGTTTAAGTGTCAATAACAATCACAAGTTGCACCCAACAAAAATCATCAACATACCATTTTTTTAATAGATCCGTGATCATAAAAAAAGTTGCCATATGATAGCTATATACAATTTTTTAATGAGTTTTTTTTACAGAAGAAGACACAAGCCAAGGGGACCACTGCATACCATTCTGTCTTATTGAACTGCAGAGCATAAATAAGCTTATTAAATATTGAGAAACGAGCAAAAAACTGATTTAAAATATCTATTGTCTTGTTATTTATATGCATACACACAGACACATAACAAAAGGTGAGAGTCCCGTGTTGACTATAGATATGGCCCAAGTAGCACTGATAAAGCTTTAGCAATCCTCATCTTACAAGCCATTTTTTGTGGGTTTGAGTTAGGCCCTAAGCACAAAGTCTAGATGGTATCGATGTCTATCCTAGGTCTAGTATTGGGCCAAAATCTTTGTTTTCCCGCCTACATTTGTCTACGCTCATGATATCAAGTATTGAGCATGAGGGATGTGTTGAGATTCTTGTTATTTCACTAGCATATTAGTTCACGCTTCAGATGTTTGGTCCTGGCGGTGTTGAGATTTGAGAGTCCTACATCAACTAGAGATAGGGCCTAAGTATATTGCTTAAAAAGTTTGGACAGTTCTTACCTAGCAAGCCGGTTTTGTGGGGTTGAATTAGGCCCTAACCTCAAATTCTAGACAAACAATACATTAACTACAAATATATTGATTTAAGTGAAACATGGGAAACCTGATGATTATCCTAACATAATAAAACCAATAAAAATATGTACTGTGACTGAGAACAGAAGTGACAATTGTTTTTTGATAAATAATAAAATAGTTCATTTGAAATCATTAATAAACAAATGGATAAAGATATACTTTCCCAGACCAAGACTAACTGAATAAAATAATGAGTAAACTGACAATTCTGTCTCAAAGTTACGTATTATTGAAAGTATAAGAGTCAAATAAAAAACCACCATTGTGCGTGTACAAGTTACTTCTTGACACAGATTGTAGAGCATTTCAACCACTTTTAATCTTATTCCTATACCAAAAGTTATAAATTTTTAGTACAACACAAGCAATGCAATACATGGATTTAAGGTAAGGAATAAGGATTTATTTTTTTAATATCATAAGATACCATGATAATTTCATTTCGTAAGGTGTCTACGACACAAAACCCAAGTTTTCTAAATTATACCAGTTTAGATTCTAAAAAATTTATAATCCTAATTAGATTCAGAAAATTAAAACACTAAGAAAAGAACATATTTGAAAGTAAACCTTAAATTGCATACCTTATACCAGAAACTGTGTGTCGTTGTCTTAATTGAACTAATTCATTTGCAGCCAAAGAAGGAGGCCTCTCATCTTCAACAGTTCTTTCATTTCGAAGGAACCTACCTCTGAGCAATGACTGAAAATGGTAATCTTTGTATAAATAGTCGATTTGCAACCAGAGGAAGGTAGTATACTTGGTGAAAAAGGTAAAAACAAGTGATACGCACATAAATATCTTTTTGTCTTCCAGTTTAATAATTTTCTACTGAAAAAGTAAGTAAAGACTTTTAATCAACTGAAGAAACAAAAATTGAAACAAAAAGCAATGGCGCATGTAACAACAAGAGGAGATATATTATAATAAGCACACTGAACCATAAATTGGCCCATTATCCACTACAACGGTTAACAGAGCAAAAAGAATATCAAAATTTCCAGCACATGTACCAACCTTAAATACTGAAACCAATAACAATCTATAGCTGTATACAAGGAGGGAAAAGCCACAACCCAAACCGGACACAACAGAGAATAGGGGCAAACATGTGCTTATTGTTCAGTATTAAGACAGAACATAAGTACATAACTATTATCTAAACAGAGTTTAATAAAGTTGAAATCACAACCATAATAGAAATTACTGAAGCCTTGAACTAAACACGAGTTCTTGTAAGACTTTGCCACTTTCATAACCTGCTAAGGTTTTCCAATCAAGTGAATTTATCATGACCAAGGAAACATAAATTGTAAGAAAATTCGGATAGGGTACCCAACAGACCTGAATACGGTTGCGATGAGCAAAATCAGAAACAGCTCGGTGCTCCAACAAGCCCTGCAGCTCTCTTTGTCTTTCCCTTTCTATCCTCACAAGCAAATCAACTAGAGCCTGTCTTCCACGCAGCCTCAGCATGTCACGCCGAACATGCTCCGGCTGACCCTCATCATGATCAGCTACCACATCACGGGTCTGATCAACTTGAGCAGATGCACTTACTTGAGCATCCCTACGGCTTCCACGTGAACCTCTCTGCTGGCTAGTCATTTGCACCCATTCCCTGACAATTCTTACCCTCTCACGCTCTGTTTCTCCGAGCCATTCTGATCTACGGTTATTGTTTCTCTGACTTACGTTAGATGAATGATCACTAATACCACTTTCCATCCATCCCCGAACAATCTGTCTAACTCTCTCCCTCTCAACTTCGCCAAGATCAGGAGATTGCTCCCTACTAGACCCATTATGATTCCCACGTGCATTCCGTGATCCAAGCTGATCGTGTGACCAAGTACCATAATCATTTTCACTTTCACTTGCATCCCCCAAACTCCCCTGATTTTCACTTCCTCGACTGCCAGACATAGTACTTGAAACATTGGTATTAGCATCAGAACCCCTTTGCTGCCGCAACCTTTCCCTCATCCTTTCACGAGCCCGATTCAACAAATGTTCGTCCTCCAATTCACGCCACATCTGCATAATGGCAGATGCCTGAGTGCTTGGCCTCTCCACAGCCCCCTCCTGGCCAGAAGTAGGAGACTGTGATCCCCTCAAAAAAGAGGAGTCCAACATGGAGACTGTATGTAATCCTGCAAGCGCCATCAACTCAGACTCTCGATTCCTCCTCTCAACCTCAATAGTAGTTATCATCTCCTGTGCCTGCCGGGCAGCCCATCTGCTCAAAATACGTGAATGGCGTCTCCGTGCTGCTGATGATTCCGCTAAGTCGTCCCCTTCAAGATCAGACCTCCGTCTCCTCCGAACCAGCTGATCACCCTCATCATCCTCATCATCTTGTGCCCGGGAAGAGCTACACGAAGCAAATGACATGCAATCATCCATGTGACCACGCATAAAGTCCTCCAATCCATGCTCAAACTCGGCATGAGCATCAGCAGGTTCAGGCTTCTGCTGTAGAGGCTGAAAATCTGTCATACTCACAGAATCACCACCACCCCTCTCACCACTTCAACTATAGAACCCACCCAACCTCTATCCCTGTATCAAGCCACCAGTATAAATACACCCCAAGCGAACACCATTACTATGGCTAAAATAAATATAACCCAGTTTGCTAAACCACCCTTTCAATCTCCCGAAAACCGAAAAGGAAAACAAAAAAGAAAAAGAAAAAATGGAAGCCCAATCTCAGAGTCAAGCCCATGGGGAAACAAGGTAAAAACAATAAAAGGAATTCCCTAATCAAATTGAAATTCAGAGTCCCACCACACATGCCACCTGATAAATGATACTAGTCAAACTCAACATACATAACCATAAAAATATTCAGATTACAAGAAATATAAATAATTTGTCAAAAATCAAGCGCTGAATCCAATTATCCAATTCAAAATTGGGATCACCGAAAAGAGGAACGGGGAGATAGCGTCGAAATCAAACTAGGGCGAGAACTGGAAAGCAAATTGCAGAAGAAGAAGGAGGAGGCAGATACACGTACCTGGTAGTGCGTTAGCGTGTGGTTATGATGATGAAGGGAAAAAGGAAACCCTAAATTTCGTGGCAATGAAGGTAAATTGGGAATTGAAAGAGAGAAAAAAGTGGGAAAATATGGTGAAAGAAGAAAAGACGCAAAACAGAAACAGAAAAGGGAAAGAAAGAGAGAAGAGAAGAGATGAGAGGAGCTAATGATGTCAGAATTTATAGAGGAGAGAGAAACAAGAGAGAGAGTGGTTGTGTGTGTGGCGAGACGGGGTGTGTTCTTCAATCTTTAATCTTTAATAATCTTTAATCTTTAATCTATTCTTAATTAATCTAATCTTAACACGAAACTTGTTGTTCTATTAACCATTTTTCTTCCATAAAAAAAATTAACCATTTTTGATATTACAAACCAAAAACCAAATTAAGTTTGTTGGATTTGATAAAAAAAATTAAGCTTGTTGGTATCAAGTATTGCCCCACTTCTATATTTTAAACAAGAGAAATACTAACAAGTAATAAGAATCTCTTTCCAACACCTAAGTTTCAACCAAATTGATACTATAGAATATAACAATCATTCTACTCAATTAAATTATCATCTCAATTAGTGATAATATCCTCTTGTAAAAAAATAGTGATAATATATCCCAAGGCTAGTCAACAAACTCAATTATAATGGATGTATTCGAGATTTTTATAAAAATGAATTACACTTACATTACCCAAAGACAGTCCATAAAAATGTGAGGCCTTTTTCACGGACTCCTAATACATAAAACTAATAGTATATTTGTTTGAGGTGAAATAAGGGAGGGAGAGATAGGGAAAAGAAAGTAAGAGAGAGAGAGAGAGAGTGATTTTCACGTGAGGGGAAAAGTGGGAAAGAGAGAGAGATGATTATTTTAGTGTTTTTTTGCAATCTCTTCAATTGTGGGAACAAAATAAGCATAAAAGATTTATGAATTATGCTTTTATCATTTTACCCTCACTTTAACTACACTCGCTAATTAAATTAAATGATTTAAATAATTGTTTAGCTAATTTAATTCAATAATTAAAATAAATTTTAAGTTGATTAGATTAAAATAAATATTTAGTTAATTAAACTAATGATAATTTATATATTGTTTTTTAGTTTATAGATGTTTTTCTCTTTTCAAAAATAGTATCATTTCTCTGTACTCTCTTTCTCTCCGACCAAACCAATAGACACATCTCTCTCATCAAATCAAATATGTTGATTCATGTAATCAAGCCAACATCAAACATATAATCCACCCATAACCCATTCATATAGTTAATTATACTTTAGTAGTATAAATGTAGAAATTTGACATATATATTACATAATACACACACATGCATTGTTAAAATCAATTAACTTATGTTATAGTTCATTTATAAATAAGAAACTACTCGATCTAAAACTCAGTTTGGTATCGCATGTCCTTTTTCCCTTCCCTCGTGTCTCCTTTAGAAATAAGAAAACAACTACTAACACCTTGCAACAAAAGGATGAACCCGCGAAACTAACATAGTTAGTTCAATTGGCGAGTTAAGTGATACCGAAGGAGTGCACTAAAGAAGTGCAAGAAGGAGGTCTCGAGTTCAAACCCGAGAAACTAACATTTCTCCCTCCCCCACTAATATCTAATATCTATTTATCTAATCTAATCTAATATCTATTTATCTATTTATCTATCTATTTATACAAACAAACATCCTATGAAATTACCAATTTAGATATCTTATTAACAAGACACATATCTAATTTAAGGGTAAAAATGTCATTACCCTCTATTTCTTTCTTTTTCTTCTTACATTCTCTTTCTTCCTTTTTTCTCTTTCTTTTTACACTCTATTTCCTCATTTTCACTTTTCTCTTACATTCTCTCTTACTTTTTTCTTTTTACTTTACTTTTACTTTTCCCATAAACAATTTTTCTTTTTCTCCTATCACTTCATTTTAGTTTTTTTAACTAAATTTCTAAATTTATACAATGCAACATTTATTATTTTTCTCCAACAATACCCTAAAATTTATTTGTATTTCCAAGGTATCCATTCCTCTCTCCTCATAATAATTTAGGGGTATTTTAGTCTTACCATATTTTTTGAGCATAAAAAGTAGCATATCTAATCATTTTCTTAAGACCCGCACATAACCTTAAACGACAATTAAATTGAGATGGAGGGAGTATAATCTACTAATCAACTAAAATAATCAATTGAAACTACGAGATAACTGCAACAACATATAACAAAACACAGGATAACTGCACTGATATATAAAAAAAAACACAGGATTAATATTTGTCATTGATAATTAAATTTTTTGAAGACTACTATAAACCTACTATCTAACAAACAATAAGATTTAATGACTATTTAAACTACTGATTAATATTTAAAACAAATATTTCTTATTGATAATCTACTATCCCTCTTTTACTATCTTCTATAATCTACTAACCAACTAAAATAATCAATTGAAACTACGAGATAAATGGACTGATATATAAAAAAAACACGAGATTAATATTTGTCATTGATAATTAAATTTTTTGAAGACTACTACTACAAACCTACTATCTATAAAACAAGAAGACTTAATGACTATTTAAACTACTAATTAATATTTAAAACAAATGTTTCTTAGTAATCTACTATATAACTTTTACTATCTACTATAATCTACTAATCAAGTAAAATAATCAATTGAAAATACGAGATAACTGCATTGATATATAAAAAAACACAGGATAACTACAGTGATAAATAAAAAACATGGGATTAATATTTTCCATTGATAATTATAATTTTTGAAGACTACTATAAACATACTATCTAAAAAATAAGAAGTTTTAATGACTATTTAAACTGATTAATATTTAAAACACAAGTGACAAATATTGGTCACTAATACCTAAAAAGGACAAATAATTGTTACTGATTATTTTATTGATAATCTACTAGGATAAGTATTTCTTATTGATAATCTACTATCTATCTTTTACTATCTACTATAATCTACTAATCAACTCAAATAATCAATTAAAACTATGAGATAACTGCACTGATACATAAAAAACATGGGATAACTGCATTGATATATAAAAAATACGGGGATAACTGCAATGATATATATAAAACCACGTGTTAGTTGCACTGATGTATAAAAAAACACGGGATAACAACACTGATATATAAATGATACTTTTATATTTTTAGATTGTAATATTTATCTATTTTAATTTTATTTGAAACTCATTTTTTATTTACTTTAAATTTGTCTTTATTTTCACGGGGTAATGTTTAGACTATTTAAATATTGTCTAAGTTTATTCATAAAAAGAACACGACAGCACCCGTACGTATTCACGGGTATCCTACTAGTTGCTTATAAAAATAAAATGAAACAAACTTGCATTTCGAAATGTCTAGAGACCAGAGAGTAGGGTCGCCACATGTAATCCATATATATATATCCATCCCAATATGAGGATTAGGTAAATATTCAACACGTGGGGTTGCTTTAATTAATACATCAACATTTCCACTTGTATGAAGACAAGGACATTGGTATGTAAAATTGAAAGCGTGTTGGTTATGTTACTGTTAGGTAATCCATCATACACAATGTTTTATCTCTATTCATCTTGTCCCTTCCATCATCTATTACGGTTTTCGGCAAAACTCCATCTCCAACAAGCCATAAACATCATTTCGCCCATTAACATATGTTCCCTTGGTAGTGATCCAAAGAAGATTTTATCAAGCACGATAGCCTTAGATCGGGCTCAATTGGTGGCCACTTTGGGAAACGTGTAGCATTGCATTTGTTCAATTTGGATTTGCATGAATGTTCTTTTTTATTCAATTTTCTAATAAGGTTTCACGTTATTAGTTAATATGGGAGCATGCATTTAGAATCCCATGTTATTGATAGGATATTGTGAGTAGCAATGTTGGGTTGGGTCCACATATAATCCATCATTTGGGGAATATGCCGCCCTTTTTTCGGTTCTTACCCATCCCTGCTTGTGGTAAATTAACAAATAGAAAAGGCCACTAGAACAAGACAAAATTAAGAAAAGTGAAGCCAATTATTTTTGCATAATATAGTATAGATAAGTAAAACAAAGTAATGGTGCATGCATGTGTTAATTTGCAATGGAGAGGCAGGAACAGAAAGAAAAAGATAAGGGAATAGTTGTACATATAAGAGAGAAGAGGACTTGTGTTATCTTTGGTTGTATGAAGAGAGGAAGAAGTGAGAAAGAGTAAAAAGAGAAAAATAGGTGATAAATAGAGTAAATTTGAGGTATTGTTTTATTTGAAAAAAATAGACGAGAAATAGAATTGAAAAAAAAATGTGTTATTTCCTTTGTTTGGTTAAATAGAAAGTGAGAAGAGAGAAATGCAATTATTTGAGAAAACGACAGAAATATCCCTAACTACAAGACTAATATACTTGTAATGAAGGGTATACATGAAATTGAGAAAAGAGAATAAAAAATATTTTTTCTAATCGTAGGAGAGATTAAAAAAACATGTGAGCCCTACCACTTTTTAATCTCTCTCTTCTCTATTTCTTTACAAACCAAACAAGAGAGGTTTCCTCTCTCTCTCCCCCCCTCTTCCCTCTCCCTCATCTCAATCTCTCTACCCTATTTCTCCTAAAACAAATAAATTAAGAAGCGGATTTTGATTGTTTTGTTGTATGAATAAAGATGATGTAAAAGGGTAGTCTTTTTCAAAATGGGTGCAAATTACTAAAATTACTGGCTCGGTGGGTATGCCAAGTATATCGACTCTTGTTCAGTGCTTGAAGCGGAGCTGTGGGGCATTTTGCAAGGCCTGAGATTTTGCTAGTTGGAAGTCAATGGTTGCGCATGTGGATTCTTTGGTTGCGTATAGGGTCATTGCTGGAGAGGGTGCAAGTCGATTGGTTGGTAGTGGTTTGGTGCATAAGATTCGAAGGATGATTGCCTTAAGCTGGGTGATTAAAATTGAGCATACTTACCGCGAAGCTAATCAGTGTGCTGATGCATTAGCTAATTTTGGTTATAGTCTTGATGACTCTTTGATTATTTTTGAGCAGGGCCCTCATTGGATAGGCTCCCTATTGCTCGCTGATTGTGTGGGGGTGTCCCACCCTCGCTGTGTAGCCTGCTAGTTGGTCTTTTCTTTGGGGCGTTTGCCCCGTCTCTCATTAAAAAAAAACTCCTACGTAAAAATACAGACCCAAGAATAACATTGAAATCAGATATTCTCGTTTAATAAGGCTTAAATCAGTTATTCAATTGAAATTGATCATATAATAACAAGACCAAATACATCAATGAATCGAAAACTGTAAATTTTTCTTATAACTAGGACTAGAAGGAGTATATCTTGTTAGTACAATCAATTGGAGGTGATTCAAAACTTTCTACCTCTACAACAAGATCTTGAGCGGACAGAGTAAATGGCTTAGTTTTCTTTTGCCAAACAAGCGTTATAGGTCCATTAGCAATCTTCTCAGGTTATGTTGCCTTTGTATCACTACAGTTGAGTTTTTTGCACACAGAATAATGATACCAATGGATTGACAATGGCTACAAAATTCAGGCAATCTTTCATAGACAACCTCAACAGTGAGCGCAAAACATTCTCGTTCCACCATAATTTCATCAAATAAAGTTAAAAATAGTGATTGTTTCTTTTATTTGGACCAACCATAGATACATTTTATTTTGGCTTAAATATATGTTACCCCTCTGCAAATATCCTCATTTTTCATTTACCCCCGCAAATTTTTTTTTTTTTTTTAAAAAAACACCTTGCAATACAAACGAAATTATTAAGGCAGCTAATAGTATATATTACATAGGGCAGCTAATAGTATATATTACATAAAAAACGAAAATGGAATCATCATCATCAATACAAACGAAATTGATTTGGAAATGAAATCATCATCATCAATACAACCCAAAAAACACAAACAAGAGCAAGCCATTGAAATCTTCATCTTCCCATATCTTCATTTTCTCAAACAACACCATTGAAACAACATTCCCTTTCAGAACAATTTCTCAATACGATTTCAGAACGATTTCTCAACGATTTCAGAACGATTTTCTCAAACAACAACATTGAATCACCGTCGAACCAGATTTGAAAGATGAAGATATGATTTCAGAACATTCTTTATGCCCCATGAATCTAAGAACGAAAAAATGAGATTCACAGACGAAATCCATGAATCTAAGAATGAAAAAGCGAGATCCATGAATCTAAGAACGAAAAAAAACGAGATCTGTGAACGAAAAAACGAGATCTAGAAACTTAAATCGTAAATCCAAAAACGAAATTCACAAACGAAGATGATGATTATGAGGAATGATGATGATTTCGTTTCTAGGTTTATTATTGTTGTTGATGATGATGATGATGATGATGAGGAATGATGATGATGAATTTGGGGATGAATTTCTGGGTTTCTGCAGAATCGTTTTATATAATATATATTAATAGCTTGCTTAATATTCAAAAGAATTGATTTTGTTTAATCGTATTAGTGAGTGGGTATGATTAAAGGGTCATGAGTTCAACACTCATCTCTCCCAAATTCCTTAATTTTTTTAGTAACAATGTGTCCCTACTTTGCCATGCAAGCTGCCACGTGGCAGCAATCCATTGGTTGCTGACGTGGCAGCCACGTATCTGATCCAGCTAGGTATCCACATCTGCAATCAATTAACAGTGTTATCCCAAGTAGCTAGCTTAGTTGGCGAGCTAAGAGATACCAAAGGAGTGTAAAAAAAAATTGCGAGGGGTAAATGGAAAATGAGAATATTTACGGGAAAAATGTAGGTGTGGCCATATTGTTGGAATCAACGAAATTGAAAATCAATGAATGATAAGAAAAAAATTAGTAAAAGCCAGCACGAATGTTGAGACTGGTGTTAATAAAAAGGAATTTACGGCCTATTGATAGGCATTTGGCCACATGAATCTTCAATCAAAACAGGAATGAAAGACCTAAGAATCATGCAATGTTCACTAACTCAACTCGGCCATCAAGTTAGTTGACTAACTGCATAAGCATTAATATTACCAAACAATTTCGAAAGCTACGAACACATGGTGAATTGGTGATATATCAGAAAACGAAGAACAGCCCAGGAAAGAAGATACCTGTTTTATATAAGCCCAAAACTGATAATGGCCCGTTTGACTCTTGCTTTTTGCAACCATCTTCTCTTCTTATACACCCCCATCCACTCCAAATATTTTAACACGCAGAATGAGTCTAAGTTAATCTGATAAAACACTTTTCTCGGTAATTAGCTCCTTAAAAACAGTCTAAATGCAAATTACATTCTACACTTCCTGATAAAACTAATGAAATCAAATAAACCTGATGTAAGATCTAACTCTTAGTCACTATTTAATATTTATTACCTTTGAATTGATCATGTATAAATCAACCATCTTATTAGGCCAATAAATATTGACATACGAATTATTTGGAAGTTCAGACATCATTTTCTACTCATCGGTCCTTGCAATCTCAGTTCAGTGAATTGTATTAAACTGCAACAACGCCACTGTGCTTCTATCCTGTACATTTCATGGTTGGATTTGGAAGATCACATTCTCCATCATATAGCTCGGTAAGAATCACTGTTTGACAGCTATGCCATTATTGTCAACAGCACAAGGTAAAACAAGAGTAGTTTTATATTTGATTCAATCAAACAGTAGCCCACTTTTTAAGACCTAAAACAGTTTGTCCAAACTTAAAACAGAGATTTTCCCAAGGTTTGCACATACTTAAAAGATTGTGAAACTAATAGTACCACATTATCGTATAATAATAGAGAATAATACCCTGAAAGCATTAAAGCAGGCAACAATTAACAACATACTTAGAGGAAACATACCTGCATATACAGCACTATTTCTCGGGTTACCAATCCTATCTCTCCCTACAATTTCATCACCTAACAACCAGCGGTTTCACATAAAAAATTATGTGTTTGGTTCAAAAGCTTCTCCATCGAGTCATAAACACAAGGATAAACTCAAAAAAGAAGCATAGTTAAAGGACCCAAGTAAGGATAAACTTAAAAAATTGTGTTTGGTCCAAAAGCTTCTCCAAAAGCATTTTTTATTCTAAAAGTGCAATAAAGCCCCAGGCTTTGATAGGTACCAGATACATTGATATTAGAAGTATCAAATAACCGACGAGTGTAAAATAGGCACTAAGCAAAGTCTTGCCACTTACACATTGCCTTCGTCATTATGCGATGAAATGTCTGTTGGTAGGGCGGATGTAGATAAGATATGAATGCAATTGTTTTGTGCTGCTTAAATGCAGGTACTACGATGAAATGCATGGTTGCATGATGGGATGATTTATGTATGATTTATTGATGATGCAGAGAGATTTTTTTGTAATGATGAGAAATGAGACTTTTGGTGCGAGAGGCAGAGAAGTAATCATTCCTTAGAAAAAGGTTTGAACTCAGACGTGGCAACCTCAAGGTTGTCATTCACATGCACTGAAACAGAAAAAATCCACTGCAAACTGGTTATTATGAAAGATAAAAGTGCAGAAAACTAAAGAAAATAGGAGATGATTTTCCCTCTACCTTCTAAGCCTTTCCCTCTATCCCCATTCCTCAGTTCACCGAAAGGCGCCTTGTCTTTCCCTTCCTAATGTCGTTTCCTTCCTAAAGTTAGAGAATCCATTTCCGTAACAATCAGAATTACGAAAAGCCAGAAGACCAGCAGATTCTTTTTTATGCATATAATTTATAATCTATAATTCAATAATATTATAACTTACGTAGAGCACATATAGGCTACTAAAGCTCCAGAAGCAATCTGTTCTATCAGGAAGGGAAATGGATTTGTTGTAGTCACTGCTGACTAGTGATTACAATCACGATCCATGCTAAGCCATCAAATCTCCATCAAGTGGCTTAATTAGAATGGTCTGACTGCAGTGACTGTTGCTTTCATAATTGAAGGCAATTCAGGTCCTTCCATAATTAAAAAACCTTAACAAAGCCCTTGTGCTTCCAAGTTCCATCAACAGGAAATACAAATTAAGTGGCAAGCTATACATTTCTTGTCTGGAAGATTTCATTCTCTGGTCTTGACCACATAGTTCAATAAGAAACATGCAATCCGCTACTATGTAATTACTGTCAACTATACAAAGCAGCTTTATCCTTGATTCCATTCAACAGTAGCCCACGTTAACATTTCAACCATTTTGTCAAACCTTAATAACACATCGCAGAACATCAAAGACTAGCAAACATTTACAATATATATATATATATATATATATATATATATATATATATATATACACACACACACACACACATAATACATGTCAGAAGAATATTTTCTCGTGTTACCAATCCCACCATCACCTCCAATTTCTTTACTTCACAAAACCAGTGATCGTACATAAAAATATTCATATTACCTCTGCTCCAGTTGCTTCTCCATCACAACATAACTTATTAATAAAAGGATAAACTCTTCCGAAAAGCTACCAAAATAAAAACAAAGCAAAGGATTAAAATGCATGTGACAACAAGAAATCTAAAATGCATAAAGAATTGGCACCTTTACAAAACAAAAAAGAGCTGAGATTCCAAGACTGAATTAGTGGATTCATTCCTGGCTACACAAACAAGACATTGGTTGTTGTTATAGAAGCACTGAAAATGAAATACAGCGTGTGTATTGAAAAAATATCTATGAAAACACAAACACTTATTCTGTGGTCAATCAAAATGCATCATGCATAAGTATTCTTTTCATTATCGGGTTATTGATCAAGAGGCAATCTGCTGAGTAACCCTCGAAAATTCAGAATCAAATTCAGATGCGTAGGACGTTTCGTGGTTTATATAGATTTTTTCTAAGCGATCATAACTGAAAAATATAACGACAGACAAAGACAAATACTAGTACACGCGGAAAAATTAAAACAGAATTTCAAGAAAAGTGAAAGCCAGAATGATATTTCATTAGAGAGGTAACGACATCGCTATATCAAATTGAGACGAGTCAAGATATACATTAAGTGAACCCTGATTTTAAACGAGTATTCAAGAACTGGTAAACTTAGTGACGGCCTTTGTTCCTTCGGAGACGGCGTGCTTGCTCTTTTCCGCTGGCTTCTTCTCCGCCTTCGTCTTTTCCGCCGGAGCCTTCTCTGCTGGCTTCTTTTCCGCTGGCTTCTTCTCCGCCTTCGTCTTTTCCGCCGGAGCCTTCTCTACTGGCTTCTTTTCCGCTGGCTTCTTCTCGCCCTTGGCCATTGATGGAGAAGTGAGTGAAACGAAAACGAAAGTTAAAGAAAGGAAGAGCAAAGGGTTTAGAAACAGAAAAAGAGGAGCGCGATTGATTTGTTATTAGTCATGTGTTGGGAAAGGTTTATATAAGAATGGTTGGTGGGAGCTGATTTGGAGGGAGATTTTAAACATCGTGCGCGTTATTTTTCTATTCTTTTGTATTTTTCCCTCAATGACGTATTTTAAAGGTTTAAATACGTTTTTACCCCCTGCAAATAGGGGGTGTTTTGCTTTTACCCCTGCAATTTTTTTTTTTAAAAAACACCTTGCAAAAACAACTTTTTTTAAAAAGGTCCTTCTGTTAACCCACTGTTAAAAAAATGCTGACGTGTCAAACAGAATTGTGAGATCTAATTTTATTTTCATTTATAATTATTTTATGTGTGACATGGCTTGCCACATAATTTTATTTTCTTTTATAATTATTTTATCTTCTCTACCACCACTCACACCACAACCACTCTCTTCTCTCTCTCACCCACACCACAACCACCAACACCACCACCACCACCACCACCACTCACACCACACCACCACAACCACTCTCTTCTCTCTCTCACCCACACCACAACCACCAATCCTCCTCCCAGCGTGGTTCCGGCCGCTTGGTCGTCACCACGGCTCCGCTCCTCCTCTCTGTCGCACACAACTGTCACGCGAGAGAGACAGATTTTCCCCAAATCATTCGCTAGCCACGCCTCAGCCATGGTTGCGCCACCGTCTGTCGCCGTCACCGGCGAATCTTCTGGCATCAGTTCTTCACCGACGTCTCCTCATCACCACCGCCTAGATCCAGTCCTTCTAGTTTCCCTTCTGATTTCGATTTCTTCTTCCCTGCATCCAGATCGCATTCCTCCTTTGCGAGAGAGAAAAACTGCTCACTCAGATTATGAGAACGCCTCGTCTCCGCCGTTGTTATTCCACAGCACGACGTCGGCGGTTCTCTCTCCTTGTCGTCCCTTTTCCCAGCGAAACTACTACCTCTGATGTCGCCATTTCCGTTCTCTGATTCTTCATTCGCTCTCGAGGTGTTTTCATCTTTCTCTAGATACGAATCCATGGCCTTCAGGATCACTTCTTGATTCGACAACTCAGAGCAAGGTTTTGTGTTCTGTGATTTCAGATCTACCTTGAGCATTGCTTCTTTTTCCAAAAGTTCCTCCAGGGCAGTAACTCTGTTATTTCTTTGACCACTCAGGATCGAGTTCGTTGTGGTGGTGGTTGAAGCGATTTCGTTGTGGAGGAGGGTGAAGATGGCAGATCTGATGTTGCTATGGTGGACGATTGAGAGAGAAGAGAGAGGTATGTGTGTGGTGGTATGTGTGTGAGAGAGAAGAGAGTGGTGCAGAAGAATGGAGAAGAAAGAGGAAGAAGAATGATGTGGCATATCCATTTGGCATTTAAAATAAACAAAAATGAATTAAGAATGCCAAATCAACAATTCGTTTGACACATAGACATTTTTGTAACATCTGTTTGACAGAAGGGCTAAGAGCAAAAAAGTGATATTTGCAAGGTGTTTTTTAAAAAAAAAAATTTGCAGGGGGTAAAAGCAAAACACCCCCTATTTGCAGGGGGTAAAAACGTATTTAAACCTATTTTAAACAACAAAAGAATTGCGAATGTCTAAATTCAAAGTTTAAATAACCCCCCTTTTTAACATCTTTTCTATTCTTTTGTATTTTTTGAAGAAAAAAAAATGGGCAGTCATTTAAACTTTGAATTTAGAGTGCAACCAAAAACACTTCAATTAGAGATGTCAAACTGCCCACCTCAAGGATGCTTAATTGTTAAGTGATTTAGGAATCCAATCTATAACTATTGAACTTAATTGTTTATTGGCGGTGAATACTATGAATGAGACTAGTAAGATTAATTCGGTTTTTGGCTCTATTTTGACATCTTGTAAAACTCTTGTTTCAAGTTTTCTAAGCTATAGGATTAGCTATGTTAGAAGCCAAATTAATCTCGTTGCTCATTTCTTTGTAAGGGCGTTAACTCTCATGTTTTTTATTTCAGTTTAACTTGTATTACAACAATTCTTTTTTTTATATTTTCTCTTCTCTAATCTTTAACTCTAGCTATATTATCTTACACTCTTTTTTACATATTATTTTACACTCCTACTAAAACATCTTTGTCCCATAAACACTGAGTGCACTCAGACTCAGGTGTAAATTAATAGTCGATAAATAAATTTAAATTTTTAATATTTGAACAATATTGTTGGTGCATACACATCAATTGTCTTGTGAGTGTTTACCTTATCTTCATCAACAGAAATGTTATTTGAAACAAAAATATGGCCAAATACTGGCCAAAAGACCCAATACATAGGGATCGAATACTAAGGGAATACAGTGGGACCCTTTCATCATAATACTTTTCATTAGAAATTTTTGAATTTTTTTTCACCACCCATATTCACTTTCTTCTTTCCAGGTCTCTTCTTCTCTGAACAAACCCTCTTTCAATTTCTTCTTCTTAACCCACGCCTCTTCTTCCCAAATCCTTTACAAATTCACTCTTCTTCAATTTCTCGACGATTGACACTCCCGTCTCCGCCAACCACGCGTACCCTTCCCTCTAGCTTCGACAAAGTAGGTATTAGAAATATAGATTCGGTTAGGGGTTGTTGCAATTGTTAGGAATTAGTTAGATTTTAGTTAGTTTGTTAAGGTCTATATAAAGAGCATCTTGTATTCATTTTTCATTATCTTTTTTCAATCATAATAATTCTTTTTGAGAAATTCTCTCATTATTCAAGCTCTCTAGCATATTTCAGATATGAGAAAGATCTTCATCTATATGATCCTATGATTTCTAACATGGTATCAGAGCGATACCGTTGCGCGATTTACGGTGATCTTGAAGATGAAGAAGACGAAACAGAATTTGCTTATGAATCAGACGAAGAGGAATTTTTGGCTCCTAAGAAGATGGAAGAAGATTCGGTTTCTGCAATCGAGGAAATCAGCAACAACGATTTCATCTTTGGCAGTTTCCATCAATATTCTGATCTTGAAACAATTTGTGTGATTTCAGCGATTTCAATCAAATCAAAAATCGAAGGTTGCACTATGAAGATCGGTGAGATAAACTGTTTTCTTGGACCATCGTTCTTGAATCCATAAGTGAAAGATGAAGAGAAATTTCAGAAGATCGGTAAAGATGAAACTAAAATTGATTTTCTGTTTTTCAAGAAGATTCTTCCTACTTCACCAGACTCAGTTTGCATTTCGCACTTCCTCTTCCTCACATCAGATCTGTTTCATGATTTACACTTGGAGTTTGGGAACCTATCGCCGACTGCAGTGTCGTCACCGGAGGCGATTGACTCCGCAAAGCCTTCAGGACTCTCAACCTTCACCTTCGATCCAGGCGGAGTTTTGAAAGACGATGTGTACGCTGTTATCGCAGCCTTCCATCGCCAACTAGCATTTGATCTGCCTTACGCCGCCGCACGACAACATCGTAATTTCATCTTCGATCGCGGCAAGCCGCCACTTGTTACAGATCGTATTCGATCATCCTCGCATCCATCAAGCAGTGATCTGATTGAGAAGAGCGGCAGTCTGATATTTGCAAATCCTATTCTCGTTTTCGATCCCGGTGGAAGTCTCGTCGTCGACATCTCTATTGTCGTGGTGTTCGCGTTCTGTTGTGGCGTTCGTATTCTCCTCTGTTTTTCGTTTGCTACGATCCAATCTTCCAGAACGTCCGCATTTCTCTTACATTTCTGAAATCTCATTGAGAGAGAGAGAATGAAGAAAGAGACGAAGTGAAGTGAACAACCTCGCATGGAAAACGAACCATTTTTTCTTCTCCGTGTTGCATGGTTTTCGTGTTGCTGGTTTTCGTGTTTAGAGAAGAGGAAGGAGAAATGGAATCAACGGTGTTAGGAGTGAGGGAGCAACTCACAGTGAGTTTTTGGAAAAAGATGAACGCTTTGAGGTTTTTCTTATGCGTTTCTATTCTTTGAGCATAGCCGTTTCAGAATTATTACCAATTACCAATTGGCTACAATACCACATAAGGGCAAAAAGGGAAGATCAAAAGAAAAAACAAACCCCTAATTCTAATGGGCCAAACCTGAACGAAAGTAAAGCTATGGCATCAAGTGAAGATGTTGGGCCACTCATCTTGCTTATTTGGATCAGGCTTAGTTTTTTTTTTGCTGTTTGCTTTCATTAAAATTCTTTTTTGTTTGGGTTTGTTAGTTTTTTTTCCCTTCTATTTTAGTGCTTGAAATAATTCTTGTATTTCAAGTTGATGTAGAGATACCACTATCAGCTTGAAGGAGGCTATTAGAAATATAGATTCAGTTAGGGGCTGTTGCAATTGTTAGGAATTAGTTAGATTTTAGTTAGTTTGTTAAGCTCTATATAAAGAGCATCTTGTATTCATTTTTCATTATCTTTTTTCAATCATAATGATTCCTTTTGAGAAATTCTCTCATTATTCAAGCTCTCTAGCATATTTCAGATATGAGAAAGATCTTCTTCTATATGATCCTGTGATTTCTAACAGTAGGAAAACATGTGGTTGAGTGGAAGAAGAAGGCTGAGGCAAGAATACAGTTCTGGATCTTGTTTGCACAACACTTCACACGGGTTCTTCTTTCCTAAAGTTTTCATCTTCACCACATCTCCTTGCTTTTATGTATTCTCTTCAATTTAGATTATGTGTTGGGGTTCAATCTCTACATTGCCATGTTTTAGATGAGTTTTAATTAGGGTTAGTAACTTGTATTCTCTTCAATATGTGATAATGCTACAACATTTGTAGATATATGGCAAAGGGACGCGGTACTCATATAATCAAACAAACGAATGTTAACTTTTCCATCTCAGAATATGAGAATATAAAAGAACCGGTTCATGGTTATGAGGCTATAAAATCCCAATCCCTCGACATTTATTGATTTAGGTAACTTTCTTTGTTGCAATAAAATGTTGCAGCTTCTATAAGTTTATTAACACTTGGTACTTTTGTGGGTTTAAGCACTTTGCCACTAAGCTTTTCATCATAGAGACCTTAAGTATCGAATATTTTAACAAAAATGAGACCTTAAGAGGTTTAAGTGAGAAAAATTGATGCTAAGATGATATTTGATTACTTTTTTAAATGGAGATTTAAATTGTGCAGAAAAGCTTGAGAATCAAAACTTTAAATAGACTAAATTAGAGGAACTTAATTGTAATCAACCATATGATGATTTAGACAAGCCACCGCCTACAAATCGCTCCCCAATGGGTTCATTGTGGACATTAACACGTGCAAGACTTCGATGTTCCTTTGTGGGGTAGACACCTGTGAAAGACCCCAACATTGATTTAGCCTCATGAAACGAGGTTGGTTTAGGGTTTACTTAAAGCGCGTGCATCATCCAACCCTACAACCAATGGAGTTCTGCAGGACAGGACAATAACATTTATGGTATCTTCCATACCTTTTGTGAGAGCTCAGGCCAAAAGCAAGTAGTGAAAAGACTCATATCTATTTTTCTAAGAATGTGAATTGGGAGACTAGACAAGAGATTGTGAATGTAGTAGGCTTTCAATCCATTGATGATTTGGGTAAGTATCTAAGTGTTCCTATACTCCACAAAAGAGTCAATAGAAGCACCTTCAAGTTTGTTATTGACAAAGTGGACCAAAGACTTAGTTCTTGGAATGCGAGAAATTTGGTATTTGCAGGTAGCGTGACTCTTGCAAAATCAGTGCTACAAGCTTGCCCACCTATGTGATGCAATATCGTGCCCTTCCTAAAGGTGTTTGCGATGAATTTGATAAGAAGTGTCATTACTTTGTGTTGGGGAGATGAACAAAATCACAGAAATATCCACACTATTGTTGGGGATATTCTCCTTGAGAGAGAGAGAGAGAGAGAGAGAGAGCAAAAATAACAGAAAAATGGAAAACTGTAAAATGGAAAAACTTATTATTCAAGAACGGTTCGACACCTTATATATAGCTAGTGTCGATGGTGTCGAAAGCTCATATAGCTAGTCGAACTGAATGTGTCGAAAACTTATATAGCTAGTTACAATCTAAGCAATTGAATTACAAACATATTTCAATATTCCCTCTTAATTCACATCGCTAAGTGACATCATTCCAAGCATTGTCCTTAATTCTTCAAATCTTCCCTTTTGCAATGGCTTGGTCATTGCATCAGCTACTTGAAGTTCTGAGCAGCAGTATTGCAGGTTCAGCTTCTCCTTGTTGACTTGATCACGCAAGAAGTGATACCTAGTTTCTATATGTTTCGACCTTCCATGGGCAACAGGATTTTTGGCCAAATCTATTGCAGATTTGTTGTCTATCAGCAACTTCATTACTGAGTTCTTGTGTAGTCCAATTTCGGTGAGCAACATGCTCAGCCATGATGCTTGGCAGGCTGCAAAGGAAGCAGCCACATACTATGCCTCACAGGAGGACAGGGCTACTATGCTTTGCTTCTTGGAGCACCATGAGATGGGTGATGTTCCATACATAAAGACATAGCCACTTGTGCTTTTCCTGTCACATTTATCTCCACTCCAATCCGAATCTGTGTAGCCAAACACTTCGACAGTAGCAGAAGATTCAGTCTTGCTAGGGAACAAAATACCATGATTTTGTGTTCCCTTTATGTACCTAAGCACTCTTTTTGCAGCCATCAGATGAGAAGTTCTTGGCTTCTCCATGAATCTGCTGATCAATCCAACACTAAACATAATGTCAGGTCGTGTGTTGCAGAGGTACCTAAGGGATCCAACAATCTGTTTATAGAGGGTGGCATCTACTTCCATCTCTTCCCCATCATTCGACAGCTTGTTGCTTGTGTCAATTGGAGTAGAAACTGGTTTGCAATCAGCCATCTTGAATCTGTCCAGGATGTCTGCTGCATACTTATTCTGATGTAGAAATGTACTTTTGCTTGTCTTCATAAATTCCATTCTTAAGAAGTATGATAGGTGTCCCAAATCACTCATTTCGAATTCAGACATCATCACCTTCTTGAAGGAGTCAACTTCAGTCTCATTGCTGCCACTCACTAGTAGATCATCTACATACAAGCACAGCAGCAACTGAGTTCCAGTTCCAGTCCTTTTAACATACACACCATGTTCATTGGTGCATCTAGTGAATTTTTGAGCCAAGAGGAATCCATCAATTCTCTTGTTCCATGCCCTTGGGGCTTGCTTAAGTCCGTACAGGGCCTTCTCAAGCTTGAACACCTTGTCTTCTTGTCCCTTTAACTCAAATCCAGGTGGTTGGCAAACATAGACTTCCTCCTCCAAAGGTCCATTAAGAAAGGCTGATTTTACATCAAGTTGATGTAGGGGCCAGCCTCTATGACTTGCCAAGGCCACTACTGGTCTTATGGTCTCAATTCTGGCTACAGGGGCAAAGACTTCATTGAAATCCAAACCAGGCTTCTGTAGGAAACCTTTAGCTACTAATCTGGCCTTATACTTGACCACTTCTCCATTGGGTTTGACTTTAGTCTTGTAGACTCACTTCACATCTATTGCCTTCTTTTGCTTTGGAAGTTCGACTAACTTCCATGTGCCATTTTTCTCGATTGACTTCAGCTCATCCAGCATAGCTTCCTTCCACTGTTTGTTATTAAGTGCCTGCTCCAGACTCACTGGTTCTGCCTCAGCCATCAGTGCAAGGTGATTCAGGTCTCCCTCTGCTGTAATAGCAGAATCTGGGAATGTATCAAATCCTTCTAGCCTTACTGATCTCTGCCTTTCCCTCTGTGACCTTCTGATAGGTGCTTCAGTAACAGGTGCTTCAGGTTCTGCAGTTTCAGTAGCTCCATTCTGATCATCTGGATCCTGAATCTCATCAAAATCCAGTATTATAGTTCTTTCACAGCCTTCTTCATTTTGAGTATCACAGTTCCAATTATTGGACTCATCCACTATGACGTCTCTCCTCTTCACTATTTTCTTCTGCACAGGATCATACTGTTTGTATGCTTCTGTCGAATGATACAAGGATCATTTGTTGTGCCCTATCATCCAGCTTCTTTCTTAGTTGCTCAAGGACATGTCTGTAGCATAATGAGCCAATTATTCTGAGATGCTTGACACTTGGCTTTCTTCCTAGCCAAGCTTCTTCAGGTGTCTTCCCAATCAGTCTTTTTGTGGGGCATTTGTTCAGAATATACACTGCTGTGGCTACTAATTCTCCCCATAAACTGTGAGGTAGCTTCTTTTCCTTCATCATACTTCTCACCATGTTGAGGATGGTTCTATTTTTCCTCTCAGCAATTCCATTATGCTGAGGTGTGTAAGGTGAAGTGACTTCATGTACTATGCCTTCTTTTTCACAAAGCTTTACAAATTCATGTGAGTTGTACTCACCAGCTCCATATGTTCTAAGGGTTTTGATTTCACATTCACTTTGCTTCTCAATCATCACCTTAAAGTTCTTGAATGTTTCAAGTACTTCACTATTCTTATTGATCAAGTACACCCATGTCATTCTAGTGTACTCATCAATGAAGGTGACAAAGTAATTGTTCCCTCCTAATGAACTGACCTCAAAGGGACCACAAACATCAGAGAATATCACCTCTAACTTCTTCTTTGCTCTGCCTGGCACCTCTGATTTGAAGGAGTTTCTAGGTTGCTTTGATTTGCAGCAGCTATCACATACTTCACCAGGCATTTTCACTGCTGGCAGCCCATGAACCATCTTCTTCTCATGTAGTTGTCTCAAGCTCTTGAAGTTTAGGTGGCCAAATCTTCTGTGCCACTTCTAGTTTTCATCATCAACAGTGGTTGTGAGGCATTGCTCTTCAATTACTTGCAATTTGATCTTGAAAGTTCTGTTACTTTGCATTGGCACCTTCAGGATCCGCCTCTTGTTTAAATCAAACAAGCTGAGACTGTTATCATCTATTTCGACAGAGAATTTTTTCTCAATCATCTGCCCAAGACTCAGCAGATTACTCCTCATCTTTGCCACATAGAATACTTCCTGAATGTAGCACCACTTTCCATCCTTTGACAGAAACTTTATGGTGCCAATTCTTTCTGCAATGACTCTGCTGTTATCTGCAAATCTGATTCTTTTACTTATTTACTTCAGTTCGACAAACCACTCCCTATGGCAGCACATGTGGTTTGAGCATCCTATGTCGAGATACCATTCATCAGATTTTCCTTCGATCTCATTTGTATATGCCTTCAGCAATAGCAATTCTGTGTCAGTAGCTGTCATGAAGGATAATTCTTCATCGTTGTTGCTGGCCATGTTGGGGGCATCACCAGTGTCACCACTGCCCTGCCCCTCACACATTGCACAAGTATTTTGAGTATTACAAGTGTTTCCAATGTCACAAGTGTTCCCACTGTCCTGCTCATTACTTTCAGCAACTGTTACATTGAGATGAGTGTCTTCTTCAATCTCATCATCTATGACTGCCATCAGCATTAAGCCGTCGGAGTCAGAGTCAGAATCTGTGCCACCATCGCTTGCAAATTTGGCTTCAGCATCTTTATTCCTAAGAACTTTCTTGTTCTTGCATTTGTTCCCATAATGCCCAAATTGCTGACAGTTGTAGCACTGCACTTTGCTCAGATCGTATTTCTTCTTATCAGAGTTTCCTTGTTCATCTTTCTTGCTGTCAGATTCCTTTTCTTTACCCTTCCAGTTTCCCTTTTCTTTCTTGTTGCCTGCCTTCCAATTTCTCTTAGAGGAGTGTGTCAACAAGGCTTGTTCAGTCTCCTTTTCTGAACTTCTCTGCCTAATTCTCAATTCATGAGCCTCTAAGGAACCTTGAAGTTCATCTAACTTCATTTCATCTATGTTCTTGGATTCTTCAATGGCAGTTACAACATAGTCGAAATCTAGAGTTAAGGATCTAAGCACCTTTTCTACTTTACTTTTTTCAGATACAGTTTTACCATTGCCTTTCATTTGATTAGTCAAAGATACTAACCTTGTGATGAAATCACCAATCGATTCTCCATCTTTCATCTTCAATGTCTCGTATTGCTTCCTGAGAGACTGCAAGTGTATCTTCTTCAGTCTATCCGCTCCTCCATATGCATTCTTGAGGATATCCCACGCTTCTTTTGTTGAATCACAATCAATGATCAGGTTCAGAATATTTGAATCAACGCTTTGATGAATCAAGAACAGCCCCTTTCCATCTCTCTTCCGTAATGCATGGTGGTTGTTCCTCTGCACTTTAGTGGCATTTGCTGCCAGTGGTGGAACACCCTCATCAACGATTTCAAGTACATCTTGAAAACGAAACAGGACCCTCATCTGCGCATACCACTGTTCGTAGTCCTTTCCATTGAAGATAGGGAGGTTTGACGGAATCCCACCGCCACCGTTGTCTCGCGTCACCATTGGAAGGATCGTTATCGCTCTGTTATACAAATTTTTTGGGGATATTCTCCTTGAGAGGAGAGGAGAGAGAGAGAGAGAGAGAGAGAGAGAGAGAGAGAGATAGCAAAAATAACAGAAAAATGGAAAACTGTTAAATGGAAAAACTTATTATTCAGTAACGGTTCGACACCTTATATATAGCTACTGTCGATGGTGTCGAAAGCTCATATAGCTAGTTGAACTGAATGTGTCGAAAACTTATATAGCTAGTTACAATCTAAGCAGTTGAATTACAAACATATTTCAATAACTATTAGCTGAGGTAAAATCCATATGCCCTAAGAAGGAGGGAGGGTCTGGCCTCAAAGTTACTAGATAAGTCATTTATGTCTTCTTAATGAAGTTCGCGTGGAAGTTATGCAATAACCCTAATGCACTCTGGGCTGAAACTATTCGCATCATGAAATATGTTTTTGGTGTTGACTTAATTCCCATCATTAACAAGAACGGAAATGGCTCTAATACTTGGCAAGGCCTTTGTGCTAATTGGGAAAAAATTTCTGATCTATCTTTTGTGCGAGCTCTCCCTCCCAGTAGCAGGAACGATGCTGGGACCTTGGTTTGGGGGATAGCCCTAATGGTGTTTTCACTACAACTTCAGCTTTCAAATCCTTATCAAAACTGGACCCCCCCCCCCCATTATAGTCTTTTTAGTAATTTTTAGAGGTGGCTTGGTCCCCAACAGGTAAAAGGCTTACTTTGGAAGCTTTATCACAAAACGATTTTGGTGAACGAAGAGAGAAATCAAAGTCATATTGTTGATTCAGATTGATGCCCTATTTGTGTGGGTGTGTGTGTGAGGGGGGGGGGGGATTTATATTAATTAGCCCCTTTCTTCTAGAATTGGCCATGTATCACCACCCCCTTGGAAGAAATTAGCCCGTTCCTATAGAACCTTTTTTCAGTAATTTTAATTGGCTCAACTAGATTGGGGAAAATCTGAGCTCTAAGGAACCAAAGAACGCTACTGCTGCTGAGTGGCCTTTAATTTTTGGTACCACTCTCGACTTCATATGGAAAACAAGGAATAATTTTGTGTTCAGGGATATCTATCAGTCTCTTAACAACATTTGAATGGCTATTTTGAGACAAATAAACTGTGTGCTGAAATATAAAGAGAAACCAACTTGTTTGAGTTCCCCAAAAGACATATACTCGACGAGCTGGGAACTTGGAAGCTTCCTCCCAAGGGCTATGTTTTGATTTGTTGTGATGGTGTCGTTTTTGATCTCGGAGTTTTCTCCAGTTGTGGTTGTCTGGTGCGTACTTATTCGGGAGATTTCCTTGTTTTCTTTCAATCACAAGTTGGATCCCTCCTCAGCTATGAAGCTCCGATACTCCAAAATAGGCCACGTACCCGTATCAGATACGTATCCGATACCGATACTTGTCGGATACGTTCGGATACGTATCTTGGGAGTATCCTGAAATTTATATTTATTTTTAAATCAAAAATTTATATTTATATTTATTTGATATTTTTGTATTACTATTTGTCTTTGAATTAGAATAGTCCTACTTTGAATTCTAATGCAATGTTTTTTATTTTAATTTATTTTAGGTATTATAGTAGTGTGTGACTTATTTTAGGAAGAATATATTTTAAAATGGGTGGGGAAAAGACATTTAACTATGCTTACTTATTTTGATTACAAGTATCTTTTTTGTAAATCTGATTATATCTATTGAATATTATGAGCAATTGTCAATTAGTAAAGTGAAGTATCTTTAGTTATGTTTTATATTTTTAAATTTTTATTTAATTTTTTATTGAAGTATCCCTCCCGTATCGTATCTTGATTTTCAAAATTTTCCTGTATCCACGTATCGTATCGTATCGTATCCCGTATCCGGGCTTCATTGCTACTCAGTGCTAGAGGCAGAGTTATGGACAATTTATCATGCTGTGAGTTTGGTCCGGGGCAAAGGATTTGGTTGACGTGGTTGAATTTGACTCCTCCAACGCTATCAAGCTGCCGAGATATGGTTTCCCTCTTGGCCACTCTTAAGCTGACTTGCATCACTTAGAAGCACTGTTTTAAGAACCGAACTGGTGAAGGTACCGGGTCACTAGGTCAAGGGTTGAATTGAGGTGTTAGTATTTGAACCGCATGATCGTTGACTCAGTCTCGATTAAAAAATTTCCAAATTTTTAGGACCTATAAATTTTATACATGTAAAACTTAATTTACTAAAATTAAACTCATGAAAAACTAATGCATTTAGTTTCTCTTTTTAAAAAAAATATAATGGCCAAAGAGAGTACCAAAAATTGGAAAAATGCTTGCAATTGATGCCATGGGTTGTTTTTATATTGAAATGAGAGATATTATATAAAAATATTTGCAATTATATAAGGAGAGCATTAATAGCACAGTTGTCCATGATAAAAATATTTGAGTAACCTCACATTTAGCTCTATTACATGCTTAGTTTTTAACAAGGCTTTTTTTTGACAACTAGTTTTTAACAAGGCTAGTGGCTTTTGGTTGTTTTTTGGGGTTTTAAACCCTTGCCGTCACCGTAAAAAATTGTAATCAACCATTGAGTTAATTTTTGAGTCAAGTAATGAACTTAATTTTTTTTAGATAAGCAAGAATTATATTGATGGGGCCATTAGGGGTGCACGGTGCACCAATCCCATATACATTAATAAAAGGGGGAGGCCTCCTCAAAACCTCCTTGAGCCAAAATCCAGTGAAAAAAAGACTCGGACAGGGAAAAAGAATACCTCAAAACAAAATGTTGCTAACGACCTGAAAAAATAGGTGAAGAAGATCTCTACATTAAGTATTATCAAAGAAATTATATTATTAATTATTACTGATAAATTTCAGGAGCATTTAAATAAAAAATTTACGTATATATCAACTATGAAGCCAGAATTAAGGACGAAATATTTTCAAAACGTTAATTGGTAATTGGTCAAACACATTTGACCAAAAAGTTTAAAATTTAAAATTATCCTTTTTTGAAAAAGAATTTAAATTACCGAAAGTAACGGCCTAAAAAACTCATCACTAATTGGCCTTTTTTTTTGGACAACCACCGATTGGCGTGTAATAAAGATGGTTTCCCAGTTTGTAACAAAAACAAAAACAAGAAGAATCAATCAAATATTTTCAAATCAATTAAAAAAAGACAAGATAAAAGAATACCAATTGAAAATCACAAATTTCAAAAGTATTATATTATTACAAATCAACCAAGCTTCACCTCAATTTCCTCGTGGCCCCACTGAATGCATTGCATGGAATTCCCTATAAATACACACCATTCCTCCCTCATTCCATTCATCGATCATCATCATCAAATCAAATCAAATCCTCGACAAACAAGCAACTTTCGATTCTCAGACAAATCAAATCAAAACAAATTTCGATCAAATCTCTTCAGATTCTACCCTAGTTTTACTATATATAATCTTCTTCTCCTTCGTCCATCTACTCTCACTCACCAATATTCTAATATTCTAATTCTAATTCTTCTCCAACAATATTTTGATTCTCACACTGCGTAACATCATGGCTACTTCATCCTTCCACCACCCACCTCCTTCACCTTTCACCCTATCTGAGTCAACCCTAAAAGTTAACAGACATGTCATCCTCTCTGAAGTCCCTGAAAACATCACCATCACCACAACCACCATCACCACCGCTGGCACCTTCCTCGGCTTCAAAGCCACTGAACCCAAAAGCCGCCATGTGACATCCATTGGAAAACTCAAAAACATCAACTTCACTAGCATCTTCCGTTTCAAAGTCTGGTGGACCACTCTCTGGACCGGTTCCAACGGCCAAGACCTCGAAACCGAAACTCAATTCCTCCTGCTCCAAAACTCTGACCCGATTTCTAAATCGGATTCAGGTCGACCCTACGTTCTCTTTCTCCCAATCATTGAGGGTCAATTCCGTGCATCATTTCAACCTGGCTCAAACGACAACGTCGATGTATGCGTTGAAAGCGGGTCAACTTCAGTAACTGGATCGCAATACGACACGATCGTCTACATCCATGCAGGATCTGATCCGTTCAAACTCGTAAAAGAAGCTTCACGTGTAGTTCGGGCCCACTTAGGAACATTTAAGCTTCTAGAAGAAAAAACGGTTCCAAAAATAGCGGAGAAATTCGGATGGTGTACATGGGATGCATTTTACCTTAAGGTACACCCTCAAGGCGTTTACGAAGGTGTGAAGGGATTAGAGGAAGGCGGGTGCCCACCAGGGTTTGTTTTAATTGATGATGGTTGGCAATCAATAACACATGATAATGATGATGTGACTAAAGAAGGTGTTGATCGAACGGTAGCGGGTGAACAAATGCCGTGTAGGTTAACTAAGTTTGAAGAGAATTATAAGTTTAGAGATTATAAAGGAAAAGGGTTAGGTGGATTTGTGAAGGAATTGAAAGAAGGTTTTGAGAGTGTGAAATATGTGTATGTGTGGCATGCTTTGTGTGGTTATTGGGGAGGTATAAGGCCTAATGTTGAAGGGATGCCTATGGCTATTGTGGAAAGGCCAAAATTGTCAATTGGGTTGGAAGGTACTATGGAGGATTTGGCTGTGGATAAGATTGTTAATAATGGTGTTGGGTTGGTTCCACCAAATTTAGTTGAGAAAATGTATGAAGGGATTCACTCTCATTTGGAGAATGCTGGAATTGATGGGGTCAAGGTTGATGTCATCCATGTAAGTTCTTCTTTTCTACTTTTATACAAATATGTTTTATGTTTAATTGTATTCTTATTATTTGTTCATACAACTGTGTATAGTTATCAAATTGTCAAAAAGTTAACACATGATGTTAAAATAAGTTTTGTGGGTATTAATTTTCTTTGGCATTGTTATGAGTATTTTGTTAACTAATTTTACTCTTCATTTTTTTTACAACAACTAATTTTACTCTTTTGGTCGACACGTTATCTGTTTCTTTTTTAAATTGAAAATAGAAGTTTTCCTGTTTTGCTACTTTTGTGTTGGTTTGTCAATTTTTTTTAAAATGACATTTTAATCTCAGCATTTATATAATATCAACTCAATTTTAAACCAGTTACTGTTGGAGTTTCTTCTCAAATTAAAACTGTCATCAATGACACACTTTTTCTTTATTCTATTACAACTATACCTTCAAATAAATAATTCAATTAAAGTTTATCAAGGAAAGTATTTTAAAAAATCTTAATTAAGCTACTTTGGTTGATGAGTTTTCTTGACATTCATGAATGTTTATAATGAATTGAACCTCTCTGAAACAGTTGCTAGAGATGGTGAGTGAAAAGTATGGTGGCAGAGTTGATTTGGCAAAAGCATATTACAAAGCTCTAACAACTTCAGTGAGAAAACATTTCAAAGGTGATGGTGTCATTGCAAGCATGGAACATTGCAACGATTTCATGTTGCTTGGAACTGAAGCCATATCCCTTGGTCGCGTTGGTATGTCACATAAAACATATTTTTTTTATCAATAGTAATGGAATGTAATACCTCGAGATTTACAACACTCGCACACTCTTCACATTTACCACTTGTGCCAGACCCTCCCTGATGATATCACATACGACACATTAGCACATTACTAATTGACTACCCAATTTTCCTAAAAATGCTAATTTTGATTGTGATGATCGAAACAGGTGATGATTTCTGGTGCACAGACCCCTATGGTGATCCGAATGGTACATATTGGTTACAAGGGTGTCACATGGTGCATTGTGCGTATAACAGTTTGTGGATGGGAAATTTCATTCAACCAGATTGGGATATGTTTCAGTCCACACATCCTTGTGCTGCTTTCCATGCAGCTTCTAGAGCCATATCTGGTGGTCCTATTTACATAAGTGACACTGTTGGGAATCACAACTTTGAGCTTCTAAAGACTCTAGCCTTGCCTGATGGTACTATTCTCAGATGTGAATACTATGCACTCCCAACTAGGGATTGTCTCTTTTCTGACCCTCTTCATGATGGTAAAACAATGCTCAAAATATGGAACCTCAATAAGGTGAGAGCTTATTCATCCTAACTTCCAATCAAATCTTTTTTGGTACATTCTAATGAATTGGCATCCAAAAGACCCTTTTACTATTAACTAGGAAAAAAACATGTAGTTCACCCTTACTAATTTACATTCAAATGTATGCTTCTATAATTATATTGCTTAGAAACAAACTAGTTACTAAAATAAGAGTTTTAAAAATGTTTGCGAACGTGATCTAGGTCGCCACATGATGGTTTTTGATGTCCTTGTGGCTAGAGTGTTACTACAGTTGAGGTCGCATTAGCTAGCTGCATCTAATGACAATTCTGTGCAATATCAAGAAATGCGATGCGACTGCAATTGAAATTTTAGAAATTGACTAATAGTAGTCTAATATGATAAGATGGTATTGAAAGAAATGTTTAGATTGGGCTAGAAGCTAACAATGTTGTGATTTTACTTTTTAATACACAGTACACTGGAGTTCTTGGGGTGTTTAACTGCCAAGGAGGAGGATGGTTTCGCGAAATAAGGTCAAACAAATGTGCTGCTGAGTTTTCTCATTCAGTATCAACAAAGATCAATATCAAAGACATTGAATGGAACAATGGAAAGAGTCCAATTTCCATTGAAGGTGGGCAAGTCTTTGCCTTATATTTCAGCCAAGCCAAGAAACTCCAACTATTCTCACAATTTGAAACTGAAGAAATTTCATTGGAGCCATTCAATTTTGAGCTTGTGACTGTTTCTCCTGTCACTAACTTTTCTAGCAAGTCATTGCAATTTGCTCCTATTGGTTTGGTTAATATGCTTAACATTGGCGGAGCAATTCAATCCTTAAAATTTGATGAAGCTCAAAATTTGGTTCAAGTTGGAGTAAAAGGCAATGGTGAAATGAGGGTCTTTGCTTCAGAGAAACCAACCAGTTGCAAAATTGATGGCAGTGAAGTTGATTTTGAATATGAAGATTCCATGGTTGTAATTCAAGTACCATGGCCTACTACTTCAAAATTGTCCAATGTTCAATATCTATTTTGAGCATGGGATTTTGATCATGAGACTTCTGATTTTCTTTTTTGTTTGGTTTTGTTCTTTATAGTGAACAATGTTACGTTAAGGAGGCTTTTTATCCCTTATTTGCATGGTTGATAACTTCGTTTCTTGTTTTACCCTTCATATGAGAGAAGGGGAAGTAACTAAGTGATTTCACTATTATGTTAGGAACTAAAGGAAGTTTCGTTTTTTTATCTAATATATGTTATTTTTTGGTTTAATCTGAATGTTATTTTTCTAAGTGTACCTTCATTTCTCCTTCATGTACTTGTGTGTTTAAAATCCTCTTCCAGCAATTGGCTTCTTTGCCCAAATGCCATTATTGATTGAAAACAAACCGTTTTGACCAAGTTGATCAATGTTTGATGAGGAACCTTATATATAAAGGTTTTCTCTTCTACCCTTGTTGCATGTGCAAGAAGTGAGCGACTCAAGAAGTAATAAAACTAGCCATATGTTAAGCACGAATATGCTAAGTCTAATTTGTGTGTTTCTAATTTGTATGAGTCTGCATCTTGGGAGTAAATGGGCCTAGCTCCTGATTGACCTTATTCGAATGAATATGTTTTTGACAAGAAGAAAATTGTAGGGACCATATTCGAATTATCTCCAATTTGTAAGAACGAAAAATATATAGAAGCCAAAAAAAAAAATGCGATAACATATGGTAATTGACAACTTTACGTTTCCATGCAAATTGTAATGGGTTAGTACTTAGTGGTACATGTGGTATATATTGAATATGTTTGTAATTCAATTGCTCTTATTATTGTTAGGTGTAATTAGTAAAACATTTAATAGGCCAAAAGGTGGCTCAGTCGAAATATAGGCCCAATATGGGCGCTGCATCACAAATGTATATATACACCTTTCGACACCTTGTAATAATACTCTTTCAATACAGTTTTTGAATTACTGTTTAATTGTCTTGCCCGGTTTTTCCCTCTCTTCTCTGCGGTTTCTATTCTTTTCTTTCTCCCTGCGCAACTCTCTTCCAACAAATTGGTATCAGAGCTATAAAGATCCTTCAAGATTCATCATGGCGATGCGAGATAACAGTGGCAGAGGCATTCCGACGAATCTCCCTATCTTTAATGGAAAAGATTATGACTGGTGGTGTGCGCAGATGAAATTCTTGTTTCGTTTTCAAGATGTACTTGAAATCGTGAATGATGGTTTCCACCATTGGCAGCAAACGCCACTGAAGCGGTGAGGAACAACCACCATGCACTGAGAAAGAAAGATGGAAAAGGGCTGTTCTTGATTCATCAAAGTGTTGATTCAAACATTCTGAACCTGATCATTGATTGTGATTCAGCAAAAGAAGCATGGGATATCCTCAAGAATGCATATGGAGGTGCGGATAGACTGAAGAAGATACGCATGCAGTCTCTCAGGAAGCAATACGAGGCATTGAGGATGAAAGATGGAGAATCAATTGGTGAATTCATTACGAGGTTAGTAGCTCTAACTAATCAAATGAAAGGCAATGGTAAGACTGTATCTGAAACAAGCAAAGTAGAAAAAGTGCTTAGATCCTTAACTCCAGAATTCGACTATGTTGTAACTGCCATTGAAGAATCCAAGAACATAGATGAAATGAAGTTAGATGAACTTCAAGGTTCCTTGGAGGCTCATGAATTGAGAATTAGGCAGAGAAGTTCAGAGAAAAAGACTGAACAAGCCTTAATATCACACTCCTCTAAGAAAAATTGGAAGGCAGACAACAAGAAAGAAAAAGGAAAATGGAAGGGTAAAGAAAAGGGATCTGGCAGCAAGAAAGAAGAACAAGGAAGTTTCGACAAGAAGGAGCAAGATCTGTCGAAGGTGCAGTGCTATAACTGTCAGCAATTTGGGCATTATAGGAACAAATGTAAGAACAAGAAGGTTCCTAGGAATAAAGATGCTGAAGCAATTTGCAAGTGATGGAGGCACAAACTCTGATTCTGACTCAGAAGGATTAATGCTAATGGCAGTCATAGATGATGAGATTGAAGAAGACATTCATCTCAATGTAACAGTTGTTGAAAGTAGTGAGCAAAACAGTGGGAACACTAGTGAAAGTGGAAACACTTGTGATGCTCAAGATACTTGTGCAATGTATGTGTGGTGTAACGCCCCAAAAATAATTGGCTAATTATTTAATTAATTAAAGGGAATTAAGTTGTGGGAAAAATATTAGAATTAATTAATTTGGAGTTTTATTATATTTAGGAGGTGTTTAAGTGATTAGGAGTGGTGGAAGTAATTGAGGGGGGTGCAAATAAGAGGCCATTAGTGGGCCTAGGGTCAAATGAAAATAAAAGAAAGGAATTGAAAGAGAGAAAGAGGGATCGGCTGAGGGAGAGAGACAGAACCAAGAAAAGAAAGAAAGAAAACCGTGAGAGAAGAAAAGAAGAGAGGGAGCGTGAGAAAGGGAGAGGAGAAGAGAAGAGAAGAAATCGCAAGGTGGAGGAAAAGAAAGAGAGGGCGCGGCCGTGAGAGAGAAGAAGGAGAAGGAAGGGATCGCGAGTAAGAGAAGAGCTGCTGCTGTATGTACGTGGTGCTTCGTGAAGGGGGTCTTCATCTTCTCCAAGTTGCTAAGGTAAGGGGAGTCTCGCATTATAAGGGTTTATATAATGGTTAGTATGTAGGAGGGTAGTTCTATGATGCCTAGGAGGTATTTGTTATTATGTTTGAATGAAATAGGATGTTTGAATGTGTTGTTAAAGTCGTTGGTTGTTAAATTCGTTTGATGATTGAGGATGTCAAATTGATTGATTTGGTGTGTATTGTTGTGTTTGTAAAATGTTGAGATGTAGTGCGTAACACTGTTTCGGTTTTCGTGAAACTGGGACTGTTAGGCCAGTCCAAAAATTTCTTGTTTAATTGTTCGTGAAAATAGATTTCACGCCGGTCGTTTTGGTGCCGGTTTCGTTCGATTTGGATTTGTGTAGCTCTAGTTATAGGCTCCACAAGTTAGGTTAATAATCTGGGAGCATTCTGGACATAGGTTCTGTATTTTTAAAACTGGAAACCTTTCATTTGTCCAAAAATTACGGGACATATTTTGTTAGGAAATAGACTTAACTCTGGTCATTTTGGCACTGGTTTGGTTAAATTTGGATTTGTGTAGCTTAAGTTACGAGTCTCCAAAGTTAGGTCAAATTTCTGGAAGTAATCTGTGAATAGGTTCGGTTTTTGCAAGTTTTGTGTTCTCAATTGAATTCCGTTTTGAATGATTCTCGTTTAGTTAGAAAATAGACTGAATTCTCTACAAAGTAGGCACCGGTTCCACCGAATTTCATTAAGAAATGAGAAAGAAAAATTGGTCGCAAGTTGCGTAAGGAATTCTGTCTAAGTCGCTGTTTTCCAAATGTTGCTGCTGCTGTTTTGTATAAGAATATTGTTGCTGTTGCTGTTGCTGTTTTTTATAAAATACTCTTGCTGTGCTGTTTTCAGAAAAATGCCCTTGCTGTGCTGTATTCAGAAAAATGCCCTTGCTGTGCTGTTTTCAGAAAAATGCTCTTGCTGTTGCTGAGTTGTTTTTACCGCTGTTTTGCAATTTAATGTTGCTGTCTTCGAGCTGTTTTTACTAATGTTTCTGCAACCTAATGTTGCTGTTTTAAACGATTTTTGCTGCTGTTTTTGCAAATTGATGTCACTGTTTTCATGTTGTTTTATTGCTGTTTTATAACAGAACATGTTGCTATATTTTTGAAATAAATGGTGCTGTTTCTACACTAGAATGTGTTGCTGTTTTTGAAAGTAATAGTGTTGTTTTTGCACTAGAATGTGTTGCTGTTCCCTCAAATTAAAGTGTGCTGTCTGTCACAATTTAAAGTGTTGTTTTCTTAAAATTTAAAGAGCCGTTTTCTTCAACTTAATTGGTGCTGTTCCCTTATATTTAAATGATGTTTCCTCAATTTAAATATGTTGTTTACTCAAATTTAAAGTGCTGTGTTCTTAAAATTAAAATGTTGTTTTCTTGAAATTAAAGGTGTTGTTTCTTGAATGTAAAGGTGCTGTTTCGTCATAGTTTAAAGTGCTGTTTTCCCTATCTCCAAGTGGTTGTAGTTACAATAATTTCTTCTGTCCTTATGTTGCGATGTCCAATGTATATGACTAATGATAAATATAACGACGTGTCAATTGTGCCAAGTTACCTATGATGATGATGTGGATGTGATGTGAACGTGTTGTGTGTCGATTAAATGATGATGTAAAGTTGATGTGAGTGTGTTGTGTGCTGATTAAATGATGATGCGAAGTTGATGTGAGTGTGTTGTGTGCTGACTAAATGATGATGCGGAGTTGATATGTGGGTCTTTATGACCAAAGTGATGATAATTATATTGTTGGGTCGGTTATGGCCAAAAGCGACGTTGATGAAGTTGTGTCATGATATATGACTTGTTGATGCTGTTGATTGATTTGGTGAGTGATGCATAGTGTCCCATACATGTCATGCTGCATTTATTGCGACGATGTGGGCTGCGGCCGGAGCTATGCTCAAAGCGACGATTGTGCCCTCAAGGCTTATTTTGGTGATGGATCCTCATGCATATACCCGGCGACGTGGGTTGCATTTTCATACATATGCATAAAGACGACGTAGTTGCTTGTTGATGTGCTTTTGATGTTGTTTGCCGATGTTGTTCTGTGATGGTTGAAATGCGACGTTAAGTGTGCTATGGTAGTTATGGATATTGTTCTCTAATATATTGACTATTATATATGCCTTTATGCTGTTAGAAGACTCACCCTTTTCTGTTTGAATGTTACCTCTACGTGGGTAACGTGCAGGTAGACGCGTGTGAAGGACTTTTCTTCCTTCCTCTATCGAGTCGTGTCGTTTGCTCTGATACGTAGCACCTAGGGGGAAACGAACGTTAATTTTTAGTTGTCTTATTATGACTGTTGCCTTTACTATTTGATGTTCCTTTGAAACCGTTTTATTGGAGACGTTTGAGATGACATTTTGAGAGGTTGTTTTATTTCTGCTACGTGATGATTGAACTTATAAAGTGCTACGTATTACCCTTCTGTTAAATGGTGATTTTGAACTTTCGGATTTGCGAAATGTCGAATGTGACGCCCCTTGCATGCTTAGTTTTTTTTTTTTTTTTAAAAATTCCGCACTCTGATGTTACTAAAATAAATGGGTAGAAAGGGGTGTTACATGTGGCAGGGCAGTGGTGACACTGGTGATGCCTCCAACAAGGCCAGCAACAATGATGAAGAATTATCCTTCATGACAGCTACTGACACAGAATTGTTGTTACTGAAGGCAGATACAAATGAGATCGAAGAAAAATCTGTCGAATGGTATCTCGACACAGGATGCTCAAACCACATGTGCTGCCATAAGGAGTGGTTTGTCGAACTGAAGCAAATAAGTAAAAGAATCAGATTTGCAGACAACAGCAAAGTCACTGCAGAAAGAATTGGTACCATAAAGTTTCTGTCGAAAGATGGAAAGTGGTGCTACATTCAGGAAGTGTTCTATGTACCAAAGATGAGGAGCAATCTGCTAAGTCTTGGGCAGATAATTGAGAAGAAATTCTCTGTCGAAATGGATGATAACAGTCTCAACTTGTTTGATTTCAACAAGAGGCTGATCCTGAAGGTGCCAATGCAAAGTAACAGAACTTTTAAGATCAAATTGCAAATTGAGGAGCAATGCCTCACAACCACTGTTGATAATGAAAACTGGAAGTGGCACAGAAGATTTGGCCACCTAAACTTCAACAGCTTGACACAACTACATGAGAAGAAGATGGTTCATGGGTTGCCAGTAGTGAAAATGTCTCGTGAAGTATGTGATAGCTGCTGCAAATCGAAGCAACCTAGAAACTCCTTCAAATCAGAAGTGCCAGGCAGAGCAAAGAATAAGTTAGAGGTAATATTCTCTGATGTTTGTGGTCCCTTTGAGGTCAGTTCATTAGGAGGGAACAATTACTTTGTCACCTTCATTGATGAGTACACTAGAATGACATGGGTGTACTTGATCAATAAGAAGAGTGAAGTACTTGAAACATTCAGAAACTTCAAGGTGATGATTGAAAAGCAAAGTGAATGTGCAATCAAAACTCTTAGAACAGATGGAGGTGGTGAGTACAACTCACATGAATTTGCAAAATTCTGTGAAAATGAATGCTTAGTACAAGAAGTCACTTCACCGTACACACCTCAGCATAATGGAACAGCTGAGAGGAAAAATAGAACCATCCTCGACATGGTGAGAAGTATGATGAAGGAAAAGAAGCCATCTCACAGTTTATGGGGAGAACTAGTAGCCACAGCAGTATACATTCTGAACAAGTGCCCCCACAAAGAGACTGATTGGGAAGACACCTGAAGAAGTTTGGCTAGGAAGAAAGCCAAGTGTCAAGCATCTTAGAATAATTGGCTCATTATGTTACAGACATGTCCCTGAGCAACTAAGAAAGAAGCTGGATGATAGAGCACAACAAATGATCCTTGTTGGCTATCATTCGACAGGAGCATACAAACTGTATGACCCTGTGCAGAAGAAAATAGTGAAGAGCAGAGATGTCATAGTAGATGAGTCGAAAAAGTGGAACTGGGATACTCAGAATGAAGAAGGCGGTGAAAGAACTACAGTACTGGACTTTGATGAAGTTCAGGATCTAGAGGATCAGAATGTAGCTACTGAAACTGCAGAACCTGTTACTGTCGAACCTATCAGAAGGTCACAGAGGAAAAGGCAGAGATCAGTAAGGCTAGAAGGATTCGACACATTTCCAGATTCTGCTATTACAGAAGGAGACCTGACTCACTTTGCACTAATGGCTGAAGCAGAACCAGTAAGCCTGGAGAAAGCTCTTGATCACAAACAATGGAAGGAAGATATGATTGACGAGCTGAAGTCAATAGAGAAAAATGGCACATGAAAGTTAGTCGAACTTCCAAAGCAAAAGAAGGCAATAGGTGTGAAATGGGTCTACAAGACCAAAGTCAAACCAAATGGAGAAGTGGCCAAGTATAAGGCCAGATTAGTAGCCAAAGGTTTCCTGCAGAAGCCTGGGTTGGATTTCAATGAAGTCTTTGCCCCTGTAGCCAGGATCGAGACCATAAGACTGGTAGTGGCACTGGCAAGTCATAGAGGCTGGTCCCTACATCAACTTGATGTAAAATCAGCATTTCTCAATGGACCTTTGGAGGAGGAAGTCTATGTTTGCCAACCACCTGGATTTGAATTAAAGGGACAAGAAGACAAGGTATTCAAGCTTGAGAATGCTCTATATGGACTTAAGCAAACCCCAATGGCATGGAACAAGAGAATTGATGGACTTCTCTTGGCTCAAAAGTTCACTAGATGCACCGATGAACATGGTGTGTATGTTAAGAAGAATGGAACTGAAACTCAATTGCTGCTGTGCCTGTATGTAGATGATCTACTAGTAATTGGCAGCAATGAGATTGAAGTCGACTCCTTTAAGAAGGTGATGATGTCTGAATTCGAAATGAGTGATCTAGGACATCTATCATATTTCTTAGGAATGCAATTTGTGAAGACAAGCAAGGGAATATTTCTGCATCAGTCGAAATATGCAGCAGATATCCTGAACAGATTCGACATGACCAATTGTAAGTCAGTTTCGACACCAACTGACACAAGCAGCAAGCTGTCGAAAGATGATAGAGAGTGAAGTAGATGTCACCCTCTACAAACAGATTGTTGGATCCCTTAGGTACCTCTGCAACACTCGACCTGACATTATGTTTAGTGTTGGAATGATCAGCAGATTCATGAAGGAGCCAAGAACCTCCCATCTAATAGCTGCAAAAAGAGTGCTTAGGTACATCAAGAGAACACAAAGTCAGGGTATTCTATTCCCTAGTAAGACTGAGTCGAATGCTATCGCTGAAGAGTTTGGTTACACTGACTCCGATTGGAGTGGAGACAAGAGTGGTCGAAAGAGCATAAGTGGCTATGTCTTCATGTATGGAACAGCACCCATCTCATGGTGCTCGAAGAAACAAAGCATAGTAGCTTTGTCCTCCTGTGAAGCAGAGTATGTGGCTGCTTCATTTGCAGCATGTCAAGCATCATGGCTAAGCATGCTATTGGGTGAAACTGGCCTGCACAGAATCACAACAATGAAGTTGCTGATCGACAACAAGTCTGCGATAGATCTGGCCAAGAATCCTGTCGCTCATGGTAGGTCGAAGCATATAGAGACTAGATATCACTTTCTGCGTGATCAAGTCAGCAATGAGAAGCTGAACCTACAATATTGCTGCTCAGAACTTCAAGTAGCTGATGCAATGACCAAGCCATTGCAAAAGGGAAGATTTGAAGAACTAAGAACAATGCTTGGGATGATGTCACTTAGCAATGTGAATTAAGAGGGAATATTGAATATGTTTGTAATTCAATTGCTCTTAGTATTGTTAGGTGTAACTAGTAAAACATCTAATGGGCCAAAATGTGGCCCAGTCGAAATATAGGCCCAATATGGGCGCTGCATCACAAGTGTATATATACACCTTTCGACACCTTGTAATAATACTCTTTCAATACAGTTTTTGAATTACTGTTTAATTGTCTTGCCCAGATTTTCCCTCTCTTCTCTGCGGTTTCTATTCTTTTCTTTCTCCCTGCGCAACTCTCTTCCAAGAGTATATAGGTTGAGAAGATAACAAAAGATCAAAACCAAGAATAAATCTAACAGGAGAGTTTGAAGCATGAGAACTTTCTTAACTATCTTAATTCTTGAAGTGTCAATGCTACTTTATTTGCTACGTCACACTGCCCCCTTGACAGAGATTTGGGAATGGCACTGCATGCAAGGAGAAAGAAAACCACTATCTCTCCTATGCTAAATACACCAATTCAAAAAATAAATACACCAAGAAAATGGATAAAAGAAGTTACACAACTAAGCTGTCTGAGGATGTTTCTGTGATCTACAGTATTTAATCACGAATACCAGAAAAACACATAACTGATTTTTATTGGCTGAATAGAACTGAATTTATCATCACAAAGCAACTATTTAACACAAAAAAAAAGGTACAAACTCCATCTTCTGAGATTTTCAGCAAATGCAAATTTCTCAAAAGCTTGAGAAAAAACTTTTAATATTGCATTGGGCCACTTCAACAGGTTTAACATCAGTGAGATTAGGATGCTTTCGAATCCTAATAAAGGAACAAATCAAAGCAATACTAAACAATGTGTAGTTGTAATAGCATTCAAGCCACAATAAAAAATAATAAAAGGTAGTCTCCCTTTGCTAAGGTACCAGTTTTCCTTTTTTTGCACCAAATAAACTTTCCTACTGCATGGAAGGGTCCCTTCCTAAGCCATTTTGATCCATTCAGGTCAAGGGTTGAAATCTAAAACGTTTGTACCATATTGCTCCCTCTTCCATCTGAAACTGCAGTGTAGAGTTCCAAGGGGAAGAAAGTATACTATGATCAATGAGAATCGATTGAAATAAAATTCTTGTCATTTTTTTTCTCTATGGATGATCGGGGAATGCAACCACATTCATTGTCAAATAATATAGTATAAAATAGATCCTCGAGGGCAAGCTCTGGAAAGTAACAAAACTGAATAAATGCAATACCAAATATCTGGAAACAACACAAAGAATCAGATAGTGAGCACAACTATGACTCTGCAATATATAAAGCAGTAGAAACTTGCAAAATAAATGATGGATAGGTAGCATTTAGTTCTGTAAATATTACGGTACTGCATTGACTCTATCTATTGGTAACATTTTAAAAAATGTATTTGGTACAATACTGCTAAAGATGAAAAATGCAGTAGTGTTAGCTCCTACCAATAATGGTCAAAGTCATTGAGGAACTATTGAAGACAGAGCTATAATCTAACCACCGCAATAACAAGTCTAATCATTTTGTTAAGACTACTTTTAAATGTGAGACCTAATGATATAAAGCTCCAGTCTTGGGACAGTCCAAGGAATGATCAAACCTATTACAAAGTTAAACTATAGCAGCTTCATTCATTTATATTTGATTCCATTCAACAGGAGCCTACGCTTTAAGGGGGGTGTATTGATTTAGGATTTTAAAAGACTTTTTTAGCTAAAAAAAGTCCTACGGATTTTAAAAGACTTTGCAGGATTTTGTAGACTCTGCAGGACTTTTTGAACTCTACATTTCACAAAGCAATTTTAACTGTCCAACATCAAAACATAAAGATTTGCCCAAACATTACATATACTTACAAGCTTGTCAAAATAATAGTTCCTCACATTATCCTATAACAATATAGAATACACAAAAAGACTAACGCATTCAAGAAGCATATGATACCATGAACATCAAAGTCAAACAATACCAGAAAAAAAAAATCAAAGCCAAGTAGACTTAGAGGATACATACATGATACATGTATACAGACCACTTCCTCGGGTTTCCAATCCCATCTTTACCTGCAATTGCATTACTTAACAACTCGGTGATTGTATAAAAATTCATAGTGTTTGTTTGGCTCCAAATTTTTCTCCTTCAGATAGTAAATACAAGGCTAAACACCAGAACAAAAAAGGTGAACCAAAATAAAGGTCGAAAGCAGATTAAAACATAAAATCTAGAATGCATCAGATTTTAGTCTTCTTCTCCCAGTTCCTAATCGGATTTCCAAATGAAAACAGTCTATCATAACCATCATAATCTTCATTTAATAAAATCAGCTTATATTTCAACTCATGTTCGGTACTTACAGGCCAATATAGCTTCAGCCTCCAGAGGCAATCTGATAGGAACTTCCTTAATATTAAGAATCAATTACGTAGGTTTCTAATGACGTTATGAATCGATCGCAACTGAAAAATAAAAAAGACTGGCAAAGACAAATAAAAGAGGCGCTGCAAGAAATGATAAAGCCAAAATGACATTTCGTTTGAATCGTACTGCATTGCTACACTGTAACGAGTAATTCAAATTATACATTTTGGGAACCCTAACTAAAATAAGTGAATTCAAGAACTGGTAAACTTAGTGACGGCCTTGGTTCCCTCAGAGACGGCGTGCTTTGCGAGCTCACCAGGGAGAACAAGGCGGACAGCGGTTTGGATCTCGCGAGATGTGATGGTAGGCTTCTTGTTGTAACGAGCGAGTCTGGAAGATTCTTGAGCGAGTTTCTCGAAGATGTCGTTGATGAAGCTGTTCATGATCCCCATAGCCTTGCTGGAGATCCCGATGTCAGGGTGCACTTGCTTCAGAACCTTGAAGATGTAGATCTTGTAGGTCTCAACGCTCTTTGCCTTCCTCTTCTTCTTCTTGTCGCCGGAGGTTGCGTCCTTTGGAATCTTTTTCTCCGCCTTCGTCTTTTCTGCCGGAGCCTTCTCTGCTGGCTTCTTCTCTGCGGGTTTCTTCTCGCCCCTGGCCATTGATGGAGAAGTAAGTGACAGGAAAGTTAAAGAGTTGAAACGCGAAGGATGGGAGGGAAGCAGAGAAAGGAGTATTTGATTTTTGATATTGGAGGTCGAGTTGGGAATAGTTTATATAGGAATGCTTAATTGGAGCTGATTGGTTGGATTTTAGAGTCCACGGATTGATGACATGGATGCTTATATTTGGACGGAGATTTACGAACATCGACGGTCGTGCGCTTACACATCTTTTACTTTTAAAGATAAACTACTATTTTAACCGGGCGTATTCGTTATAATTTGCTATGAAATTATAAATACATTGAAAGTTGTAAAATGTAATAAAAAAAGGGGAATATCTTGATAAAATGCTATATTTTCAAATTTATTAAAATAGTTGTGTTTGAAAAAGTTTTAAAAAAGTCAGTATCTTCTTATAATGTTAATAATGGAGTAAAAATGAAGAAAAAGGAAAATGAGATTTTAGGTAAAATATGCATTCCGTTCTGTTGGCCCTCCCGTTGGCGCTCTCTTTACCTCTCTCGTTGTCACTCACGTTGGCACTCTCGTTGCCGATCTCATTGTCAGCCTCTCGTTGTTGCTCCCGTTGCCACATGTTATACTCTGATTTATTATGATTATGTTAATGTTTTTTGTTCACCGAGTTGTGATCTTAAGGTGTTACACCATCCAACTATTCCGGTTCAACCAGTTTCCAAGTTTACCCAAACAAGAACATGACCAAGAGGCCTCATTTGATTTCATCGGAACAAATTATTCCGGTGAGGCTACTGTTGGAAGTCGAGCAAGGTATGCACTTGGAGTCTTCGATAAGGATGCTCAGACTATTAAGATCGTTCCCATTGCTGCTAATTAGGTAAATTCTGAAGAAGGGAAGTAAACTTTTTATTTGGAAATTTGTTAGTGTGTTGTGTAGATATTTAGATTGGAGCCTAAGATTAAAGGGGCTGTTGATAGGGAGACAGCGATCTCGACGGTGGAACCGTAAGAGCACAACCAAATCCTTTTGCTACAAAGAAGGACATTGAGAAGGTTGTTCTGTACCGTACTTCCGACCTTAATGAGTAGTCTGAAGTAGTTGGTAGATGTCGTCATTGATCAGCGGTGTTCGATCTTGAGATGGCGATGTTCGATCTTGATATGACGGTGTTGTACCTGCAAGAATGCTCCGACGCTCAAGTCAGTATTTGAGTGAATCAATGTTTAGTGTGTTTTTAGTTACCTCTTTTATGAGCATTGAAGGTGGTATTTATAGAGTTTGTGTGATGTCTGTTATGACAATCTTGGGCCGTTAGATCTTGCAGAGGTATCTGAACCGTTGGTTGATTGGGCTAGATTTTCTGGATGTGGGCTGGTTGATCATTGGGTCTTGTAGGGGGTGTAAATATTGCTGAGGCCTTTTGCTTATTACCATAACAGTGACCCCCCAAGCCTGGTCGCCTGAGGGGCAATCTTGGCTTGATAAGCTGATGTCACTTTTGTCGATCATAGGATGCACCGAGCTTTCTTTTTTTAGGGACTCAAAAAGGGGGTGGCTTATGTTGGTCATGGGTTTTGTCGAGCTTGATTTACTTAATCGATCTCGAGATGTACCGAGCTTTCTTTGCTGAGCTTTCTTTTGAACAGTGGGATCAGTGCTTTGGATTTAGTGTCAGGCATTAAATGTTTCTGACACGGCGTACATTACGATGGCGGCTAATGATGGTGACGTTTTGTTTTTAGTGCCTGGCCTTTGGGTTTTGATTGGACGCATTGATTCGACTTCTAGGCTCAATCCATGATATTCGGCCCACTATAAATAGGGAGTCACTTGCTCTTGTTTTGTTGTTGCACTAATTCTTCTGCTCTGACTACCGCTCTTGATTAACTCTTTCTGTTCGGACTTCCGATCTTGAGGTGTCGAGCTTTTCTTCGAGCAAAGCGGTCAGGGTGATAGTAGCTTGTCTTCAGGTCGACAAAAAGAGTTCTTCTAGATCCGATCTACTCATCTGCTTTATTTCAAGGTTAGTTTTTTAATGTTTTTCCTTTTGCATTTGCGTTTTGGACCCCTCCTAGTTTTTGTTTGTTCGCTCAGAGTGGGGGTCGTCAGGTTGGGTTCCGACTTGTTCGCGGACCCATTTGCGATTTTTTGTCCTGCCACTTTGTCCCCCATTTCTGCAGCTTTTTAGATCTGGCGAGGACCAAACAAACCGGTAGGGACATAACTGAATATCGAAACGAGTTTGTAAAAATCACGGCCTCCGGTGGTGACGTCCCTGAAAGTCGAGAGAATCAGTCAATGGTTGGTATTCCAGACGAGCAAGATCATCCGCCCTCTGGTCCCACCAGCGAGCAAGCGGAGGAAAATATCGACGTTGAGAGTTTTTCTCTGGTAAACGATGTTAATGAGTCCGTTCCAGATGTTGTGGGAGCTATGGAGGAAGACCGGAGGATCAATGTGGTGACTCTCTCTTCAGATTCTGTTGAGGAGGTTCGATCGGGGGAAAGACAGGGGAGCTCGGATACTATTGAATCGGAGAGCTCTGATGCTGACTTTGGGACGAGCTCAGTGCTTGAAGATGATTCTGATCAGGACGACGCCGATGGCACGGACCAGTCAAGTACGAGTCGTGCTTCTGATGTTTCAGTCAATGGTTATTCCAGTACCGGTCCTGGGGCTCATGACGTGCCGGTGCGTGAGGTTCGCCCTTATGATTGGGTTTCCACCAAGGTTTTGGAGATCGAATCGTTGTATCGTTCGGGCCATAACCTAGAGTCGGTAGGTCAAAAATTGTTGGGCGTTCTGAGAGGAATATTTGGAGGGTGGAAGGTATGAAGGATGGAGAGCACGTGGCCTCCTGGGCAGGAGATCTTAAATTTACAATGTACCACGTGACGATAAATGATATGAACATCCGGCCTCCTTTACTTCTCTTGAACAGACCGCTCTGGCGGAACTGGACGTAGCACTCTCCCAGCTACATCCAAATGCATGGGCTTTCCTCTGAGCCTTTGAGTTGATGTGTATTCACCTGGAGAGACCGGCGTCGTCCCTACTTTTCTTCCATTTGTTCGAGCTTAATCGGAATAGTGGGGAGGACAAGTCCGGTCGCGAGCATGTCAGTTTTCGCTCGAGGTGAGGAGCGAAGATCTTCGAAGCTTATGCGGACTCACTGAGGGGAAGTTGAAAGCAGCTCTTTTATTGGGTTGAACCGATTAATGATAAGGCCATTGACTGTGTAGGGAAGTTCGGAGCTGATGGTCGGACCTTGGTGTCCACCAAGTTCCCTATTGGTTGGAGTCATGGTCATTTTAATCGGTCTTCACATTCCTACTCCGTCGGTGAGGATCAGTTGAACGCTGAAGATCGTCTCACGAAGGCGATTCTGATTTTTATTTCCCAAAGGGTTCCGTTCTCAAAGCATAAATATCGAGGTATCCCTACAGATCGTTTAGTCCAGGCTAGGAAGCGGGCGCGGGTGCAAAGGGTTTTAGGTAGATCGTCTTTCTGTAGTGGATTTTTGTGTATTTGAATTTTCTGTAACTTACATAACTCTTCTTTTTCTTGTTTTTTAGACACGGTGGCGCCTAAGAAGCTCGCATTTTTGAAGAAGCCGACGATGCAATCGGTTGGTGTTGAGCAAGCAGGGGTGCCGTTGCAAATACCTTCTCAACCTAGACCTGCTGTTGAGGCTGAAGACGTCACCATCATTGCCGAACCGGTTACAACCGTTACTCAGAGATCTGGCACGCGCCGAGGCTGAGAAGGGGAAAAAGATCGATGTTGGGACCTCTGTCAAAAGGGGGCAAGCTGGGGTCGATGATGATTCTGGATCGGCCAAAAAAGCAAAGACTGGGAAAAGGTCCAAGCATAAATGCAAGGCTGTTCCCCTGGACGAGAAGTTTTTAGAACAAAATTTCGAGCAGTGGCGGGAGGATCCCATTGTAGCGTTGGCTCAGATCTTCCTGAATTTAGCCGAGGTTCATAAAATCGCAAAAACGAAGTATGAGAAGCGAGCTGAAGGTGGGTTTTTTGTTGATTTGCCAGTTTTGTTGATTTGTTTATGATTCTCCTCTTTGTTTTGATATCTTTCTTGATACGTCTGTAGCCTTGCTGGAGACCGAGAAGACAAAACGTTTTAAACTTTTTGAGGAGTTGTCTGCGAGGACCAATGAGCTGGGTCAAGCCAAGTCCGAGCTTCGGGATTTGAAGAAAGGCGCAGAGATCCTTACAGCGTTGAAGGTAACTGCCCCGAATCGTGCAGAGACTGTCGAAGCTCGTGTGAAGTAGCTCGAAGATCAGCTCAAGGTCCTAGAGGAGTCTGAGGTCGAGGCAAAGAGAAAGGCAAGGGTCTCGGAAGAAAGAATCATCGAGCTGGAGGATAGCTTGAAGAAAAGCTCGGAGGTGAGGGCGGAATCTAGTACCGACCCAGAAGCTAGTATTGCCGATCTTCAGGCTGCCCTCCAACAGAGTAAGAGGGACGCAAAGGAGGCTGTTGAGGCGGCACTTGAGATGTACAAAGAAGGTTTTCAAGGTGCCCTTCTGCAGGTTCTTTTACTTCATCCCTTTCTTCCGCTAGACCCGACGATTATTGATGCCGATCACGAGGTCGATGGGAGGCGTATTGTCAAGGTCGATCCAGTGACAGATGAGAAGATCATCGTCTTTCCGACCTCAGACGCTTAATGGTTTCCGGCATTTTTTTGCAGAAGTTCTGGGTGTATGCTTTTCCGATCGATTTTTGTATAGACTTAGAACTTCTTTATGTAATTTGGAATTTTGAGGGTTCGGCCCATCCGTGGTGCTTTGTAATCGTAAATATTTTTAATCGATCTTGACTTTGGATCTCATTTCGAGCTTTATGAATGCTTTTTTAATTCTGCAAGTCATATATGTCATTTTTTAGAGATCGTTTCGCACTTGGGGGGGCCGATGTGGTTTATAAACGTTGGCCTATAGAGCAGTTTACCAGGACGTCATTTTTTAGAATTCGTTTCGCACCTGGGGGCCCCGAGGTGGTTTATAAAGGTTGGCCTATAGAGCAGTTTACCAGGACTTGGCCCAGACTTAACTCGCCCTATAGGGGTATTAGCAGCTGTGACCAATGGTCGTTCTGAGGATATTTCGATCCTAGAAGACCCGGTCCCTTTGAAACAGTTTACCAAGACTCGGCTCGGATTTAACTGGTAACAAAGGGTTGCGACCATGGTTGGTCGCTTAGGGAGGCCCCAAGATCGGACCTGAGGGGCTCGAGGTCCGAGTCTTTTTCGAAGCTGTAAATTTGATCCTTGCATTATTGATTTGACGAAAACAAAAAGTGTGGAATGTTGGACAGTTTATTGATTTATCATTTAAATGAGGAACTCAATTTACAATGATAGGAGCAGTCCTAAGTGGTGTCCTTTTTGAAGAGATTGATGTAATTTCCGTTATTAAATGTAATAACTTTTCGGTTTCATTGCATTCCAAGTTCTTTGAATCTTTTTCCCTTGGAGGGTCTCTAGGTTGAAAGCTCCTTTTCCGGTTTTAGATATAATACGGTAAGGTCCTTCCCAATTTGGTGCGAGCTTTCCTTGGGAAGCATTTTTAAGACCAACATCAACACTTCGAGGAACCATATCGCCTAGCTCGAAATCTCTGGGAATGACTTTGGCATTGTATCTGGGAACGTGATGAACATTCAGAGGTCTTTTTTGGGTTTTTTTCTATTTTTGAATATAAAATTAATTTTTAATTAAAATCCTAGCTGGACCTGCCACATCATCACCGTTTAGCCACATCAACATCCACGTCAGCACCGTCAACCACTTAAGCTTTTTTTTTAACGGTGTTAACAAAAAAACGTAAAATGGGGCAACGGTGCAACATTTTTAAAAGTTAAAGGACCTATACATTACAAACAAAAGTTAATGAACCTATTCGTTACAAATGACGCCGAGAGATATTTTGCCTTATTTTTATTATCTGCGTACATCTGAACCATGTTGCTTTTTGACAATTAAGAAAGTCATTTTGAAATTACCATCACTTAATTGAGAACTGAATTATTTCAAAGACGTCCTAATTAGTTATTACTCACTCTGAATTTATCGCTTTGTTTAGTGTTTTTTTTTTAAAACAAAAGCAAAGCCTTAATTTTTCGCTCTGGATCTAACTTTGTCTTGATACTCATCCATTTCCATTTAGTAGGCGTTTTAAGTGATATATATTGGCTAAGAAATATATTGTATATCTAAAAGGTATTAGCTGAGAAATATGTTATATAAATCTACTATGTTGAACTTATTTCTTTACAAATAAATATTAGTTAATTCGTAAGTACAATGATTTAATATATTAAGTTTTAAAAGCTTTTAAACCAACACAAATAATATGTAAGGAAAGTTTATTCGTTTAAATAAATTCATTCATTTTGACTTGTTTCTATTTTTCATTCATGATAACAAAATATAAATATAATTGTACCAACAATAATAGTATTTCTTTGAAAAAATTAAATCAGTTTGTTTCATTCATTTTACTTGTTTCTATTTTTTATTTATATTTTTGAAACTTTTAGATAAGTTTGTTTTCTTCATTTTTCTTGTTTCTATTTTTCATTCCCACCTACTTTTACCAAATCTTAGAAATATTCCACAAAAATAAATATAGTATTTTTGAAAATTTTAAAAATAGCAAAAATATTTTTTTTAGAAATGTATTCTCTCTAGTCTCTAGTTAGTCTTTCATCTCATCTCTTTTACAATGGTTCATTATAAAAGTCTTCTATATTTTTGTTAATTAATCGACGCTTTGTTACATACCTCGAATGTTTTTGAGACATAATTTGAATAGTAATAGTAATTTATTTATCTTCAAAAAATACAGTGAAAAATCGTTATGAAATAACATATAATGATTCTTTGTTGAGACTTAAAAGAAAATAATATTTTACAAAAATATTTTTGTAGACGTCTAGACAATCATGATATTTTCTAGACTAAATATTAAAATAATCATATGTAAAGATAAAATATAAATAAATATTATTTAAGTGTAAATATTTTTCCATCTAAAATGTTAAACTACAAATTTATTTAAGAGATTTTGTTTTAATTTACCTCTAATGTTACTCCTCATCTCCTCTAAGCTTCCTCTTCATATCCTATTTAGTCCCCTAAATTATATAAAAATAATAAATAGTCCATAAAATTTGTGATGTCAAATAACTACAAAAATTTTTATAAGTAGTCTATTATAAGAACTAATGACACAAATTTCTTAATTTTTTTAAGACCAATTTGACAAATTTCACAAATTTTAAGTGCTACATATGAAGTGAATACATTCTCTTAAAAAAGAGAGTTACAATGCACTAGTTGAAGAAAGAAGAAATGGAGAGTTTTTTTGGGTAAACTTCGGGTATTCACCGCACGGACAACAGTGACTAATCTCTCGCTCATTGTAGGTGCCTCGAGGGGCAGGACAGCTGGCCCAGTATTTTAACGTTGCTCCGTACCCAAGGCGGGGATCGAACCCCCGACCCTTGGTTAAGGGAGGATCAACCCCAACCGTTGAACCCCACGCGCTTGGGTTAGAAATGGAGAGTTATGTTAACTTAAATCAAATAAATTAATTTAAATTATTTAATAAGTTTAATTACATTCATTAATCAAATTAACATAAATAAAAAATTAAATTCTCCTTTCAATGACCTGTTTTTAAAGAGTTCTAAAAAAGTGCAGCCTTTTTGAATAAAAGGTATTTTAGTCATTTTAAGAATAATATCATTTTTCTATTACGAGAAAGAAAAATATGCATAAAAAAGTATGAAAGAAAAAATATGAGTAAAAAAATATTAGAAAGAAAAGACAAAAGGACTAAAGTGATACACTTTTAGATAATGTGAAATATTAAAAGTTGGCGATGGTAGTTTGTTTGCATAAATTGACAATTTAAATAAATTCAAATTTTTAAAAGTGAAAACAGAAAATATTTTTGAAAAAAATGAAGCCTTATTTAAAGTTTTCCAAAAATTAATACTATTTATTATAAAATAGGTTTTATGCTAAACGAATGAAGGATGAATGTTTGTTGCTCAAAGTCGATTTTGAGAAGGCATACGACTGAGTCTCTTGGAGTTTCTTGATGTATATGTTGAAGAGGATGGGTTTTGATGAGAAGTGGATAGGGTGGATGCAAGCTTGTATTTCGACCAGCTCTATGTTAGTCTTGGTTAACGGGAGTCTCACAGAGGAATTCATAGTTCACAAAGGTTTAAGACAACGCGATCCTTTATCTCCTTTTCTTTTTCTTATTGTGGCTCATGGTCTATTTGGCTTGGTTCATAAAGCGGTCCAGATTGGTATGTTTGATGGATATCAGGTGTCGAAAGGAATGGATCTGTCATTACTACAATTTGTAGATGACACTATATTGATGGGCAAGGGGTCGTGGAAAAACCTGTGGAGCATCAAATCCATCTTTAGGTGTTTTGAGCTTGTTTCAGGTTTGCGAGTTAATTTCCACAAGAGCAAGTTGATTGGGTTGAATCTAAACGATGGATTTCTGGAGTTAGCATCAGTTTTCCTCTCATGTTGTACCATGGAAGTACCTTTCAAGTTTCTGGGAGTGCCAGTGGGTGTTAATCCCCGGAGAAGGAGTACTTGGAAGCCATTGGTGGAGTCGGTGCGGGTTAGATTGCCATCTTGGAGGGGCCGCCATTTGTCCATGGGTGGAATGGTAACTTTGATTAACTCTGTTTTTGCTAGTTTACCTTTGTATTTCTTTTCATTCTATAAAGTTCCTAAAGTAGTCATCAAGGAACTCAAAAAATTCAGAGGAATTTTTTATGGGGTTCACATGATGATGAAAGGAAAATTTGTTGGGCGGCATGGGAAGATGTTTGTAGACCAAAGAAGGAGGGTGGATTAGGAGTGAAGAATCTAGAAGCATTCAATATTTCTCTACTAGCTAAGTGGAAATGGCGTTGTATTTATGATAATGATGCTTTGTGGAAGGATTTACTTTCTTTCTAGATATAGCGAGTTATTGATTAAGAACACGTGTACTCTGGTCGCACTTGGGGTTCAAAAGACTCACTATGGTAGAGGGATTTGATGTTGTTGGGTGGTGATTTCATATCAAGTCAGAGTTTTTTTTTTCATAATGCAATGTGCTGTACCTTAGGGGATGGTTCCTCTATTCTTTGTTGGCATCATCAATGGTTAGGTTCCTCTCCGTTGAAGGTGGTATTCCCGAATTTGTATGTAATTTCTAGTTATCAAGATATGTTTGTGGGGAACGTAGGCTTTTGGGAAAGGGGTGGAAGTGGAGTGCTCACAAATCCAAATTATTCACGGTAAGCTCTTGCTATACTCTTGTCATGGATTTGGTGAATCATAATCCTTTGAGTAGTCATATAGTAGAGGTTCTATCTGTTGTATGGAAAATTCCTGTGCCCTCCAAAGTGGCGTTGTTTTGTTGGCGGGTATTTTTGGACAGGTTGCCGTCAAAGGTAAATTTAATTAGAATAAATGTGGTTGTTAATAATAGCTGGTGCATCCGATGTGAAGGTATTGATGAATCAGTAGAGCATATTTTCTTTCACTGTTCATTAGCTAAAGCTCTTTGGAAAGACATGTATGTTTGGTTGGGGATTGATGAAATTATAGAAGTGGATGGAATTCAGCATTTTTGGGATTTTGGTAAAAAAATCGAACATATGAGTAGGAAACCCAGCAATGTCAAGCTTTATTTTATGCTTTGGATGACTACTATGTGGACTATTTGGAAAGAAATGAATAATATGGTATTTGAAGGGTTGTTGGAAGATAGCTACAAAGTTGTTAATAAAATTAAGCCCATATCGTGGGGATGGTTGATGGGGAAAGTGAGTATAATGGGTAGTGTATCTATTTTTGATTGGTGGAATTCCCCAATTTCTTGTATTGAGTATGCTAAGTGTTCTACTTGAGTTACATTGTATTGTATAAGGTTGGAGTACCCCTAGTGTTCCGCCTAATTAATACATACATATTTCTTATAAAAAAAGGTTTTATACTTAAATTAATAAAAAATACATTTTTTTGAGAAGTGTAATAAAAATACTCTGAAAACATTAATTGTGAATATTTATAAGATATAATACACTGAATTAAATTAGCTATATTTATAGTTTGTTCACTGGAACTATATTTATTGTTAAATTAATAAAGTTGTGACATAAATTTTACATATTATAATTCTAATATATACTCATTAATTATTATTCACTTAATAATTTATGTAATAACATCAATGTGAACTAATTCATGCATGAGTATTGAGTACATAGTATCTTCAAAATAACTTGGAAAGAAAGTTTTATTATTATATTTTGGTACTAATAGTATACCCGTGCATACACACGGATGTTGTCGTGTTATTTTTATTAATAGACTTAGACATAATTTAATTATCCCGAATATTATTCCATGAAAATCAAGCTAATTTAAAGTAGATAAAAAAAATTCAAATTGTAATTGAGTTAGTTCGAACATTACCCCGTAAACATTTACCAGCAATATGTAATATTTCTCGTAGGGATTAGAAAGCAAAATTGTATTAAAGTTTTAAATTTTCCAAATTGTAATATTTCCCGTAGAGACTAAATAAAAGTTATTGATAGAGAAAAATGGAATATTAAAAATGAAGGAGACATGTAGATGAAATTAAAGTAGATATATTGTGAAAAATAGAAAAATGAGATAGAGTTGGAGGAAGAAAGATGAGGAGAGAGTGAAAAATGTGTGAGAAATATTGAAAAAGTTTGAAAAAAATATATGAGAGAGAGTGATAAGTAATATTTCCTATAGAGATTAGAAAACAAAATTGTAGTAAAGTTTCAAATTTTATAAATTGTAATATTTCCCGTAGAGACTAAATAAAACTTATTGACAGAGGAAAAATAGAATATTAAAAAAATGAAGGAGACATGTAGATGAAATTGAAGTAGATATATTGTGAAAAATAGAAAAATGAGATAGAGTTAGAAAAAGAAAAAGGAAGAGAGAGTGAAAAAGTGAAAAAATTTGAAAAAAGTGTGAGAGAGAGATAGTGAAAAAGTGTGAAAAATTAAATGAGAGAGAGTGAAAATGTTTGAAAAAGTGAAAAAATTTGAAAGAGTGAAAAAGTTAAATTACATAAATATCCTAAAATTGTTTAATTGGAAAAATGGTAAGATTGGTATTTTGGTAGTAGGTTAATGGTATAGATAGTAGATATAAAAAACAAGTTTTAATAATTTAATTAGTTTTACTCCTAAAAGAAATTCTTTAATCCGACAATAATCATCTATCGAAGGGTAATAAGGTCTATTGAAGGGTAATAAGGTAATTGTCCGACATATTTGCAATTGTGTCAGTACAGTGAATGTTTAAAAAATACAAGGAGGAAAACGAGAGAAAATGAGAGAAACACAAACAACAACTCATGCTACTACCTCACAACACACATTGACACATCACGCTACCACGCAGATAGATAAACAAAACAAACGTGACGTTGGGCATGTAGTAGTATTGTAGAGGCAAACAAGCAACCAAAACTGCAGGCACCTTCCGTCCTTCCTCTCTCTCTTTCTCTCATCTTCTCTTCAACCTCTCTCTTGTCTTTCCTCCGCACTTTTCCCTCTTTCAATTATCCCTCTCTTATACTTTTCAATCCTCTCGTTTCTCATTGCTATCAATTAGAACTCTCTCCCTCACTTTTCTTCCTCTCCTTTTGAATTAACCGTCTCTCTCTTTCTCTCTCTCCTTGAAACGAAGAAAGGAGAAAGAGGTTGTTACTGAAGAAGAATGGAGTCGACCGAATCATCATACGTGTCATCGCCGGAGGGACCGAGGAAGCACGCTGATTCACCTCCTCCGATATCACCATCTCAAGGTATCTTATCCGATCTGATCTGTTTTTTTTTTCTTTTTCTCTCGTTTGTTTCGTTTGCTCTCTCTTGTAGACTGTAATGCAGGTACGTCACTGAAGGTCGGTGGTTCTATCGCACGGTCAACGTCTTCATCCCCAACCCTAATTATTGACAAATGGACTCCAATGCTACTTCTTATTAGATTTAATTTATTTTTTTTCATGAAATGATTTTAATCACTGTTTTGTCATTTCTCATGTGAGGATGTGCTTTTGTTTGTTTGCTTGGGGTTTTATTTTTTATTTTTTTTGGCACTTCTGCTTTTGTAACTGAATGGAAGGAAATCTATATGCTGACTAATTTAAAAGATGTGAAATCTTTTTGCACTTGTACTTTTGTAATTGAATGATTAGCATTATGGTTTTGGAGTGAAGTAATTGTGCTGACTCTTGACGTTTCTTCAGTTATTAATTTGACCGATGTCATACAACATGGAAGGAATATATGCTCACCAATTCAATAGATCTGAAATCTTTTTGCACTTCTGCTTTTGTAATTGAAAGATTAGCATAATAATTTATGAATGAAGAAACTGTGATGTTTCTATATGTTTCTTTAGTTCTTAATTTGACAGATGCCAAACAACATGGAAGGAAATACATGTATTTAGTAGATGCGAGGTTATGAATTTTAAAATATTCTTTCCAATTTCTACATGTATTTTTTTTTGGTATAAACCGGGTATCCTCTACGCGCAACTGTAGAGACTAATCCCTCGAGCCGGGTAGGACCACAATGGGTGGCAAAGCTCTCCCTCGAGAGATTTAATACTGCTGCATGCCCAAAGCTAGATTCAAACCCAGGACCTTGGTTAAGCTGGAAGAGACCCCTACCATCTCATCCAAGTGCTCTTGGGTCTACATGTATCTAAACAAAGGCACTTAGAAATAAATCTAATTTTTTGGAATTTTTTATGTCGAGACAGGTTGGAGTTAATTTGGAATTGGATTTAAATAAACTTCAATTTTTCTACACCCTCTTACCGAAGTAGATTTTTAGGTTTATCATGTAACTGAAATTTCACTTCTCTGTTATCTTTGACATAAAAGTTTCAAAGATTTAGTCTGCATCCCCTTGGAATTGGGGGTGAAAAATTCAGTGCTGAGTTTGTCTGGCGATTTTATTTTATTTTTCATATAAATGTCATCCCAGAAATTTTCATTAGTATTTTAATTCGTACTCTGCGCTAACCTTGAAAGGAGAAATTTTGGTTTGACCTAAAAGGAGTAAGGCTGTTGTGTAGTCAGGTTAACTTCATATAACGAAGTCATTAAGGGACTTTCTGGTTTCTGAGCTTCTTGTTTCATGTAAGATGGAGTGAAGGCTTGATTTCTTTTCCCTCATTTTCATCATGTTAAAAAATTAAATACATGGTTTGCTTCTTTCTATATTCTCATTATACTTGTCAAATGCATTATTAGTCTTTATAGTGCTCGTGTGGAATTACAAATTTCAATTGTTTACCAAGCTTTGATGTTAATGAGAGACAAAGGAACCTCAGTGCCTTTGTGTAACATAGGATATTGTTATTTTCCTGCGATGGAAGATAGGTATTTGAAGTATGAACTATGAAGTCTCCATTTGCTTTGTGTAGTTTTGTTTTATGGGTATGAAAGTATGTTATTCCTTCAAAAGAATGCAATGGTATAATTTTCAGAATGCAAATATAAATAAAACTGAAATTTAAATTTCTGCAACATCTTATTTTGTTTCAAACATATCGGTATTATTGGGCCTTATTGTATTCTCTGTGATGGTTTGGATTTCTGTTCTGAAATTTATCCTATGCAACTGAAACTTCAGCATTACCCTGGTTTGTGTTTTTATTTTTATTTGCAAACATCTGTGATTAATTTCTTTTTCCAACTGCACCACTTTGATCTGTAAATATGTGGAAATTAGTTGATTCCCTGATCATTTTTACGTAATGTTACTTCTTTCAGATTCTGTAGAAAAGCCAACATATGTTAGGTTTCTTGTGTCAAACTCTGCGGCTGGTTCTGTTATTGGAAAGGGTGGTTCAACTATCACTGATTTTCAGTCACAGACTGGAGCACGAATCCAGTTGTCACGCAACCATGAATTCTTTCCTGGAACTACTGATAGGATTATCATGGTATCTGGCGCAATCAATGAAATACTAGGAGCTGTAGAACTTATTCTTTCTAAGTTGCTCAGTGAGGTACTCCCAATGATGTTGATTTAGTTAGTTATTGGAAGAAAAAATGTCTTGCATTGCTTGCTTTTGAGCTTAACTTGGTTTCTATGATCAGCTTCATAGCGAGGATGAAAATGATGCTGAGCCAAAAACAAAAGTGAGACTCATTGTTCCTAATGGGTCTTGTGGTGGAATAATTGGCAAGGGAGGGGCTACCATTAGGTGCCATTCCTTTTCTTTATCAACTTGTAGGGCCTACTTGTTTTCAATGTATTTGAAATTACTACCGATCCAAGTTATTTTTGTCTTTTTGATACTTGTGCACTATACTTTATGTTCTGGGAATATGTTTTGACTTCAAGAGGTTGTTTTCTTATATGAATGCTGCTTCATTGGTATCAGAGCTTTTATTTCCCTCTGGCCTATGCTACCCTAGCAGCAAAAAAAAGCATGTCATTGTTAGGTCAACTATTATTTTTCATTGCATGATTCTTTCTCTATGTTTTTACGTTATTCAGAGATGGGAGTAGAAAACTTTTCTTATGTATTCTTTGCCTTTTATCAGGTCATTCATTGAAGACTCTCGGGCTGGCATCAAGATATCTCCTCAAGATAATAATTACTATGGGCAGAATGATAGGATAGTGACATTGACAGGAACTCTGGATGAGCAGATGCGTGCGATTGATTTAATTGTTTCTAAATTAGCAGAAGATCCTCATTATTCACAGTCCATGAATTCTCCGCTTTCATATCCTGGTTAGTGTCATTTATCTATACCATGGAATATCTTTTATCCTTTTTTGGATTTTGCTAATACTTCTTTAGATTGAGGCACCTAATATGGAAGATGGCAGTCGTTGCTAATCTTAAAATGACTCTCACATAGCCTCCATTAGCCCTGTTTTCTTTGTGTATGGATCCCTGATTACAGTCCTCTTTCTTAAAATGACTCTTCATTGTAGGAGGAATGTAGATTGGGGCATTGTTTAATTAGTATATCCTAAACTGACGAGTTCAGTTACAATTCTATTTATAGCTATAGACTAGGATAGCTCAATGATAATAACAGCTGTACAAATCAGTAGGCAGTGACTATGCTAACTCTATGCAATTAACCAAAACTTATTACTAAAGGTCGAGGCCCAATACTAGTTTATATTTCTAACAGTGACATTTTTTGGAATAGAGCACCAATGTACTATGGTGTATCCCTGATAGGAATGGTTCAGATTAACAGTGTAAAGAAATTATTTTAACTGAATGTGGAGAAAATATAAAAATTCCTTGGATATTCAAGAGATCTAGGACTTTCCGTCATCCCAATTCCAATTCTTACAAACTCTCAATCTCAACCCCTATTTCTATTTATAGGCAACATGCCTTACTTTTTTGTATCAAAACTTAATTAACGAGCTAAGCCTCTTATACCTATCAATGCCTCTATGAATACAACATAAGAGAACCTACTTATAATATGCTCCTTTTGGGGAGTTAATTATTTAAATAGGAGGTTATTGTTTATTTATTTGGTATTGAAGTGATGGTAATCCAGATTTAATGTGCTTTGTCTTGTATAAGTAACACATGTTTTGTGGCGAGTCATTATTGGGGTGAGATTATGTCAAGTATAAATCTTTTAACATGCATTTTAGGTGTTTATGTCCCGGGTTATCAAGGTGTTCCATATACATATGTGCTTCCATCTGCTGCACCACCGGCGTACAACACGATGAATTACCGATCTAATGGTGCTGGAGGAGGAAAGTTCCAGAACAGCAAGGTTCTTCTCATTCCATCCATTTAATCTTGTTAAAGGTTTTTAATGCTGTAAGTTGCCAAGTTTACACACGCGCGCGCGCACACACACACAAATAAGGGATGCAAAGTTCCCATGTTTTATAGAGGGGGTGATCGACATTGATTCTGTGAAAATTGAGACTTGCATCATGAAGACTCCAATATCCCAATATTTCATTTTTCCATGCTACTTAACAATCCTTTAAACCTGCATACTCAATGGGGTCATTCTTAATTGCTTGTAATTCGTATGCTGATTTGGATTAGTTGACATACAAGAAAATATAAGATTAGCAATCAATTTATTTTGGAGAAAGTTGGAGTTGCACCTGCACCTACGTGAGAGGATGTGATGGAAACTTGCCTAAGTTGGTTTGGATTTGCATAGAAGGTAATACAAATAAAAGGGGTTGTGAAAAACCTAATGAAACTTACAGAGGACTTGTTAGTGAAGGCTCTGTTTTTTAAATGGTTTATTGAAAACATGGTTGAGTATGATTTTTGATAGAGTAGAACCCAATGGTGTCATTGATCCATGTAGTTGACTTCACCTATGATAGGTACCAGAATATATGGAACTCCTCATGACTCAATCAGAACATAGAAACTGTATATTAATGGAGGAAAACTGAAAATACAAGATGGTAACTATAATAGGCTCTTCGAGAGGCCTAATCTCTCCCAAGGTTTCTTGAGCAATTCGACGTGCCCAGGGCCTCCCAATTGACTTCCTAATGCTTGCCTAGTGATTCTAATCCCCTCAACTTCTATTTATAGATTCAATTATCTCTCTCATTCCCCCCCCCCCCCCCCCCACTTTGCCACATAAGCAAGTGGTTACAACCAATTCCCTCCCTAAGCCATAATCCCCTACATCTCATTTATTTAATTTCCCTCCCTACATTACATTTATTTAAGATCCTATCAACCTAGTGCATTAAGGCGTGGCTGCTGTTTTTTTTAGTGTCGATGCTAATATTGAGTACACTAAAGTTTCAATTGGTCTATGAGTAAATGTCATAGCAAAAATAGGAAAAGGGAATAACTAGAGAAACACATTATCTAGAGGGCACTCACTGTTTGAAGGGGTAAAGATTAGAGACTGACTTCATGACACGATCGAAGAAATTCAACAATCAACTGACATACTCCACTTTTGATTTGAATCAGAAGAAACAAAAGAAAATACTAAAAGTTTCCATTGAAATACAACCTAGCAGAATGGAAAGAGTAATCCTGAATGTTTTGCGTATTTTTACTATGTTACCAACTGCCAACATTAAAAGGGAATGAAACTGATTATGATATGCATCCTTAATGTAAACTACTGCTTTTGCCTTCAGATTTAGTTGACCAGCTTTCTGAAATATAGTTTTATGTGAATAATGTTTGGCAACAATGATTTTTGGCCATTTCTTTAATGATCATGATAATCACTTGTCTAGTTAAATTAAATAAATCAGACATACTATTGATTTAAATTGAATATGGAGTAAAGCTATATACTCTAGTCACTGCTAACTATGTAGCAAATCGCGCCGTGGAGCACATTCCACCCCTGGGGAAAGGCGATTGTGGGGTGCGTTGCAGAATGCCGAAGCGCAATTCTCTGCCGCTATTCATGGCGGATCATGGCTTTCGCAGTCGCTATCCTTGATTCGGTGCAAAGTTCCTTTTTTGGACCAGAATTCTGACTGTTTTTTATCAATTAATAGGGTTTTTGGTTACACATACATAGATATTATTTAAGGTAATTAAATGTCACATTAAACCGCCCCACTCTCTCACATCTTCACCTCTTCCCCCGTGCATCCTGTTCTGCGATTTCTCTGCTTCTGGCTTCTGCAACTTCTTCTCCGTTTTCTTTTGCGATTGTTCTGCAACTTCTGCTTCCATTTTTTCAAAGCTTGTGTGGGCTCTGTTCTGCATATGCTTCTCCTCTGTGGCTCTGCAATTTTTTTCTACTGGTGCGACTCTGCTGCACTATTTGTCCTCTGCAATCTCTTCTTCTCTGTTCTGCTTTTTTCCTGCTCTGCAGAGGTTCTTCTCTGTTCTGCTTTGTTTTGAAATATAGTGATTCTATTTAGAATTCACTTTAATTTTTTTACATGTTATGTTGGTGGTGATAACATGATTTTTAATGTTAGTGACAATTGACAAAGTATTTATTAAGATTATAAAGTATGGGTAGAATGAATTAAGATTATTAAATATGAGTGTATGACTACCCCTTTGTTTTGGTTTTTGTTTTCGTTTTGAGTATTTATGTATATTTCTTGAGATTTGTATATACTGCTTTCTAGACTTCACAATAGCCGCTATACCGCTTTAGTAGTTTTAGGGTCCGACGCTACGCCCCGGGATTAACTTCTTAGATTGCTACTTTTTTACTCATATTTAGATCGCTACTTAATAAATGTATTTTTGTAATTGTAATTGCAGATTAAGAGTAGGTTGTTTTATGTCATTGCTATTTTTTTATTGGTAAAGAAATGTAGCGACACATAAATGGTTCTAAACAACACTGGATGTTACATTCAAAATAAACGTTTTCTTGTGAGTGTTTGCTTACAAAACTTCATCCGGTGTTTTATGTTTAGTGTAGTAACTATATAGCCAAACAGATTGCAGTGGCATTTGAAATAAACATTTTCTTGGTAGAGTGTTTGCTTACGAAACTTCATCCGGTTTTTTATGTTGTAGTGTAGTAACTATTTAGCGAAACAAGTTGCAGTTTGCGTTTTTGGTACACGCTTGTTCATCACTACTAATTGCTGACATGAATAGGCAGTACTGTAGTAAGTACTAACAAGTTGGATGACTGGAAGGAAAGATGCTGCTTAGATGTGATGGTTTAGGATTTTTAGGCACCAACCCTCTGAAAAATTTGTACAATATTCCTAAAATGTTAAGAAGATTATTTTTCTTTTACAATAGTTTCTTCATTCAACTTACAAAATAACTATCATGTTTGAGGGATTTGTTAGGCTCTCTTTCCACCCATATCATTGTTTTACAATTTTTTCTCTCAAATTAAAATGCTATCATGAGTTATAATTATATATCTATTACCAATGATGAATTTAGTTTATGAAATAACTACCTAGCTTATGTTTAAATCCGTGCATCCTCATGTAATGGTTATTTGCTGAGTTTGAACTGACATATCACATATATTCTTCTGTTGTTTTCCAGGAGGAGCGGAGCAACTCAATGATCATTGGTGTTGCAGATGAGCATATCGGGTTGGTTGTTGGCCGTGGTGGCAGGAATATAACGGATATTAGTCAGGTTTGCCAATGCCTAATAGTATTGTGGTATAATGTGATTTCTTATACATTAAGTAAACTAACTTAACTAACCTTTGCCTTTTCAGATGAGTGGGGCAAAGATAAGGATATCAGATAGAGGCGACTACATATCTGGAACTACTGATAGGTAGAAATTTGTTTAGTCAAGATTTTGCTTCCCTTATACATCCAGTATAACAAAACTCATTAGTCAAATGTCTTCGCATAAACTCTTCGACAGTAAATGTTTTAACACGTATTACGATTTCCTTATTATACAGGAAGGTTACCATAACCGGATCGCAGAGAGCAATTCGCACAGCTGAATCTATGATAATGCAGAAGGTTGCTTATGCTACCGAGAGGGTCGAGTAGTTTGCAAGTTCACCCGTATACTGTCAAGATGCTTGGTGAACCTGCTTGCTAATTGCTTATACATTTGCTGAATTTTGGGATTTGTTTACATAAATTATCATGGCATGATATACTTTTGGACATCTTTATTGTAGTGGGAGAGGGCAGGATTTTTTTCCTTGAACTTAGAATGGTCTTACAGAATTTCTTCTCAAACCCATTCAAAAGATAAGATCGATTGGAAAGGGCGTTCGTGCTTTTCCAAATGTAGTATTTAGAACTATATTCTTTTGTTGTAAGTCAACAGTTGCTAAGATATCATAGAGAAGACAGTCCTGACTACCCTAGCCGCGGTTGACCTGTATCTTCAATTATTACTGGCCTGAGATAGGATTTCAGAATTATTTATTTGCTCTGATATCAACTGAGAATTAAGAATTCACTTGTGAGTTGTCAACTCCACATCCGAGTTGTGTTTGCACGTGTTTTCATTTTTTAGTTATTAGTTATTCTGCATTCGTCGAACTCACTACCATTTACTATATTTGATCAATCTGATGGCTTGGTTAGTATTTCAATGAGTCAGAGAGCCTGACGCCATCCTTATCCTTAGAGTGGACACATTTTCTGAAATACTTCACTAATTCTTCGAAAGTAGTTGACAAATTTGTCATAATTATTTCAGAGGATAAAACTTCAACATTGTATAAATGAGTAGTAGATGGTATTGAAGTGAAGCTTAAAATTTTCGCATTAGTGACCTCATTGTGAAGACTCTGAAAGTTCTAGCTTTTCAGTGGTGTACTCTCTCTTAAAAAGTTTTGTTGCTTGCTCAATAAGTGTCTTCACACTTTGCAGGCGCACACGCACGCGAGATCGACTTCCTGGAGCTTTTGGAAAGTGGTGGGAGTGGGGAGAACATGGTTTTTTTTGGGTTACGTTAGGACTGACATCAGTTGAGTCACATTCAAAGTGGACCTGGCTAGCTGCCGATACGTAATAAAGGACTTTTGTCTTTTTTTTTTTTATATATAAAAAAGAACTTTTGTCTTCAAACATAGGATTATTTGACAAAAAACATAAGGTTAGATTGGTGTCCAGTTAAATTGAAAGTTTTATGTAACAATTATGAGAAAAAGGTAGTTACTAAATGACATATTAAAGTGACACATTTTCTTCTATTTTTTGACGTAAACCGGGTATCTCTATGTGCAATTACAAAGACTAATTCATCGAGTCGAGTAGGGCCATAATTGGCGGATATTTGGGTCTTTTTAGCTTATATTTGTCTGCGCGCAACTGCATTCTATTTTTTTTGGTTGCATTTCTAAATTTGCTTATATGTATTTTGCTACGGAGGGAGTACATATGCATTTTATAATAGAACTTTGGAGGATAGGGAATTGCAGAAAATGTGGTAACTTATTTTTTGACTATGAAGGAATTATCAATGCAAGAAAAAATAGTGCTAAAGTTTGACACTCACAAGTTTTGTCAAAAAACTATCGTTATCAAAATGCTTAGTAGATTAGTAGAATGCTCCTCTAACAACAACAATGCATCATGCATGGGAATATCTTATGTTTTAATATTAATTTTCAACTAATAGTGATTACTCTTCAGTCTAGACAATTAATCAATTCCGGTTTTGGTCATCCTCACCTAATCACTAGTGATTACATTATCAATGTGCCCTGTCATGATCGGGATTTGTCATATATATCAAGTTATAAGCGCACGAAGCATTCTCTTTTCTACATAAATAAAAAAGAATTGCCTTTTACATACATCATTTGTACTGTTTAAGAATATTTAAGCCACCTTATAATTGTTTAATTTGTCGGGAATGTATCGTTAGATTTCAAATATTTTTTCCATCTTAGGATTTAAAAGCTTTTAATACTATTAACAATATGATGCTGCATTATTGAAATGATTTATTTTTCTAATTTTATTTATTTATGTTAGTTAACTCTTTTGAATAACCGAGTTATAGTAATATATGATCACGTTCATTTGCAAGTATATTTTGTTAGGATTAATTGTTTAGATCACCAAGTCAACATCAAGGCTTAATTTTACGGTGAAAAAGATTAAATCATTTTCAAAAAGAGAAAGAAAAAAAGGGAAACGCAGCTAACTTCACGAAATATTCTTTTATTAATGTCATGTTTATATAACATCGCCCGCAATGACATACAGAAATTTTTTACTAACAATGATACATAATATGTACTATAATAAAACCTTGCATATGGTGCAGGAGGCAAATATACCCCGAAGTCACACACAGCAACTTATTAATGGAAATTACAAATATATGATATGATAAGATATCAGAAAAAGATTGAATGCTAAAATATTAAGGACACTTTAAGGGGACTCATCTCCTCCCCAGCCAGAGCCATATCCTGAACCATAACCAGAGCCACTCCCACTGCCAAAGCCTCCATTACTACCGCCGCCTCCGCCACCACCTCCTCCTCCACCGCCGCCACCACCACCACCACCACCACCACCTCTTCCTCCTCTTCCACCTCCTTCACCATATCCAGAACCAGAACCATAGCCAGAACCTCCATTACCACCACCTCCTCCTCCTCCTGCACCTCTGCCACCTCCTCCACCTCCACCTCCTCCTTCACCTTTCCCGCCACCAGACCCATATCCAGAACCATACCCGGATCCATATCCAGACCCATACCCTGAACCACCATTCCCACCACCACCTCCTCCTCCTTTACCTCCTCCACCACCACCACCTCCTCCTCCTCCTAGTCCTCCACTTCCACCATACCCACCATACCCTTCACCACCACCAGAACCGTACCCTGAACCATACCCAGAACCACGTCCTCCAAGACCACCACCACCACCACCACCTCCTCCTCCTCCTTCCCCACCACCTCCACCACCACCTCTCCCACCAAGTAACCTACCAGCAAATGCTATGTCTACAACGAACAAAGCAATGAAAACGGTACCTATCAACTTAGAGCTTGCCATCTCTCTCGATCTCTACAGCGCCACAAACTCAATGTGATGATGTATGTATATATGAATATAGTTTTTCTTTACTAATAAAGCTTGAGAAAGAGATCACAAAATACTAAGAATATATTGCATTAATGGTTGAGTAGACAATTTGGATGCAAAAAAGTGCAAGGCAAAGGAGCCTATTTATACACATTTGTAAAGTAAAAAGTTTGTTCTAGTAAGTTCCTATATATTGATAACACCTAATCAGTCACTAACTATATGATAATATAACACTTTGGAAGGAACGTGTTGCAAGGGGACTTCGTTAGTGGAGTGGTATCATTGCATTCGCACATAGTAGTGGGTAATATTTGGTGAGTGGGGGGGATCAATCTCTGCTTTTTTGTTGTCCTTATGTTATTCATTTCTTGCTATATACTACACTCACTAAAACCTTACTCTTCCACTTTTGACTCCAGCTTTCCTCGTTTAATTTTATATTATATATGGTAATTAGGAAATGGGAGCCAATCAGCTGAGTCCCATTTTGTCAATCTGTTCACATATGAATGAATGCATCATCACACAATATTATAAGTGGGTTGACTCTCTAGAATATTCTTTTCTTCAAAACATGCAATTAACATACATACTCATGCTTTATGTTAATGTATTTTGTAGAAAATTATTGGGTGGGTAACAATTTCCGACCCATCAATTTCCGACAGGTAAGTGGCCGTTGATTTTCGGTAATGTCAACTTTTCAACGGTTTTTTTGTATTAACTATATTTTTGATTGTCGGTAATCACCGTTTTTCTGGTATATATGTAAAAGTCATTTATGATGAGATGGTTTTTGTCTTCTCTTACTCTTACTGGAGTTTCACTTACTTCTTAGATGTAAACATTAAGATTGTGAACTATTTGCTTCAACAAGAAGTCTAACAATGGTGACATCAAATATATATGCACACAAATAAATAGATTTTACAGGGTTATATATATATATATAATATACTACTCTTCATATATGAAGTGTATGAAATATTTGCTTCAACAATAAGTCTCCAAACAAAGTCTAATTTGAAGTAAATGAGCATTGGCCTCAAATCCACATGCAAAAGTATCTATCTTCTATGCTTCAACATACTCGGTACTACTTTTAGATGCTGATTTTTGATAGCGGCGGACCCAGGACCCCGGGGTTAGGGGTGTCAAATTTTTTAAGTCCGGTGTCAAATGGGTGCAAAACTTAGTCTACTAATACAATTTAAATTTTTCTGGGGGTCAAAATTAAAATTTCAGGAGGTTTAGACTATTTATATAGGGTGTTTAGTGCAAAAAAAAAAATAATCCAGGGGTTCAATTGAACCCCCTGGTTGCATGCTAGGTCCGTCACTGATTTTCGAATCTAACTTTTATCCATTTTGTTTCTCACCCCGTGTGAAGTTTACAAGGAGGATATATATCGAAGTGTCATTCTGAAGAAGAATTTAGAAAGAGAGAGGAATTTTGTGACAATGGAAAAAGAGTACAAAATAACTAAAATAATTAAAGAAAAAGTTAGCATATTATAGAAAATATGAAGAAATAATGGATAAGAGTATTTATTTGATGAATATAGATGTCTCTAAGTGGTGGAAACACTAAGCTGGACAGGATAATTTGAATTCACTGAAGTTCCTCAAGGATTTTGTAAGGCAATTGATCGGAATTAAAAGAAACAAAATTAGGTATTTTGATTTTTAGTAAATTTTTGATATATTTATTTGTGAGTTTTAAAATGAATAGAATTTTATTTATTAATAAATTTAAAAAAGACTTTATTTAATAAAATGTGATGACTTAACTACAATAATTAAAAATTGAGGAAAAAAAATTAGAGACGAAAATCACACTAGTTGAGTTAAATTGAAATGAAAGATTTAAAGAAAATAATATTTGTTTGCATTATGCTACTCATGTTTTTTCTTTACCAAAAGAAACTTATTGTATTTCATTCTTAATCAAAAACTGTAATACAGGTTGGACGCTACTCATGTTATAGGTGTCTAAATTGAATGCAAATTTAATTTTTTTTTCTAATTTTTGTTGGTAATTTAACCTCTTTTAATAGTGATATATTAATTTTAGTTTTTTAATCAAATATATTAATTTTAGTTATAATTATAGTAGAACGATTAAAAATGTTATCAACAAATTAATTGATGTCCAAAATTCATAAAATTAAGTAGCTACAAAAGATTAATTTATATCTATCGTTTTGTGAATTCAAGTTTCTACTTACCTCCTCAAAATGAGTTAATTTCATACCTTAGATAGGAAAGTCATTCCTTCTATAAAAAAATTCACAAAATTAAGCGGATACAATTACAAAATTTCCTACCCTTCTTATTCCGGTATCGTGACATTTAAAAGTAACCTATGTTTTGGTCACAAAAAAAAAAGCAACCTATGTCAAAACAAACGGCAAATGGGAAATTAGCCTATATATAGATCTACTAGCCGATTTTCCGCAAAACATATTTTTTAACAACAAATAATTTGTACACCACAAACAAACACCAACCCACCACCCACCCAAACCATGAAATGAAATATTCCTCTACCTACCACCATTACCATATCGAAAATCTTTCGGTGGGTTTTGTTTCTATTGTCTTGAAAGGTACGTACCACTCTTTAGTTTAGAGAGACAAATGGCAGTATACAATATAGCTTCCTCTGTATCCCACTCCCCTAGCTTCAATCATTCTAGGATTGAACCGTACGTGTACCATTTACCTCTTCTATGACTATATATGCCCATTGTCATTTTCTCTATCATTACTCTCTATCCATGGTTAATTTAAGATAAACGTCTAGCATATTATCTGACATTAATAAATTATATATGGGTTAATGTCTATCAAGTAACTATTAAATTTCTTAACCTTTTATTGCAGGGAGGTGCGAGAAACAAAATGGGTGGTGTAAGCAACAATTCTCCAAGCCCAGAATCAGAGCCCAGTCCACTTCACTCCCAACTGGGTAAAAAACAAAAATGTGGAACCCATTGGATCCCCAAACGGGTCAACACGGACACGGTTACTACCCAGAGTATAAAAGGTAAAACCCTAACTTTTTTATCAGAATTTCAAGAATATTCTCTCTCCTTCTTTCTTCCTGCACCGTTTCACTTCTCTTCTCCTCTACCTAGCTCTGCTAGGGTTTTTTCTTTCACCAAGAAAACTCAGTGATTGAAGCTTCCAAATGCTTCAATCACACTTCTAATGATGTTTGCAAGTGATTGGTAATAAAACCCCTTTGGTTTCGTTACTGATTTCACAAGGGTTGATGTTCTCACTTACGAACACTGTGTTCGTCACAGCACAAGGTTTCGACACTTAGATCCTTGAAGCAGACCATGATTTAGACTAAGACAGGTATAATCCTCTTCTGATCTTTTCTTTTCTTTCTTTCTTTACTGTTTGTATTTGATTCAGAAACCCTAATTTCTGAATCCTTTGTTTTTACAGGTTACAAAGACAGGATGATGAAATAAAGTTTTCAACAATGGTAAAATCACAACTTTGTGTGCTTTTCCTTTTGTTTCTTACTTCTGTTTCTTCAAACTCTAATCTCAGCCTTTTGTTGTATGTGTAAATGTGATTGTTCTTGATGAACAATCAGTCACCAATCCTGCTGCAAGACTTCACACAAACCTCACTACGCCAGAAGTTGAGAAAAAGGGCGCCCTATTGGGCAGCGCTATTTAAGGAAACGCTGCTTTTGGTTAAAACGCGCTGGGAATGGGCAGCGCTTTTTAAGGAAGCGTTGCTTTTGGTTAAAATGCGCTGGGGCAATGGGCAGCGCTTTTTAGGAAGCGCTGCCTATGGTGAACGCGCTGGGGGCGATGGGCAACGCTTTTTAGGAAGCGTTGCCTATGGTGGAACGCGCTGGGGGCGATGAGCAGCGCTTTTTAGGAAGCGCTGCATATGGTGGAACGCGCTGGGGCGATGGGCAGCGCTTTTTAAAAAGCGCTACTTATGCCCAAAACACGGAAATGAATGGGTAGTGCTTTTTAAAAAGCTCTGCCCTGCTTTTTAAAAAGCGCTGCCCATTGCTTTAGTCAATAAAATTCCTCTCACTCACTCTCAAAATGAAGAGTTGCGAACCAGAAACCCTTTACTTCTTCTTTTCTTCACTTCACTTCATCTTCTTCTTTACGTGCGTTTTTTCTTTCACTGCTTCTCCTAGTTTTTTTTTTATTTCTTGATAAATCTTACAGATTCAAGGTATACGAATCCTCCAATGGTGATTAGAAGCACAGATACAAAGGTAATTACTTTGTGATTTTGCATCTGTACGTTTTACAATTCCTCTTTGTAAAAACTCTAATTTCTCTCTGGGTTTGTTTCACATGTGACTGTTGCGTATGAATCAGATGGTGAATGATTTCAAGATACTAAGACAACACTCTCACAGGTTGTATTCCTCCCTTTCTTTCTATTAGATCTGTTTTTCTTCTCTTTCTCTCTAATGAACAAACCCTAACTTGTTTGTTTTTCTTTTGCAAGGTAACCACACTCAGAAAATTAGAAGAAGAAAGAACTTGAAAGAGGAACAATAGACTTGAAGAAGGAAATTGTTATCTGAAAAGTGTGAACAAAATTAGGTGAACAATAAACAATAAATAAAAACAGAAAAAAGGAAAATAAACAAAATAAAAAAAATAAAAAAAAATTAAAATATACAATGGGCAGCGCTTTTGGCTGTAAGCGCTGCCTATAGGTGAACACGCTGTCAATCGAAACACTGCATATAAAAAGATGCAAGAAATTAAATACACCAGCAGTTTACACCCTGCTCATCCATTTGATCAAAAATTTTCCTCAAGGGGCTAATTCCTTCAGACTTACACTACACACTCACGCACCAATGCACAATTACATTCTAGATTCATTACTGCCCAAAGTGAGTGTGTGATCTCTGTATCAATTCTATTCCTAGCTAGGTTCAGAAGCTACCCTAGCCTATGAAAGAGTGGTTTCCATATGGTGAGAGTATAACATCTTTCAAAACAGAGAGTAGGCTAACATTTCCACATAAGACATGAGGGTTATTTTAAGCACGACAAAGGGTCATAATTTGGGTGCTAGGACCAGATTAGTGCAAACTACTTTTCTGACTCACACAACGTAAAACACACAGAGGATTGCAACCCCTCATTACTGAGCAACTTTCATTTGATTCACTTCACTTTTGGTTTGGAGTTTTTGTGATTTTCTCCTTTTTGATCCTTTGGATTTGACAATTTTGGATTGAGATATTTGGGGTATCCAGTATTTGTTTCGGGAAATTGCAGCAAACACAGAGGACATGTGGATTTTTCCACTTATTTGAAACAACACACACTTTTTGGTCTTTTTGGAGTAGACGTTATAACGTTTGATAACACAGAACACAACACACAAACACACACGGCATACGTTATAACGTTACGGGTAGACGTTACAACGCTGCACTCACACTACACATGCACTAATCATCCTATAGTCTTTGCACCCAGCCTTAGTACAACCTGATATACCCCCAAACTTCGTTTCTACTGCTACTCTAAGTTTTTAATCAAGTTTTACAATCACCAAAGTCAACCAAAACTAGTTTTAGCATCAAATAGTCCCTAGCTAACTAGGTTTTCTTCAAAACAGAGTTTGTGTGGAAGCAGTAATCAATTCTATTCATCTAAGCATGCATCAGCTACTCACACAAAGTCACACATAGTTATTACTAGATTTAGCCCGAAGAGAAACATTTTTGATGATTAATAGAGTAGGAAAGTAAACTGATTATTATTATTATTTGTTTTTTTTTATGCAAACACAAAACATAAAAATGATCCTCCCCCCCAGACACAAAGATGAGCAGTGTCCTCACTGCTCACTGATCTTCAAAAATGGGAGAGGAACACTCAAACACAACACCAGCAAACAAACTACTAACTAAAAACTACAACTATTCTACTGCTAAAAAGAGGGCTAAACTACTTGTTCAGAACACCTGACCTGAGCCTTCCACTCTGTCTGGCTGGGATGCCTGCTTCAGCAGTCTTCTTTTTCTTTTAAAACTTCACCCAGGCAGCAAACGTGACAACGTCCTAGATACACAGAGACGTTATAACGTCTATCACACTTCAATAACTTGAGTCTTGAATCTCTCCTACCTTCAGCTTCCATTCCTGCACAAAACAAAAAATAGAAACAAAAACAACAAGGATTAGAATAAAAACTCTGGGCTGCCTCCCAGTAGCGCTTGGTTTAAGAGTCCTCAGCCAGACTTGGAATTCAAACCCAAGTTAGGGTGGATAATAGGACAAAAAGAAAACATCATCCTTCCGCTTTCTCTTTTTGGTCAGAGATCCCATGTATTTGGCATATGGAAGCAAGTGTTCCCATGCACCAACCAATAAGCATTTGGGATATGAATTTCTCCTTTCTTGAAAAAAATTAAGCTCATTTTGCGGAGGATTCTTTTCTTCAATTACCAAAGATTGAATCTGAATTTTCACATGACTCTCTTCATACCTCAACTTTGGATTTTCTTCCTTGTCACTATTTTTGAATTTTTCTTTTTCTATAACTACACGATTTTTTTTGTTTTTCTTCCACCATTTCCAAATGACCACATTCAAGCTCATACTTTACACTCTCTTTTTCTTCCTCTTGCTCAACCACATATTCAATACAACTCTTTTCTTCTAGCTCAACCACTTTTCCAATACAACTCTCTTCTTTTAGATGCTCCATAATTGTCTTAATGTGAGCCTCTACATTCTTACATGAAGCTTCAGAGTTGTCACGATACACCTTCATATACTCAATGGAATGAGCTAAGAGTTCTTTTAATTCAAAGTTGTCCTCATGTAATCCTACGGTTTGAGCTTGAGGATATGAATCTTGCTCACACACATCATTTCCCATTCCATAATCCATATTTTGGGCAGTCATGGGCATGAAATTTGTCTCATAACAGCCCATTTGATATTTACTCTCATGGAAATCATAATTGAAACATTCTTGTTGAGCATTCAATTCATTCATTTCTTGCATAAAGTAAAAACTCCAATGGTCCATGGCATAAAAGTGGATAATTCTTTTTTTTTTTTTAAAACACTCAACACAAACAATAATAGTAATAACAACAAAGAAAACACACTACAGACATAAAGCACAATGCAAATTCACTCCCTGGTTCAGTTGAATTAGAGCTTGAATTGGAACTAAACATACGCTGTAACGTTTACCTGTTCACATACAGAAACAACGAACAACACAGTAAAATTCTTTCACCTAGTGCTTTAATACTTTTGAACCATAAAAGTTAAATTCAATCCCCGGCAACGGCGCCAAAAACTTGTTGCGCTCGTGTGTGTTATAATCGCAATATCAGTGCAAGTATACACGCCGTACAAGTAATAAAGTGGATAAAAAGTAAGAGATCGTTCCCACGAGGATTGATTAACTTTCAGAGTTCAAGTCTTTAAAACACAAGTGAAACAGGTAATAAATCGGCACTAAAAGTAGGTGTTAAGACTAAGAACGTAAATAAAACAAGTAAATGAGAAGTGGTTGTGAATATGGAAGAGTATGAGTTGGATTGCTGCATGCAAGTAAATCTCCTCTAGTCAGACGTTATAACGTTTACACGTTAATACGTACAAATGCTATGTTGTATAGACGTTATAACGTTTGAACGCTGTTGCAAAAGAGCTGTGCTTTTCAGTCACAAAACGTCAGAGCTTCAAGTACTAGAATTCCTATGTCTAGGTTCTAAGTAGGCCTACTCCTGTATTTTAAGTACCCACAGCAATGTCCTATGAACTATTATCCATTCTATGTCTAGACCTAGATAAAAATGCGTAAATGTCTTTAGTGCACCTTTTCATTCACATAAATCTTTGAGTTCTTTTCATAGACCATTTCTGTACCTATGAATCTACTTATTTTAAGTGGCCAGTTCAAAACAAGTTTGGAAATATTAACATGCAAAGATTTAAAACGCATAAACATCATTACTTCATAGCATTAGACTAAAGGTTCATTACATGCAAAACAACAACCCAACTACAAATGTTTAGCTCATGCTGAGCGTCTTTACAGAAAGAAGAGGAGTTAAAATCCAAATACCGTACATAGAGAAAAGGAGACTAAACGCAAAAGATACGCCTAAGTAGCCTTCCTTCATGCACGTTGTAGAGACGTTGCAACGTCTGAGCTTCACAGTAATGGGTGCGAAAAAATAGAAAATGGAGCTTGAGAAGGGTTTGGATGAAGAAGTCTGTGTCCAGAACCTCTTTAAGAAAACTCTCTCTGAAAATGGAGGAAGGTGGATGATGAATGGATGGACTGGTATGATGCCCCCTCCTCCCTTGTAGAGAGAGATAAGCTTTGTTTAAATAGCCAAAAAAAACAGAAGGTCACATGCTTGCTGATGTCATTCCCCACCTTCCAAGCTTGCTTGTAAATTAATTCTGTTCTGAAATGACACTGCACTGCTACAGTGCGTCAGCCGCGTCAGCAATGAGGAGAGAGAAGATCTCCTGCACTTCTAGATCTTTGACCATCATTTCTTGTGCGCCAAAAATAAGATATTTCTTTCTTGCTCTGCTGCCCTTCTTCAGACGTGATGAGGGACGTTGCCACGCTCAGTTTACTGCACAAACACAAGAAGCATCAAAACGCTCACAAAGGCGCCAATTGGTGCCAAAATGCATAGAATTTGTAATTTAGCCCCTTTCTAACTAAAAAGCAATAAACTAACAGAAACTTAATAGAAATAACCTACTACTGCCAGAGAACTTGCATGATTTAACTTTGAATAAGTATAAATAACTCATATAAATATGAGTTATCAATGGGCAACGCTTTCGAGGAAGCGCTGCCTATAGGAGAACGCGTGGGGCGATGGGCAACGCTTTTTAGGAAGTGCTGCCCATTGTGGGAGTGGAACCAGCAGCACCAAATTTAGCAGCGCTCTAAAGCGGTGTCTATGGCTAAAAAAAAGCGCTGCCCATCCCCAAATCTGTTGTAGTGCCTACAGAAGGTAAATCCACACCCTCTTTCTTATCTTTCTTCTAATCTACTATTTCAATCTCAAATAGACCACTAATCCCTCTCCTATTTCCTATCCGCGAGGTCTTCAACACTTTTGAAGAACAACAGAACTTAGAAGATGAAGCAGGAAAGACTTGAAGAAGGAAGCACAAAGAGGATAGAAAAACTCTGTAAAGAAAAACTGTAAATTTTGTTTATTGATTTGTTGCTCTGCAATAGTTACAATATATGTGTATACATACATGATGTAAACGACCCCTGGAGGGTTTGTTAGAAGTTAGTTACTAACTGTAACTGCCTCTAACGATATTAACTAGAATTAGTTAAAAACTGATGGGGGTAACGGCTATCTGGTTGTTTTATATAGCCGTTACCAAAGCCTGAGGATTTAGGTTTTTTTATTAGAAAACCAATATCCTCCCTTAATACAAAAACTAAAACATAGACCTTAGGCTACATTAGGGCAAAGAAGGAAATAGAACTCCAGGACATGCCCCTGGTTATAGCATTCAGGAAATAATACCCTAGGACAACCCCCAGGAATGACTAAACATAGTTGCCTTTTAGAGTTTAGAAGGCAACCAAACCAATTTCCCTTCTTAGCCTTGAAAAAACTTCACCTTTTAGAGCCTTGGTGAATATAACTGCCTGTTGGTCCTTTGTAGGACAGTAGTCCACAACTAGTTTACCATTAGTCACCTGATCCCTTATGTAGTGGAACCTAGCTTCAATGTGCTTTGTTCTACCATGACCAATAGGGTTTTTGGCAAGACACAAAGCTGATTTGTTGTCTATCAGTAGCTTAGGAATTTCAATCAAGGTAACCCCAAGTTCACTGAGCAAAGCTGGTAGCCATGCTGCTATTCTGCTTCACAGGAGGAAAGAGCAACAATCTGTTGCTTCTTTGAACTCCAGGAAACAGAAATGCCCTGAAATTTAAGAACTCAGAGGTACTTCTTCTATCAATGTGGTCTCGACACCAGTCACTATCTGAATATCCCATGAGCTCAAATTTCCTTAGATCGGCCCCCTTAGAAAAGAAAAGCCCATAGTTCAGAGTGCCTTGAATGTATCTTAGCACTCTTTTAGCTGCATTTAGGTGTATCTCCAGTGGTTTATTCATGAACCTGCTGATCATACCTGTGGCAAAGAGAATATCTGGCCTGCTTTGGCACAGATATCTCAAAGACTCCACAATTTGTCTAAAATAGGTAGGATCTACTTTGGAACCCTTCTCACCACCCTTTTTGCACAGGTAGCCTTCTGCAGGGTTGGTGGCAGAATTTAATTCTGTCATCTTGAACCTTGCAAGCAGTTCCTTAGAGTACTTTAACTGATGTAGGATAATTCCTTCAGGTACTCTTAGGAATTCCAATCCCAGAAAGTAGGTAAGCTGTCCATAGTTAGTCATCTCAAACTCATCCTTCATAGAGTCCTTAAACTGCTCAATCTCCTTAGTACTGCTACCTGTTACCAATAGATCATCAACATACAAACATATTAGTAATAGGTTAGTATCTAAGAAACCCTTCACATACACACCAAACTCATTGGTGCACTTAGTGAAGCCACTTTCAACAAAGAAAGTGTCAATTCTTCTATTCCAGGCTCTTGGAGTCTGTTTTAAACCATAGAGTGCTTTGTGCAAGTGGCACACTAGGTTTTCCTTTCCTTTTTTCTCAAAACCAGGAGGTTGTGAGATGAAAACAGTCTCTTCCAAAGGTCCATTCAAAAATGCAGACTTAACATCTAAGTGATGTAAGTCCCAACCCTTACTGCAGGCCAAGGCAGTGACCAATCTAATGGTTTCATGCCTGGCCACAGGTGAAAAAACTTCCTCATAATTTATCCCTTGTTTTTGTTGGAACCCTCTGGCAACTAGTCTAGCTTTATTTCTGACTATTTTGCCATTGGGGTCCAACTTAAGCTTAAAGATCCACTTAACACTTATTGCCTTCTTATTTTTAGGTAAGGGTGTCAAGCTCCAAGTCTTATTCTTTTCAATTGAGGTCAATTCCTCAATCATTGCATTTTTCTAGTTTTTATCCTTTAAGGCTTCCTTAAAGTCAATTGGTTCCATATCTGCCACCATTGCAAAGTGCATGAGGTCACCATGGTCATTCACCTCAATGTCAGTGGCCAAATCATATTCTGCAAGCCTCCTAGGAGACTGTCTCAACCTTAGTGTTCTAGGCAGGGCCAAAACAATAGGTTCAGGTTCTGGTTCAGACTCACTATCCTCACTGTCTTGAGGATTTGGGTCTGCCATATGTTGGACAGGTTCATCTTCATCAGAATTTTCACCAATAGGTTCTGGTTCTGTGCTTTGAACCTCACTTAGGACTGTAATATCCACTGAACTCACTAGTTGAGCTTTATCCCAGCCCCATTGCCTGTCTTCAAGCACAACCACATCTCTAGATATTTCAGTTTTGTTGTTGCTAGGATCTAGCAGCCTATAAGCCCCTGTAGGATGATATCCCACAAGAATTAGAGGCCTGCTCTTATCCTCCAACTTAGTTCTCTTACTGTCAGGTACATGGCTATAGGTTATAGAGCCAAACACCTTCAAGTGAGACACACTTGGCACATCACCACTCCACACATGTTCTGGAACCTTGCTGTCAAGGCCTCTAGTAGGACACCTATTGAGGATATAGACAGTTGTACACACAGCCTCCTCTTAGGTAGACCTTTAGACTTAACCATACTCCTAGCCATGTTTAATATGGTCCTATTCCTCCTTTCAGCCATACCATTGTGCTGTGGGGTATATGGTGAAGTGACCTCATGCACAATTCCATGGTTGGTGCAGTATTCCTCAAAGTCTTTTGAGGTGTACTCACCACCACCATCAGTCCTTAGGACTTTCAATTTCTTTCCACTTTGTGTTTCTGCCAGGACCTTAAATTTTTTGAAAACACTAAGTGCTTCCCCTTTAGTCTTAAGTAGATAGAGCCAAATATTTCTTGAATACTCATCCACCAAAGTCAGGAAGTACCTGTTACCTCCAATAGAAAGTGTATCTATAGGTCCACACACATCAGAATACACAACATGTAATATATCCTTAGAATTATGTTTCATTTCTTTCTTAAACATTTTTCTAGGTTGCTTACTTACCAAACAAGTAGGACATGTTTCCTTAGTCACATTTATCTTAGGTAACCCCTTAACTAGCCCTTTAGTACTTAGGTTACTTAAGCCTTTAAAGTGTAAATGACCAAACCTTTTATGCTACAACATACTTTCAAGCTCAGTAGTAGCACTAAGGCAACCTGCCTCTGCTGTGCTAATGCTGGTTTTGAAGGTTTTGTTTGAGGCTAAAGGTGTTGTTAAACTAATTTGTCTTTAACATCATACAACTTTAGTTTTAGGTCCTTCATTACTACTGAAAAACCTTTCTCTATAAGCTGTCCTAGACTGATAAGATTACAGCTGATTCCAGGGACATAGAAAACATCTTTAATCAAAATTACTTGTCCATCTTCTTTGGTAAACCTAATGTTTCCTATTCCTTCAGCAGTTATAGCCTTATTGCTAGCACACTTTATAGTGGTTTTTCTACTAGGATCAAAGTCTACTAACCACTCTTTGTTTCCAGTCATATGATTGGAACAACCTGAGTCTAAGTACCAAATTTCAGTGATAGTTTTACCATCACTTGTAGTAACAGACAGTACAACACAGTCACTGTGTACCTTTAGGGCTAGATTAGTTACAACAAAATCCTCCCTAGGTTTAGTCACTTCTAAATCACCAGTTATCATACTAAAACCTACGTGTTCAGATTCTGAATCAGAATCTTCTTTAGCCATATTGGCTTCAGTTTCAGTTTCCTTAGGCTTAGAATCCTTTCTAGTAGGGCATTCAGTAGCATAATGCCCATATTTATCACATCTATAGCATTGCACTTTAGACTTGTCTTTCTTCTTAGATGCATTGCTATTTTTCTTAGTGAAATCAGATTTAGAGTTAGGTTTACCTGACTTACCTTTGGACCAGTTTGTCTTACCTGACTGGTTGTTGTTGCTGTTGCTTTTGGTTCCTTTCTTACCTTTAGCTTTAGTGAATAAGGCCTGATCCTTTTCTTCTTCACCATCCAGAATGTTGATCCTCATTTCTTTGGCTTCAAACTTAGCTTGAAGTTCTTCAACTTTTAGATCTTCTGGTCTAGTAGTATCTTCAATACTATTCACAACCCAACTAAATTTCTTGGTTTGAGACCTTAACACTTTCTTACAAATCACAGTTTCAATAAGTGTTTCACCAAATAGGGACATAACATTGATGATTTTCTTTAGCCTTATAAAGAAGTCAGCAATGTTCTCCCCATCTTTCATACCCAGAATTTCATACTGTTTCCTTAGAGCTTGCAGCTTCTCCTCTTTGATAGGAGCTGCACCAGTATAGTAATTTTCTAAGGCTTCCCAGGCAGCCTAAGAAGTTTCAAAATTTTTAATTCTGTCAAAGTTTGTCTCATCACACCCTTGGTGTATGAGATAGAGTGCTTTGTAATCCTTTTGCCCACTTTCATTAAAAAAATTTGTTTGAGCAGGTGTTGGGTCTTCACCCAAAGGATCAAAACCATTTTTCACAATCTTTAGGACTCCGTGGCAGCCAAAAATGGCCTTCATTTGAAGGCTCCACCTGTCCCAGTTTCTCCCATCAAGCTTTGGGATTTGAGTGTTTAATCCTGTTCCAGTGCTAGTCATCTTTAAGAACAGAAACCCTTTAAACACAGTAAAAAATGTTAGAACACAAACTGCACAATTTCTGATTGTGCAGATTAAAGAAATAAAAGAACTTGAAAGAACACTTAAAGAAAATATAGAGATAGAGAATTTTTCATGTTTATGCCGTGGATTGTTACCAGCTCTTAGATACCATGTTAAATTTCTTAACCATTTATTGCAGGGAGGTGCCAAAAACAAAATGGGTGGTGTAAGCAACAATTCTCCAAGCCCAAAATCAGAGCCCAGTCCACTTCACTCCCAACTGGGTAAACAACAAAAAATGCGGAACCCATTGGATCCACAAACGGGTCAACACGGACCCGGTTACTACCCAGAGTATAAAAGGTAAAACCCTAACTTTTTTATTAGAATTTCAAGAATATTCTCTCTCCTTCTTTCTTCCTGCGCCGTTTCACTTCTCTTCTCCTCTACCTAGCTCTGCTATGGTTTTTTCTTTCACCAAGAAAACTCAGTGATTGAAGCTTCCAAATGCTTCAATCACACTTCTAATGATGTTTGCAAGTGTTTGGTAACAAAACCCCTTTGGCTACGTTACTGATTTCACAAGGGTGGGTGTTCTCACTTACGAACACTGTGTTCGTCACAGCGCGAGGTTTCAACACTTAGATCCTTGAAGCAGACCACGATTTAGACTAAGACAGGTATAATCCTCTTCTGATCTTTTCTTTTCTTTCTTTCTTTACTGTTTGTGTTTGATTCAGAAATCCTAATTTCTGAATCCTTTGTTTTTTCAGATTACAAAGACAGGATGATGAAATAAAGTTTTCAACAAAGGTAAAATCACAAGATCAATTGGTAGTGGGAATGCATTGAGCATGTACCTAAGCCTCAGGGTACATGGTTCGATTCCCACGGAAGACAAAAACTTTACATGGGGGGTAGAGAAGATCATGAGTGCATCGCTAGGTAGCCTACTAAGTAAGAAAATGGCCCTCTTTTCTTTTTATTTCTTACTTTTGTTTCTTCAAACTCTAATCTCAGCCTTTTGTTGTATGTGTAAATGTGATTGTTCTTGATGAACAATCAGTCACCAATCCTGCTGCAAGACTGATAAGCCGCAAGTATACGGTATATCCCGTAATAAGAATATCGATCCACAGGGAGTTAAGCGTGATTACCAATCTAATTTTTAGTGGTGATTAGCTGAAAGGGAATGATTTAGTAGAAAAGTATGTTTGGTTTAAATTCAGAAATGATAAAAAGCGCATTGGGATCATAGTTAAATCACAATGAAGGTATGAAAGTAACCCCTTAACTATTCCCTATCTTATTGTAAAGTTTGTTTTTAAGGACAAGACATTCTTTTGGTGTAATTCAAGTTTCCTTTCGGAAAACAAGAACGTGTCTCGAAACAATGATCAAGCCTATTTTCATGGTTGATCATTGCCGAAACCCATTAAGCACCGCCTTATTGTCCCAAGGTTATCACCGCTATTTTCATGCTTTAATCGACCTTGTCTAATTTCATTTGTTCCAATGTCAAGCTTCACCTTTCGGTCCTTCACTTGACATTTGAGTTATACAATTTGCATGATGAAATTAGATTAAAACCCAAACTCAAATAAAATAGGGTTTAGTCTTGGAGTTATTTAGGGACCCATCATTGGATTGTTTCCCATAATCCCAAGACTAGAGAAGTCTACTCCCACATGATCATAGTAGACAAATGAGTAGAAGAGAATGACATAATTTAAATAGCGGAATGTAATAGCAAGGAAATAAAAGTGCTAGAAAATAAATAACAGAAAGTAAAGTTGCAAGAATTGTAGGAGCAAAATAACAATAGAATAAAACCTTAAGAAAATGCAAGAACTTTAGATTAAACTTTGGAGTGAAACTACAATGGTCAGTCCTGGCTATGAAGCTACATTGAGGCCCTTTTTATAGGCTAAGATCATCAGACAAACGACTAAATACCAATTACAAACCATAAAGATGGAATGAGAAGAGTTGTAACACTTTTTGGCAACAGCCGCACGGACCGTGCCTCCCAAGCGCACTGATCATGCTTCATGTAAACAACTTGGAATTCTGATTGACACAGGGCGCACGGACCGTGTTGACAGGCGCACGGATCGTGCACAGTTGAACTTTTGATCTTCTGCAATTGCGAACGGCTCGCATGGACCGTGCCTCCCAGGCGCACGGACCGTGCGTCTCTTTTTCTTCAATTTCTTCATTTTCTGCGAACCACACGCACGGACCATGCTTAATCACGCACGGACTGTGCGTCTAAACCTGATTTTTGCACCTTCTATTGCTGATTCTTCTCCCCAACCATTTGTCTCTTGATCCTTTGCTCTTTAAGCACTAAAACTCCTCATTTGCTTCAATATTGACCCTGAGAATGAAAACCAACAACAGGCAGTAAAATAGTTTTAAACTAGGATCAAAACATCAAATAAACTACTTAAATTAAATACTAAAAACACACTAAAATATGACTTATCAAACTCCCACATGCTTAAATCTTTGCTTGTCCTCAAGCAAAACCATAGAACTCATTGGGCCAACTTTTGGAAAAAACTCTGAATCCTTACAAAACTTCAAGTGGACTGGGTTAAATTTTTGCACTTCTTTGACTTGAGACTTGCTACTTTGGGCTTTTTGTGATTTGTGAGATAAGCTTGAGGTACTAGCACAATAGGAAGGATGTCAATGTCAGCATAGAACTAGTTCCCCAGCATTCTTAAGCTTGGGTCTTCCATTAACTAGACCGGGTTTCAAAGGAGGGTCTTTATACGTTGGGCATTCAAGCAATCTTTCTTTTTCTTTTCCTTTTGCTTTTTCTTTGATTTGGGCCAACCACTTTTTAAATAACATTTTTTTTCTTTTTCTTTTTGAACTAAAGTGGTCAGCCTTTTTTTTTGCTTGATTTTTCTTTTCTTTTTCTTTTCTTTCTTTTTGCTTGATACCCCAACTTAGACGTTTTTCTCCAGTAACCACGCATCCAGTGAATGTCACCAAGAGAACTAAGTTTCTAGTTTCTTTTCTAACCCTCCTAAATGTACCAATAGCCAGAAACAAATCTCAAGTGTGTGTGTGAAACCCAAAGAGCAGTATTTAAACTTTATTTTTACCAGTCAGTCCACCTAGATGAATATTATGAATTTCAGAAATTTAATCCAAAAGAGGCCCTTACCAAATAAAATAGGCTTTCAACACTCACAAAGACTTAAAACAAGGGGAGATGATAAAAATAAACTAGAAATGAAAACTAACAAAATGAAAAACAAGAAAATAGTAAAAAGGGCAACATACGCCTCCATGCTTGGACCAGACATTGTCCTCAATGATTTAATAATAAAGAATAACATGAAGGGGTAAGAGAAAGCTCACAAGATTTACAATGAACAAGATTTGAAGTGCTGCATCATAGAGCGAAGCATATCTGACATTTGTTCCATTTGCTGGCTACGATGCAATTGATCTTCCCTGATCAGCTGCAGCTCCGCACCCTGCCTCTGCTGCTCAGTTTCTATTCTGCCACACCATGCCTCCAGATTGAAGTTTTGGGCATTTTGGTCATTTTGCCTGGCCATCTCTTCATCTACCTCTTGGACTGGCACCTCCTGGGGTATGTCACTTGCAACATTGAGATACAGCCAGTTTTTTGGGTTTCTTGTGTCTGTCCTTACCGGGTTTGGTAGAAGGATAGACTTCTGCTTGTCAACCAGCAGATGGAACCTTGTTCTTGCCCTGTTCACAGCTCTGACTAGGAACATGCTCTCGCATATGTCCAAGTCAATGTAGGTGTTACCATCTAGGACATCATAATTTATAAACCTGTCACTCAGTCCCAGCTTTGTAGCAATAAAGGTAACCATCCCACCTATCACTATATCACCCTTTGGTTGTTTAGAAACGTGAAATAAGTTCCTGGTGATATAGTGATAGGTGTTTATCGGCATTTGATGGATCATCGCCCATAACAGAAAGAGCTCCCCAATTTTAATCCCTCCTCTCCCAAACACCATACAGGCCATAATTCTAGCAAGATGTCGGAAAACCGGGTTATGAATCGAGCTATCCTTGGCGGTCCTAGCTTCACACTGACCCCTCCCAGTGATCTGGGTCCAGAAGGCAGGAGGGTTGTACCCTTGAGGCCTGAAGGCGGGGTCTCTGGAATCATGAATCATACCTATGTTGGGAAACCCCAGCCTTTCCCCAAGTTCATCTAGAGTCATTTCAAAATCCTCGTTAAAAAGCCTAAATGATATTTTATCATCAGCAAGACTCAATGAACTGAGGAACTCCAGGGTAATCCCTTCATAGGTGCCCCTAGGGGGCCTCAAAAAAGTTAACCAACCCAGATTATTAAGCAGCATAGTAACATTGTCTTCTAAGCCTAAGGTGCTAATAGTGAGAATGAAGTCAAGATAGCGACAACCTTTCTTTTGCACAGCAGTTCATACCTTTCTCGTTGGGCAGTGTCTTTGAAAGTGATTCCGAATGGGTTGTTTGCAGCAGCCCCACTCCTTTTTCGTCTCTTCCCAGTGCTTGGACCCGCAGCATCACCAATCCGTGCTTTTTTGAAGCCATTTTGAATTTCTTCAAGTTTTGGGTTTTTGGGGTTTTTTAGAAAATTTGGGGGTTTGGTGAAATGGTAGGTTAATGTGGTGTTTTTGGTAGTGGGTTTAATGTCTGGGGTGGTGTTTTGAGGTTTGAGTGGTGTTTTGAGGTTTGTTAATGGAGTTTTGGGTTATGGGTTGGGTGGAATTCGAATTTGGGATTTTTGTGGAGAGTGAGTGTATGGTGATTTTGATGGTTGGGTTTTGTAGGGTAGGTTGTGGGTAGTTGATTTGTGGAGTTTTTATGGAGGTTTGGGTGGGTTTTGGTTGTTTTTGAAGGTTTGGAGGGTTTGGTTATGGAGGGGTTTGAGTGGGAGAGGAGAGGGAGAAGAAGAAGGAGATTGGGAAATGAGAAAATTCAAAACTTACTTGGGCGAAGAGAAGACACGGAGTGACTTTTCAGGGGCGCACGGTCCGTGCCTCACAGGCGCACGGATCGTGCGTGAGCTTCGCATTTCTGAAATTTTGTTCAATCTTCAGGGCGCACGGATCATGCCATGATGTGCACGGGCAGTGCCTGACTTTCGCACTTTTTCTTGGAAATTGTTTTCTACGCGCACGATCCGTGCTTGTAGGCGCACGGGTCGTGCGTGACTTTCGCACTTCTTCTTGGAAATATTATATATATATATATATATATATATATATATATATATATATATATATATATATATATTAGCATGAAAACCTGCAAAACAAACACAGAGTTCGTGGGTTGCCTCCCACGCAGTGCTCTTTTAACGTCACTAGCTTGACCCGGACCTTCTTCTTAATTGGGATTTTGTAGAACCAAAGTGGTTCCTTTTCCAATCTCATCACCAATCAAATAAGTTTTCAACCTTTGTCCGTTCACTTTGAATGAACTGGTCTTTTCACTCCATATATCAACAACTCCGAAAGGATATACCTTACGGACTTGAAATGGACCAGACCATTTTGACCTTAATTTTCCTGGAAAAAGTTTCAGCCTTGAGTTGAAGAGCAATACAAGATCGCCTTCTTTGAATTCTCCTCGGGCGATACGCTTATCATGCCATTTCTTTGTTCTTTCTTTGTAAATTCGAGCATTTTCATAAGCGTCCATCATCAGTTCTTCCAACTCATTTAACTGAAGTTTTCTTTTAACACCAGCTAACTTTGTTTCCAAGTTGAGAGTTTTTATTGCCCAATAAGCCTTGTGCTCTAGCTCAACCGGAAGATGACAAGACTTTCAATAAATCAATTTAAAAGAGGGTCATCCCAATAGGAGTCTTGTATGCTGTCCGATAAGCCCAGAGAGCATCATCAAGCTTAATTGACCAATCTTTTCTAGAAGGAGAGACCATTTTTTCTAAAATACTTTTTATCTCTCTATTGGAGACCTCAACTTGGCCACTAGTTTGGGGGTGGTAAGGTGTTGCGATTTTGTGCTTCACCCCAAACTTTTGTAAGATCTTTTCAAAATGTTTGGAGATAAAATGTGATCCTCCATCACTAATTACTACTCTTGGAATTCCAAATCTTGGAAAAATGATTTTCTTGAAAAGCTTGATTACGACTTGTGCATCATTTGTTGGAGAAGCAATGGCTTCAATCCACTTTGAAACATAGTCAACTGCGACTAGAATGTATTGATTTCCAAAAGAAGACGGAAATGGCCCCATGAGGTCAATTCCCCATACGTCGAAAATTTCAACTTCTAGAATACTGTTCAGAGGCATTTCGTTTCTTCTGGAAATACTCCCAGTGCGTTGACATTGATCGCATTTAGAAACAAAATGATGCACATCTTTAAAAAGTGATGGCCAAAAAAAACCAGATTGAAGAATTTTGAAAGCAGTCTTTTTAGAACTGGCATGGCCACCATAAGAAGAAGAATGACAATGAATAAGAATGTTACTTACCTCTTCTTCTGGGATGCATCTTCTGAAAACACCATCTGCCCCCCTCTTGAAAAGGAGAGGTTCATCCCAATAGTACTGTTTTACATCAGAGGGAATTTCTTCCTCTGTTGGTAGCTCTGGTCCGGAGGCAGCACTCCAGCTGCAATATAGTTCACATAGTCTGCATACCACGGTGCTTCAGTTTGCACCAAAGAGAATAGCTGATCATCCGGAAAGGAATCATCAAGCGGCAGCTCATTCTCATTGTTCTCTTGCAACCTTGACGAGTGATCAGCCACAACATTTTCTGTACCTTTTTTATCTCTTATCTCTAAGTCAAATTCCTAGAGGAGCAAAATCCATCGGATCAACCTCGGCTTAGCATCTTTTTTGTTCAACAAATATTTTATTGCTGAGTGATCCGTATAGATGATGATTTTGGACCCCACCAAGTATGACCTGAATTTATCTATGGCAAAGACCATTGCCAATAGCTCTTTTTCTGTTGTGGCGTAATTCACTTGGGCATCATCCAAGGTTCTACTAGCATAGTAGATAGCATGCATCTTCTTATCCTTCTTTTGACCCAGGACTGCCCCAACCGCATAGTCACTTGCATCACATATTATCTCGAATGGAAGATTCTAATCCGGTGGTTGCATGATTGGGGCAGTGGTCAAATCTTCTTTTAACCTGCAAAATGCTTCATGACAAAGATCATCAAAAACAAAAGTTGCATCCTTAAGGAGCAAGCTTGTCAGTGGCTTAGTAATCTTGGAAAAATCTTTTATAAACCGGCGGTAAAAACCCGCATGACCCAAGAAACTTCTTACCTCTTTGACCGAGGTAGGAGGTGACATTTTTTCAATGATTTCAATTTTAGCCTTGTCAACCTCAATACCTCGTTCAGAAACCAAATGCCCAAGTACAATACCTTCCCTTACCATAAAGTGGCATTTTCCCCAGTTCAAAACAAGATTTACCTTTTCACACCTTTCAAGAACTTTTTCAAGGTTAGCCAAACAGTTATCAAAACTTGATCCATGTACCGAGAAATCGTCCATAAAAACTTCCATTATATTTTCAACAAAATCCGAAAAGATGGACATCATACAACGTTGAAAAGTAGCAGGAGCATTACACAGACCAAAAGGCATCCTTCTATAAGCATAAGTGCCATAAGGACAGGTAAAAGTTGTTTTTTCTTGGTCGCTAAGGTGAATGGGTATTTGAAAAAATCCGGAATACCCATCCAAATAGCAGAAGTGTGAATGCTTTGCTAACCTTTCTAGCATTTGATCAATAAAAGGGAGGGGAAAGTGATCTTTACGGGTTGCTTTATTAAGCTTCCTATAATCGATACACATTCTCCATCCCGTGACAGTCCTAGTAGCAATGGATTGATTTTTCTCATTTTTTATAATTGTAAGGCCTCCCTTTTTAGGTACTACTTGAACAGGACTAATCCATTTGCTGTCTAAAATTGGATATATAACCCCAGCATCAAGGAGTTTAAGTACTTCTTTTTTCACAACTTCCTTCATGTTAGGATTCAACCTCCTTTGATGCTCAATGGAGGGTTTATAATCATCTTCAAGTAGTATCCTATGCATACATAATGAGTGATTTATTCCTTTAATATCCTCAATAGTATATCCTATAGCTTTAGGGTATTTCTTGAGAATATTAAGTAATTTCTTTGTTTCCACCTCATTTAAGTTTGCATTGACAATAACAGGAAAAGTAGAATTTAGGCCCAGAAATTCATACCTTAGAGATGTAGGGAGAGACTTTAGTTCCACATTTGGAGCTCCTTTTGGAAGATGATCAGATTTCTCCTCAACCAAGTCTTCAATGCCCAAGCCTTTTATAGGAGGATTTTCGTCCAGCAATTTGGCATAGGCTTGGGCTTCTTCAGCCATTTCTTTATTTGTGCTGCCTGTTAGACATGTTTCTAAACCATCGTGTGAAGATGTAGCTAAAGAGCAGTCTTCCACGCAATGGTCAACAATATCAACTCTACAACAAGAGTCCTTAATGGAAGGACTTTTCATAAGATTAGCAAACTCAAACTCTATCGTTTCTTCACCCACATTGAATGCCAACTTACCATTTTTGACATCTATTATAGCCCCTGCAGTGGCAAGAAAAGGTCTTCCCAACAAAATTGGAACTTGGGAATCCTCCTCTATCTCCATCACAACAAAATCAGCCGGTATAAAAATTTGTCCTACCTTAATAGGAACATCCTCTAAAATTTCGGTTGGATATTTAATGGAGCGGTCAGCCAACTGTATAGTCATTTTGGTGGGTTTTAACTCTCCTAGGCCTAGCCTCTTAAAAAGGGATAATGGCATTAAACTCACACTGGCTCCTAAATCACACATGGCTTTGTTTATGGTTTCACTTCCTATCACACATGGTATAGAAAAACTTCCAGGGTCTTTTAGCTTTGGTGGCAGTTTATTTTGGATTATAGCACTACATTCTTCAGTTATAGCCACTGTTTCATTGTTATCTATTTTTCTTTTGTTAGACAGAATTTCTTTCAATTTTTTTTGCATAAGATGGCATTTAAGACAGTGCATCTGTAAAAGGAATGTTTATGTAGAGCTTACTCAAAAGATCAACAAATTTCTTAAACTGCTCATCAAGTTTTGTTTTTGCAAACCTTTGTGGGAAGGGAATGGTGGGCTTGTATGGTGGGTGACACATATGGTGTTTCTTTTTCTTTCTTTTCCTCTACCTCCTCACTTTGTGGATTCTCTTTTTCACTCTCATTATTAGTACCCTTTGGTTCCTCTAAATGTTTCCCACTCCTTAAGGTGACAGCATTAATTTGGGCTTTGGGATTTGGCTCTGGCTGTCCAGAAAATATTCCGGAAGATTTAGAGGATGAAGCGACTTGTTGAGCCACTTGAGAAATTTGGGTTTCCAGCATTTTGTTGTGAGTAGTGATAGAGTCTACTTTTGATGTTAACTTTATAAGAGTATCATTCAAAAATGAGTTTTGGTTTTTGAACTCTTCATTTTGTTTGGTTTGAGTTAACACAAAAGTTTCCAACAAAGTTTCCAAATTGGATTTTTGAGGGTTCCTTTGATTTTGAAAACCGGGGGGGTGTTCTAGCTACTGGTTGGTTTGATGGAGGATTTTTATATGAAAAATTTGGATGATTCCTCCATCCGGGATTTATGTGTTTGAAAAAGGGTCTCCCTTTTGAGCGAAATTAGCTTGCTCAGAACCAGCAGTAGATGCCCCTAGTTGGCATTCTGTACCAATGTGGCTAACTACGCCACAAATTTCACAAGATGAAGAAGAAGAAGTAGTAGGAGAAGGTGAAACAACGTTTACACTCAGCTTATCAAATTTGGCAAATAATATATGCATCTACTTTAGAAGCTATATGATCAAGGGCAGAGACTTCGTACTTACCTGGCTCTTTCTTTTGTGAAGATGGAGCAGTGATAGCTCTCTCGCTTGTCCATTGGTAGTGATTTTGCGCCATGTCCTCAATCAGCGCATAAGCTTCTTCAATATTATTGTTCATTAGAGCACCAACAGCAGCTGCATCAACAGTCATTTTTGTGGTATACAGCAAACCATTATAAAAAGTGTGGATGATCAACCATTTCTCTAGTCCATGATGGGGGAAAAGCCTTAGCATTTCCTCGAAACGCTCCCATGCATCATAAAGAGACTCCCCATCATTCTGAGTGAATCTTGAAATTTGATTCCTCAATTGAGCAGTTTTGCTTGGGGGAAAGAATCTGACAAGGAATGCTTGCCTTAGTTGATCCCAAGTTGTGACAGACTCATTAGGTAGTGAGTGAAACCAATCCCTGGCTTTATCCCTTAATGAGAAAGGAAAAAGTTTCAGCCTTATGGCTTCAGGAGTCACTCCATTCAGTTTTAGAGTGCCACGGTACTCAAGAAAAATAGATAGATGGAGATTAGGATCATCAGTGGCTGATCCAAAAAATTGAACCTGTTGGACCATAGAAAGTAAAGATGGCTTAAGTTCAAAATTATTAGCGTCAACATTAGGATGCACAATAACACCATGGGGTTCAGCCGTAGAAGGCGTAGCATACTCTTTGAGAGTACGATTTTGATTTTCCGCCATTTCTTGGTTATTGCGCAATTCTCTTCTTCTTCTATGTAGAAATCTTTCAATCTCAGGAATTGGTTGAACAATTTTTCCGAGACTTCGGACTCTTCGCATTCAAAGAAGAAGGGAATAAAAAAAAGAAAAAATAAAAATTCAGTCTAACCAGTACCAAAAAGTTGATTAATATCACTAACTCCCTGGCAACGGCGCCAAAAACTTGATAAGCCGCAAGTATACGGTATATCGCGTAATAAGAATATCGATCCACAAGGAGTTAAGCGTGATTACCAATCTAATTTTTAGTGGTGATTAGCTGAAAGGGAATGATTTAGTAGAAAAGTATGTTTGGTTTAAATTCAGAAATGATAAAAAGCGCATTGGGATCATGGTTAAATCACAATGAAGGTATGAAAGTAACCCCTTAACTATCCCCTATCTTATTGCAAAGTTTGTTTTTAAGGACAAGGCATTCTTTTGGTGTAATTCAAGTTTCCTTTCGGAAAACAAGAACGTGTCTCGAAACAATGATCAAGCCTATTTTTATGGTTGATCATTGCCGAAACCCATTAAGCACCGCCTTATTGTCCCAAGGTTATCACCGCTATTTTCATGCTTTGATTGACCTTGTCTAATTTCATTTGTTCCAATGTCAAGCTTCACCTTTCGGTCCTTCATTTGACATTTGAGTTATACAATTTGCATGATGAAATTATAGATTAAAACCCAAACTCAAATAAAATAGGGTTTAGTCTTGGAGTTATTTAGGGACCCATCATTGGATTGTTTCCCATAATCCCAAGACTAGAGAAGTCTACCCACACATGATCATAGTAGACAAAGGAGTAGAAGAGAATGACATAATTTAAATAGCGGAATGTAATAGCAAGGAAATAAAAGTGCTAGAAAATAAATGACAGAAAGTAAAGTTGCAAGAATTGTAGGAGCAAAATAACAATAGAATAAAACCTTAAGAAAATGCAAGAACTTTAGATGAAACTTTGGAGTGAAACTACAATGGTCAGTCCTGGCCTATGAAGCTACATTGAGGCCCTTTTTAGCAGGCTAAGATCGTCAGACAAACGACTAAATACCAATTACAAACCATAAAGATGGAATGAGAAGAGTTGTAACACTTTTTGGCAACAGAAGGGACGCACGGACCGTGCCTCCGAGGCGCACGGATCGTGCTTCATGTAAACAGCTTGGAATTCTGATCGACACAGGGCGCACGGATCGTGCGCAGTTGAACTTTTGATCTTCTGCAATTGCGAACGGCTCGCACGGACCGTGCCTCCCAGGCGCACGGACCGTGCGTCTCCTTTTCTTCAATTTCTTCATTTTCTGCGAACCACACACACGGACCATGCTTAATCATGCACGGACCGTGCGTCTAAACCTGATATTTGCACATTCTATTGCTGATTCTTCTCCCCAACCTTTTGTCTCTTGATCATTTGCTCTTTAAGCACTAAAACTCCTCATTTGCTTAGTATTGACCCTGAGAATGAAAACCAACAACAGGCAGTAAAATAGTTCTAAACTAAGATCAAAACATCAAATAAACTACTTAAATTAAATACTAAAAACACACTAAAATATGACTTATCAAAGACTTCACACAAGCATACAGAAGGTAAATCCACACCCTCTTCCTTATCTTTCTTCTAATGTACTATTTCAGTCTCAGAAATAGACCACTAATCCCTCTCCTATTTCCTATCTGCGAGGTCTTCAACACTTTTGAAGAACATCAGGAAAGACTTGAAGAAGGAAGCACACAAAGAGGATTGAAAAACTGTAAATTTTGTTTATTGATTTGCTGCTCTGTAATAGTTGCAATATAGGTGTATATATACATGATGTAAACGACCCCTAGAGGGTTTGTTAGAAGTTAGTTACTAACTGTAACTGCCTCTAACAATATTAACTAAAATTAGTTAAAAACTGCTGGGGGTAACGGCTATCTGACTGTTTTATATAATCGTTACCAAAGCCTGTGGATTTTAGGTTTTTTTATTAGAAAACCAATAGTCACGACTAGCAGAGCAGATCCAGTAAATCAGCAAACTCAAAGTATAATGACTATTAGACTTTAATTTTGTGAGGAGAGCTAGATTTTGTGGAGGGTATGTTATATGTACTAGTACATGAGAAAAAGTGGAGGAGGGGAAACAAAACATTAAATTTGTTGCTTATTGCCTAGTGTTACGTGCACACCTGTCTCTCACTCACTCAGTCACTTTATTTTCAATCATCTGACATATTATTTAGATGAAATGACAAATAAACATTACACACATTATTACTGCCCACACCTGGATTCGAACTCGGGAGCCGTCGTCATAATGTCGTTGAAGTTGCCAAGACAACCAATAGTGAGGGACTCTCGCTCCCTTCATTTATAAATATGTTTGCTTACTTAAAGTTGGGTTAGTTTTGTAAGTTTGAAAAATTTTAGGATAAAAATATAAGTATCAAAAGAAAAATGGTTTTACTAAAAATTGTTGAAAAATGGAAATTTAGAAAAAATTGAAGACCACCAATCTACAATTTTTGAAAATTTATAGGAACCAAATGGGAAATTTTGAAAATTTATAAGGATGTAAAATTTGAAAATTTAGAGGGACCAATTTTTCAACATATATGGACTAATTTTTAAAGGGTAAACATCCATTTTAGTCCATTTATGTGTAATGCGCTGTCATTATAATCTTGAATGTATCGAAATTGCAAATATATCTCTAAGTGTCTCTTTAGAAAGTCATTTTAGTCCTCAAATGTGTTTTTTGTTTTTAGTCCATAAAATTACTAATAGAAGATATACTTAGGGACACGTTTGCAATCTAAATACATTCAAGGAATATAATGGCATTGTCTCACACATTTAGAGACTAATTTGACTATTTACCCAATTTTTAAATTTTGAAAAAATTATATGACTTTTTTAAGATTCATATTTTTTAAGATAAAGAGAGAATTTCAAATTCTTAGATTTTAAGTGGTATTTAAAAATTAAAATTCCCTAAAATTTGCTTTGACAAAATACCTTATGAAATCCTTTCATCTTACGAATTCTTCAAATTTACTATCCAAAAATATATATTTTAAGATAAAGTATTTTAATTTCTCCCAAAAATTATATTACCCTAAAAAGTTACCTCATCTAAACACAAAGGGAACTTTTGTCTTTTTAAAAATAATCAACACTTGTTTCTTTTATTTCTCTTATTTTTCTCTCATTCCAAACAATACCCCAAATCTTCTCTTTTAAGTGTGCAGATATCTCAAGTAGTCGGAGAACAAAAAAAACTTTTTAGGTAATAAAAAAGAAATACCTCCACTGGCGAAGGGACTAAACCACGACATAAACCTCTTGAGAATCAGAGTCCTCATCTAATGAGCACCCTGCATAGGAATCAATACCATCTGGCAGAGGAGGTTCCTTTTGTGGTTTCCTCTATCCTTAACCCTAATGGGCACCCTGCATAGGAATTGTTACCATCTAAATATTTGTTCTTCTAACCACCTAATCTGAACACTACACTAAAATATCAATAAAAGAAAAAAAATGACAAAAACATATCACTTACTTGAGAATAAGACAAAGCAGCAACAATGGTGTGGTGAAGAGGGAGATCTCCACTGGTGGTGAAGAGGGAGAGCGAGCTCCGGTGGTGGTGAGGAGGGAGAGCTCCGGCGAGAGAGAGGGTGATAGTTAGCTAGAGAGAGATGGTTCGAGAGAGAGAGAGAGAGAGAGAGAGAGAGAGAGAGAGAGAGAGAGAGAGGGAGAAGATGATGGTGGTGAAAATGGAGAGATGTTCGTGGTGCCGTTTTTGTGATGAAAGAGGAGAGAAAATAGCGAGAGAAGAGAGAAGAAGAAAAGGAAATAATGTTTCGGGTTCAGGAAAAAAACTGTCGTTTGAGAGGGACTTTAGCGACGAATTTCCCTCACTACAGTTTGCACAATTTTCAAGGTCTGTGCAACGGTCATGTCACTGTTAGCGAGGGATAATTAGCGCCAGAAATTTGAATTTAGCGACGGATTGGGACCACGCGCGCAGAACTGTCCAATCAACCTTTTTAGCGACGAAAATTTATGTTTTTTAGCGACGGATATGTGTTTTAGCAACGAAATTGAATGTTTTTTTAAAAAAAATACGCTCTCTTTAGCGACAGCTTTGTCCGTCGCTATTTCCCTCGCTAAGTTTTTTTTTTGCGGCAGATATTATTTCCCTCGCTAATTTCCGTCGCTAATACTGTTTTTTTTTTGTAGTGAGAGTGCTCAAGGATAGTGTTGGCTCCCACATCGTGAGGGGATAGTTAAAATAAACTCTCATGCGAGTTTTCTTCTTGAATCAGGGCGAGTTTTTGAGGGTTTTGTGGCTCGTGACTATCTAGGTAATTTGGTTGCAGGGGATACCCGTGTGGGTGTTGTTGTGGATGCTACCAGCGCTGAAGCTCTTGTTCTAAAATGTGCCTTGATCTTTGCTGAGAATTTGGGGTTGGATTGTATCCTCATAGAATCAGACAATTTAAACTTGGTTAGAGCATGTAGGGGAGAATTAGAGCTACGAGGTCTTGGGAGTATGTTGAGTGACAACAAGAAATTGAAGATGAGATTTGGTCTCTATGGGTTTACCTGGATTTCAAGGGATGGGAACCTTGCTGCTCACCGTGTGGCCGAGCTGCCATGATCGCTTGCCCTCATGTTGGTATTCTCGTCCCCCCCTCGACGCGTTGTGTGCTTAACTCTAATTCAGTGCAGATCCCTAACGCGATGAACATTGGAGGTTAGTGTGGTACTCTAGGTGTGATGGTGTGTTGATCTTATCAGTGGTGTGTCTATCGTGGTGTCTTTATGTCTCTTTGCCGAATTTGGTGCGGTGTTTGGCTTCTTTAGACTTTCTCTCTGAGTTGATTTTGTTTTGCTTATTAGGGTAACTTTTCAATTATTGAGCCAACAACCGGGTTGTGGTTGTGGCCAGATCTTGTTTCGTTTCAGGCCTAGTACTGGATTTAAGTGTATTCTGTTTGGGCTTGGCCCAAGAATTGAAATACAATTCACTTTTGGAAAAAAAAGCCTCGTTGAGTTTTTCACTAAAGAATGCTATGGGATGTGCTTCCTTACCTTATACACCTCCTCTATTCCAAATGCATCATTAGTAACTCAAAAGCTTTACAAAAATATGAGCCCTTTTCATGTGCAGGGGATTCATACCTCTTTCTTTCTTCTCACTCTTTCTCTCAGCTATGCTCTATTCACAAATTCTCTTGATAACCAAACAACCTGGTTCATCTTTCTTGGCATTTATCCAGTCCAGAGATTTTACAGATGATGGTGCGTTTTAGGTTCAATATTATTGGAGATGGAAAAGGATATAGCTAGTGATATTATTTGGTCCATTTAAGGATATATAACTAGTGAGATTTTACAGCTGATGGTGCGTTTTAGGTTCAATATTACAGCTGATGGTGCCTTCAAAATGGAATTTGGAAATATGGTAAAACATATGAGATGTGCTAAAGGATATAGCCTATGATGCACGGATACGCCAATAATGCCTCTGTATCCGTGTCAGATACGTATCCGACTCGGATACGCTCAAATACGTCATAGATACGTATCACCAACTATCCAAAAGCACTTATTTTAAAAATAAAAATAAATAAAACAGATACGGTGTTCCAATTTTTCACCAGAGATCTCAGTTGAGTTTTCCACCCTTTAGTTTTCCTCTTATTTTCCTGAAACGATGAAACCTCTGTTTTTCTGTAAACCGGATGGAACTCAAAAGGGAGATAACCCTTTAGTGTTGCTCTGTTTTCCAAACCTATTGTGGCCTAAGTTGAACATTTGACCATAGCCTTACTCAACAGACACGTTAACTCTGCCTTTTTAATAATAAATAATCACACAACTTTATTTTATTATTAATATTTCGTATGATATGACATAAATTAATTATTATTTTTAGTCAAAAAATAAATTAATTATTTAAATAAACTAGATTAATTAGATTAACATATAATAATATACCTTCAGCCTTTTGTTAGAAAAAAACCTTTCGCCTTTTTTTTAGTTTTATTTTTCTTGTCTTTTCCTTTTAATTTTTTGCTATTTAATTAATTATTATTTGTAAATTATTTATTGGTTTCATAATTCTTTCTTTTTTACTTAACTTTTTAAATACATTTAATCTTATGATTTGCAGTTTTATTGTATGGATTTTGATAAGACGATAAATTAAAAAGTCTATTTCCATTTTATATTTATGAGTATTTTGTGAAATATTAGTTTTTTCTTATGCGTATCCCAAACGTATCGTCCTATATTTTTCAAGGAACAATGTATCGCAGTATCAGATACGTATCGTATCGGTGCATCATAGGATATATATAGCTAGTGATATTATTTGGTTTGGAAAGGGAATGATCAAACAGACAAGAGGTTATTCAGCAAACTATGATCTGGTTTAGCTCCTCAACAAACCATTTTTTTGCTTGGAAAGTAATCATTGATAGAATCCTACGATGCAGATACGATATGAGCATCGGATACGACACAAATCCGATACGGCGGTACAGACTTCCTTGAAAAATATAGGATACGATACATCTAGGACTCGTTTATAAAAAATAAAACCCCACAAAATAATGGAAAATACATAGACACATAGATCCAAAGAAATATAGGTTAGCACAGGAAAACAAAGAGACACATAAACTAGCAAATTGCACTTGTAAAATTAAGATTGAGGATAGTTGTTTTCTCTTTTGTGTTTGTATGACTTAAGTTACTTTTGTTCTCGTGCTTATAAGGCGACTTTTATTTTTTTAACAAAAAAAACATTTTAATACTACTATGATATATATACTCATGACGTATCGGAGAAATATCAGTAAGTATCGGATACTGATACGACAACAAAACTGAAGTATTCGTGCATCATAGATAGAATATCTTTTCAAAGTCTAATTTATTTAGAAGAGGAATCTTAATTCAAATGGTCAATTCTTGTTTGATTTTTGTAAAAATGATGAACAATTCACTTAGCAATCTTTTACTTGTTAGTTTTGTCTCTGCAGAAGTAAACGTATATCAGGAAGTTTGAAAACTCATGTGGCCCTGCATCACATGCTCCATATAATAATATGGATGCATAAAGATTAAAGAATGAATCTTTACCATAAATATTAAAGATTATCAAGCTTATATATGATAAAAATCTGGAAATGTCTCACAAGTAACACAGTATATTTCCATATTAATTTAGTTTTATTTATTTTTATCAAATAATTAAAGATTGCATATAGAGGGACATCTAAATCACCCTTCTTGCTACTGTTTCATTACCATCTAATACAAAATTTCCTCTCATGCAGAATATCAAAACTCACACACAAAGTGTGTATACACAAATATAAATATCTGAAATACAAGGTAAACTTTCCAAGTATACAATTATCATATAAATGTATATATATAATATAGTTTATAGTTTATCTATGAACACATCAATGACAACACCAAAGCACAAATATCAGATGGGATAAAACTGCATCTTCTCCATCACAAGTCCTATAACTTTCTTTTCTTTTCTTTTTTTTTTCTATCTCTTTTTTCTCAAAAAAAAAGAATATCAAAAGGAAATGAACATAAGAATTCAAATAAAGGTAAGTTGTCTCAATTTTTCTTTTGATAATCAAGGACATTGTATACCCATGGCTCTCTAGATACACAAAACCTCAACTTTTAGTTAATTTGTATTATGATAATTATGCAGGAATATGGTTGAAATGGTCACACCTGCTCCTCACCTCTCCTTTTTTACCAAGCTTCACTCCATAAACAGAAAGCTTCTCCATTGCCTTTGCAAAATCTGTGAAGAAAGCCTTCTCATCTTTTGCATATAACTCCACAATTGGCTTTGTTCTTGGATCAACACCTAGAATATAATCAGAAGTCAAAAGTCCCAAACCTTTAAGGACATTTTGGAAATAAGCATTGTCAAATTTCCCTGGTGACCTCACATCATTGAATGCTGCCATTGTAGGGTCCACAGTATAATTTTTACAAACTTGTCTCAAACCTGCAGCCAATTTAGGGTGAAGGGTAGGGTCAATATCAGATGTTTTGCTATAGTTAAAGATTCTACTGCTAAACTCCTTGCAATGTGTGAAACCAATGGTATGTGCACCAGTTAAAGCAACCATTTCCTTAATAGTAAAACCCTTTGTGGTAAACTTGTTAATGATTTCATCCATTGTCATTGTTGGTTTTGGAAGATTTGAAGTAACTCTTGAAGCATCAGATACAAGACTATCTTTTCTTCCTAACCTCACAGGGTAAAATGGTCCACCAACCATTTTAACAAGGTCTCTTGTTGCTTGTGCTACAATATCAGAACATGAGACAACACCAGGACATTGTAACTCCAATGCGTTTTTGATTCTGACAATGATGTCAAAAGCATCACCAGAGAGAGAAAGGTTGAGATCAGCATCTCTTTCTGCATGAGGGTTATATGCATTGGAAGTGACAAGAAGTGAAGCATCACAACCATCAGTGATACAATCATGAAAGAATAGACGTAAAAGACCAGGTGCTGTTGCAACACTTGCGGTTTGTTTGTTGTAAACTTGGTCCATCACAATTTTTTCAAAGTCTGGACATGTTTTTTTGTAGTAGTTTATGTTGAGTTTAGCTGAGGAAAAGGGAATGGAAAGGAAGAGAAGGAAAAGAATAGGGAAAGCCATGGGAATATTTTTTACTCCAAGAGAAGGGTGAAAAGAGTTTAGGTTTTTGTTTTTTCCTCCTCTCTTGGGTTTGTAAATGAGATTGAAATTAATCACTCCTTTGGAAAGGAACAAAGAAAGGGTTGAAAGGAAGAGAATGAATGCATATGTGCCAACAATGGAAGGTGTAAGTTGTGGAAGGGAGGGGTTTAAGGAGTTTTTTGGTTAACTTTTTGTGATGTAAAATTTTTCAATTATCTGTCTGGTTTCTGGATTTTACTATTTTTTGCATGGTCAATGTGATTTCTTTTACATACTATTTTTATATGAATTGAAGTAACCGTATATATGAAAGGGAAGATTAGTGTTGTTGGTGTTGTTGTTGATATAACAAAAGAATGAGTCATGCCTTTGGTGGAATTTCTGGCTTATATTTTTGTCATTACAACTTGTGCTCGAACGTGGAATGCGATTGTCCAAAGAAAACCAGAGAGAGGCCTAATTCAGAAGAGATAATCATTCTCCTCAAAATTAGAAAAGAAAAAAAAGGCTTACATAATTGCATGTATAGGTCGATTCCCATAAAATATTTGTAATAATGTAACTTAAGACGTTATATAGTTAGTATAATGCTGGAGAATAACATCACTGGATATTACACAGATATAACTAGTGGTGCTCTGTTCAAGTAACATAACATATAAGAAGTGAGTTTATGTTTTGAGGGAAGAAGTGAGCTAAAGAAAAAAACAAAGTGTATATATTATCTGATGTCGATATGACAATGTTGAAAGCCATGGTTTAAGTCGGGGTTGACTGTCCCAGGAATATAACTCAGTTGCGAGCGAAGGGATGTGAAGAAATTGCAAGAAAGGAGTGGAGAGTTCAAATTCTGAAAACTAACATCCCCCCACCTTCTAACTAATTACTAACAACTAACATTTGCCTATAAAAAAAGTCGGGGTTCACGATTGCGCATGATGGTGGTGGGTACCTTGAAAGACTCGAATGGTTAAATTGATATTTGCAAGTATGAGGGATTAATAAATGCGAACTAATCCAAATGAGTGAGTAACTCCTCAAGTCTGAACGATGCAAAAGGAAACTAGGTCGACGAATTTTCCATGAACTTTTAGCGTACCAAACAACTCCTCACTCGTCCACTAGTGAGATCCCATTTCGGCACACATACGGAAATCAACGCTATCACCCCAGTTGAAATCGGAGAGCTAAGTTGGAGGGTGACACATCTGTCCTCATCGACATCGAGCAACCAACGATTGAGAGAAGGATCTCAGTGAGGAAAAATCGAGGTTGGGCAACACTCATCGAAGTGATTGTGAAGCAAAGAATCACGAGGTATAACAAGACCATCGTGCCTAGGGAGTTTGCTTTTGGTGATCTTGTCGTACGAAGAGCGGAGTAGGTCTTAAAAATGCACTTTTGTAATTTTTTTATAGACAAATGTTAGTAGTTAATTGTTAGAGGATGGAGAATGTTAGTTTGTAAGATTCGAACTCCAAATCTCCTGATTCGGCGTATTTTAGCTCACTAATTGAGCTACCTATTTGAGACCACTTTTATTTAAGGTGTTCTGGACTGGACCAAGAGGCCCATTCAGCAATTGGGCATGGATCGGCCCAACCACTTTGCCCCATATCCACAATATACAAGCCCAATTATGATTATCATACTTGGATGGCTCAGATCAATTCTATCAATCCGACGATTCATAACGGGCACGGATCCCTATAAATACTGGCTCACATTGCCATTAATGGGTACATTCTCATTCCTAGCTAAATCACTCTTCTATTCCCTATACTGACTTGGGCGTCGGAGTGGCATTGCAGGTGCCCCCTCTGGGATCTATTTGACGTGCTCCTCGCATTGCAAGAAACCTACCGACTGCAGTCCACCCAACACTGCAAGGTATAGAACATTGGCGACCACAGTGGGAGATATCTATCTTTCACATCATCTCTACTTTTTGAACTTCCTCCTACTTTCCCATGGCACCCAGAGGTAGACCCCGAGTCCAAAGCATTGCCGCTCCGCAACTCCAGCCAGAGGGCACTCCCGAAGGCCTTGCTACTTCCACGCCAGACAAAGACATTCAGGTCCCGGCACCCCAGCCAGCCTCTACCCAGATCCCCATCCAACCTGGGGATGCGGCGACCATCCGCCAGCTCTTGGACCTGTTGTGCAACCGCACCCAGACTATGTTGCAGCAAGAAGCGCGCCTCAGGCAGATAGAGAGGCGAATGACATCCATGCCTGAGCAACCCCATCCTCGCTGGAACACCCCTTCCCCAAGGACAATGAGCTCCAGACGTCGCAGATCTCCACCCAGGCGTCATCACAATCATCGCTCTCCACCTAGACGGAAGCGAGCTCGCCACTCTCCTCCTCGACCCGGCAGGCACCAAGGATCAGATTCACCTCCAAGCACCCCTCCAACCTCGCCTGACGGTACATACTGGCCTGAGGAGTCTCTCCCCCAAACCTCATCGCTCGCAACCTCAAATTCTCGCGAGAGATCGGGGAGCCAAGCCAAGACCCATAAGAGGCATCGCCATAGATCTACCTCGAGGAGATCTCCAGCCCGACGTGACCGTCGAGATATAGATCTCAGGGACTGGTCACCTCACAACTCACGATGGACCTCCAATAAAGGACCCTTCACTAGGAAGGTTGACGACTGCCCAATTCCGAGGACCTTAGAGAAGCTCTCAGCCCTCAAAACATACGACGAGACTGGGGACCCTGACAAACATTTGACCTACTTCTCTGTCATGATGAGATACCTGGGGGCAAGGGAACCTGTCCACTGCAAGATCTTTCCCCACACTCTCACGGATTCAGCACTAGCTTGGTTCCAGGAGTTGAAACCAAACTCGATTTCATCCTGGGGGAAGCTAGCGACCATGTTCACAACCCGCTTTGTCGCTTCCCGCTTGAAGCCAAAATCTGAAGAGGTACTCAGGGTGATCAGGCAATGAGAGAAATAAACGCTTAGAGAATATCTGGAAAGGTTCAACAAGGAGGCTGGCAACGTCAGGAACCTTGAAGACAAGAGAAGGCTCTTTTGGATGAAGGATGGCCTTAAGAAAAGAAGCCCGTTTCAAAGAGACGTGGGGATTAACAAACCCCGAAGCTTGGATGAGTTCCTTCAGAAGGCACAAAAGTACATGGATTATGAAGAAGACAACATGACATACCAAGAGGAAGCCAAGGTTTGCAGCAAGAAGGACGAGCTGGCCTGCAAGGCCATTAAAGAACCATGGCGGAAGCGAGTCCAATATGACAGGACTCCTCGTGAGCCCCAACCTCGACAAGGCCACTTCTTAGAGTACACTCGATTGAACACTTCCCAGGCTGAGATCCTTGCTGAATGCGCCGATGCGGAGTTTCGGGACATCAAACAGCCCGAACCTCTCGTGCAAAGGAAAGACCAAACCTCTAAGAAGTACTGCCGTTATCACAAAAGTTATGGACACAGTGCCAACAAATGCAACACCCTCAGGGACGACATTGAAGAAATGATCCCCGAAGGGAAGCTCGCTCAGTACGTAAATGAGGAAGACGATGAGACTCGTGACTCTGAATAGAGAGTAGGGCATCAAGACTGGAAACTAGAACTAGGCCTAGTTAAGAATTTTACTGTTTGGGCACAAATGCAGAATGTAAAAGCTCGATATGAATGATTAAAAGTTCATTTTGCAATTACAGTTTTTGCTCTAGTTTACTAGATTGACGCTTGTTCCAAAGGAAATTCCTTAAGGTCAAGAAAGAAAAAGGGCCCAACTCCATAGTTAGGGGTAGAGCAAGACAAGTTTGAGACACGACATAGCCTGCAAGGAAGGACTGCCTACCTCGCAGGGGCAACCTCGACATTAACTCTAAGCCAAGACCATCTTTACAAGACGATGGTTTTGCATATACATCTCTGGATGCAAGATCGCACGAAGTAGGCAAGCGCTGACGTGTACCTCCAATCATAGCAAAGGAATCAAGAGGGCCACGTCACGCCGAAACAAATAAGGCCATCGGTAAAATTACTGGTCAAAGGAAGACACCATGATCGTTTGCATTTTTCCTAATTACCAAAGCAAGAATCTCATAATTCTTTCCACTAAGTGACCTTGGTGGGCACAACCCCTTGGGCAAATTCTATCTGTGCCGAGTCTTGGTAAACTGTGCCAAGGGTATACTTCAAGTTGACCTTGGTGGTCACAACCCCTTGGGCGAGTTCTATCCGGGCCGAGTCCTGGTAAACTGTACCAATGGTACACTTCAAGCTGACCCTGGTGGTCACAACCCGTTGGGCGAGTTCTATCCGGGACGAGTCCTAGTAAACTGTGCCAAGGGTATACTTCAAGATGACTTTGGTGGTCACGACCCCTTAAGATGAGTGCTATCCTGGTAAACTGTTCAGAGTATACTTCATTACAAATTGTCTCGAGAGGCGTCGACAATTTAACCGCCTAAAGCAAGACAAATTTAGCGACTGTCTACCGGAAAAATCCTAAGTCCAACGAGAAGGCGCACACGCGGAAAAATCACCAGTAGGGCGTGAGACCATGAGGTCACGGTTCCATGATCAAGGTTTGCTGGTGCAGGGCGCTAAGGGCACCAAGATCCATGATCAAGGTTTGCTGGTGAAGGGTGCCAAGGGCGCCAGGATCCCATGTTCACAGTTTGCAAGAGCAGGGCGCCAATGGCGTCAAGATCACGATTTGAGCTGTTGGGCGCCAAGGGCGCCAAGGTGACGAGTTGCATAGAGCAATGTCACAGTTTGTGGTGCTGGGGGCCAAGAGCGCCAAGGTTACGGTTTGCAAGGTGACATGCAGTTTGTGCTGCAGGGCGCCAAGGTGACAGTTTGTGTGGCGAGGCGCCAAGGGCGCCAAGGTGACGGTTTCCAAGGTGACAGTTTATGTGGCTAGGCTCCAAGGGCGCCAAGGTGACGGTTTATGTGGCTAGGCGCTAAGATGACGATTTCCAAGGTGACGGTTTATGTGGCTAGGTGATAAGTCTATTTTTAGAGTCTTTTTAATAGTTATTTTTCTTAAGTTTATTTGGTATTTTAATTATATTTTTGAGCTATTTTACTACAAATGTTTACTTTTTATTTTCAGGTGTTATTTAGAAGCAAAAGAGAAAATATGAGGAAAAATGAAGAAACAAAAAATATTTGAGGAGGAACAATTTTTAAGACCGCTTGGCACTCAACAGGGCGCCAAGCAGCAAAACTGGCGCAGCACAGGGCGCCAAGAAGCAAAAACTGGCGCAGAGCCTGCGCACGACCCTGGCACATAGGCGCACGACCCTGGTGCAAAACTGGCGCAGAGCAGCCAAAATTGACTGGCCAGGGCGCACGACCCTTGCTTGCCAGCAACGCAGAACAGCTGTTGCCAGCACAAGGCGCACGACCCAGGCTCCATAGGCGCACGACCCTTGTGCAAAACTGGCGCAGAGCAGCCAAAATTGACTGGCCAGGGCGCACGACCCAGGCACATGGGCGCACGACCCTAGCGCCAGACAAGTCAATTTTGGCTGCACCCACTTGCTGATGGCTATCTTTGCCAACTTGTTTTGCCACTTTTTTTGGACCATTTTGCCCCTCCACTCAAGTGCCTTGGCCCTCATATTTTCCTATAAATAGGACATTGATCCTCACTTGTAACTAAGCTTGAATTTTGTTAGAAAATCAAAGACAAGGTTTCCTCTAAGATTCATGACTTCAATTTACTCTTCATGCTTTTTATAATTCTTGCTCCTAACCTTTACTTTCTTGCTATTTATATTCCTTGTTCTTTACTTTTCTTGCACTTTATATTCCTTGCAATTTATTTTCCAAGTCATTTACATTCTTGCACTTTTATTTTCCTTGCTCTTTAACTTTCCAAGTCATTTAAATTCCTTGCAATTTACTTTTCAAGCAATTTACTTTCTTGTCATTTACAATTCCGCTATTTATGATTTTGCATTTTCTTTTATTTCTCGCTATTCAATTTCATGTCCTTCTTCTTCTTCTTCTTCTTCTTCTTCTTCTTCTTCTTCTTCTTCTTCTTCTTCTTCTTCTTCTTCTTCTTCTTCTTCTTCTTCTTCTTCTTCTTCTTCTTCTTCTTCTTCTTCTTCTTCTTCTTCTTCTTCTTCTTCTTCTTCTTCTTCTTCTTCTTCTTCTTCTTCTTCTTCTGCTCCTCCTCCTCCTCTCATGTTTGTTTTTGTCTATAAACAATATGAGTGAGTAGATACAAAGTCTTGGGTTGTTGGGAGTAATCCAATGATAGGTCCCTAATAATTCCCAAAGACTATTCTCCACTCCAAATCGTTTTATATTTCAATCTAATTTCATTGTCCTTCAAATCTTATTTTAAACATCAAACAAAGGACCGAAATGTGAAGTATTGATGTTGGAACTATGAAATGTGAAGTATTGATGTTGGAACTATGAAATTAGACAAGGGAATCAAAACATGAGAATAGTTTTGAAACTCTTGAGACATTATAAAGGTGTTATGCTTAATGGGTTTTGGTGACAATCAACCATGAGAATAGGCTTGATTGTTAGTTCAAAACACGCTCTTGTACTCCGAAAGGAGACATTAGTTATATTCGCTGCCTTGTCTTTGAAATACAAAACTCTTATAATTTGTTGAATAGTCTAAAGAATTATTTTGGTTCCTCATTGTTGTGATGAAACTATAAACCCGAGATTGTTTTTATTTCTAAATTTTACATCTCCTAAAACCATTTCTCTTCAGTTAATCAACTTTGGAAAATTAAATTGGTAATCACTTAGGCTCTCCCTGTGGATCGATAACTCTTTTTATTACACGATAAGACCGTGCACTTGCGGCCTATCAAGTTTTTGGCGCCGTTGCCGGGGAGGGCGCCAAGGGCGCTTGGCACTCAACAGGGCGCCAAGGCCGCCAAGCAGCAAAACTAGCGCAGCACAGAGCGCCAAGGGCGCCAAGCAGCAAAAACTGGCGCAGAGCCTGCACACGACCCTGACACATAGGCGCACGACCCTGGTGCAAAACTGGCGCAGAGCAGCCAAAATTGACTGGCCAGGGCGCACGACCCTGGCACATAGGCGCACGACCCATGCTTGCCAGCAACGCAGAACAGCTGTTGCCAGCACAAGGCGCACGGCCCAGGCTCCATAGGCGCACGACCCTGGTGCAAAACTGGCGCAGAGCAGCCAAAATTGACTGACCAGGGCGCACGACCCAGGCACATGGGCGCACGACCCTGGCGCCAGACAAGTTAATTTTGGCTGCACCCACTTGCTGATGGCTATCTTTGCCAACTTGATTTGCCACTTTTTTTTGGACCATTTTGCCCCTCCACTCAAGTGCCTTGGCCCTCATATTTTCCTATAAATAGGACCTTGATCCTCACTTGTAACTAAGCTTGAATTTTGTTAGAAAATCAATGACAAGGTTTCCTCTAAGATTCATGACTTCAATTTACTCTTCATGCTTTTTATGATTCTTGCTTTTTAAATTCTTGCTCATTTATTTTCCTTGCTATTTACTTTCTTGCTCCTAACTTTTATTTTCTTGCTCCTAACCTTTACTTTCTTGCTATTTATATTCCTTGTTCTTTACTTTTTTTGCACTTTATATTCCTTGCAATTTATTTTCCAAGTCATTTACATTCTTGCACTTTTATTTTTCTTGCTCTTTAACTTTCCAAGTCATTTAAATTCCTTGCAATTTACTTTCTTGTCATTTACAATTCCGCTATTTATGATTTTGCATTTTCTTTTATTTCTCGCTATTCAATTTCATGTCTTCTTCTTCTTCTTCTTCTTCTTCTTCTTCTTCTTCTTCTTCTTCTTCTTCTTCTTCTTCTTCTTCTTCTTCTTCTTCTTCTTCTTCTTCTTCTTCTTCTTCTTCTTCTTCTTCTTCTTCTTCTTCTTCTTCTTCTTCTCCTCCTCCTCCTCCTCCTCCTCCTCCTCCTCCTCCTCCTCCTCCTCCTCCTCCTCCTCCTCCTCCTCCTCCTCCTCCTCTCATGTTTGTTTTTTTCTATAAACAATATGAGTGAGTAGATACAAAGTCTTGGGTTGTTGGGAGTAATCCAATGATAGGTCCCTAATAATTCCCAAAGACTATTCTCCACTCCAAATCGTTTTATATTTCAATCTAATTTCATTGTCCTTCAAATCTTATTTTAAACATCAAACGAAGGACCGAAAGGTGAAGTATTGATGTTGGAACTATGAAATTATACAAGGGAATCAAAACATGAGAATAGTTTTGAAACTCTTGAGACATTATAAAGGTGTTATGCTTAATGGGTTTTGGTGACAATCAACCATGAAAATAGGCCTGTTGAGTGCCAGCCAAAATTGACCCGAGGAGGCAGACAAAAGTGTTGTCGTCACAAACAAAGACATTTTGCATGACCCGAGGAGGCAGACAAAGCCACTGCGTCTGGCGAATCGACGAAAATCCTTCAAGCTAAGACCATCCTCCGGAATAATCTCGGCTTGGGGGGCAACTGTTCTGGACTGGACCAAGAGGCCCATTCAACAATTGGGCATGGATCGGCCCAATCACTTTGGCCCATATCCACAATATACAAGCCCAATTATGATTATCATACTTGGATGACTCAGATCAATTCTATCAATCTGGCGATTCACAACGGGCACGAATCCCTATAAATACTGGCTCACATTGGCATTAATGGGACATTCTCATTCTTAGCTAAATCACTCTTCTATTCCCTATACTGACTTGGGCGTCGGAGTGGCATTGCAGGTGCCCCCTCCGGGATCTATTTGACGTGCTCCTCGCATTGCAAGAAACCTACCGACTGCAATCCACCCAACACTGCAAGGTATAGAACATAAGGTAATTAAAAGAAGACCTACCATTATTAAGAGTTTAATGAGCATAGTTATTTTTATAGGCAATATTAGTGGGGGGTGGGAGAAATGTTAGTTTCCCGAGTTTGAACCTATGACCGACTTCTTGCACTCATTTGGTGCACTCATTCGGTATCCTTTAGCTCGCCAACTGAGCTAACTTTTTGGGATGATTAATGAGCATAGTGAAAATTAGTTATACAGACAACTAATGAGAGTAATAAATAAAGAGTTTATCATGACATGCATGTATCTCTACACAACAATTTGTGATTGTTTTATCGTATAACTTAAAGTATTTAATTTATATGTCATTAAAAAGAAACTCGTCGATAAATAACTACCTTATATGTCATTGATATCATGAATAGTTACTGATTGTAACAGTAAAAAAAGTTACACCGAAAATGGGTCGCAATTAAATTCATAAACTAAATCCTAAATTATATACATTGTCGGTGTATAAATGTTTTACATTATCGACCAATTACAAGTTCATATGTCATTAAAAAGAAACCCGTCAATAAATAACCACCTTATATGTCATTGATATCATGAATAGTTACTGATTGTAACAGTAAAAAAATTACACCGAAAATGGGTGGCAATTAAACTCATAAACTAAATCCTAAATTATATACACTGTCGCTGTATAAATGTTTTACATTATCGACCAATTACAAGTTCATATGTCATTAAAAAGAAACCCGTCAATAAATAACTACCTTATATGTCATTGATATCATGAATAGTTACTGATTGTAACAGTAAAAAAAGTTACACCGAAAATGAGTCACAATTAAACTCATAAACTAAATCCCAAATTATGCTGTTAACAATCTTATTTCCGCCGACGTATGTATGTATGTATGTATGTATGTATGTATGTATGTATGTATGTATAAATTAAAGGCTAAATAGCACTTTTGGTCTTTTATGTTTGCTCCAGATTTCACTTTGGCCATTTATATTTTTTTTTGTCCGTTTTGGTCCCTCATGTTTCGTTTTTGTTTCATTTTGGTCCCTCACGTCAGTTTTGACTAACGGGCGCCACGCTAGCAGTTAACTGCTGACGTGGCGTCTTAAAATCATTAAATGATGTGGCAGAAATATATTATTTAATTGTTACTGAAATTACACATATGCATTTTTGTTTTTTAATTTAAATAAACAAAACTTAAATAAACAAATCAACAAATAAACAAAACATAAAATCAAAATCTGAGAATCTTCTTCTCCCTTCAAGAACAACAAGAACATCACCCCTTTCAAACGAAGAGGTGCCTTCATTCAATCTTCAATCTTCGTTCAATCTTCAATCTTCGTTCAATCTCCCTTCATTCAATCTTCAATCTTCATTCAATCTTCGTTCTTCGTTCAACCCAAACGTTTTTGAAGAACAACCCAAACGAAGAGAAGAAGAACGAAAATCTAAAACCATTTTCACAGAACAACCCAAACGAAGAACCCAAACACAAAACAACCCAAACGAAGAACAACATATTGAAGAACCCATACGGAGCTGAATCAAAACGGATCTGGAAACCATTGTTTGTGTTCTCTATTGATGCTCATTTGTTTCATTTTAGTCATCGATGTTTTTCCTTGGTTTCATTTTGGTCCCTCTCATTGTTTGTGTTGTTTCATTTTGGTCCCTTTCAGATCTGGAAAAACTAAACAATCAGAATCTTCATCCTCATCAACTTCAAAACACGTTCAACATCAAAGGAACGATTGAAACGAAGAAACGATTGAAGAAACGAAAATGAAGAAACGAAGAAACGATTGAAACGAAGAACAAATTGAGAGAGAGAGAGAGAGAGAGAGAGAGAGAGAGAGAGAGAGAGAGAGAGAGAGATCAGTTTCGGTTCATAACCCAGAAAACACAAACCCTTATTTTGTTCTTATTTTTTGGATGAATCAGAGATGTTGTTGTTGTTGATGAATCGGTAGTTTTTATAGAGATGTTGTTGTTGTTGAAGAATTGTTGTTATTGTTGAAGAATTGTTGCTTTTGTTATTGTTTTTTTTGTTGAAGAATTATTGTTGTTGAAGAAATAGATCTGGAACCACAGGAGATGTTGTTGTTGTTTTTTTTGAAGAATTATGTTTTGTTTTAAGTTTTATTATATTTAATGTTTTTAAGTTTTATTATATTTTGTTAATTTCATTTTTCAGTTTTGTTTTAAGTTAAAAATTTGAATTTAGAATTAAAAAATAATTTATTTGCCATGTCATACATGACACTTAAGACGCCACGTCAGCAGTTAACTGCCAGCGTGACGTCTGTTAGTCAAAACTAACGTGAGAGACCAAAATGAAACAAAAATGAAACATGAGGGGCCAAAACGGACCAAAAAAAAGATAAAAGACCAAAGTGAAATCTGGAGCAAACATAAAGGACCAAAAGTGCTATTTAGCCTAAATTAAATCTTAAACTGATATTTTTTTATTTTAAATTTAATAAACTAACTGATGTCAAAAAAACATTTAATAAACTAACTAAATAAAATACCAAAATAATAAAAGAATATTCCACTAGCCAAGTTACGAACTAGATCCTCTCTATGTTCTTGCCGTAACGTTTGTTCCGCTGTTGAGTGTCTCCGAAACAATACTCTCCCACTCTCTCTCCCGCCAAGCGACTGAGATCTCGACGGTGGCTCTCAATCCGCCACCGTCCCATCTCCTCCTCCGCTTCAGACGACGACGCCTTTTCCAGATCTGAAATCTATCTCCCATACCAGGTCTCAATCCGTTCTATTCTCTTCGCATTTAATTTCAATCCATTCATTTCTACATGTGCCAATTTCGAATATCCCATGTCATCGTCTTGAAAGTGATATGACTGTTAGGATTTGAAATTCGGGGGTGATTTTCTACTGTGCGTTCAATCTGGATTTGCAATTTCAGATACTTGTAGCTTCTTGTCTAAGCATTCCCGAAAAATCCGGTGACTCTGTCAATTTTGTTGGAATTTTTTTGTTGATCTGGAGTAATGCCATACTATATGAATTGCATAATGAATTAAATTTTGAGTCTTGAATTTTAGTGATTGATTAAATTCTAAGTAATTTGATTCAGTGTCTTGGACTCTTGCCATTCGTGTAATGAGTTCTCCAGCGGCATTTGGCTTTTGTCATAATTTCTTTTAACCATTCTTATAGTTTAGTTTTCAGTCATGCTGATCTTCTCTCTTATCTTATAATGATATAATAATTATACAAATTTGTCGTATTCTTGTGTTAGTGATGTATTGTGTTTGTGTTTGTAAATTTTATCCCGTTGGATCTTTTTGTGTGTCTTCTCTATAGAATTTGTCATTTGAGATCCTTTGCTAGCTTCTGTCAGATATCTTACAAACTGAAGTGACAATTAAGGTGATTTGTAACAGTTCTTCCTGGACTAAAGGAGAACCAGTTATGGAAGTCAGCAATTGGCTTAAGGAGCTGACATATGAAGAGTGGGTACCCATCACTGTATCTGGTGCACGTCCACCTGCTCGCTACAAGGTTTCTTTCTTTCCTTCTTTCTCTTTTCCTTATTTACATTCGAGGATAGAAGAATGCCATTAAAACGAAGACAAGTCAAGACCTTTTTAATGAAGGCATGAATGTAATCATGATTGGGTGTTGTTGTGATTATTTTTCTTTTGAATGCTAAAAGTCATTTTTCATTCTTGGTTTCATAGCAGAAAAGCATCATGAGCCTTGGGCAAGATACTTACTCCATTTTTTGTCCTTTCATTGTAGCATGCTGCAGCAGTAGTTGATGAAAAGTTATACATTGTTGGTGGAAGTCGTAATGGTCGACATTTATCTGATATTCAGGTATATGGTATGCTCCGATACTTTTAAATCTTGAACTTTTTGTAGTAAGTGACGGAATTTAGCTGTTTGCAGGTTTTTGACTTCAAAAGTTTGACATGGTCTTCTCTGAAACTAAAATCAAATGCTGAACAAGATGATGAGAACAGCTCACCGAAAAATCTACCAGCCACACCTGGTCACAATATGGTAAAAATTTGTATGCACAAATCTCTCTATGGGCACATATGTTATAGTATGCAATCTGTATGTTTTAGTGATTATCTGTATGTTTGATTTGTCCTGATAAAGTGTTGGAAATTTCTGCAGATTAGGTGGGGGAAGAAGCTGCTACTTCTTGGTGGCAATTCAAGGGGTTCTTCTGATACATTGACAGGTTACTATCTGTAGAGTAGTTTTTATAATGGGGATGAAATACATTTAAGTGCCTGATTTATTTCATATCTTTGTGTAGCATAGTAGAACACAGTATGTTACATTAAATAGGAAACTCACAATGTACACTTCTTGCAGTTCGATACATTGACATTGAAACGTGTGAGTTTGGAGTTATTAAAACTTCGGGAAGTGTTCCGGTAAGTGTGTCCATTATTTTAAAGTTTGAAGTTTTATCCTTGGATGTAAATATTTTGTTTGGCTGAGGTTTTCGATATCCTACACTAAATGGTTTCACTGAAAATTTAGTTTTTGGTAGAAGCTAATGCTGCTTATTGATTCATGCAGCCAACTCTAGTAATGGGATAAGGATTGGTTGTTGCTGTTGTTTTATAACATTTATCCTACTTTTCCTTTGAGTTATATATTTAGGATATTCAACTTGCACAGTATTTCTTCTTAAGATCTATTAGGCCATGCTGGAGTAACTTTGATTGTGGTTAAATAGATATTTTAATGTTCTTCATCTGTTTTTTCAGGTAGCCCGTGTGGGACAGTCTGCAACACTGGTTGGATCAAAAGTGATATTGTTTGGTGGAGAAGATATGAGCAGGAAACTGTTGAACGATGTCCATGTTCTTGATCTTGAAAGTTTGACTTGGGATATGATAAAGACTACGTAAGTATAAATATTTTATACTTTCAGAAAATGTTTTCATGCTTTAAAGGTGCTTTGCGCAACCATACAACTTTCTTGCATTTTGATAGGCAGAAACCTCCAGCTCCCAGATATGATCATGCAGCTGCCGTGCATGGAAATCGGTACCTTCTTGTTTTCGGTGGTTGCTCTCATTCTGTCTTCTTCAATGATCTTCACTTATTAGACTTGCAAACAGTGAGTGAATGTTATTTTTTTCAAACATTTTTTTGCACGTGTTTAATTAAATCAAATTATTAATAAGGTCGTTTCTTCCATTCTGGGACAATCAATTATTTTTGCACGTTACCCATACACAAGTGTTTTTTTATATGACATCGTTAGACCTCCCATTACTCAACTGTACACTCAGAAGAAAAAGGAGGACTGCATTTTCATTTGTTGTGATAGCAGAATCAGAGGAATATGAGATAGTGAAAATCTGTGATAAGTGTTAACAGAATGCCTACGTGGCATAAAAAAAGAGAGAAAGTGAACATGGATTTATAGAGGAGGTTGGGGGTAAACATGATGGGGGGAGGATTGGAAAAGATACTTGAGTATTGAGTGGAAAGGTTGGGAAGCAGGCAGAAGATCCCTCAAATTGTCTGTACTGTCTGTTTGGTTGATTACCTGGCTTGGTTCTTGCATCCTATGCCCAAAAGGATGGGCGGGTGAGTTCAGTTCGAATGTTCATCAATTTGGCTTTCTTTTTTTTCCTCAGTTTTCTTCTTTAATTTTGTGTGCTAGCTACTGATCCAGAGAGAGGACATTCTGTTATTCAGACCATTATTTCTTACTGAACCATATCAAAATCAGTAACATACATGGGGGATTTTCAGCATTAATCAGTAATCCGTTACCTGTTTTTCCAGTATCTTTTCGGGCACATATTCCAGCTCTTTCTGATTTTGCTGTTAAGGGTTAAACATTTTTAACTGGCTTCGTTGTGGATTACCGTCAATGGATGGGCATTTGATTTGTTTTTTTGTTTGAAAAGAACTTTGTCGACCAGATTATTTTATAGAGCATGTCAACTGTGTTGTCTTGCAGGGATTGACCTTTTTAGTTGTCACAAAAGTTTTTCTTTTTATTTTCTATATAAATATTCTTATTGGTCATTATTTTGATGAACCCATGCAATTGCATTTGATGGATGGATGTTAAGAGAATACTTGTTAATATAAAAATGTGCTAGAAACTACATATGCTGCTATAATGGTATTGCAATCTTGGTCTGATTATTTTTTTGGTGCTTGTTTCGGATTAAATGAAAGCAACTGACGAATTTTTCGACTAACATAACCCCGCAGCCCTGTAACTTAAAGGACTTACGGACCGTTGAATTGCCAGCAGATTTGGTTAACCTTTGCCGACAATTTAAGGGCATAAACATATTTGGTTGACAAGTTACCTTTACTCAAAGCTGTTACCTTAGGAAACAATTGGGTGAATTGTAGGCTTTTTAGAGTAAAGTACAGCGTGCAGGTGGCTAGGTAAAATACATGTTGGATAAGTGACAAAATGTTTTGTAGGTGTCTATGGAAATAGTGGATGTGGGCATTTGTTTAAAGTGTAATTATACTCTTTTGATGAGAATGCTTAGCTGAAGCGGCTCTGCATATCCACATAAGTGGTCTATATTTCCTGCAATGAAAATTATCCTTAATGGTCTCTTGGCTAAAATTTACTTGTTACACCTAAAGTATAGGTATTTATGCATCTTCTTCTGAAGTTGCATCTATTGGAGAATTCATTTAATGGAAAGGCTGATTAGCTGGTAAACTTGGGCAGTTGGGATTTATGATGACTACTGTGCATATTTACAACTATTACACTTTTTTGCATCTTAAGCTTCGCAAGTCGCAACTACTATTTATCTTAGAGATCTCTTTAAATGTATTGGCTTTTGAAGTGGAACATGTTTCATTAGAAACATAAGGGGTCTTACCCTGTTAACCTTGAGGCTGTTTCCTTTAAACTTCAAATAGTTTAAATTTCTATTTCTTTATCCTAAAAAATGCTTTCGTTTTGGCCATTGATATTCATAATTGCCTTTTTCCCTCCCTTCATTCTTACTAGTTTAGCACCAATAATCTAATGAGCTAACAATCTCATTTGGCTCAGATGGAGTGGTCCCAACCACAAACTCAAGGTGATTTAGTATCTCCCAGAGCTGGACATGCTGGTATAACTATTGGGGAAAGCTGGTTCATAGCTGGTGGTGGAGATAACAGAAGTGGTATGCATTTTTTATTCGAAAAGAAATAGTATTAGAGTCAGTGAAAATACAACTAGAAGGTAGCAGATAAAAGATTTTTCAGAACAGAACATTAATAAAAAAGAAAAATCAGTGACAGAGAGAATCAACAATACTGCAGGGAAATCCACAGCTGCGCCATGTGCAAAATCAGAAATAACAACTAACTTGAAACTGCATTGCGCCAAGCATTGACATGAAATCATAAACACAATCCTATCTTAAAGCAAATTCTAGGGGGAAAATGATTCCCTTTAAGGATGTGTGGGCATCCTGCTCCAACCAAATATATCAGATTACTGCATGAACCCCACACTCCAAACTTAATCTCGCCCCTTTATTTCTAAATGAACCATTCGAAACTTCTTTAAAGCAAGGGGTAGGAAAATTCATTATTGATGTCAATTATGCATACACTCTACTCTCAACATTAATGAGTCTTTTCTCTTTATGGATGTCTGATTATCTAATTTTCAAAACAGGTTGCCCTGAAACCCTTGTTTTAAACATGTCTAAACTTGTTTGGTCAGTATTGACTGCTGTGAAGCAAAAAGATCCACTTTCTAGTGAGGTAATTACTTTATGCAATCTTGTTTTCTTTTTTTATTTTATTAATATTTCCAGGAAAGCTGGATGGAGGATTGTTATTCTCTCTTTTTCAAGACCTGTTAATGTGTAACATTATTCTGTTCTTTTCTTATCCATATTTCAATCCCGAATGGGGGAACCATTTTCTATTACAATCCAAATTTGAAACCTTCTGATTAACTCCATGTTTGTCCTTCTCAACACCGAAGTTGTAGAGGATATATCCAAGACTACTAATTTCCACTGTGCATCTTGGGGTTGGTCATTGAGCCCATCCTCGTCCTCTTGGGATGCCATACGTGTGATTTACCAATTTCTCATACAAAAGTTCGAGATATATTTAAAGGGTTTATTTATTGAAAGAAAACTAAAAAAGAATATACACAAGAAGAGAACGGAAAGGACTGCCAGCTTGGAGAGATACAGCAAAAGCCCCAAAGGTGCACCTTGAAGATGAAAACCAGAGAGGCTAGGGAGAAGAAAGAAAGTGGGACTTTCACTTTTTAAAGCTTGCTGATTAAATAATCAATCAAAATGGGTGGGGTGTTTTTTATATATAATTAAATATGAGAATAGCTGTGTGAAGTGTGAGCAATCTAGTGGTCCATTTAGCCCACCCCACCTGTTGGGATAAGACTTTGTTGTTATTATTGCTGTTGTAGTTGTGTGAGCGATCACATGTACCAAAAAAAGTGTGATAATGATTGATTCCCTTTATTGATTTATATGTGATGTAAGTACCTATTGCTCATCAGGGTCTTAGTGTCTGCTCATCACTGATTGATGGAGAAACATATTTGTTTGCTTTCGGTGGCTACAATGGGAGGTACAGCAATGAGGTATGTAAGAATCTCTGTCTTAGGTTAACGGTGGATATTTAATAATTGATTCTTTCTGTTATAGTCGATGGATAAAATACTTAGCCAATTGATTGTGTTTAATTCAAGTAATCCCGGCTCTTCCATGAAATGATTGAGACCAAATTAGTTTGTAAAGGAAAAAGGGAGGAAAACCATCTGTTTAGTTTGTTAGAATTGATTTATTGAAATTAGCTATTGTTTATGTTGACATTGGCTAATATCTATCCAAATTGACTTGAATGACTTTGCTGGATAGCTACAAGACCAGCGATTCTCTATGGTAGTCAATGCTGGGCACTATGTGCATTTCCACAAAAACTAAGACCAAGTGTTGTGGAGATCAGAATGATGAGGTGGACGAGTGAACATACAAGAATAAACAACATTAGGAACGGAGATATCTGGTAGAAACTTGGAGAGAATAATTTACATAAAATTGCTTGAGGTATCTGCAAGAAAAGTGGTCCAAATAGAAGATAGTTCAATTTCAGAAAACTGCGCACTAAATGGTCTTATTGAAAATTTGGTAGTTAATGCTAATGAATCCCAATGGCATTAGTTATCCACATAGGAAACTAGTTAGATAAGGTTTTTTGTTGTATCATGCACATTGATCGAAATCAAACTGGACTCTAATTCTCTCCGTGACATGCTGTATTGCAAATGGCATGCTATGCATCAAAATCTTAATTTGCTAGTTTTACATATTTTTAAGTGCGCGTTTTTTATTTCAAATTTTGGTGTATTCCATTTAGTGGTTTACAAGGCTGATGGTAGGGGCTCTTGCATATTTAGGTATTTGTTATGAGACCCAAGGCGAAGGACGGTTTGCGTCCCAAGATTTTCCAGTCACCAGCCGCTGCTGCTGCAGCAGCTTCTGTTACTTCTGCTTATGCATTGTCTAAATCTGAGAAGTTGGATTTTATGCAACTAGATGATATAAATTCCAAGTCATCTGTAAATGGTCACCCCCAGAACAATGTCACGGTTAAAACTGAAGCCATCAAAGAAGAAAAACGGTTATTGGAATTGTCAATTGCAGAAGTCAGGGCTGAAAATTCTAAGCTAGGAGGTGAGATAGCTGAAGTAAATAGTACTCATGCTGAGTTGACTAAGGTATATATTACGATTTTTCTGTCATGGTGAACTGTAATTTAGTTGGCATCTTCAGTTCTCAACTATTCATCATTAAATATGTATGCTAGGAACTCCAATCAGTTCAGGGACAACTTGTGGCTGAGAGATCAAGATGCTTCAACCTGGAGGTTAAAATTCACTTTCCCATCTTTGCAGTATACTATAGATATCTGGCCGTGTAGGATTTTAGTATATTAGTAATGTTTGTTTCCAGGCCAAAATTGCGGAGCTCCAAAAGTTGCTGGAATCAATGCAGTCTGTGGAAGATGAGGTACAGGTTCTTCGGCAAAAGAAGTCTGATTTTGACAAGGAGATGGAGCTTGCCGCAACTGCTCACAGGCAGAGTTCTGGTGGAGGATGGCGTTGGTTTGGTGGGAGTGAAAAATAAAGATTATGAGGGAAATGCCTCCTGAAAGTGATTTGGGATTTCGGTCTGATAAATTTTAACTTTGTTAAGCTGCTGATTGCATTATGTTATTTTAGTTCATGCAGAAAATGACATTTCCTTGTTGCAGAACTTATGCGGCGTTGCCTTGTGTTGAAATGCATGATGGGTTAGATGTTGAGCTTCAATTTTGATGGACTGGAACTTTCAAGAGATGGGTATACAAGCTTTTTGTATTTTGTAATTCGTACTTCAACAGGTTTACTGTTGTCTGGTTTATTTCATGTTCATGTTTCCATTAAATTCTACAGGATTTACTTTGATGTCATTCATTTGAGTGTATATTCACATGTTTTATTTAATTTCAAACCATGATTAGTCCTTTGGCCACACCTATGTCAGTATCTTATAGAATTCTTTGATTCGGAGACATGTGGAACTCCCGCTGCCCGTTTGTCACTTCTCCTTGGATGTCCCTTGTGTTCGTTCTCGGGTTATTGTTTGACTTAAATAAGATTACAGGGTGATTAGGGTTTATTATCACCATGGAAATATGGTCATGACATGGTTCCTACGGTGGTGGAGTTTTATTCCCTCAACGGGGTTTCTTATTCATAGTAGAGTTGTGCAATCCAGTAGCTCTTGTTCATGGTTCACAATGAATCACTTAAATGGCGCCGCCACTTTAGAAGATTATGTCTATACTTAATAATAGACAAACTTCTCTAATAACCACCATTTTGGTGTATCACTTTTTTAATATAATCTTGCCTTTTATTAACTCCCCTCTTTTAACAAATGAAATAGATTCTATTTATTCCAAATCAAACAATTTTTTTTTTAACCCAAGAGCACTTAGATGAGATCGTAGGGGTCTCTTCCAGCTTAACCAAGGTCCTGAATTCGAATCCAGTCTTGGGTATGCAGCAGTGTTAAATCTCTTGAGGGAGAGCTTTACCGCCTATTGTGGTCATACACGGCTTGAGGGATTAGTCTCTGCAGTTGCGGGCAGAGAATATCTGGTTTATGCCAAAAAAATCAAACGATTTTTTTGATAATTTTATTTTCTTCTCAAACTTTCTCTATTAGTAAATATTCAACAAAGATGAGAAGAAATAATTACTTATAATACATAATTAAGCACAATAAAAAAGACCACAATAGTCTTTACACTAAAAAAAATATAAAAGACACCACGCAACCCACTATTTTAGTGGTTTAAGAGCTGACCGAAACTTTCCACCCCACTATTTTGATTGTAAGTTAATTTTTCTGCATTTTCTTTTATGATTAGTTTTTTGATTATGTGTATAATGTTGCCTCTAACACTTAGACAACTATCCTGAATGGAAAAATTTAGTTGACTTATTTTGTCATTCACTAAAGAATTATGTTTAGAACTAGTACTATACCCGTGCATCTGCACGGGCCGATCGCGTTACGTCATACGATTACCTCAAATAGAAACGTTAGTTTGAAAACTCATTAATCTAAAATCAATTGTAAAATATAGATGATGACTTGCATACGGACAAGTGCTGTCGTGTTCTTTTTAGGAATGAATTTAGACAGTATTTAAATAGTCTGAACATTACCCCGTGAAAATAAAGAAAAATTTAAAGTAGATAAAAAAGGAGTTTCAAATAAAAAATTGATAAATATTAAAACTAAAAATGTAAAAGTATCATTTAAAAACAATATGTGCATTTATCCCGTGTGTTTTTATATATCAGTGTTTTTTTATATATCAGTGTTGTTATCCCATGTTTTTTATATATCAGTGCAACTATCTCGTGTTTTTATATATATATCATTGCAATTATCCCCGTATTTTTTTTATATATCAGTTTTGTTGTCCAGTGTTTTTTTATGTATCAGTGCAGTTATCTCATAGTTTCAATTGATTATTTGAGTTGATTAGTAGATTATTGTAGATAGTGAAAGATAGATAGTAGATTATCAATAACAAATATTTATCCCGTGTTTTTTTATATATAAGTAACAATTATTTGTCATTTTTTAGGTATTAGTGACAAATATTTGTCGCGTGTGTTTTAAATATTAATCAGTTTAAATAGTCATTAAGCCTTCTTGTTTTTTTAGATAGTAGTTTTCAACAACTATAATTATCAATGGCAAATATTAATCCCGTGTTTTTTTATATATCACTGCAGTTATCCTCTTGTTTTTTATATATCCGTGCAGTTATCTGGTAGTTTCAATTGATTATTTTAGTTGATAGTAGATTATAGTAGATAGTAAATTTGTTAGATAGTAGATTATCAATAAGAAATAATTGTTTTAAATATTAATTAGTAATTTAAATAGTCATTAAGCCTACTTATTTTTTAGATAGTAGGTTTGTAGTAGTATGTTTCAAAAAAAATAATTATCAATGACAAATATTAATCTCGTGTTTTTTTATATATCAGTGCAGTTATCTCGTAGTTTCAATTAATTATTTTAGTTGATTAATAGATTATAGTAAATAGTAAAAGAGAGATAGTAGATTATCAATAAGAAATATTTATTTTAAATATTAATCAGTAGTTTAAATAGTCATTAAATATTATTGTTTTTTAGATAGTAGGTTTATAGTAGTCTTCCAAAAATTTAGTTATCAATGACAAATATTAATCCTTTGTCTTATTATATATTTATGTAGTTATCCCGTGTGTTTTTATATATCATTGCAGTTATCTCATAGTTTCAATTGATTATTTGAGTTGATTAGTAGATTATTGCAGTTATCCCGTATTTTTATATTAGATTATTTGAGTTGATTAGTAGATTATAGTAGATTATTACAGTTATCACGTGTTTTTTTAGATAGTAGTTTTCCAAAATTATAATTATCAATGGTAAATATTAATTATAAATTGTCAAAAAAAATTATAAATATCAATGGTAAATATTAATCCCATGTTTTTTCATATATCACTGCAGTTATCCTGTGTTTTTTATTTATCAGTGCAGTTATCTCGTAGTTTCAATTGATTATTTTAGTTGATTAGTAGATTATAGTAGATAATAAAAGTTAGATATTAGATTATCAATAAGAGATATTTGTTTTAAATATTAATTACTAATTTAAATAGTCATTAAGTCTTCTTGTTTTTTAGATAGTAGGTTTTATAGTAGTAGTCTTCAAAATCTACTATAGATTTATACAAATTCACCACATATGATTTTACCAATACCCCAATTCTATCTAAAAGACACCTCAAATTTTTGAGGGTAAAAATGTCATTACACTCTATTTCTTCTTTTTTTTCTCTTTATTCTTACACTCTCTTTCTTACTTTTCACTTTTTTCTTACACTCTCTTTCTTCCTTTTTTCTCTTTCTTCTTACACTCTCTTTCCTCATTTTCACTTTTCTTTTACACTCTCTTTCTTCCTTTTTTTTCTTTTTACTTTACTTTTCCCATAAATAATTATTCTCTTTTTACTTTACTTTATAAAATTTAGTTAAAAGAATTAAAGTGAAGTGATAAGAGAAAGTGATAATAGAATTAAAGTTAAATTTAGTTAAAATTTAACTGACTTTGATTGTAAGTTTATTTTTCTGCATTTTCTTTTATGATTAGTTTTTTGATTATGTGTATAATGTTGCCTCTCAAACTTAGACAACTATCCTGAATGGAAAAATTTAGTTGACTTACTTTGTCATTCACTAAAGAATTATGTTTAGAATGCCAAACTATGAATATCTAGATTACAAGTTTTAATTTTGAATTACCCAACATATATCGTTATTTTGTTAATTTAAGTCAACATATATCATTAAGTACTATATATCCATCTCATTCAAATCAGCATCTTTTTACCACATAAATGTGCCATCATATTCATGTGCATCAAAAAGAAAAAGAAGTAAAATCAATAAAGCATGCACCAAAGGAGATGACCATTTTGGCATTTTCTAAGTACCAATTGAAAAAGAGTGGCTTATTTTCAGTTTTGAACCTCCCTTCATTAGTTGGAGACAAAATAAAACCTTCTGATTCTGGGTCACCACCACCTAACTTACTCACAACTTTGACACAAGTTGATATTTGCTTTGAGAAACAAGATCCTTTCGCAATATCTTGCCAGCAGCTGACCTTGGAATGCTGTTGATAAAACTCACCCTTCTTACTTTCTTGTAAGGAGCCACCTGAGTGAAAACTCTCAAATTTAGTTTAAGTAAAATAAATGAAAGAGAAACAAATTAAAAGTGACTATATATAAGAAAGGGAGTCAGATACCTGGCCTGCAACAAATTGAATGACTTGGTCTTTCGAGAGTTCAGAACCAACTGCTCTCACCACATAAGCCATTGGTATCTGCCCAGTTTCTTCATCTTCAACCCTGCATGCATGCAGTGCAACATATATTTCTACATGAGAAAATCATACAAAATGAGAATAAGAGTAAAAAATGTGCTGAGGGTAACTCACGGTATAACCGCTGCATCAACAATAAGGGGATGGCTTAGCAACACAGATTCCAGTTCTGCAGGAGCTACCTGGCACAAGAAATCCACACATGTATCATTGAAAAATGAAGAAATTTTTGCGAGTAAGTAATCCACAGAGGCTAAGCGCTATTAAAAGTCACGAGAGACTAAAAATATTGGCGGGGGGAATATGAGGACTAAAAGTCAGTTAAATTTTTTAGAGACTAAAAACAAAATTCTCAAATTTTTTAGGTACCAAAAATATATTTAACCCTATATTCTAATCTAGTTGAATGAACTTTAAGAGCAACAAAATTTCCACCATTGAAAACTGAAACTATTATGGCTTTAATTTGAGTACCTGATATCCATTATGCTTGATTAGCTCCTTGATTCTTTCAACTATATAAACAAATCCATTCTCATCAATATAACCAAGATCACCTGTCCTTAACCAACCTTCTGAATCAATTGTTGCACTTGTTGCCTCCAAATTTCCTAAATATCCTTTCATAATAGTAGGACTTTTCAACCATAACTCACCTTCCTTACAAGGAGACAAAGGCTTACCTGTTTCAATATCTATCACTTTGGCACAAAAAGTTGGAATCAACCTCCCACATGCATCAGGATTACCTTTAGCATCTTTATCTGACACAAAATAAGTTGCTCCTCCACAACTTTCTGTTAATCCATAACCTGGCCTTAGTTCAACCCAAGGAAACTTCTTTCTAAACTCCAATGAAACTTCCTTACCTAAAGGTGCAGCACCTGATCCTACCCTTCTTAAGCTTGACAAATCACACTTAGCTTTGCTTGCATGTTTCACTAGTGAAAGTATCACTGGTGGCACTGCTGGTATGTTACTAACTTTATATTTTTGAATAGCAAAAAGCATAATTTGGAAATCATATTTCTGCATCAGAATTGTTGTTACACCAACACATAATAACCCTAATCCAAAGAACATGAGTCCATATATATGAAACATTGGAATAAAGGCAAGGAAAACATCATTTTGAGATTCTGATACATCAGCAGACCAACATAGTAGTTTCATTATAGCAATGAGATTTGCATGTGTTAGAACAACACCTTTGCTTACTCCTGTTGTTCCTGAAGAGTAAAGTATAGCAGCAGTGTCTGATTGTTCCACATGAACATTTGGCAATTCTAGTGAATCATAACAGCCTTCTATCAACTCCTCAACTGATATCATTCTTCCATCTGATGAACGCGACGTAAGAATCGTAGGAACTCCAGTTGCGATCAATTTGTGTAGCTCTTCTGGTGCTGAGATAGCTAGTTTAGCACCTGAATCATGAACTTGTTTGGAAATTTCTGATTCAGTATTGAGAGGATTAGAAGTGGTCAGAATTGCACCAACTGAAAACACAGCTAGGCATATGATTGAGTACAAAGTTGAGTTGGGAGATAATACAAACACCACATCTCCTTTTTTAACCTCAAGTCCATGGAATAAAGCTGATGCAAGAGAGTAAACAGAACGGCGAATTTCGCCGTAGCTTACACTATGATTAGTACTTGAAGCAATGAATGCAATTCTTGACTCAGCAATGTCTGCTTGTGGGAACTGTGATAGCACAAGAGTGGCAGTGTTGAGGTCATGCTTTGTTGAGATTTCATGGTTTGTGCTAAGCTTAACAAGAGAGTGATATATTCCTGTTCTTGAATTGTAGCCACTTCTGTTATCAAATGGAGACTGTGATTTGCTTGATTCTTCTTCAACTGATGACCAAATTTCCTCTCCTGACATTTTAATTTTCCCTGCAAATTTTGGTAGTCAATGCTAATGTTAAATAAGTGTGAACGATATATAAACAACATATATACAATCCTTTTTTTCGTCATGTACGAGGACTACTAACATTGTTAACTTAGTCAGTTGTTTCAAAAGGACAAGGTTAGTCAGAGTGATATAAATGTTTTTTTGTGGCCGGTTAATAAGTATTAAGTAGCTAAAAGATATATACTTAATGTTCTCTGCAGAGGCCAAAGGGAAATAATTGAAAAATGAATATACCTTTTCACAACAATAGAATATTTCCGCTGAAAAAAAAAATCGAATTGGAAATTTGGTGTACATTCCTGTTATTGAACATGTTCCTGTTACCTACCCTACCTATTGGTGTACATTCTTAGATGTCATCTAAATTATTTATAGTTCCAGACTTCCAGCATTCTCTTATTGTCATCTTTTTCAACAAAGATAATGAATTGGAAACATCTAGCATCTCAATGAGACAATGACACTTTGGTCTTATAGAGTTCATTTTTTTGACGGGGTATATAAGTTGAAATTATAAATTCTTGTAAACGTGGACTCCAAATATAAAAAGGATGCGAAAGTCGCATGATCTTCTACTTTAATGTATGTTTGGATTGAGGGGTTTAAGAAGCGGGATGACTTGATTTTCAATTATAAATTGAGAAAGCTATAAAATATATCAAACAAAATTGAAGTGTGATTAAGAATGTTTTATAATTTTCTATTATATTATTCTTTCAATTTTTTTAAAATTTTAAATAGATAATAAAACCTAGACTAAACCTCCAATGCCCTTTTCTCTAAAACCCTCCCAAATCTGCTTCCGAAACATACCCAAGTATGCATTAAAATAATTTTGGAGTGTTTATCCCCCAAGGAGTAATGACTTATAAACTCCATTGTAAATCTCGAGGGCTTTTGAGGGCTTAGTCTATATTTTATTAATAAAATATAGATAATAAAATACAGTCTATTTGAGGGGTATTTATATCCAGGAGGATATAACTCATTACTCTTTGGGGGATAAACACTTCGGATATAAATTCTGTCATGCTCCACTAGATAAACTCTTTAAGGTTAATTTTTTTTTTGGTTTGGACCATCGCTGGCTACCCACGGAGTGTCCCAACGCTTTCAACGAAAGACTAATCTCCGCTCGTGCTTAGGATCAAATTTCGCACTGGCCAAGACCGAGTTTGTCCACTGCGGGAATCGAACCCGGGAGCACCGGGTCCACCCCCTGTGTCCTAAGGTAGATTAAGCAACTAGGTCAACGGTGTTGGTTAGTTAATTATTTTTATTTAATAAGACTAAAAAGTTTATTTTCTTTTCAAAATACATTTTTCATTAAATGATGGTTTATAATCATAATTAAAGACATCATATATAAATTATACCCTCAAAATCGGGGTAAAATTGGAATTGATGATGTAATACATCTTAAAAGTAATGTGTTTCTTATATTTTGAACCAACAAAAAAGATCTTTTGTTTATTATATTTTGGACCAAATGGAGTATTACGTTTTGAGCTTCCTGGGCATACAAATCTATGGCGAAAATTAAATTAAACACAAAAAAATCATTGCAAAATAAGAAATATAACACTCACATTGGATCCTAAAATTAAACTACGATGGGAGTAAGTTGCATTTTCAATTTTCAGGCAGCACTACGATTGTCGCATATATAACATAATTTTGTTGTGAGCTATGCAGAAGGTGGTTAGTTCTTTACCTGCGAGGTCCTGTTGAGTGATTATGGCTTTTTGCATCTCAACAATTCACAGATATTGGTGGTGTATTCTCTTGAATTCTAATAAATATACCAATAACTTATGTTTGATAACAATATTAGTTATATTATGATAGATTTTAAGAATATTTAATAAATGTTGGTCAAACAAAATAATATTTAATAAATTGCAATTAATAAATAAAATTATTATTAAGCAGTATAAATGTTTACTTGAATGTATATGAAGTTTTATATTTAATGATTTTTTTTACAGTATAAATGTTTAATATGACTAATAATAAACTAAAGTAATAAGTAATATAATGTATAATGAATAATAACAATTATAAAAAATAATAAACTAGTGTAGTTTTTTTTACAAAATTAATGAGAATAGTTAAAAGATTCTTTTATTGTCAAAAAAAGTTAAAAAATTGTTTTTTTTGTTACATAAATTTTAGGGTGGAGCACGGGACTAGTGGATATTTGAGCTCAGGACCTCTCAAATACAAATCTTGTCATGCTCACAACTCATTGGTGTTAAATAGTTAAAAGATTGTAACTCAAATTAAGAATGAATTTAATCTTGTAATTAATTCGAAAAACCTCATGTTTTCGTTAATTATATATTTTTATTCAATAGTTAATATTTAATAAAAACTCTGTTAAAAGGGGAGAACTACGCGGGATGGCAAAGTCGAGTACTCGTGGGCAGCAAGATTTCCTGGCGTAGATTAGTCACCGACAAAGCTGGTAGATGCCTTTTTTTTTGTTACATAGTAGATACTGCGCACCAATAACATGGTAACAATAAAATGTAATACCATTATTTATATTTAAAAATTTTCCTCTAGGAATATATGTATATATATATATTGATAATACATGATTTTAATCTAATTATATTTAAGATAACATTTAAATAATATATAGCACCTAATACTGTAGCTGTGATAAAATGTTTAATAATTTATAGTATATATATTATTAAAAGGATGAAGTTGACTAACGAGAGTAATTGAATGGTTGTATTGTAGCTGATAAGTTAATTTAAAATTATAGAAATTGATTATAGTTATATTAGATTTTAGATTATATATTGTTCTAGCTATACTACTATATATTGTTCTATAATTAATACAATTTTATTTTTCACATAAAAAAACACATTAAAATATGACTAATGACAATGTATTAATTTAATCGCAATTTATTGAGATATTTATATAGAATATTTTTACATATATTTAGCTTATATTGCATGTGTTATATCTTGTTTTTGGATAGAAACAAAAGTTGACAATATTTTAAATTATTGAATAAAAACAAGTAGATTACATCACTTTATTTTTTTTATTAAACGAGATGGTAAATGCCGCTTGAAATTCACACATACATTCGTGAGGTCTCAAATTCGGGACTTGATATTCAACTTAACAATTTAAGCATTTATCAATTGAGTTAGGCCTTACACGTCACTTTAACTTCTCAGTTGAATGTTTCAAATTCCTATCAATATTTGCACAAAGTGCATATATATTTTTTTATAGACAGAGTGGTAAATACTACTTAAAATTTACACACACAACTGTGAAGTCCCGAATTTAAACTCGGGACATGATATCAAAGGGCATATATTCTGCACGTGACATAAAGAATACCCAACGCACCAAAACCACAAAAATAAAAAAGCAATAACTTTGATATTATTATTTACATGTATTGGATATTCAAAATCATTTTCTAAGAATCAAATACATAACCTAGTTGTGTACATAATGTCGATCCAATAATTTCCCATAGCTAGCTACAAGAAGATAAAATTATGCATGATGAATAATAATTGGAATGACAGCCAAATCTCCAAAAGATTTTAACCAAGTTGTGGATGATGTTAACAGTGAGTTGAGTAGAGTACCTTGACAAGTGTCATTTCCATGGCCTTATACTTTTATTTCAAATCATCTTCTTTCTTCCCCTTACCCTCCTTTTTTCTCTCTTTCTATACTTATCTCCCCTCTTAATCAAAACTTATCTTTACTCATTTTCTCCTCATACTTCATATACAAACACACCCTTTTAGAAAGTTCTTCTTTTACTCTCCATACAAGAACCAGAGAAACTGCTTGAATTCAATTCTTGGACTCTTTCTTTATTGTTGCTATGGCTCTGACGCAGGTTAACCCCACAAGTTCAAAAACTCATCTTCATTCATCTCAACTTTCATTTCTATCTAGAACTCTCCCTAGGAGGCACCGCTGTGCTTTTGCACCCCTTCATAGAACTCAATATGCCACCAGGATTTCTTGCTCTGTTGCACCAAAGTAAGTAACTTTATTCTTTATTTTAACCAACATATATAATTCAGCTATTTGGGTCTCACTGAATTTTCTTGCTGTATTTACCATGTCAGTCAAGTGCAGGTGCCAGCTGTTGAAATCAAGGATCCCAAGAGTAAGGCTGATTGCTATGGGGTCTTCTGCCTTACATATGATTTGAAGGCTGTGAGTAACCCTCCCTATCCTACTCTTCTGTATTTGTTCCATGCATGTATATTTATTGTTGTTTCAGCTTGTCTTGTATCCAAATTGTGGGTTTTGGTCATGATTCCTTGACCACCCACTAGTGATTGCTTTGTTTGGTATTTGGGAGCAGAATTTTGTTATAAGTAGCACTAATGGTGTATGTCAATATGTGCATGGGGATGCACAATTTACTTTTCAGCATAGATTTAAGCTATATATGTATTGGAGTATAACTAAGTTGGTTTATGTCTGTCTTAAATTGCACTTAGCTTGATTCCTCTCCTCTTTTGTTAAGTTTGTGATTCAATTAGATGCCTTACTTTTGCTGTTGGAACGCCAATAGCCAGCCAAAAGGATTCAATATTATTATTGTTTGTTTCCCATGACAAACCTGTGTTTTCTAAGTGCTGCCAAAATGCACAATTTAATCAGTTTTTAACTTCATTAATATTGCATCATAAAGCTTCTGGCAGGTAAATTTTCAATCTTGTTGTAATTGGAAATCACCAATACTTGAGGAAATCAAAAGGAAGTTGTAACAAATATCTGTCTGAGCTGTTTAGGATCAAATGTGATGAACAATATGAAGTTAGGTCCATTAATTTCTCCTCCATGTGTTGATGTCTTGTGGAAACATTTGGCTTATGTATTTACAGGAAGAAGAGACAAGATCCTGGAAGAAATTAATTAACATTGCAGTCTCAGGTGCTGCTGGAATGATTTCCAATCATCTACTTTTCAAGGTGAGCATGTCTTGGATTTAAATCAGGGCCATGTTGGTGAAGCACATTACAAGTTTATTTAACATACCTATCTATTATCTCAATTTTGTCTATTTTCAAATTGTTTTCTTATTATGTAAGTACTCTCATATTAGGATTTCTTAAGTCCCTGGAAAGGGTTGGATTGTTTCCTTTCAGAAATTTTCTTCTTATCTGGTTGATGTTGCATATTAGATTTTTCAGATTTGAAATTTATGATTATTCGTATTGATTCTGGGATTTATTATGATAACGGATAATCACATCTGGGATTTATTATGATAACCACATACCTGGATGAGCATTGCAGTATTTTGTTGAACACGCATATATGATATACATCGCTTTGGGTTTGAATTTTCCTATATTATTAAAACTCCCAATTGTTTATACATTCGAGCTTCATAATCTTAAAATTGATTAAAAGAACTTGTCTCTTTTATACATGCAATAGAAATTGAAGATATGGTGAATGTTTAAGTTTCTTTTTGCTAGAACTTCTATACGTTGTGTTAACTATTTAAGCAGAGATTTTTATTTTGCATGTAATTTTATCATTCTTTTTACAATAGATCTACTGCCTTTAATTAATGGTCATGCAATTTTAGTTCCATTTTAGAATCTGAGTCAATTTCTTATGTCAGCTTGCATCTGGTGAAGTTTTTGGTCCAAATCAACCCGTTGCTCTGAAATTATTAGGGTCTGAAAGGTCATTGCAAGCTCTTGAAGGTAAGCTTCCTGCAGGCGTATTATATGATTACGCCCTGTTTGTGTAATACTCGTGCATCATTGGATATGACATGTTACTTAATGCTTTTCAATAAGAATGTTCTAATTCAACGTGCAGGTGTTGCAATGGAACTGGAGGACTCTTTGTTTCCTTTGTTGAGGGAAGTTAGTATTGGTATTGATCCTTATGAGGTATTCCAAGATGCAGATTGGGCTTTGCTAATTGGTGCAAAGCCTCGAGGGCCTGGAATGGAGCGCGCGGATTTGTTAGACATAAACGGGCAGATTTATGCCAAGCAGGTGAATTGTTATTCAAATTTAGGCCATGTTTAATGCTTTCCCCTATAAGACAGTTAACTATATTGACATTATATTTTAACCATGTGTACAACAGGGAAAAGCACTAAATGATGTGGCATCCCGCAATGTCAAAGTTATAGTTGTGGGAAACCCTTGCAATACAAAGTCAGCTTGGTGCTTCATGTGTAAACTTGAAGTTGCATGGTGTTCCTAATGTTGCTAATATTCATGTGTATTTTAATGCAGTGCATTAATATGCTTGAAGAATGCTCCGAATATTCCTGCAAAAAATTTCCACGCTTTAACTCGCTTAGATGAGAACAGGGCAAAATGTCAGGTAAACAGCCTATAAACTTCGATTTTACCAAGAAAATTGTTCCACGGAAGAAAAAATAAATAACAACTATCTTCTCTGTATTGCTTCAATTAAAAATGCAGCTAGCCCTCAAGGCAGGCGTCTTCTACGACAAAGTGTCAAATGTGACTATATGGGGAAACCACTCAACTACTCAGGTCATTGAAGGATTGTTACCAGAATATTGTGCATGAAATGAACTTCTCTGACTCTTTTATGATATGACATTAACTGATGTACAGGTCCCTGACTTCTTAAATGCCAAAATCGATGGTGTACCCGTCAAAGAAGTGGTTAAGGATCATAAGTGGTTAGAGGAAGAATTCACTGAAAAGGTTCAAAAGGTAAAATTTGTAATTGGCATCCATAGTTAAATATGTGGAATACAAGATATATAGTTAGTTTCCTTGTGCAAGAAGTTGACAAATAATTGTTTGATTGGCAGAGAGGTGGTGCGCTTATTCAAAAATGGGGAAGATCATCAGCTGCATCAACTGCAGTGTCAATAGTCGATGCTATACGATCTTTGGTCACTCCTACTCCCGAGGGTGATTGGTTTTCTTCTGGTGTAAGTTGATAGTACTTAAATGACCTCATGTATTTACTTGATATAGAATAGATGAGATTTTCAGCATGATGGCAAACTTGTTTCTTTATTCTTTTCTGTTTTCCATTTTCTATTTCAATCTCAAAGTTTGCTATTGCAATATCAGGTGTATAGCAGTGGAAATCCTTATGGAATAGCTGAAGATATTGTTTTCAGTATGCCATGTCGATCAAAGGCAAGTGTCTACTGTGTTCTTCATTCTTTTTAATTTCTGAATTGCTTTTGTTCCTCCATATGACAAAAAAAATATTCATTAGGGAGATGGCGATTACGAACTTGTCAAGGATATTATATTTGATGACTACCTACGACAGCGAATAGCCAAGGTTAGTGTGAAACTTCATATATACCATTCTTACAACAAATACAACTCCATGTTTAGTAAATAAAGAAAAAGTTGTAGTTACACAGCATAGTTGTTTTTCAAGCACATCATAGAAATGCAGTTTTTAATTTATTAAAAATGCACTATGTCCCAAATGCCCCACATAGTACAGCTTGAGCAAATGCATCTTCTGTGAATTTTATGTCTATAATCTCACATTTTGCAGACGGAAGCTGAGTTGTTGGCTGAGAAAAGGTGTGTGGCTCATCTAACTGGCGAGGTAAACATCATATCATAATCATAATACCTGTAATTCCTATTGTTCATATTCATTATACATATTCAGTGCATCTGAACATACATATTCTCTCTTATCAGGGCATTGCTGTTTGTGATCTACCTGGTGATACCATGCTCCCAGGAGAAATGTAACAAGCGAATCCCCCGAAAGTCATACCAAATTTGGAAGATCACACCAATTGATGTAGAATAATGGTTGTTATGCAATTAAAAAAAATTTATTTGGCAATGATGTAAGTTTGAAAACATTCATTTGATTCAAATAACCATAAAGCTCCTCAATAATGTGAGTAGGATGTTGTATGAGTAATCTCTAGTTATGTAGCTTAAGATGAGTCGGCCTAAATCATCTTGCTCTACAGATTGGAGTACAATTTTAGTGTCATAATAAGCAATTAAGCACACATTCAATAATGTCTTCTGTAATTTCCTTTAAAACTTGTCATCATCATAATAATAATAATAATAATAATAATAATAATAATAATAATAATAATAATAATAATAATAATAATAAAAGTGGTAAGCCTTGTCTATGTGTATCAATTTCTTTTTGTGTTCTGGTTTTTATGGTTCTTGTACCATTGCAGATTCTAACAGAGTTTCTTAGAGCTATGTTCTTAACGGTTGTGGGTGAAAATCTAGAAAAATCATGAGTTCAAACACTTAATGAGTAATCAAATGGATTTAGGGAGCAATGTTGTTTTTTCTGTTCCTCATTTTTATCACCCATGGGTTGTAAAAATGAGTTCATGTTTGAGTTCTTTTGGTTTACGGGAGTATGTAGATCAAGATATGGAAATTCCGCCATTGAGAGCTAATCCCACAATAGCTCAAATCAAAAAACATGAGGAGGAGACGATGAAGAGGATGAAAGCGGTTTCATACTTGCATTCAGCTTTGACAGATAATGTGTTTATGAGTATCATGCATCTCAAAACAGCTAAGCAATTATGGGATGAGCTGAATGAAAGGTATATATACTGTGATGAATGGATAAGGTCCATTAAGCAGTTGACTCCTAAAAGAGAATTTAAAATGCCGAAAATGAAGGAATGAATCTGTCAAAGGAGTACACTTCGAAGTTGTCTCACTTGGTGAACCAGATGAGGTTGTATGGTGAGGTTTTTTTTACGGTAAAATAATTTCATTCAATAGATAACATAAACATCGGTGAATTGAGTTAGGACATTTCTCATCGACAGACTAGGGTTATCTCTACTACACAAGCATTATAAGCACAGTAGACATTCCACACAAATTATTCAGAGGCCATGAAGACATAACCAAACCAATCACAACGACCAAACATCCAGACTATCAATAACTTTCGCATTCAAACAAAGACAATCGAGAATTGAGAATCCACGAGTGATTTCTTTGACTTTTGTAAGCACAATTTGACTATTGTTGGTTTTGGGATTATCCAATTTCCCCCATTGTTTGGAAGCCAAATGATATTTGGATAGGGATTTGAAAGAGGTGTCAGCCGCATATGCCTCTTCAATCACTATGTAATGCCAAAGTGCACACAACAAAATGTTCAAGCAGCGGGAGGTTCTATGAGGACTTTTAGCAAACACTAAGGATGCAACCTTAGGTCAAACAAGACTAATGCACAAAAGAGAGAACAGAGAACCCATAGAGACACCAAGCGAGGAGAAGGAGACGAGCACGCAAAGGAGATAGTAATGATTCTAATGAATGAGAATGAAAGTGAAGTGATATACAGAGAACCCATAGAGACACCAAGCTAAAGGGAAAGGTACTGTTTCTGTTCCCACTAGCAAATGTCCTAGATTAATTCATGATGTTTTACTATTTCCAGACTTGGATCATTTTGAAGTTGTGAAGGATGAAATGTGTGGTAATAGTTTTCGAATCAGTTTAAATCAAGCGAATCAAATCATCATTTGTTTCCAAACATGATGATTCTGCACTATTGCATAAAAGATATGGCGATTTCGACATTAATGCATGGAAATCTCTGCAATCTCATGATATGGTGAGAGATATGCCTACAATAAATTGTATTGTTCTTTTTTTCCGTGGAAACAAAAAAGCACTAAAACCCTATGGGGGAATCAAGTCTCGCAACAGTCGGCCTTGACGGCATCGACAGAAAAAGGAGGAACAGAGTAAAACAATTTACTGCAAGCTTCAAGAGACAAACCAAATTTAGTAAAGGAATCTGCCACTTGATTTGCTTCCCTGAGAGTGGGTGATAGTACCGTCCACCACCACGCGTAGAAGCCTCATGATCGGATCAACCAAAGGAAAAAGAGGGTGTTGCAAAGAACACCCAGACATAATTAAGTTAATAGCCGACAATATTCGAGTAACCATTAAGCTGCGCTATTTGAAGGCCCATGAGAATAGCCTTCAACTCAGCCACAACAATAGAACCTCCCCCCACATTCAAAGCGAAACCAAAGAGAAAGTTTCCAGCACCATCTCTAACACACCCACCAGCCGCGGCATTAGCTCCTCTGCCCGACACCACACCATCACTATTCAGCTTCAACTTCCCTTCATCTGAAGGCTTCCACTTCGCAGAAGTAGTTTCAGTAATCCGCAGCAGACTCATCGGACCACGGCTAGAATCAATCCAGCTCCTAGAAATCGAATCAACACAAGTCATAATACTCCTCACTAGCTCCGAACTGGTATGCACCTTATTCCGAAAAGTAATTTCATTACAGTTCAACCAAATGAGCCTAAGAGCCACACCAAACATTGTTTGCCAATTACCTCTCTCCCTAGAAGAAGCAGGAGAAATATTAGAAATAAGCCAAACATTTATATCCTCTGTCTAGAAATCCACCACACTTCGATTATTAGTCAGCAAGTACCAAACCTCTCGGACCTTCACACACTCCCTTAAGAGGTGGATGATAGACTCAGCCTCATCATTGCACACCGGGCACAAGTTGGAATCCGCAAGGCCTCTTCGTTGTCTAGCAACATTAGTTAACAGAGCACCATTACCAACCTTCCAAAGGAAAGGTTTGTAACTCTCGGGACCCTTCCACTGCCATAGCACACGGAAAAGTTGGATCAAGGCACCATCAGGAGGCACCAACAGAGATTCATAGGCAGTAGAAGTGGAAAAAATCCCATCGTTAACAAGCAACCAAGTGATACAATCCTCACCAGAATAGGGGCTAGGCGAACTTGTCATGGCAATATTGCGGATGACACCAGCCGGGAGAATATTCTCCATCAAGTCAAGCTGCCAAATCCCATTGATATCAACCAAATCCTTCACGTGGAAGGACTGAAGATGAGCATCACAATCCCTCAACATCGAATCCTTAAGACAACCCATGTTAGGAACCCACGAATCCTCCCAAAATTTCACCTTACTACCATCTCCCACTCGCCAAATAATGGACCTGCTGAAATCATCCCAAGGATTGCAAATACCACGCCATAAATTGGAACCTGGTTTACTACCCTTAATCATAGGGATAGGCTCATTTCCACACCCATACTTGACTCTAACAACTTGAACCCAAAGATCTTCTCTCTTCAACACAAGGTCCCAATTAACCTTCATCATGGAAGCTTGGTTAATGTTCCTAGACTCCCTAACCCAAAGATCTTCTCTCTTCAACACAAGGTCCCAATTAACCTTCATCATGGAAGCTTGGTTAATGTTCCTAGACTCCCTAAGCCCGAGCCCACCCCATACTTCAATAAATTGTATTGATGATTTATGTTTTTCTTTATGAATGTAGGTACAAGTAGAGGAAATACAAGTTTGGTTTTCATTTTCAAAGAAAAAGACTTAGATACAGTACTCTAGTAGGTAGGTATTGATGGTGTTGTTCCTCACATAATAAATTAGGTAACTGTTAGAAACTACCTAACACTGTATTTTTACCGGCAATTGTAGTACTCTAGTACTCTAGGTAGGTATTGTTGGTGTTGTTCCTCACATAATAAAACACGTAACTATTAGATATAGCTCTAGGTACTAATGGTGTTTTTCCTTCTTGACAATTGTTATGTCAGTTAGCAATAAAAGCTGACAAGTTGCTCTGTAACAGGACATACAACACCTATGGTACTGTATGTAAACCCAGCTCATTTTCAAATGGCTTCAACTACTATACTAGGGTATCTCATACTACAGTACTATAGTTGCCTTCACCCTAGATTATTAATAAAATGACAATGATAATAATGATGATTATGATAATAAATCAAAAAAATAAGACAATTAACACAAAAAGGGGAGAAAATCCATATGCTGTCTAAAAACCAACGATAAATAAAATAATGTAAAATGTAAAAATTTACGGATACTCATGTATGCAGCAGGGTTACCAAAATGTTTAACCAATGTTGCTGCTATTATTACAATTATTACAATACCAATTAGTTTTTGGCCAGACAAAAAGTTTTTTTTTTTATAAGCAATGTTAGTGGGGTGGGGGAATGTTAGTTTCCGGGGTTTGAACACGGGACCTCCTTCTTGCACTCTTTTGGTGCACTCATTCGATATCCCTTAGCTCGCCAACTGAGCTACCTACTTTGGATAAGTTGAACATTATAACCGAAAAGGTAAATTATAATAGGCGAAGATATCGGTCCACGCCTCAACTGAACCTGCACGGGACAAAAAATGAAATGTCAAATGTAGAGGACAAATATGAATTTTTGTAATTTGGTCAAAAAAAAATATGAATTTGTAATTTAAGAAAGCAAGAAAAATACAAGATGCGATGGACTGGAAATGAATAGGCATCAGGAGCAAGTAATGGACGTTTTGCCACTGCCACATGAGGGAATATTTGGGCCAGCACTTTTGCAAGCTCTATTGCAATGGCTTATTCTCTCAACTAAACCTTTGTATGCTTACACATTACATCTAACTTAAAGATCAAGCACATATACACGTACACTTCACTGTCGTGGAATGCAAATCTCTCATCACAAATGCTAATTCAAAAACTGTATCTATATCTTAGATAAAATCAGGTATATATCTAAACTCATGAATACAATTCAATCATTTGCAAATAAACCAAATTATATCTCTAACCTATGTACCTTTGTTTCTAGAGTAGCATTTGATCATATATCTGAAGATCATCCAGTTGAAAATAAGAAGAAAAAAAATGATTTTTTTCCTTTATACATCTTATATTTGGGTTAAAGACCAAATACAACATTTTAAAGAAGATTGCAAAGGAAGATGAGATGAGAACACACAAAGATCTTGTGAGGTTCTTTTACAAGAGGAAGCCTTCAGTCGTCAATCACAACTAACGATCGAAATTGTAATATAGGAGATAGAGAGATATGAGAGAGACACCCACACACAGAGAGGGAGAGAGGAGGAGGAGGAGGAGGAGGAGGAGGGGGAGGAGAGAAGTTATGGGAGAGAGATATAAGTGTGGTCATGAGATCCAATGAAGGACTATGATTAGGTATATCTCTCAGAACGGCGTGGCATCATTACTGGGTTAAAAGGGTCAAAGATATGGAGAGTAGAGGGGGAAAGAGAGAAGTTTTGAGAGAGAGAGAGAGGAGCAACATAGAGAGGAGAGAGAGAGAGAGAGAGAGAGAGAGAGAGAGAGAGGGAGGGAGGGAGAGAGATATTTATAAATATGATCATAAGATCCAATGAAGGACTGAGATTAGGCATACCTCTCATAACAGTGTGGCAGCATTACTGGGTTAAAAGGGTCAAAGATATAGAGAGGAGAGGGGGAAAAGAGAGAAATTTTGAGAGAGAGAGAGAGAGAGAGGAGAAACATATAGAGGAGAGAGAGAGAGAGAGGGGGAGGGAGAGAGATATTTATAAGTATCATCATAAGATCCAATGAAGGACTGAGATTAGGCATACCTCTCAGAAGGCAGCATTACTGGGTTAAAAGGGTCAAAGATATAGAGAGGAGAGAGGGAAAAGAGAGAAATTTTGAGAGAGGGAGAGTGTAAAGAGTATAGAATGAAAGTATAATTGTTCATTTCATTGATTATCAAGATAGCTTTACATTGATAGATATACACATGGAGGATCAAGCTAAACTAACTAACAGATTTTAACTGAGTCAGTTGTGATTCAGTTGAACTACAACAAACTCATCTAAACCTAAGTTTTACAATTGGGAAAGTAAAGGTGTGCACAACTGTGTATTCCCTTAGCTTGCTATTTTACCATCCTTCAAGTTATCTTGCGTGTCATCACAGTTGGTGGATAGAGTGCCACTTGGTTTGCTGACTGGATTAGTTGACTGTGGCTTTGACTGTGGTACATGGTCAATTATCACTTTCTCTAATATTCCCCCTGCAAACTCAGGGAGAGTAGTAACTCTGAGTTTGGTCCTTAGATCCAGAAAAGCAGCTGTACCCAGTGGTTTAGTTAATATATCAGCAACTTGAAATGAAGCAGGGACATGTTGTATCAGCAGAGATTTAGCAGCAAGTTTTTCCCGTACAAAATGAATGTCTAGTTCAATATGTTTGGTCCTTGAGTGTAAGATAGGATTATGAGCTAGTAAAACAGCAGATAGATTGTCACATAACAGTGTTGGAGTATGAAAAGGAACCTTTAATTCAGAAAGTAGTGATTGCACCCAAAGCAATTCTGAAGTAGCTAGTGCCATGCCCCTATATTCAGCTTCTGCACTAGAACGAGCTACAAGACTCTGTTTCTTTGCTGTCCAAGCTACCAAATTTGGTCCAAAGAATACACAAAGACCTGAAGTGGACCTACGGTCATCTGGGTCACTAGCCCAGTCACTGTCACAGTAAACCCTCAGGGAAAATTTGTGATCAACAGATGCAGCTTGTAACAGAAGGCCATGGTTCATTGTACCAGAGAGATAACGAATAATTCTCTTAGCAGCCTTCCAGTGTGATTCAAGAGGCTTGGAGAGAAACTGACAGAGTTTATTCACACTGTAAGCTAGTTCTGGTCTTGTGAGTGTTACATATTGTAAAGCACCTACAATCGACCTATATAAATGAGGATCTGGCAGTATATCAGTACCTTGTTTACTCAGTTTAACATTTGACAGCATTGGAGTGGTGATGCCCTTGCAGTCCTGCATGTGAGCCCGATGCATCAAGTCTCTAATATACTTTGTTTGTGTAAGGAGCAATGAACCATTCTGCAGTTTCTTAACTTCCAAGCCCAGAAAATAATCAGGAGGTCCCAAAACCTTGAGAGCAAAGGAATGATGAAGTCTAGAAATGAGCTCAGAAATTAATTTGGAAGAGGAGCCCGTGATGATAATATCATCAACATAGACCAATGCATAGAGTGTGATCCCTTTTTGTGAATAAACAAAGAGAGAGGGATCACATCTGCTAGAGGAGAAACCAAATTTAACCAATTGTTGGGTCAATCTATCATACCAAGCCCGAGGGGCCTGTTTGAGGCCATAGAGAGCTCTGTTGAGCTTGCATACTAGAGAGGCATCTGTAGATTCAAAACCAGGGGGATGCTTCATGTAAATTTCTTCATGGAGATAGCCATTGATGAAAGCATTGTTTACATCAATGTGTTGCATAGTCCACTTGTAGGTGAGAGCAAGTGTGAGAATGATTCTGATGGTAGTAGGCTTGACAACCGGGGAGAAGGTCTCTGTGAAATCCTTACCCTGTATCTGGTGGAAGCCTTTTGCAACAAGGCGAGCTTTATATTTGTTTATGGTGCCATCAGTGTTTTCTTTTACACGATAGACCCACTTACATCCAATGGCCTTTCTATGAGGTGGAAGGGAGGTTAGAGTCCAGGTATTGTTATGTATGAGAGCATCATATTCTGATTGCATTGCAGCTCTCCATTGTGGATTAATCAAAGCCTGTTTAACTGTAGAAGGTTCTGCCACAGTGAGGAAGATCTTAGGCTTGGAATGACCTGTCTTAGCCCTTGTTAACATCAGATGTTTGGAGACAGTTTCTGTAGTGGGAGGAAGTTGAGAAGTAGTTGCTGGTGGTATAGTAGCAGTAGGAGTAGGGGTGGATATGAGGATAGCATCAGGTGAGACAGGTGTGGCAATAATGGAAGGAGAATTAATTTGTGATGGAGAAGTGGTGGATGTAGTAGTGGATATAGGTGGAGGTGTTATTGTTTCTGGTTGAGGTGAGTGAGTTATGGATTGTATAGGAATGATAGGAATGGAGGAGATCTCTGTAGGGGATACTGGTGGAGTAGTAGTGGCATGGAACAGGTTGGGGTAAGGAAATTTTGTTTCATCAAAAATAAGATCCTTTGTGATGTAAATCCGACCAGTAGGGCTGAGACACTTATAACCCTTGTGATTTGGAGAAATACCCAGATTGATACATTCTTCACTTCTGAACTGTAATTTATGTTTATTGTAGGGCCTTAGAAATGGAAACACACTGCAGCCAAACACCTTTAAGTGACTGTATTCTGGTGCTTTGTTGAACAACATTTGATGTGGGGATGTGGGAGGCTTGTGAGCAGGTACTAGGCAGTATATTGATCAATTGAACAGCAGTTATAAAAGCATGATCCCAAAGATCAACAGGTAAAGATGCATGTGCAAGTAGGGAAAGTCCCATTTCTACAATTTGCCTATGCCTACGTTCTACAGTGCCATTTTGATGTGATGTATAAGGACATGTAAGCCTATGAGATATACCTAGATTTGCCAAGTGTTGTGTAAATGAACGAAACTCCCCCCCAAAATCAGATTGAACAGACTGAATAGAAGTGTTAAATTGGTTGGATATCTTAGCATAAAACTGAGTAAATGCATGAAGTGCATCAGATTTATTCTTAAGAAGATAAATCCATGTATATTTAGTGAAAGTGTCTACAAAAGTAATATAATAGTTAAAACCCGAGTTGGAGGGTTTAGGGGAAGGTCCCCATAGATCTGTATGAATCAGTTTAAATGGCTTAGTATATGTAGTAGTAGATGAGGGAGCATGCAATTTATGAGATTTGCCCAAACAACAAGCTTTGCACACAAAATTTGTACATTTATTTGAAATGGAGATATTACATTGTTTAAGAACAGAGTAAACATTGTTTACATTGGTGTGGCCAAGCCTAGAGTGCCACAATTCAAAGACAGAACTAGGTGCAACTGTGTGTGGAATGTTTACAGTGGAAGCAACAGTATTGACAGAAGGTGCTACAGATTTATTCAACAGTTTTACATGACATTTAACAGCAGCTCTTGAAGAGCGAAGTTTGAAAGTATAGAGACCATCTTTGCCCACAAAGCCCTTGAGTAAGACGTGTTTAGTGACCTGTGATTTAACAAGGCAATGCTTATGATAAAACTCAAAGAAAACGTTGTTATCCTTGGCAAATCTAGATACTGATAAAAGATTTTGCTTAATGGCAGGCACATGTAGTAAGTGATGCATATGTAAAAGCACATTTGGATTGAAATGTGATGCAAATGTAGATGATCCTATGGATTGAATAGGTATGCCATAGCCATTTCCCATAGCAACCTTAGTGGTGCCAGTGTATGGTGTACTACAATCTAGATGATGACTAAAGGGTGTGACATGATGAGACGCACCTGTGTCTCCTTTCCAGAGATCATAATCGTGTTCTGCAATGTCTGCAGTGGTGGCAAAATTCACATTTGGCTGAGACTTTGTCGATGAATCACCACCAGTGTTGTTGTCTTTGGAGCCTTCGGCTTCAGTAGGATTCTTGCTACCAATCTTTGGTGCATCAAAGCTCTCATCAAACCTATACCAGCAGTCCCCTGCAGGATGACCATATTTGCTGCAGATTTGACATGTAGGTCTATTACCGGTTGAAGGAGCATCAGAGGGTGAGATACGGCCACGGCTGCGACCTCTACCACGATTGGTTCTGCCACGGCCACGATTGTTTGATTGAAATTGGCGAGAGGCATGAGCAATGTTGGCACTCACAGGTGTTGCCGTCAATTCTTGACGGTGCTTTTCCAGTTGTGCTTCTTGCACAAGAAGCAATGCTTCAATATCAGAGAGCGAAGGAGTATCAGTGATGGATTTGCCATAAATCATCATGACAAAGGCATTGTACTCCTCGGGCAAGCCATCAAGAAGAACATCGATCTTGTCTTGATCAGAAATGTGTTCACCGATTGAAATGAGAGAGTCCGCAAGAGCATGAATTCGCATGATGTATTCAGAAATGGATCTGTTAGCCTTCTTCGTGTTCTTGAACTCGGAACGCAGTTGACGAATTCTTGCTTTCAAATGAGAGTAGTAGTGTTTGTGAATGTGATCCCAAACCTCATGAGAGTGCTTCACGTAAGAACACGCGGAAGAACGCCATCGGAGAGAGTGGAGAGCAGCCATGTGAAGAGTAACTGGTCTTGAACCAGCCATTTTTCATATGCATCGGAGATCTGGTCCAGATTTTTGTGCGATTCCGATTCGTATTTCGCCGGAATTACTGGATTCACCAAGAATCTGTGAAGTTTATAAGAGGTAATGATTCCCTCAACTTGTTGATTCCACATTAGAAAGTTCTTATCGTCTAATTTGATGGTGAGTTTGGGAGTGTAAGCGAAGCCATGCGATGTTGCAGAAGGTGTGGATCCATGGGAGAAGAGATTGAGAGGTGGATCAGATTGCTTTTCCGCACCGAAAGCCGCCATGGACAGTGTTTTAAAAACCGGCTCGGCCCGGCCGGTCGAACCGGGAACCGGGGGGTAACCGAGCCAGGCACGGTTTTGGATCGGCCATGCAGCAAACCGGTGGGAACCGGTGTGACTCGGCCGGTTTTTGGAAAAACCGGTGACCCGGCGACCCGGCTCGAACCGGACCGGGTTGGGCATTTTGTTTTTTTTTTTTTATCAAATCTTTGAACTGTAATTGGGAGGGGCCGCGCGAACGCAGGCCCCCACTAGTGATTGCCATCTAGGTAAGTATGTTTCCCATTGACATATGCCTTGCTTTTATATCTCATTCCCCTCCCTGTTCCGTTCATTCTATCCGATGTGAGACTATTTGTAAACTACTTAAAACAAAAGAGACTAAAAAAAAAACCTCAACAAAATGCCATTAGTGGGGTTTGAACCCCTGACCTGTTAAAAGCAAATGCTGAGCGCTACCATGAAGCTACCAATCTTATTGAGGATATTATTCATTTCAAATATATATAATTGGTACCTCTTTTCCAAAAAGTCAAGTACGCTCATCCTCATGGCATTAACTTGTAATATTAATATTATGTTTCAACAAACTTATTTAATATTAAGTATTTTTTTAAAGATTTATTTAATATTAAGTTGTTAACTTATGAAATTTGTTCTAAATATTTATTGAAGCATGATATGAACTTTTAAAATTTATTTAATATATACCAAGCAAATAAAAATAAAATAGGCATGGTGTATAATTTTAGCAAATTAAGTTTTACAAGTATGAAATATATAGGTCCTGAAAATTTGGAAATTTTTTATATTTTAGTAGATATAAAATAAACATAGTTATTAATTTTACAGGGACGAAATTTATATTATATACTATATAGGTATTGAAAATTCTCGAAATAGAGACCGGGTCCGAGTCATCCGGTCCCGGTTTTGGTCATGCGGTTCAACTGTCGACCCCTCGGTCTGACCATTGACCCAGTGACCCGGTACCTTCACCGAGTCGGTCACCGGTCCGAGTTTTAAAACATTGGCCATGGATGATGAATTTCAAGTTTGCGAAGCGTGGTTAAGATCACACGATAACTGATACCATGTAAAGAGTATAGAATGAAAGTATAATTGTTCATTTCATTGATTATCAAGATAGCTTTACATTGATATATATACACATGGAGGATCAAGCTAAACTAACTAACAGATTTTAACTGAGTCAGTTGTGATTCAGTTGAACTACAACAAACTCATCTACACCTAAGTTTTACAATTGGGAAAGTAAAGGTGTGCACAACTGTGTATTCCCTTAGCTTGCTATTTTACCATCCTTCAAGTTATCTTGCGTGTCATCACAGTTGGTGGATAGAGTGCCACTTGGTTTGCTGACTGGATTAGTTGACTGTGGCTTTGACTGTGGTACATGGTCAATTATCACTTTCTCTAATAGAGAGAGAGAGAGAGAGAGAGAAGAGCGACATAGAGAGGAGAAAGGGATAGGAGAGAGAGAGGGAGAGGGAGGGAGAACTACGATCATAAGAGAAGGACTGGGATTAGGCATACTCTCAGAATAGTGTGGCAGCATTACTGGGTTAAAAGCATGGATATGCGATGTGTTGGCAGGGGATTCAAGATCACACAACATCATCTTAACTAATGCTTCAAAAGCATGGATATTAATTTCAGAGGGTGGGCCCGTTGTGATGGTTTGGGCCCGTTGTGATGGTTTTAAAATGCGGTCGGCAATTGCAGCTGCACTCCAACATATATAACAATTTTTGTGGCTTCTGTTACCTCATTGCAGCTGCAATTTTGGCCACATTGATCGCATTTGTCCACAATTTCATGTAACAACGATTTTTGAGGTCTCTTCAACTGCGACTACGATTTAAAACTTTGTGTCTGATAATGAGAACTCAAAAATGGTTGCTCTATTGTTGTGATTGCTATAAACAAGCATGTATTGGGACTTGTAACACAAGAAAGAGGCAATATCTCGAGCAATAAACCATGGTGAGTACTCGAATCGCCTCATAGTGAGCAATATCATTCACTTGCTTTGACTTGTTAGTACAATTGGGAGGGAAAATATAAGATGAAGCAAGACAGATTTGATTTCCCTGTGAATAGCAGGAAACAGAGGAACATAATGTGAAGAGGTTAGATATATGATCAAATGCTACTTTCGTTACATAAAATAGTCATGTTATTAGATTTAAATATAGGACAAAGTTAATGAAGAAATAAACTAACAAAATATCAGGTTTCTCCGCACCACACTTGCAGAGAACAAAAAAAAGGAATAGCAAATTAAGGGAACCTAAATTTTAAGAACACGTGCATACTTCATCTTTTTCCCAATAATTGGAGAAGTTTTTATTGATACGGTAAAGAATTTGTTTTGTACCGTATCTCTGGACCTGTATCCGATCTTAGACACAAGGTCCGATCCGAGATAGTTGGTAGGGGTTGGTCTTGATCAACCGAGCTCCGCTTCCGATCCGGGGTAGGTGGTACCTGCGGGGACACTCCGACGCTCAAGTCAGCTAGGGAACTGATTAGAGGTAAAGAGTAGGAAATAGTTTGATCCTTAAGCATTACATTGAATGTCTATTTATAGAGTAAAAGTGTGTTGTCCTAATGAATCAGAGCCGTCCGATCTAGGGCCTAGATCTTAGCCGTTGGTTAATGGATCTGCTTTTGCATATGGGTCTAGGGCCTCATTTAATCCTTTTAAAAACCTAATTGTTTGATCCTGATCACGGAATTTCTTGACATTTTGCAATGCACCGCAACTACAAGGAATTGCGCAAGAACACGAAGACATTGGGCGAAAGCTTTCCAATTCGTCCCAAAGAGTTTTCAATTCAGTATAATATTCAGAGACATCGCGCGTACCTTGTGATATCTTGTAGATATCTTCTTGAATGTCGCCAATCCGAAACATATCGCCTTGGTCGAATCGATTGTGAAGATCTTTCCAAGCATCATAGGCTTTGTCAAAGAAGACGATAGACTTCGCAACACTCACTGAAACAGATTTCTGAAGCCACGCTAGCACAAGATTGTTGCATCGGAACCACTGATTGTAGATGGAGTTGGATTTTGCCGGCGCGGTTACTGTTCCGTCGACGAATATTAACTTGTTCTTCGAAATCAACGAGACACGCATAGAACGGAGCCATGGCTGGTAATTCTTGCTGCCTTCTAATGGTGGTTGAACCAACACCACAGCCGGTGATTCATTAGGATGAATGTAGAAAGGATTTGAAGAGTTTGACGCGAAATCAATGTATTGTTCTAAATTCTGGCTCGCCATCACTTGATTATGACGAAGAATGAAAGATGAAATCTCGAATTGAATGAAATTCGAGCAAGAAACCCTAATCAATTCGAAGAATTAGGAATGAAGAATTGAAATGCAAATCGGATTGCGATTGAAGCAGAAAAGCGATTTGCGAATGTTAATGTCAATGAACAGAAGAAAGGGAACTGAATGAAGCAACGATGGCGAGGCCAGAGCTCAAGAATTGAGCTCTGATACCATCTTGGTTACAGAGATTTCACAGGGAAGAGAATTGAAGAAAAGCATAATTCTGTTATTGCATTAACTGAATGTGAATCTGTTACAGTGAAGCTTATATACATTGACTTCTCACTCTAACTGTTAACTATCCTCTATAGTTAAATAATAACTTCAGCAACTAACTAAGGTTTGCTAACCTATCTATAGTTAGAACTAATGCTATTTACATCAGAATGTATTTATAATACTAACATCCCCCCTCAAGTTGGGCTATGGATATTGCATATGGCTAACTTGGATACAAAAGAATGGAAAGAAGTGTTGTGAAGAGCCTTTGTAAAAATGTCTGCCAACTGGGATTCTGATGGAACAGGCAGGAGGTGAACAACCTTGTTCTGAATCTTCTCTCTCACCACGTGACAATCAATTTCGATGTGTTTTGTCCTCTCATGAAAAGTAGGATTATGTGCCAAGTGTATAGCTGACTTGTTATCACAATATACAGCTGTGGGATTTGTTTGAGGACATGCAGGTCTTTCAAGATGTAATGTAGCCATTGTACTTCACACACTAGGCTTGCCAATGCCCTGTATTCTGCCTCTGTTGAAGACCTAGAGACAGTGTTTTGTTTCTTCGATTTCCAAGACACAAGAGCAGTCCCAATGAACACGCAATATCCTGTTATGGACTTTCTACTGTCAACACAGCAAGCCCAGTCACTATCAGCAAATCCTGATAGTGCTATCTGTTTGATGCAGGGAACCATAAACCTTGTGCTGGTGCAGCTTTCAAGTACCTAAGAACACGAGTAGCAGCTTGAAAGTGAGTCTCCAATGGTTTAGAGACAAATTGACTGAGTTGTTGCACTGAAAAGGAAATGTCAGGCCTTGTGTTGGTGAGATAGAGAAGGCGTCCAATGAGGCGTCTATAGGCAAATTGGTCTTTACATGGTGTCCCCCCTTCACTGCTCAACCTGATGGAGGCATCTGCTGGTGTGGGAGATGGTTTGGCAGCAAGAGAGCCACTGTCTTCAAGTAACTCCAGAGTGTATTTTCTCTGATTTAATAGAATGCCCTTGTTGGTACGTGCCACTTCAAGACCAAGGAAGAAGCGCAAAGTACCAAGATCTTTGATGCGAAATTTTGCATCCAGAACTTGTTTAACTGTGGAAATCTCCTGCATATTGTCTCCTGCCAATACAAGATCATCTACATAGACAAGCAGTACAGTAATGCAGTGAGCAATTCTTTTGACAAAAAGAGAGTGATCTGCCTCAGATTGTTTGTATCCCAAAGAAATGAGAGTAGTAGTTAATTTGTGATTCCATTCACGGCTAGCTTGCTTTAAGCCATATAGAGATTTGTTTAGCCTGCAAACTTTGGTAGAGTTAACAGGTTCAGAAAGTGTGAAACCAGGAGGGAGTGTCATGTAAACCTCCTCACTCAAGTCACCATGCAAAAAAGCATTGTTGACATCTAGCTGTTCGAGATACCAATTCTTAGAAGCAGCAATAGCCAAGAGAACTCTAACTGTAGTCATTTTCACTACAGGACTGAATGTTTCAAAGTAATCCACACCTTCTAGTTGATTGTAACCCTTGGCCACAAGCCTTGCTTTGTGTCTCTCAAGGGAACCATCAGCTTTGAATTTAGTTTTGTACACCCATTTACAACCTATGGGTTTCTTTCCTTTAGGAAGATCAACCAAGGACCAAGTGTTATTCAATGCAAGTGCAGCTAATTCATCTTGCATGGCCTTCTGCCAAGGGGGTGTGGTGAGGCTTGTTGATATGTAGTAGGGTCACTGGTGGTGGTGATATTGTAACAAAAATTTTTGTAGGCTGAAGCACATTTATCATAAGAAAGGACAGAAGACAAAGGATAAGGTGAGGAATTACCTTTTGGATGAGTAGCCCAGCTAGAGAAGCTACAATGAAAATCCTTCAAGTAACTGGGTTGTTGAGCAATTCTGGTGGAGTGTCTAGTTGGTTGAGGTGGAATGGTTGGTGTGGGTGGGGAAGAATTGGAACTATCAGACTCAGTGGATGACAGAGTGTTTGGAGAAGAAGGTGGTGTGTTTATGGAAGCATTAGGGTCTGTAAAAGTGTCAGAAGAAATGTCTTGGTCAGTGATGTTTGGGTCTGGTGGAGGTGGTTCTGTGGCAGAGAAATTTTCTGCAGAATCAAAAATTTGTGAAGAGAAATTAGTTGGAGAGGGAATTTCTGGGTTGTTGGCTGAGGGTGTAGAAGTTTGGTGAAAAGGGAAATGCTCTTCATAGAAGAGTACATTTCTGGACTGTATAAGCTGGTGGGAGGAGATGTCATAAAGAATATACCCTTTAATACCTTCTTTGAAGCCTAGGAAGACAGTTTTCCTAGCTCTAGGGTCAAATTTTGTGCGATTAGCTGTTAATGTAGAAACATAGGCAAGACATCCAAATGTTTTCAAGTGTGTGAATGAGGGTGGTTCATGATAAAGTGTCTCAAAAGGTGATTTATTGTGAAGCAAAGGTGTAGGTATTCGGTTAATTAAATGGATTGAATGTTGAACAGCAAAGTTCCATAGTTTGTGGGGTAGTTTTGCTTGAAAGAAAAGGGCTCTAGCAACATTTAATATGTGTTGGTGTTTTCTCTCCACCAAACCATTTTGTTGTGGTGTTTCTATGCATGATCGTTGGTGTATAATTCCTTTGCTAGAGTAAAAGTCATGCATGAGAAATTCTACACCATTGTCACTTCTAAGGCATTTTAATTTGGTATTAAATTGAGTTTCTATGTAGGCTATGAAGGATGTGAGGTGAGTTCTTGTTTCTGATTTGTTTTTCATCAAAATAAGCCATGTATATCTACTATAGTCATCAACTAAGGTGAGAAAATATCTATGACCAAGAATGGAAGTATGGGAATAAGGTCCCCAAATATCAGCATGAACAATTCAAAACTACTTTTGGTAGTAGAAGTACTTAAAGGGAAAGACAATCTCTTCTGTTTTGCAAAGTGACAAATATCACAAGGCATTTTATTATCTTCAAAATGAACAAAGGGAAACTGTTTAGAGATACAACTGTGTCTGTCATGAGACAAGTGACCAAGGCGCATATGCCCAAAGTTTAGAATTATTGAAGCTAGGTGTTTGCAACTTACAGGCTATGCTAGGTGGAAGATCGACACTACAAACAGAATTTATTTCACCAACCACAGCAGCTACTTGAGTGGAGAACTTGTAGAGCTTTCTTTCCAATCTAACTGAACCAATCATCCTCATGGTAAGGGCCTGAAAGAAATAACAAGCTTGGTCATCAAAAAAGACATTAATCTTGCTGCTAAGAGCAAGTTCAGGGACTGACATCAAATTAGATCCAAAGTCTTTTACATATAACACATTGTATAAGACAATATCTTTTGTGATGTGAACAGTTCCAATATGTGTGGCCATGGCTGAGGTGTGATTGGGACAATTAATAAGTGTGTGTGAAATAGGTTTACAACTAGAGAAAAGGCTAAAGTCTGAGATAATGTGGTCAGTAGCTCCTGTGTCAACTATCCAAAAGATAAATTTCTCACCAGATGCTTGAGTGAAAGCAGTATTAGAACTTGGAGTAGAGTTGGACACAGGAGTGTGAGTCACGACAGTGTTGGCAGAGTGTGAAGATTGTTGTGCTTGTTGCATAGATTTTTGCAGAAGATCAATGAGACCTTTGTACTGATCTGGTGTGAAGTTCATGCTGTTTGAGGTGCTGTTACTGGTGTCATTGGCCTTGTTCTGTCCTTCTTTCATTCCTGCACTCTCAATAGTGGCAGCATTGGTTGAATTCTTCTGCTTCTGTGACTGATATCCAGGTGGAAATCCATGGATGAAATAACACGTATCAACAGTGTGATTCGTCTTATTACAATTGGTACATAAACGTGGTTGGCCTCTTCCTTGTCCACGGCCAAATCTGCCTCTGCCACGACCATTGTTACCTCCTCTATTAAAGCTTTGCACATGATTAGCAATTACAGCAGGTTTGGCATCAACATCAGTTTCAGAAACATTACTTGGAGGATTGGTAAGATTTAAGTTCCTTTCTTGTTGAATTACTAGAGATAACGCTTTGGTATTGTGAGGTAAAGGATCCATCATCATGATCTGTCCTCTAACACTAGAATATTCCTCATTTAATCCTTTTAAAAACCTAATTGTTTGATCCTGATCACGGAATTTCTTGACATTTTGCAATGCACCGCAACTACAAGGAATTGCGCAAGAACACGAAGACATTGGGCGAAAGCTTTCCAATTCGTCCCAAAGAGTTTTCAATTCAGTATAATATTCAGAGACATCGCGCGTACCTTGTGATATCTTGTAGATATCTTCTTGAATGTCGCCAATCCGAAACATATCGCCTTGGTCGAATCGATTGTGAAGATCTTTCCAAGCATCATAGGCTTTGTCAAAGAAAACGATAGACTTCGCAACACTCGCTGAAACAGATTTCTGAAGCCACGCTAGCACAAGATTGTTGCATCGGAACCACTGATTGTAGATGGAGTTGGATTTTGCCGGCGCGGTTACTGTTCCGTCGACGAATATTAACTTGTTCTTCGAAATCAACGAGACACGCATAGAACGGAGCCATGGCTGGTAATTCTTGCTGCCTTCTAATGGTGGTTGAACCAACACCACAGCCGGTGATTCATTAGGATGAATGTAGAAAGGATTTGAAGAGTTTGACGCGAAATCAATGTATTGTTCTAAATTCTGGCTCGCCATCACTTGATTATGACGAAGAATGAAAGATGAAATCTCGAATTGAATGAAATTCGAGCAAGAAACCCTAATCAATTCGAAGAATTAGGAATGAAGAATTGAAATGCAAATCGGATTGCGATTGAAGCAGAAAAGAAATTTGCGAATGTTAATGTCAATGAACAAAAGAAAGGGAACTGAATGAAGCAACGATGGCGAGGCCAGAGCTCAAGAATTGAGCTCTGATACCATCTTGGTTACAGAGATTTCACAGGGAAGAGAATTGAAGAAAAGCATAATTCTGTTATTGCATTAACTGAATGTGAATCTGTTACAGTGAAGCTTATATACATTGACTTCTCTCTCTAACTGTTAACTATCCTCTATAGTTAAATAATAACTTCAGCAACTAACTAAGGTTTGCTAACCTATCTATAGTTAGAACTAATGCTATTTACATCAGAATGTATTTATAATACTAACAAAGATCACACAACATCATCTTAACTAATGCTTCAAAAGCATGGATATTAATTTCAGAGGATGGGCCCGTTGTGATGGTTTTAAAATGCGGTCGGCAATTGCAGCTGCACTCCAACATATATAACAATTTTTGTGGCTTCTGTTACCTCATTGCAGCTGCAATTTTGGCCACATTGATCGCATTTGTCCACAATTTCATGTAACAACGATTTTTTGAGGTCTCTTCAACTGCGACTACGATTTAAAACTTTGTGTCTGATAATGAGAACTCAAAAATGGTTGCTCTAGTGTTGTGATTGCTATAAACAAGCATGTATTGGGACTTGTAACACAAGAAAGAGGCAATATCTCGAGCAATAAAACATGGTGAGTACTCGAATCGCCTCATAGTGAGCAATATCATTCACTTGCTTTGGCTTGTTAGTACAATTGGGAGGGAAAATATAAGATGAAGCAAGACAGATTTGATTTCCCTGTGAATAGCAGGAAACAGAGGAAGATAATGTGAAGAGGTTAGATATATGATCAAATGCTACTTTCGTTACATAAAATAGTCATGTTATTAGATTTAAATATAGGACAAAGTTAATGAAGAAATAAACTAACAAAATATCAGGTTTCTCCGCACCACACTTGCAGAGAACAAAAAAAAGGAATAGCAAATTAAGGGAACCTAAATTTTAAGAACACGTGCATACTTCATCTTTTTCCCAATAATTGGAGAAGTTTTTATTGATACGGTAAAGAATTTGTTTTGTACCGTATCTCTGGACCTGTATCCGATCTTAGACACAAGGTCCGATCCGAGATAGTTGGTAGGGGTTGGTCTTGATCAACCGAGCTCCGCTTCCGATCCGGGGTAGGTGGTACCTGCGGGGACACTCCGACGCTCAAGTCAGCTAGGGAACTGATTAGAGGTAAAGAGTAGGAAATAGTGTGTACCTTGAGCATTACATTGAATGTCTATTTATAGAGTAAAAGTGTGTTGTCCTTATGAATCAGAGCCGTCCGATCTAGGGCCTAGATCTTAGCCGTTGGTTAATGGATCTGCTTTTGCATATGGGTCTCACTATTGTGGATTGGGCCAATCCGTAACAGTTGCCCCCCAAGTCGGGTCGCCTGTGAGACGATCTTGACTTGTAAGCATTGTCTGAGCTCCACGAAACCGGGCTAGTGCTCACGAGACAGAGATGACCGTTGAGTGACTCAAGGTTCCTCTGAACATCCGGGATTCAGTCTTTAGATGACGGCCTTCTACAAGGCCGGGCTTATAGCTACGAAGGTGTCTGCCCCCAGCCTCGGAAGCCTTAGAGTGTCAGGAAATGATGTGACCACCGAGTGACTCGAGGTGTCGGTTTAATATCGCCTTTAGGACAGTATTCTTCGAGGCCGGGCTTATACCAGCGAGGGTGTCTGCCACCAGCCTCGGAGCGCCCGAGATACGGGTCTTGTCAAAGATCTTCGAGGCCGGGCTTATACCAGCGAGGGTGTCTGCCACCAGCCTCGAAGCGCCCGAGATACGGGTCTTGTCAAAGATTTTCGAGGACGGGCTTATACCAGCGATGGTGTCTGCCATCAGCCTCGGAGCGCCCGAGATACGGGTCTTGTCAAAGATCTTCGAGGCCGGACTTATACCAGCGAGGGTGTCTGCCACCAGCCTTGGAGCACCCGAGATACGGGTCTTGTCAAAAATCTTCGAGGCCGGGCTTATACCAGCGAGGGTGTCTGCCACCAGCCTCGGCAATGTGAAAAACGTGACCACCTGAGGGACTCGAGGTGTCAATTTAATGCCGCCTTGAAGAAGAGGAAGCTACAGACGAGCTGGGCCGAGGGGAACCCTCAAGATAGTAGGAATCGTCCGGAGTCCGACCTGGTGGAGTTCCCGAACCTCTAGCGATGTCGAGCTCGGTGTCTCGGATTCCGGTTTTAGCGTGGAACTTTAAGGTGATCGTTGGACCGATCCCAAATCCTTCCCTTCAACCTCGAAACTCACTTTTACTAAGCACTCAGTGTGAGGAAAATCGTAGTCGGGATATATATTAGATGGTTAAATATTTACAAAGTCGGATTACATCATGCCCGTAGGCTCATTCCGACACCTAGGTGAAACGTGACCTTCCTGCGTTAATCCCTTCTTCATGATCGATATACTTCTGAGATCGCTGGAGGAACTCAGCATGTGACTCAACTTGGTTAACCCCGACGTCTATCTGAAATAGACTTCCTTCACGAAGGCCAGCCTCCATGATGTAAAGACGGAAGGAGTCGTTGAGATTCCGGACTTGAGCAGCTTCTCTATTGAATCTCTCTATGTAGTCCCGAAGGAACTCATTCTCTCCTTGCTGAATTGCCTGCAATACCTTTCGAGATTTAGGCTTCATCTTCGAGTAGGCGAAGTGTGCAGAAAAGAGCTTGGCTAACTGATCCCAAGAGGAGATCGTATTTGGCTTAAAAGCCCTGAACCATTCTAGAGCCGCCTTCTCTAGAGTGAAGGGAAAGGTTCGGCACTTTATCTTCTCTGGAACGTTACGGTATTGCATAACCGTGTCAAAGTAGTCGGGGTGGAGGTCCGGATCGCCAGTCCCATCATGCATTTTCAAACCCTCAAGAGGTTTCTCGAGGTGCTTTGGCACCGGGAAGTAGTCGATCTTACTTGTGAAAGGTCATTTACGCTTTGCCGACCTCACAAGGGGTGAAGACTGTCGGTAGCCACACTTGCCGGAGGATCCCCGCGAGCGAAGGCGCTGACATTCCTGCCTCGGAGGCCTTTTCCGACTTCTGGTACGTCGCCTCGGAGGAGAGGGAAACAGAAACGAGCTAGGTCGAGGGGAACCCTCAGGACCATAAGGATCATCAGGTGTCCGACTTGGGTTAGTCTCCGATCGTCGCCATCCTCTACAACGAGGTGGAGTGCGGTGATGGTATCTCCTCCAAGCCGGAGATCGGTGGCGGCCGCGGCCTTGAGTCATTCCACTTGAAGAGTTGCGCAGAGAGGAACTCTGATTCGGGATGTTACGAGCCCGGACCTCAGCAATCTGAGCTTCTAACTGGGTGTAGTGTTGGCTTTCCTACCGGTCGGACTCGGCTTGCCGATTTAGGAACAGGACGAGCTGTTGAACAGCATCGACCGATACCTGGACGGTCGGAGGGGGAGGTGGAAGTCGGTTCCGGGCTGAGCTCCCAGGAACCATAGCCGTAGCCGAGCTGTGAGCATGCGCCGGGCTAAGGGGTAAGGTGACTGCCACTCCTTCCGGAGTCACCCGCTGCAGAACTGGTCCTTCAGCGACATTCGGGATAAAATAAGATAAGATTCTCTACTTTTTTTTCTTTAAGTAGAGAATTTCATTGACAAAAAGTCCATCTTTGCAAAGAAATGTGGGCTAGGATACACCAACACCCCCTTGAATACCCTACACCAAAGCTAAGAAAAGAAAAAACTAACACCAAAACACACCATGACACCCAATCACAAAGACCAAAGCAAAACACCAGATGCTTTCCTCGAGATACCTCCAAAACAGGCCAAACAATCGCAACAATGATCACCCCTTTATAACATTCTCACCAAGATAACTCCAACGATAGATTCACTCCACTATGCCTAATCAAGAGGTGGATCGACATCGACTCCTTTATGCTATAAAAACACCTTGAATAAGATAAATCAACGCTAGATGAGAGCAACACCTTGAAATACCAAAGCTACCAGAACACCTTGATCAAGCTAAAAGAAGGCTACTCCAAGACACACCAAATCACCAAGGCAAATTGGAAACAGACCTATCACTCTTGCATCAACCTCTAATGCACTCCTTCACACCAAGGCAAAAAATCCACTGTAGCACCAAAAAAATTTTTTTTTACCAAAATAGCACACCTTTTAGATTATTTACCAAACTAGCACACATTTCATTTTTAGTGTAGAAGTCGCCCCCCCCAAAGAGACTTCTGAACTAAAAAATTTAATTTTTTTTTAATAACTAGTTCAGAAGTCGCCCCCCCAGGGTGACTTCTGAACTGTGTTTTTTTAATTTTTTTTATTATTATATATTAATTTAAATAAATTAAATTTAATTATTTTAATTAATTTAGAAAATTAATATTGTTAATTCTAAATTAATTGTTAAATTTTTGGTGAAAAAAAAATATTTGAACACGTTAATGTATTTAAAGTGTCGGTAAGATATCGTGCGTCCAAAAGTGTCGGCAACATCAAGACCATTGAAAAAACACCAAAAAAACACGGATTACATTGATTGAAAAATATATTACTACAACGGAAACAAACATAAATACTAAAACATGTCAGAAATAAATACATTTATTTTTGACTAGTCTAGATTGCGGTTTGGACAGTTATTTTTGTTGTGACCCTCATTTCTACAAATGCGGCATCTCTTTGTTCGACTACCCCTTTCTCTTTGATCCATCTCTGTACGAATACGGGTAGACTGTGGACGACCCTTTTTATCTCTCCGTTTAGATGGATCATGCTGCAGTTCTGGGCCATTGAAATCAGGCCATGACAACTCAGATGGCAATGGTGGGAACTCCTCTAAGTATGTATTATAAACATACTGCATTGTGTACTGTGGTTGCACGAATTCCATGTGATCGTAATTAACTTTTGAACATGCCGCGATCACATGGGAACAAGGATAGTGCAGTGCCTGAAATTCCCCACACTCACACGTCATGTCTCTGAAGTTAACCACGAATGTGCCCGCGGGTCTCCCACTTTGTGGTCGTATAATTTCTTCCACTCTGAACAATTTTTGGGCACGGTCGTGAATTGCCACGTTGTGCGTGTTCGAGACAGCTCGGTTGTGATCTATTTTTTCCATCAATTTTTCAGAGTACATAGTTCCCGACTCTAACATTGCCTGTGCCTGGGTTCCCTTTTTGACAAAAGTCTCGTTCAGCCTAAAATATGAGGCCGCTATCAAAGAATGTATAGGGAGATTTCGCAGGCCCTTGATCACTTTATTAATGCACTCAGCAAGGTTGGTTGTCATGTGCCCCCAACGGTAACCTCCATCGCACCACTGTATCAATTGTTCGGGGTTTATGTCCTCAACCCAAGCCACTCCATCAGGACCCACTTCACCACCAATCTTGACTTTGTAGTGATTGGCGGATATTTGTGTCATTGAGTATGCTGAAGCAACAAAACATAATGTTGGTAAAGAAGTTATGAAAAAAATATTAGGGGTTTTTTTTATAAAAAAATAATACTCACCCATATTGACCATAGCTTTCCTGGCCGAAGTGTTCTTGAAGTGTCTCATGAAGTTCTGTGCTATGTGACGAATACAAAACACGTGCTTCCAACTGCTGTCTACCCGCCTAACAGCACTTTTGATAGACTCGTGTCTATCCGATATCAAACAGAGACCCTCCTGGGGTGTCACCCACGCTCTTAAACGGGATAGAAAGAAGTACCAAGCATCAGCTGTCTCACCCTCCACAACTGCATATGCTATTGGGAAGCAGTTGTTCCTTCCATCTTGTGCAATTGCCAACAGAAGACATCCTTTGTACCTACCGTACAACCATGTTCCATCGACAGAGACAACTGGCTTGCAAAAATTGAAGCCTTTGATGCACGGCCCAAAACTCCAGAAGATGCGGTGGAAGACACCCTTGCCATAAACTTCTTGGCCATTCTCATAGACTGGTTTGTACTCCCAGTCGCACACACTGTTTGGAATGTAGTGAGAAAAAGCACGAAGCCACATTGTTACTTTATTGTAAGACTCCTCCCAATTACCATAGATCCTCTCGATTGCTTTTTGTTTTGCAATCCAAGCCTTCCTGTAGGAACTTTGGTATGTGTACCTCGCCCTTATGTGTGCTATCAACACGGACACGGATATTGTCGGATCCGACTTTACCAGTTCAAGCATGCTATCACACATGAGGGTCGCGGTCAGCTGGCGGTGATCTTGAGAAAGAGTCCCTGTTGTACATGTATGTGGCTCTTCCAACTGTGTAATCTCCCATATGCCAGACCTTTTACCGAATCTGACGACACACCTCCACAAACAGTTTTCGTGTACACAACAAACAATCCATCTAGTTGTATTAGATGCTTCGACTCTAAAATCGAGTGATTTGTGGAGGTGATATGTCTGTATGAAGTGTTGGGCTAATTCTTTTGTGGCAAATTTCATTCCCTTCTGGAGTTGGTTGGGGTCTTCATTAGCTAACTCGTGGTTCCTGTCCATTGAATGGCCATACTCAGCATCATCAGCTTCCATGTTGTCAGCTGTGATGTTTACAAAATGTGGGACAGGCTCATGGAATGCAACAGTATTGTGGGGAGTTGCTACAATTGGTTCCTCAGCGTCTTCACGCTGAAGAATATCATCCTCATTTTCGCTAAAGTCGCCAACTTCTTCGTTATGCACACCATGAAGTATACTAATAGGTGGGGTGGTGTTTAGGTCAAGAGGGTTTTGTGAGGCTGATGGAATGGATTGATGGTGACTCTGTGATGATGAAGGATTGAATTGATGGTAAGTAGATGGAGTGAAGTCAGGGTATGGGGTTTCTGTTTGAGAAGAAGGTATGGCGAATTGTGAAGAAGATGGAATCGCCTGAGTTGGCTGGGTTTGTGTGTAGTTTGAAGGAGCATCAACCAAATCTGCATATACTTCTGGTGTAGATAGACCTAAGTGTTTACATGTCTTGAATTGTTCTAACATAAGATCGACATCATCATTAGAAATTAGATGCAAACCACCGTAAAATTTGTGGCCAGTTGTGAGAGTTGTGGGGTAACGGTAGATAAGACTAGAAACCATTTTTGAATGGTCAGGAGAGGTTTTTCTTTCAATGGCTTGTCTAAGTTGATCTAATGTGAATTTAGACTTTAGTTTGAGAAGGCATGTGTTATCGCACGTAAAAACAACACCCTCTGTGTTTGTGTTTTCAACGACACCGTTGTAAAAAACTGTGATAAAAACTGGAGCCATTTTTGTGTGCAAGGGGGAAAGAGAGTCAGAAGAGGAGAGGATTGGGGGTGTTGGTGTGGTGAGTTACAAGACTAAGAGTCCCTATTTGTAGATAGTGGGGTGAATAGTACACATACCAATTAACGGTCAAGATCTTGCCGACACTAATAAACGGTCAAGATCTTGCCAACAGAAGACATTGTGCAGAGTGTGCATTGTGCAGAGTGCTGCATTGTGCAGAGTGCTGCATTGTGCAGAGTGTGCATTGTGCAGAGTGTGCATTGTGCAGAGTGCTGCATTGTGCAGAGTGCTGCATTGTGCAGAGTGTGCATTGTGCAGAGTGTGGATTGTGCAGAGTGCTGCATTGTGCAGAGTGTGCATTGTGCAGAGTGTGCATTGTGCAGAGTGCTGCATTGTGCAGAGTGTGGATTGTGCAGAGTGTGTTTTTTTAAACATGGGGAAAAAATTAAATTAGTGGAAAAAAGGAAAAAAAGTTGGGTGAAAAACGAAATTAGGGTTAGGTTAAAAAATGATTTTCACTACACTTTCTAATAAATAATTTCCTTACTTAAACATTTTTAATTTTTTTTTTTTCATGACCAAAGTTTAGTCATATACTTTGTCTACAAGGTGTAATGTTTAAAAGAATTAAAAAAAAAGTTGTTAGACATAAAAATTAAACTAAAGTTAGCTAAAAAATCATTTTCCACACTTAGTAAAAAAGTGTTCCAACCTAAATTTTTTTCATTCTACAACTCAAACTTAACTCAATGACTCCTACATGAAACTTGTATCATTTAGTTCAGAACCTCTACAATAATGTCACTCAATTATTTCATTTTTTAAAATTTGTAAACATAGTCAAAAATTAATTGAAACTAGACAACAATATGACACATCTAAAAACAAACAAAGGCATGTGAATAAATGTCATAAACCATAATGTAGCCATGTGAAGAACATAGACACAAGGATCTTGACAAATTCATGTGAATAAATGTCATAATTCATTTTTAGGTTTATGTGAATGATTTTGAATGAAGAATATGGACAAAGGCATGTGAAGTATTGTAATGAGGGATGAAAACAAAAATCAAAATTATCATTTCCCCTCCATGGTGGCCCTAGGTCGACTTCATCAAGTGTGTTTTTTTAAACATGGGGAAAAAATTAAATTAGTGGAAAAAAGGAAAAAAAGTTGGGTGAAAAACTAAATTAGGGTTAGGTTAAAAAATGATTTTCACTACACTTTCTAATAAATAATTTCCTTACTTAAACATTTTTAATTTTTTTTTTTCATGACCAAAGTTTAGTCATATACTTTGTCTACAAGGTGTAATGTTTAAAAGAATTAAAAAAAAAAAGTTGTTAGACATAAAAATTAAACTAAAGTTAGCTAAAAAATCATTTTCCACACTTAGTAAAAAATTGTTCCAACCTAAATTTTTTTCCTTATACAACTCAAATTTAACACAATTACTCCTAAATGAAACTTATATAGTGGATTTCAGAACCTCTATAATAATGTCATTTAATTTTTTCATTTTTTACAATTTTTTGAACATACTCAAAAATTATTTAAAATATTGTCCAATCTAGACCGTTTAAACTGTCCGTGCAATCTGGGCCGTCCAAGTTGCTTATAAATATGAACCTACACCAACTTATCCCACATAAACACATCTTCACCTCCATCATCTCCTTACTACACCATCTTCACCATATTCACCTCCTTCTTCGAAAAATGTCTTCTCTTATACTAGACCAATCAAATCACATTTCCAACACTCTCAGAGATGGAGCCATGGAGGTTCACCACAAGTTCAAACTCCCCAAACCAGATGACGCTATATTACCTTTGATACAAAGAGTTGGGTTTGGTTTAATAGCTTCAATTGGGACATTCAAAATTGAACCATTGTGCAGAGTGTGCATTGTGCAGAGTGTGCATTGTGCAGAGTGTGCATTGTGCAGAGTGTGCATTGTGCAGAGTGTGCATAGTGCTGAGGTCTTATTTTATTGAACGGCCTAGATTTTGCCGACATTATTTAACGGCCTAGATTTTGCCGACATTATTAAACGGCCAAGATTTTGCCGACACAATTTAACGCCCTAGATTTTGCCGACACTAAACCCTACAATCAACGGTTATGATCATCCTAAATCAACGGCTCGCACACGATCACCTCTATTATAAATACATTCTCAAATTACAATAACATTCACACCAACAGTTTACCCTCAACCTACCCTTGGCTTCTGAGTCATCTTCTCTTCTCTGCTTCTGCCCAAAAACCATCGCCCCACCCGCTAAAATGGAATGGCAGTTGTGCCAAACCCAGTACTCAAACGACAAATTCCTAACCGCCCTTCATCACAGTGGAATTGTCACCACCGACGAACATGGTGTTGTCTTTCGTTGTCCTAACCATGTCTTCTGCAGAATGAATAAGGACATCACCTTCGCCCAACTGAAGGAGAAGGCTGAGAGGAAGATTCGTCCAGAGGGAGCGTGGCGTAAAGACGTTGAGCGTATACGTTACCGAAAGTACGAACTTGGAGAAGACGGGACTGGCTATTTTTCAGTTATGGAGATCCGCAGCGACGACGACGTCCACACAATGATGGAATATCATGCTACACTTCCCATGGGGCGACAAATCTTAGAGCTGTACGTGGACACAAGACGCACTCCAGAAGAAATCATTCATCTTCTTCAACAAAGACCACCCGCACCACAAGAACCCATACCGGAAAGAGTCATTACGCACACCTGTAAAGTTGACTATCAAGGCAGTTACCAGTCCAGGGTTCAACATGGTGTGGTGATTAATGGTAGTAAAACTAAAAATTTCAGGCTTAAGAACAACATCACCTTCGCCGAATTGAAAGAAAAATTAACGGATAATTTTCACATAGATGGTGTCGAGCAAGAAATCACTAGTATCGTTTCAAACTCCCCCTACATCTTTAGCGGCCCACGTAATCGTATTCGGATGTGCCCCGTGCCTATCAAGAAAGACAAAGATGTTCGTGAAATGTTTGAGAAACATGAGAGCTTCCAAGGTTTGATTGAACCTTATCTCGAATTGTGCGTTAAAACCAGAGAGTCTGGCGATTCCATCGTCCGTAGCATTGTGCCTCCAGTCATCCGATGTCCCCTACCTGACAATGTATGGTGGAAGTAGAAGTAGTTTAAATCATGTTTGCCTCTTCTTGTTTTATGTTTTCCTGTCGTTTCGTTTTAAATTTCCTATCCTTGTATTTTTGCAATTTGTGTTTTTCATTTCTGTTCTTATCCAATATTAAATTCTGTTCCAATTTTTAATATCTTCATTTTTTACCGTAATTACTTTTTAAACACATTAACGTGTTCAAATATTTTTTTTTTCAGAAAAAATTTAAGAATTAATTTACAATTAACAATATTAATTTTCCAAATTAATTAAAATAATTAAATTAAATTAATTTAAATTAATATATAATAAATAAAAAAATTAAAAAACACAGTTCAGAAGTCACCCTGGGGGGGGCGACTTCTGAACTAGTTTTTAAAAAAAAATTAAATTTTTTAGTTCAGAAGTCTCTTTGGGGGGGGGCGACTTCTACACTAAAAATGGAATGTGTGCTAGTTCGGTAAATAATCTAAAAAGTGTGCTATTTTGGTAAAAAAAAAAATTTTTTGTGCTACAGTGGAAACTTTGCCTCACACCAATATCTACTAAAAAAACTACCAGAGGGCCACTCCTCTACTGAGTCTACTCTAATTTCTCTACTTTCCAGATAAGTAAAGAATTTTTTATTAATACGATCAAGAACCAAGCATCTTTGATTGAACACTCTACCCATCTGATAAGAAAGGTTGCAGAGGGCACCCATAATCATTTGCTAAAAGAGCTTGACAAGAAAAATAGAACCAGTAATTTACCACTAAAATACTACAAGTCTGTATCTGAAATTGCAGACCTAGAAGAAAATAAACAGACTAGCTCCATAGGATAAACTTTGTAGCTTGGTATGACATGGCTTTACTTATTACCTCCAATAATGAGAGGTCATACAAAAGTCAACGAATCTGGGAGGACTAGGGATCAACAATGTGATAATAAAAAAAGTAGGCCTCCTATTTGACTGGTGGTGGATATTCTCTAATAATGATGGGACGCTATGGAAGAAAGTAGTTATAGAGACTTCATTTCCATGGAATAATGAAACGAGTAAGAGGGAATAAGACAATAAGTTATGTAGTCTCTTGGACTTGATTCGTAGAAAGTACCGAGCATCGTTAGTGTAGGGTCGGTCTATTGCCATAAAGTCATAATAGTAATTTGGAAGATAATCATAAGTTGTGAACGATGTCCAAAATGTATGATTTGAAATTCAAAGTGGAAAGAGATAGGTATTATGTCATATAAGATACAAATGAAAATTATATTGAGTCGAAGAAAATAAAGGAAATTGACAATCAGAATTACATTCATCCATAAAGGAGAAGAAAATTATATTGGGTCGAAGAAAATGAGAATTTTTAAAATATGCATCCACGTTGGCGCTCTCATTGCCTCTCTTGTTCCCACTCATGTTCCCGTTGTCGCTCTCGTTGTCGATTCCATTGCCAGTCTCGCATTGCCGCTTACAAATTTTGTCTTTTAGCGGTGAATTTACTAAAATAGTTGTGTTGCAAAAAGTTAAAACAAAATCGGTATCTTTTTATAATATTAATAATTGAGTAAAAGGTAAAATATGCAGCCCCGTCGCTCTCGTTCCCTCTCTTGTTGGCACTCCCATTGGCACTCTCATTGGCGCTCTCGTTCCCTCTCTTGTTGGCACTCCCGCGCTCTCGTTGCCGATCTCGTTGTCAGTCTCTCGTTGCCGCTCCCGTTACCACATGTTTTCTCATTTTTTCTATATGATTTAATATTACAGTTGTTAGTGGTTAAATTGATTGATTTTATTTATTACATGAAAAATTGATTGATTTTAGTAGTTTTAATAGAGAGATTATATTAAATAGTAAATTTTAAATTATTTAATTATTGAGTGTGATATTAATTTAATAATTTATTTTTTTGGAATAAATAATTTTGAAACTATTGTTAGAGGTATGGTTTTTTTTGACAAGTGGTAGTAGTTAAATTGATTAATTTTAGTAGTTTGAGTAAATTATAGAAATAGTTAAAAAAATTATGTTTTTAGTAAAAAAAACTGACAAAAAAGTGATTTTTTATGGAAAGAAAAACTGAAAAAAAAAAATTGGAAACAAACTGAAAAAAAGTTGGTTTTAAAATTTGTTGTTTTTTGTCCTTTTGCTTCGTCAGTTGCAGCTTCTGATTGCAGTTTTCAATCAGTTTTTTGTCCCTCACTTTTTTGTCCCTCTATAGTTGCCACTCCCGTGGCCTCTCCGTTGGCGCTCTCGTTGCCACTCCCATTGGCGCTCTCGTTGCCACTCCCGTTGGCATTTTACTCTTTTTAGTAATTATAAAATAGTTATTTGGTAATTTTTTGTAGTGCTTAAATTGATTGATTTTAACAAAAGTAGTTAAATTGATTAGTTTTAGTAGTTATTTTGTAATTTTTGGTAAGAGTTAAAGTTTTTTTACAATGGATAGTGGCTAATTGATTTATAGTGACTAATTATTTTATTAATTTTAGTAGTTTGAGTAGATTATAAAAATAGTGAAAATTGATTTATAGTGATCAGTGGCGGACCTGGCATGTATCCAGGGGGTTGAGTTGAACCCCCTGGAATTTTTTTTTGCACTAAACACCCTATATAAATAGCCTAAATCTCCTGAAATTTTAATTTTGACACCCCTGAGAATTTGAAATTGTACTAGTAGACCAAGTTTTGCACCCATTTGACACCGGTCTTAAAAAATTTGACACCCCTGACCCCGGGTCCTGGGTCCGCCACTGATAGTGATTAATTGTTTTTATAAAAATATTGACAACCGTTTTTTTTTAAAAAATTAAAAAAAACAGTGTATAATTTTTTTAAAAAAAGAATTGAATTTAAAAAAAATGTATTGGTAATGTAGCGCGTCAGAAACGTCACTGTAGCATATGTTTTGATTATATAGATATTGACAACCGTTTTGAAAAAAAGTGTATAATTTTTTTAAAAAAAAAATCAGTTCTTTTAAAATAAAAATTGAATTTAAAAAAGAACTGTATTGGTACTGTAGCGCGTCAGAAACGTCACTATAGCGTACTGTAAATCTTGGTATGCTTGAAAAGGAGTTCAAATCCTATTCACCAAAAAGATAATACTGCTATATTGTAAATTTCAATTGAAAGTAGAAACACTTTAATTTTACCATTAACTCTATGTAATTGAAACTAGAAACACTTTAATTTTGTCGATAACTAAAAGCTGTCATACTCAATTTTGTCCGAGTAATCGAAAATCCAAAAAAAGTTTCATGCTCGTTGTGTCACGCACGTGTCCTTAGCACTCTCGTGCAACGTTTGTTTTGATGCTCGCTTTATTTTATTTTTGCAGTTATTGTTATTGGTGCAAAAAATAAGTGAAGAAATTGAATAGTCAAAGGTTTTTTTGTTATATAATAGCCTAAATATATATTTTGGCCCTTTATCTTTGGGGTTGTGGTCACTTTGGCCCTTTATCTTTTTTTTTTCTCATTTTAGACCCTCATGTTTTTTGTGTGTGTCATTTAGGCCCCTGCCGTTATCATTTTGGTCCCTTATGTTTTTAATTGATTTCATTTTAGTCCCTTATGTTTTTAATTGATTTCATTTTGGGCCCTTATGTTTTTAATTGATTTCATTTTCGTCCTTAAAAATTTGCCTAAAAAAACATAAACATAACGGCAGGGGCCAAAATGACACACACAAAAAACATGAGGGTCTAAAATGAGAAAAAAAAAAGATAAAGGGCCAAAGTGACCACAACCCCAAAGATAAAGGGTCAAAATATATATTTAGCCTATATAATATAGTATTTTTTACACATATAAACCAAAAAACAGCAAAAGGAAATAGTACCAAAATTAAAAATACAAAGTTTCAAAAAAAAAAAAGAGGGGTGCAGCTTGTAGCTGCCCTAGTTAGGGTTTCACTCATTGGATGCTGTCCTTCCTCTATTGCCACCTATTGTCCTTTGCCCATTCAAATAGCTATCTTTTGTCCTTTTGATTCTTCCTCAATTGCTGTCTTTTTTGTGCCCTAAATTTTCTCTAATTGCTGTCCTTTTGATTCCTCAGCACCTCACCAATTGGCCTATAAATACCAAACAGTAGCACACAATTAAGAGGGGTCAATCAAATACGGAAAAAAATTTCAATCACCAAAAAGGTATCTTCTGAGAAGTTCTTGGTAGAAAAAGGCAAAGAGCGGTAACAGAAGGAGAGCAATAACAGAACAGTAACAGGAAAAGGGTATAGAGGTTAGTAATCACTAATTTTCTAAGAAGTAGAAATTACAGTTAATCAACTATGTCTTGCATATATAGATGCACTCATATACCTACGCATCCCTTGATAATTTGTGTAGTTCTCATTTTATTCTATTCTAATGTTATGATGCCTCGACTAATATCTTGTTCATGCTATAAAAACAAACCACAATAAACATTGTTCCGAGAAAGATTCAAAAAAGCGTAAACGCATATCTTGATTCCCGTAGTTGCAAGTATGATTAGTAATTTCTTCAAAATGCAATAGATGTGACTTAGAACAAATACAATTTTTTTTTTGTAAGAATCAGAGCCAAAAGGAATAATATGTTAGTGGAAAATCCAAAACTAGATACAGTCAGTGAAGATAAAAAGACTTATTTAGATTTAAGAAGCAAGTATAAGATCTCAAAAAATAGAGAGTCACTAGAGTAAGAGAAGATGGAAGGAGATTCGCAGGAAATAAAAATAGTAGAACTCAACCCTTGAAACTCCGGCCACCGTATGGTGGTCGTCGTCGTCGTGTACGCCATCGCCAAGCCTTCACCGTCGCCACCAAGCGACGGCACCCTGACTGTCCTTCATTTGTCACGCCTCTTTCTCCCTCCTCCATTATTCCCTCTCCCTCTCGTTTTTCTTTCCCTCACCGTCGCCGGCTCCATACCATGGTCCACCCTCCGGCGACATCATCCCTTCCGGCGCAAACCACCACTGCGTCATCCCCCTCCCGTTTGACTGGATTCCGATTCCCTCTCGCACTCTTCGTTTCTCGTTTACGCCTCTCCCTCTCTCTCCTTTGTTCTTCTTTCCTTCCTCTTTCTCTACCCTGAAATTTCGTTCTCTCTCTCTCTCTCTGCAGGAAGAGTGAAACGGCACTGAAAGGTGGTGAATTAGGGTTACCTGATTTTAGTTTGTTGCCTTATATAGTCTCTAGGTTTTATTCTATTTTAATTTTAATTTTTACTTCATTCCCCCCACCTCCTTTAAGCCCATGTGCACCATAGGCCCCAATTCCTGGTTGGCCTTCTAAAAACACAAAAACGAACTGAGCTCTGCTGTCCGCACCCCCTTTTGTTTTCAAATACAACCCTCTGCAGCTAATTACACTCTTTGTTTTAAGTCATACACCCCCTGGAAAGCCCACATTTCGTGGGTTAGTAAGTCTGATACTGAACTGGGCCGCTACTGCTACGCCCACCCCCATTTTTACTAATACAACCCCTATTTCTAATTACACATTTTTTTTAAAAAATACAACCCCCTGCTCCTTTTCACACCCCTTTTAAATATGCACCCCCTCTTTCTTCCCCTTTTTTAAATTTCTTTTCTACAAATAAACATTTTCTTTCACAAACCTATTTTTTCCCAAATAACAAATAAACATTTTCCCAAACATAAAAGTAGGTTGTTATTAATGGTCACTCTCAGTTTAACTTGTTTGATCGTCAATAACAACTATATTTTTCAAATAGGCTATGAGCAACGACCACTCTGAGTTTTACTTGTTTGGTCATTACGAATACTTATCCCAATTTCAAAATACCTAAAAAACACCAACACACAAACTTTTTCTACCCAAGAACTACGTAGCTTTGATTTCTCCATCGCACCTGGAGATATGTAGGAGCAGGGGCCCACTCCTGTCAAGCACAAGAAAACTAAAACTTTTATTAAGTCTTCCTTTTCAATTTTACAAATAATAAAAAGGGTAAATTAGAATGTTTTCTTTGAATTAACTTTTTTCTACACATTGAATTAAAAGGTAACCTTTTTTTAAAAGGATGTTGTGGGGTGCTAACACCTTCCCCACACATAATTGACCCCCGAACCCGAAAATAAAGGTTTTTTCAATGCTTTTCCTATTTAATAAATATTGATGGCGGCTTCATTTTCAAATGACGAAGAATCCCTCCCTTCGGATTTTTCGGTCGCTACAGCTGGCGACTTCACTGGGGACAATTTAATAGGGTCAAACCTAATTTAATTAAATGTGTAGATTATTGTTAATTTAGTACTTTGTTTACCCTTAACACTTATATTTGCATGTCTATTTTATTTATTTATTTCTTTGCTTTATTGAACCTTAGGGTAGAAGACCTTTGTACTATTATCTGTATTTCTTTTGCAGCTTGGGTAGTCTAGGTATTATGCCTATATCACACACATCACTTACACAGGTTTATTCACACACTTTTGAGTGGGGCCTTATACCCGGGTCTGGAAATAACCTAGGACGAGTGGAGATTACTAGTGACAGTCATTCTGGATTTTATCTGTCTGACTCTCATGAAAGTCTCAGCCAGAGTATGCTCTTTCATGGTATCCCACACTGCTAGCTATCGTTGTGGATCATATCATGAAGGGGATTTTAGCTCTGGAGACCTTTGTGAGGAAGTGAATAGGGCCACCTGAGAGATTGATCACATAAGTGACTCTAGACCATGACCTATATATAAGACATAACCTGTTTAGGACACAAGGGCATTTCACCCACCCGCTGCATCATTACAGATTTTTTTTTTCTCAAAAACCAAATCATCAAAACCATTTGTTTCTTTTTCCTTTTTATATGTATATGAGGTGACATATGGTTAATGCTTTCTCAAAGTTGAATCACCAAAATTTTCTTTTACTTTTCATTTTTTTAAACACACGTGACATCATCCTTTCATTCATCATACAACAAAAAATGTTAAAAAAAAAAATCCTCACATGCATGTTATTCATCTCATTTAGGTTTACCGGGAATTGTAAGAGACTTTAAAATTTTGTCATAAGCAAGGCGATATGGGATCAAACAGTGAAGCAATCCAAACTTTGAACTACCCTATAGTGAAACAGCCTAATCTGACGAGTCTAAGGGAATGTGCGGGTTGGTTTCCGCCCATCGAGCGCAGGTCTTTTGATAGAACTTATGGGAAGATTATTATGTTACTACAGTTGGAAGTGCAAATAAATGTCATTGCCGCTTTGAGCCAATTCTATGACTCTTCATTAAGATGTTTCACCTTCAAAAATTTCCAGATGTCACCTACCCTGGAAGAATATACACAGATCCTTGGTTTTCCTCAACAAGACATTAGACCCTACCAGTATCAGGGGCACTACTACACGGATGAAAAACTTGCCTCAATGCTACAAATCAGCAAAGAACATTTGAAGCTCCAAAAGAAAAATCGAAATCACATTGTAGGGTTTCCACAAGAATATCTGGAAAGTCAAATGAAGTCCTTCGCCGATACTAGAAATTGGAGTCCTTTTAAGCAAGTGTTGGCTTTGACCATATTTGGCATTGTTCTATTTCCACGCCTTGAAAATTATGTGGACACAACAGCTATTGGTGTCTTCCTATCCTTCAAAGATGAAGAAAACCCATCCAACCCAATTCCAGCCATTCTTGCAGACACGTACTGTACTTTCACTCATTATAGTGAGCTAAAGGGAAAGAAGATATCTTGCTGCCTACACGCCTTGTATGTTTGGCTTCTCACCCATGTTTTTATTAACAAAGTTAAAGCGGAAGGGCCAATTGAAGACGCTAGAGGGTGTGATGTGAAGACGATGAACACTAGTGAATGGTTGCAAGTGCTAAGGGGCCTTCATGAATATAAGGTTTGTTGGCACCCATCATGGTGGAAAGATAGGCCTCCAGTAGTTTTTCAATGTGGAAGCTTTCAAAATGTCCCACTCATGGGGACAAGAGGATGCATAAATTACAACCCCTCTCTGACTCTAAGACAGCTGGGGTACCCCATGCGAAATCCGCCCACTGCAGACATGTTAATCCCTTCTTACCTCCATGAGGGAAGCCCAAAAGAGGTTGACATGCTCCGGAAGATTTCTCAAGCGTGGGATATATATGGTTGTCCGCAAAGGTCAAAAGCTTACTAAAAGGGGCAGCGATAAGGAACCCACCTTTCGTCAATGGCTCCAAAAAAGGATCCAAGACAGTCCGATTGCCTTACCGAAGCGCACTACGGGTTGAGGAAGAAGCACTTGAGCCTACCATTTCCACTGTCGAAGAGTTAGATAAGCTCAAAATGGCATTGTCAAAAGCCGAAGAAGAAAAGAATGGCTTACAGGCAGAATTAGAGAAAATGCTCTTAAAAAACCAGAAATTGGAGGAGGAGAACGCAACTAAGTCATTGGCCATAGAAGATAGCCGCAAGCGGCTTAAGATTGAAGAAAAGAAAAAACAAGAGGTTCAAAAGTACCTGAGAGGAGCAAAGGAAGAGCTAAAACGATGCAACTTGAAAATGAACCAAGCCGCTGATGATGCGCACAAGTGGAAGGAGTTATGGGAAGAATCAATGATTCCTGAAAAAACCACACAGAGCCTGCTGGTGAAATCAAAAAGAGAGTCTCGGATATTGGTAGCTGAATTTGAAGATCAAGTGAGAAGTATCAGGCGGGATACAGAGACAATTGAATAAATACTCCGAGAATACCAACAAGCCTTGAGAAGGGAGCATGAAAGATCTGATGAGCTGAAGGACCATATCAGATAGGAAGTTTACCACCAGTTGAAGACTGAAAGCATCTATTGGGAGAGCCGCTTTGTAGAGTTGATCAGCAGGATAGAAAACCATGAAGTCTTCATTGAGTTGAAGAATGAAAGCTTATATTGGAAAGACAAATTCTCAAAGCTGGCATGGCTGGCCAACCAAGATGTCATGGGTATCCCAGAACGTCTAAAGAAGGCTGACGCGGCAATGCACCCGTTCAACACCCCGGTCCAAGTTTTCGAATTTGTGTAATTTTGCAAGATCCTGATTGCAGAACTTAGGGAGAAGGCTGGTAGCACTACCAGTAGAAAAAGAGAGAGGAGCGGAAAAATGAAAGTCATATGTACTTGAGCGAAATTTAAAAGAGCATTGTACTTTTCCTTTCGAAGTTTTTATTTCAAAAAAAAAAGATGTTGTACTTTCCCCCATCAATGAAGTTTGTTTGTTTCACATGTTGATCCTCTTTTCTTGAAAATATTCTGAAACGTTAATTTGTGTACTTATGACAAATCGGGATGCGCTTACGATTCTCGGCCTAAAACGATAAGACTCATACACACATGCATCACTCATCTTTTCATCCATTCATATACTCACATCATGTATCCCATCAACAGAGAGTAAAAGACAAGCTGGTGCGTCAACATCGCTATTGGACTCGTTCTCAGGCTAGAAACGTGGAAGCAAATCAGGACAATCCGCATCAGGATAACCCAGATCAGGGCAATCCACATCAGGTTGACTTAGGTCAGGGTAATCAGAACCTAGGCAATCAAGAGCTTAGGGCCGAAATAGATGGGATGAAAGAACAGATGGCTGAAATCTTAAAGGTTTTACAAGCTTTGAGGAACGGAAACGCGGATGAAGATGTCTCTGCTGGGAACACTGAAAACCAAGTTACCAACCCTCCTCTTCCCAATGGACCCGGGATCCCACATACAGTGTACCCTACTGGGGCTAATGACCAGGGTTACCAATGGCCCCTTTACGGACTTCCGCAAGGTTACACACCTTCGACAGCCGATGCAAATTCGGAAGATGGTCCCTCAGGAGTCGTGGGTCAAAAACAGCCTGCACCGACAGGTCACGATGGTAATCCGGGGGAGTCACAGATTCAAAACCCGATCCCCGTCGTCGCGCCACAAAGATTCCCACTTGGCTACACTCCACCGCTGATAGTTGATGCTCAAGCTCAGGAGTCCAATCTCAAGAACCCCACTCATTCACATATCCCAAATGTGAACCCAGCCATAGTTCCGATGATTCATCATTACTATGGTATGAGTGTGCTCCCTCACAATTACTCTATGGAGAACCCTCAAGCCAAGGACAAACTACAAATGCTTGAGGAAAGGTTGAGAGCAGTTGAAGGATCCAATGTTGGTGCGAGAGATGCTTATGACTTGTGCCTCGTCCTTAACGTGGTCATCCCTCCTAAATTTAAGGTGACGTACTTCGACAAATAAAGAGAGTCAACCTTCCCCGTGAGCCACTTAACCATGTGTTTCAGGAGGATGGCTGTGTTTGCTCTTGAAGACAAATTGCTCATTCACTACTTCCAGGACAGTCTAGCTGGGGCAGCTTCGAGCTGGTATATGCAACTAGAACGTGCCCATATCAGGTGCTGGAAGGACCTAGCTGATGCATTTTTTAGGCAATACAAATACAACATTGACATGGCTCCTGATAGGACACAACTGCAGAGCATGACAAAAAGAGATAATGAGTCCTTCAAGGAATATGCCCAATGCTGGAGAGGGTTGGCTGCGCATGTAGTACCACCTTTGTTAGAAAAGGAGATGGTATCCATGTTCACGGATACTCTTCAATCACCTTTCTACGACAGGTTGATCGGGAGCGTGTCTTCAAGCTTCTCAGATATGATTGTCATAGGAGAAAGATTAGAAAATGGATGTAGAAATGGGAAGATTGCCCATAACTTTGCTGGAACCAGTAATCAGAAAAAGCCCTTCCCAATATTTCCTAAAAAGAAGGAAGGAGAAGCCAATGCCATCTCTGGATCCGGAAAGCCTCCCTATAACAATCCCCGACAAACCTTCCAAATCCCTACTCAAACACCATTAGTCCCACCTCACCAAGTCAACTCAAACTATAGACCACAAAATTACCCGGAAAGAAAGCCCGTCAATTTTGACCCAATACCCATGTCATACACAGACCTGTTCAATCACCTCATCAGTCACAACCTGATCACTCCCCGACTAATGAGACCTCTTCAACCTCCTTTCCCTAGGGGTTACAACCCGGATGCTACTTGTGGATTCCACGCTGGGGCAGTTGGCCATTCAACAGAAAATTGCAAGGCATTAAAATATGTGGTGCAAGACTTGATTGAATCTAAATGGTTAAGTTTCGAAGAAGATGGTCTGAATGTTGCCACTAACCCTTTACCGGGGGACGGGAAACCCTCCGTTAATGCCATTGGAGATTTTGATGGACAATTCTTGATCAGAAGGGTGGAAGACATCATCACACTTCTAGACCTCATCCATGCTGACTTGTGTCACTTCGGGATTATTATGAAGGGATGCGCTGGAAAAGATTTGTGTGTTGACCCTCACTATGTCGGGGCATGTGAAGCGTTCAAGATAGTCCTTCAAGACTTACTAGATCGACACATAATACAGGTGGGTCTTCAAAAGAAGGAGGAAGACGTGTGGACTCTCCAGTCAAATATTGACCAAGGCAAGGATATCCGGAAACCAGTGGAAATCTGTTACAAAAAGGACACGAAGCTGAATCTGGCTATGCCTAAACTGATCACTATTCAAGTGCCAACCCCCTTCCCCTTTAAGGACACCAATGCAGTCCCATGGAATTACAACGTGAAAGTTCAGACCACTCCTGATGTCATTAACATTTCAGGGACTAGTGGAATGACTCGAAGCGGGCGAATTTACACCCCCAAAGGACTCAGTGGAGAGCAAACAAAAGAAAAGGGAAGAAAGAGCCCGTAAGGGCAAAAACATAGAACAATAACCTGTTGATAAGAATGTGGGTAAAAGGACGCTGTCGGAACAAGAAGCCGACGAATTTTTGAAACTCATGAGACAAAGCGAGTATAAGATAGTTGATCAAGTGAACCAGACCCCTGCCAAGATATCTCTGCTATCATTATTGCTCAGTTCCGAAGCCCATCGTGCAGCATTGATGAAAGTATTGAATGAGGCCCATGTTGATAACTCTCCATTTGTAGAGTTATTTACGCATTTCTATTCTTAAATCATTGTGAGTTTGCATGCTTAGGCTAGGAGTTATGTGAATATTTAAATCAAGGAAAAGGGAGTCAAGAACTGAAATGGAATTTCTTTGGCACAATTGGTGCCCTTGTGAAGTTTATAATGTTTTCTGTTAAGTGCTATAGCATCAGGTGCTATAACATCCTGCGCGCAGTAGAGCTGGGGTCCACTTGGAGACAAAAAGCTGAAAACAGATCTGCAGCAAATCCTGAATCTGTCCAGTCAGCGCCTCCCTATTGGCACACCCTATGCCGATGCAGCCACCCTCTACCAATTGCACATGACCAATTCGCAAACATGGATGGGACAACATGACCCACTTGTCTCCCCCACTTGCAAAAGAAGAGGAAAAAATTGGGGCAAATCAGAGATGGAAGAGCTGAAGGGTAGACTGGCAGTAGAAAACTCACCCTGGGAGAAGTTTGGAACAGAGTTCAAGATCAAGAAGAACTATTTGGTTGATGAAGCTCATGACATTTCAGTCGGCCAGTTTAATGGGATCGTTGGAAACCTTGTTGCAAGTAATTACCTCACTTTTACTGATGATGAGATTCCAACTGAAGGAAGGGGGCACAACAAAGCCTTACACATATCGGTGAAATGTGGAGATTACTCACTTGCTCGGGTTCTTATTGACAACGGATCGTCCTTGAATGTGTTACCCAGATCAACCATGGAAAAATTAGATGTGGACTGTTCATACATGAGACCTAGCTCGATATTGGTCAAGGCCTTTGACGGATCGAAAAGGGAAGTCATTGGGGAAATAGAACTACCGATGCAGGTAGGTCCGGAACTCTTCGTAGTGACCTTCCAGATAATGGATATCGCCCTACAGTTGTCTCTTGGAAAGGCCATGGATCCATTCTGCAGGGGCAGTTCCTTCTTCTTTACATTAGAAGCTCAAATTCATAGTGAACAACAAGTTGGTGGTTTTCTTCGGTGAAGAAGGAACGTTGGTTAATAGGTCAGCTCCCACTTGTTACATCGAGGCTGCTGAGGAGTCTTTTGAGACTGCCTTCCAAGCGCTAGAGATTGCCAATGCGTCCAGTATGCTGAAGCCTAAGCTGTCCAAGACTGCCATGATGGTCGCTAAAGTCATGATAGACAAAGGTTACCAGGTCGGAAAAGGTTTAGGAAAGACCGAACAGGGGATCCTGACACCGATACAGCTGCAAGAGAACAAAGATGAACGCGAGATAGGGTATTGGCCTGATCGCAACGACAAGAGAAAAACTGTGGAAGAAAAGAAAGAGCAGAGGTTAGCCAAACTTGAGGACAGAATGCCAAATATGAAGAAGATCGTCATCTGTGACATCAAGCAAAGTTTTCAGAGTGCGGGAATGCTGAACCCCAATCAGATTGCTGCAGTGGAAGATGATCTAAATACTGAAGAAGGTGTCGTCAGTCTTGTACGCCCTTGTCCTGCAAATGAAAGGCTCAAGAATTGGGAGATCGTCGATTTTCCTGTAATTTTTAGTTCAAAATAATGTTTCTGTAATGCAATCCTATGGCTCTGCCCAAGGCCTTAGGACATTTCATTCGGGCACGCATGTTTCCTTTCAGTATCAGTATCAATAAAATGTTATTTCAGATTCTCCAATAAGTTTCAGTTTTCTTTTGCATTTGCTTTTTATTTTCTTTTGCTCGTTTTTCATTCCGTCAATTTATACTAATGCAGATTTGAAAAAAACATCTTTGATAATAACAACGCCAATAATTCATACTGTAACTTTAATCACCCCATTAATCAAACTGAGGAAGATGTTGAAGATAACTGGGAAACTCCTCCAGAGTTAATGAGAATGATGGAACAAGAGGAAAAAGTGATTCAACCCCACGAGGAATCTACTGAGATAATAAACTTAGGCACAGAGGAAGATAAGAAAGGTTAAAATTGGCATCACAATGAAAGACAGTGAGCGAGAGAAACTGGTTAGGCTTTTGTTTGACTATGTTGACATCTTCGCATGGACATACCAAGACATGCCTGGATTGGACCCCAACATAGTCGAGCATAAGTTACCGGTAAAGCCCGAATGCCTGCCGGTAAAATAGAAGCTAAGAAGGATGAAGCCAGATATGTCACTGAAAATCAGAGATGAGGTCAAGAAGCAATTTGATGCTGGATTCTTAGCAGTAGCAAAATATCCTCAATGGGTAGCCAATATTGTCCCGGTTCCAAAGAAAGATGGGAAAGTTCGGATGTGTGTTGACTATCGGGATCTGAATAGAGCCAGCCCTAAAGATGACTTTCCCTTGCCTCACATTGATGTCCTGGTAGATAGCACGGTGCAACACTCTCTTTTCTCCTTCATGGACGGATATTCCAGATATAATCAAATCAAGATGGCCCCTGAAGACATGCATCACTCTTTGGGGCACCTTCTACTACAAAGTAATGTCGTTCGGCCTAAAGAATGCTGGTGCAACGTACCAAAGGGCGGTGGTAACTTTATTCCATGATATGATGCATAAAGAAATAGAAGTCTACGTGGATGCCATGATCGCAAAATCCAAGACTGAAGAAGAACATGTTAATCTGCAAAAACTCTTTGAACGCCTAAGGAAGCTCAAACTCAGATTAAACCCCGCCAAATGTACTTTCGGTGTAAGATCAGGAAAGTTGTTGGGGTTTATAGTCAGTCAGAGGGGAATAGAAGTGGATCCAGCCAAAGTACGAGCAATATTAGAAATGCCAGCGCCTAAAACCGAAAGAGAAGTTCGTGGGTTCCTGGGAAGGTTGAACTACATCTCCAGATTCATATCCCAATTAACATCGACCTGCGAGCCTATCTTCAAGTTGCTGTGCAAGAACCAAGAAACAAAGTGGAATGATAATTGCCAAGAAGCCTTTGAAAAGATCAAGAGGTACCTCCAAAATCCACCGATTCTGATGCCACCGGTGCAGGGCAGACCTCTCATCCTGTACTTAACAGTGCTAGACAACTCAATGGGTTGTGTACTGGGGCAACGTGATGAGTCCGAAAGGAAAGAACATGTCATCTACTACCTAAGCAAGAAGTTCACCGAGTGCGAGACAAGATACTCATTGTTGGAAAGAACGTGTTGTGCTTTGGCCTGGGCTGCACATCGTCTGAGGCAGTATATGCTGAGCCACACGACTTGGTTGGTATCTAAAATGGATCCAATCAAGTACATTTTTCAAAAACCCGCACTCACAGGAAGAATCGCCCGCTGGCAAATGCTACTATCCGAATACGACATCTTGTATGTCACTCAGAAAGCAATCAAAGGTAGTGCATTAGCTGAGTACTTGGCACACCAGCCCATTGAGGATTACCAATCAATGCAGTGTGAGTTCCCAGATGAAGATATAATGGCTCTATTCGGAGAAGGGAAATGGGGTCGGAGCTGTATTGATTTCTCCTGATAACCGCTTCATACCATTTACTGCTAGACTGAGCTTCTATTGCACCAATAACATCGCAGAATATGAAGCGTGTGTCCTAGGCATCAAAGCGGCCCTTGAATGGAAAGTCAAAAGACTCGATGTATATGGGGACTCAGCCTTAGTCATCCATCAGATAAAAGGTGACTGGGAAACCAGGGATTCCAAATTGATTCCTTATCGCGATCACATCCAAAAGATGATTGAACGGTTCGAGGAGATCACTTTCCACCATCTTCCTCGTGAAGAAAATCAGTTGACTGACGCTTTAGCGACTTTGTCATCAATGTTCAATATCAATGACAACAAAAGTCTAACATTCATCCGAATTCAGCATCGAGACCTACTGACACATCATTGTGTGGCAATCGAAGAAGAGCCTGATAGTAAACCTTGGTATTACGATATCAATTAAGCACTATATCACAAGCAGGGAATACCCTCTTGGTGCCACTGAGAATGATAAGAGAACACTTAAGAGGTTGTCAATGGGTTTCTTCCTAAACGGGGAGGTGCCTTACAAAAGGAATCACGATATGGTCCTCCTCAAATGTGTAGCAAAAGAAGAAGCAGAAAGAATTATGAAAGATGTCCATGAAGGCTCGTTCAGAACCCATTCTAACTGTCACACAATGGCAAGAAAAATCTTAAGGGCCGGCTACTACTAGTTGTCAATGGAAACCGACTCTACGCTGATAATATCCATGTGCCGCCTGCTTCTTTGAATGTCCTAACAGCACCATGGCCATTCTCAATGTGGGGGATGGATGTCATCGGTCCCATCGAACCCAAGGCATCAAATGGGCATCGCTTCATTCTTGTCGCTATTGATTATTTCACCAAATGGGCCGAGGCCGCTTCTTATGCCAGTGTAACAAAATCTGTGGTTGTCAAGTTCATAAAAAGAGATTTGATCTGCCGTTACGGTCTTCCAAATAAGATCATCACAGATAATGGGACCAACCTGAACAACAAGATGATGAAAGAGTTGTGTGACGACTTCAAAATCCAACATCATAATTCCTCCCCATACCGTCCAAAGATGAATGGGGCAGTCGAAGCGGCAAATAAGAACATAAAGAAGATTGTGCAAAAGATGGTGGTGACCTTCAGGGACTGGCATGAAATGTTTCCTTTCTCTTTGCATGGGTATCGGACCTCAGTTCGCACGTCAACAGGGGCAAAACCATTCTCACTAGTATATGGGATGGAAGCAGTTCTTCCCATCGAAGTCGAAATACCCTCTCTGCGAGTGCTAATGGAAACAAAATTAGAGGAAGCAGAATGGGTTCAAGCTCGTCTGGATCAGTTGAACCTCATAGAGGAAAAGAGAGTGGTTGCTTTGTGTGTGTCACGGGAAGTTGTATCAGCAAAGAATGAAGAAAGCTTACGATAAGAAAGTTCGACCCCGGCAGTTTCAAGAAGGAGATCTTGTGCTCAAGAATATTTTGCCTATCCAAAAGGATTCCCGTGGGAAATGGACCCCTAACTACGAAGGACCTTATGTGGTAAAGAAAAACATTCTCTGGAGGAGCCTTAATTCTCACAAAGATGGACGGTGAAGACCTCCCACTCCCAGTGAACTCAGATGCAGTTAAGAAGTACTATGCCTAAAGAAATATATGGAAAAAGGAGAAAGATGAGCCACGCAAAAATGAGCTCGCTAGGTCGAAAACCCGAAAGGGCGGTCTAGGTAAAAATTAGAGCGACCCGGTGGATTGAAAACTCTAAAGAGCAGTCCAGGCAAAAATTAGGGTCAAAAGTTGGACTTTGAACAGATACAAAGGTAGTCAATACCTCCGAAAGTTGGATGATGAACGCTCAAGGTCACGTGCATGGGTGATTGGCATTGTTACCTCAAAGATACAAACAATCAAAAGATCTGCTCTTTCCTTTTCTTCCTTCTTTTTGTAGTTTAAACTCTCAATGTAATTTTCAGCCAGTGTGACCTTCTGCGCACTCGGTTTCCATTTGAATATTAAACTCTTTCTTTATCCTCTCATTTCCCTATTTGCTTTGAAAATATGTTTTGTGGTAAATGATACTGAATTGCGAAACATGTGCATAATCAAAAGCATTACAATCAATGCGAAATTTCTAAAAATCACAAAAAGGAGATGATCTCTCATAAAATTGCAAAGAAGACAAATGCATAATCACTTCAAGCAACAAATCGCAATAACCCGCATTTTGGTACCACTACTTTGGGCAACCCCCGTATCTCCCGTCGAGAGTCCTGCGAGTTGACGAGATCAGTAAAAGAGTCAAGAAAGAGCGAAAAAAATCAAAAAAGAAAAAAACCAAAAACAAAAACAAAGAGAAAAATCATTCAACATTTCATTCATCATGCCACCAGATACCGATCATTGCGCAGGCTTACACTGCATGCACACATACATCATTCATTGCATCCTTAAATGCACTCAAATATAGATAGTTTTTATCCGTCGAGATGAATTTAAATTATAATGTTAGCACTGAGCCTAGCACCAGTCCCTTGGACCCCCAGCGGTCCCTCAGAGCCCTAACTCTCCTTCAGACCTCCATTGGTCCAACAATTCAGATCGCACGTCGTGTTATCGAGCAACCGGCGGATCATCCGACCCCAGGTCCTTCAGACTAGCTATGTTAGCCTAAGACATATAGTGGACGTCCTTCGCGGTGTGCAAATCTGGTCAACGACCTGATCTTGCCCCCCATGGCCGCTCGAAAAAGGCCATCCCCCCAAGCAGACCGTTTTACTAGTACCATTGCTAGTTCGCGCTCCCTCAAACCCTTTGGTCCATCAGGCTTAGGCATGCCCTTCAGGCCTCGTCGGTCCTTCAGTTTAACTCCAATCAATGGGCCAAGCATCGACTGCGAATTAGACCATCAGAGCCCCAGTGCTCCTTCAGATCCCCGGTGATCCCTATTTACTTTTGTTCTATGTAAACCCGGTTTTTTATGAATTTCTCAAAAAAGGTTTTAACAAAATTAGTGTCCTTTTATCTTTATTTCTATTTTACTCGAGAAATTTGGAAGCCCTTCATATCTCCTAGTAAAATATAAATAAAGAGAGGCAACTGTCATCCCCTAATTTTGTCTGAGTAATCGAAAATCCCAAAAAAGTTCCATGCTCGTTGTGTCACGCATGTGTCCTTAGCACTCTCGTGAAACGTTTGTTTTGATGCTCGTTTTATTTTATTTTTGCAGTTATTGTTATTATTAGTCTATTGTTATTGGTGCAAAAAATAAGTGAAGAAGCTGAATAGTCAAAGGTTTTTTTGTTATATAATACAATTTTTTTTACACATATAAACCAAAAAAACAGCAAAAGGAAATAGTACCAAAATTAAAAATACAAAGTTTCAAAAAAAAAAGAGGGGCGCAGCTTGCAGCTACCCTAGCTAGGGTTTCTCTCCTTGGATGTTGTCCTTCCTCCATTACCACCTATTGTCCTTTGCCCATTTCCTTTGTCCTTTTGATTCTTCTGAGAAGTTCTTGGTAGAAAAAGGCAAAGAGCGGTATCAGAAGGAGAGCAATAACAGAACAGTAAATGGAAAAGGGTATAGAGGTTAGTAATCACTAATTTTCTAAGGATGTAGAAATTATAGTTAATCAACTATGTCTTGCATAGATAGATGCACTCATATACCTACGCATCCCTTGATAATTTGTGTAGTTCTCATTTTATTCTATTCTAATGTTATGATGCCTTGACTAATATCCTGTTCATGCTATAAAAACAAACCACAATAAACATTGTTCTGATAAAGATTCAAAAAAGCGTAAACGCATATCTTGATTTCCGTAGTTGCAAGTATCATTAGTAATTCAAATGCTTTATAACAATATCCATGGGTTAGGTTTGCATACAGTTAGAATTTCCATCGAGTTGCACAGTAAGCAACTCGAAGTAGTTCGATTAAGATCGGATGTTCCAAATTTTAACTCAAAATTTAATTTTAAACAGAAATCCAAAACTATTCTTAAAATCTAGACCGTCCGATCTTAAATAATATCAAACAATTGACCCTATGATTTTTTGTTGACCCTATGATTATGTAATAGCATTTTGTTACGCTCGTAAAAAAAGCATTATCTTTTTTGTCAAAAAAAAAGCATTATCTTTTTTTTTTGTCAAAAAAACGCATTTTGTTACTATTCATAAAAAAAAAGTATTTTGTTACAAGTTTGGAGTTATTTTTTTCAATAGTCAATAAAAAGTACTCTTCATTGCATCCTCTAGACCCATGATTGATATCACTCTCTTTGTTTCTTTGTCTAATTAACCCTTTTTTGAGAGAATTGTGCAATTATCCTAAATGTAGTTACACTAAGGAGGCTGAGTTTGAGTCTTCAATGATCAAATCTAAATACATTGATGAACAATAGAAAGCTTAACCTCAGATACACTCGATTATTTTATTTTATTTATTATTATTATTATTATAATAATTGTTTGTTTTTGTTTTTTGTCCCCCATGTTTTTTTTGACAATGTCCACCATGTTTTTTATTCTTGTTTTTTTTTTTCTTTTTAATATTATTAAATGTACTTGAAATTGAAATGTGATAGTGCATGTTTTCTCTAATTTAACCTTTAAGTTTTTATTCTTGAAATTAATCAATTCATAATATCAATAATAATTATTACTTGTTAAGGCATATTAGATGATTATTTTATAAAATACATAATAAATTATAATACTCTTCTCTAGAAAAATAGTTTTTAATTGTTCACACCCTCGTCGTATAAACCGTTTTATAATGTCCATGCATACTCTCCAAGTATCTTTATACTCGAAAGCAAATTCACTATGTATAGTTTTATTAAATAAAGATGCTTTCTATTTAGTGTATTTTTATAAATTAACAACAAAAAAATAATATTTATATAAATCAGATAACCAATAAAAGAAGATACAACCACTAAACAAAAGACAACAAAAGAATGTGAGAATGATATTAGAAATGAGTTACATGGTCCATAACTTGGGAGCAGATACATAATAGATCAATTTTTTTCTATATACCCTAACTCTCTCTTCCCTCCTCACAATTCCCCCCTCTAGGCCATTGACTCCATAGTTGCTTGAAGTTGAAAGAGAAGAAAAATATACTATAATTAAAAAAATTATAATATACTTGATTTTATTAAAAAAATATATGTATTTACTTGAAATAAAATTCACTATATATTTCAATTAAATAAAACATATTTACACGTGTCATGATGTGATTGAAAAACAATATCAACCGCACCTATAAAACCACACCTAAGTTTTGTCCTTTCTAAAAACACTGTTAGTTAAAACTCGCCTACACTCGATTATCACATCCAGACCAAACCCAATTATCAGATATATAGACTACTCCTGGGCTAAATTTTCACATGTATTTATCGAGTCCAAATATAACTATCACCTCTAAATAAATACGTCTAATCTCATGGATGCTGCATTGAGATAAGCATTGTAAAACTAACACCCATCAGTGCTCCATGTGCGCAATAGGGTCAAGGAGGATAAAACTCACACGAGCATGCTATGAAGCCCCGAAGCATGTTATGAAGCCCCGATACTCCAAAATAGGCCGCGTATCGGATACGTCCGGATACGTATCCTAGAAATTATATTTATTTTTAAATCAGAAAAGGCCAGATACTTATCGGATACGTATATTGAGAGTATCCTGAAATTTATATTTATATTTATTTGATATTTTTTGTATTACTATTTGTCTTTGAATTAGAATAGTCGTACTTTGAATTCTAATGCAATGTTTTTTATTTTAGGTATTATAGTAATGTGGGGCTTATTTTAGGAAAAATATATTTTAAAATGGATGGAGAAAGACATTTAACTATGTTTACTTATTTTGATCACAAATATCATTTAAACTTAGGTTATAAAACTAAAAAAAATTGTATGTTCAAATTTTTTTCCTGGCAAATGTTCTCTAGAACTTATAGACAATTGCAAAAATGTCCACTATCTTCATAGCACCATATATGCACCGCCACAGTCAAAGCTCGACAACACAACACTAGTGCATGACACCGCCAAAAAACCACTAACACAACACGTATTTTTTCTCAATCCACCCTCCATTGTGGACATCTTCACCATCGCCATTTCTCTGATAGATTCGCCTTATATTGATAGGTACCCGAGGTAGCAAGGCCAGAATCCAGGAAGACGCTAGTTATAGTTGTGAAAGTGATAAAAAGTGGAGAGAAGAAATCAAAATGGGTAAATTTAAGAAAATACATGAGTGACATAAAATTAGAGAAAACATGCACTATCACATTACTACTCTCTGTTGGCGACAATTACATGAGGTGGTGGTTCAACGGTAAATGGTTATAGAGTGGGTTATGGCTTTATGGTGCTGAGGTTAAGAAACTGGATTGATGGCCAATAAAGCAGTGGAATTAAAAAAATAAAAAATAAAGAGCCCGACAGCGCCACCGCAATTGGGGAACCTGGGTGATCAATGAAAAACAAGCGACACAAAATCTCAATATATTATTATTAAGGACCAGGCTACAAATCTTTGAAGTCGAACTAACCAGCTCATATTCCCTCCCTCAGGGTGGGTGCTACTGCTTCAACCTAGTGAGAATCAGACTCCAATAAAATCACGCTGTATCTTGGTAGTTGATGCTTTCACTCTTCGAGAATTTAGAATCACTTTGCGGAATGTCACATGTCCAACTCAACAAAAACAAAAAAGAATAACCTACACAGCCAAAACTTTGCATCCATTGAAAGTAAATAGTAGATAGATATCATGAATTGCACTATGCACAGTACTACTCTCTGTTGGCCTCAGAAACCAGTAATGTAGGTGCATACACGAGGAGGAAAATAGAGAGACAAACCTTGTGCTTGGTTCGTATACGATAATACCTAGTGAATCAAATTACTAATCCAACACACATAAATAATGCATAACCTATCAGTCAGAACTTTGCAGCTAACGAAGTAAAATAGTAATAATAGTATATAACACTAATTGTACCAATGACAGTATGACACTGTTGGCACTCAAATAAAAACAAAATGCAGGGGAGTAAGTTACAATGAATAATGTTCAGGTCAGTAAGTATGACTAAATACCATAAAGAAATCTACAAAGTCATGGGATCCTAGGCACCCAATGAGTGTCATCAACACCATGCGATACTTAACTAACTGGCGTATTCTATCATAGCCACTCTTACATTAGTCATTTACCAGTATACATGAAGCTTCCAATCTTGAAACTCATTGAAAGAATCAAAACTGAAAAACCCATCAAGAAAATCCAACCATGTGATAACACAAAAGCTGTTTTGCTACAGACCAAGCCAGAGATGGGTACCAAAGTAGCAGAATTAACATCGGGTTGAGAAAACCCAGTAGACATTATGGCATTAAAGCCTCCATTCTTGCCCACCATCCAATCCATCGCATTGCCTCTAAAAGTAATGTCTGTTATGCTGATCATACCTGCAGTTATATGAGCTGAATTGGAAGACTGAGCTGCAGGATGAAGCCCAAGAGCAAGCTCCTTGGTAGGGAACTCTGAAGCAAATGCAGGTGCCGCAGGTATGCCAGCCAACCATTTATTGGCCTGTTTAACAAAAGGATTTGTATCTCCTGCCAAAGTGAGGAAAACAAAAGTCAGAAGGGATATAATACAGGTTTGCAAGCTGTATCCATCGAAAGAAAAGCGGGTGAAATCAGGATGTAAAGTGAATGGGACTGTCACCTTGTACCAAATTTGACGGCTCCAGATTCTGCTTTAAAGAAGCTTCATTACTAGATTGTGCTTCTTCAAACACATGCTTGTTTGCCAACAAACTACCATTTGTTTCTCCCTCCACACTCTGTCAATGACCCCAAAAAAAATTTAATAGAGCTATACTAATACTATAATTCAGCAAGTCAAATTACCTTAAAAATCTAGAGTGTGCATTAACCTGCTCAATGAGAGACTGTCCATGGTTGGCAATGGGGCTTTCACTCCCTGTATTCTGAGGAAAATCAAAAGATATATACTTGGAAATATCTTCATCGGGGCATGTAAGGTACTCATTTATCATTTCAGCAGCAGATGGATCTATCATTTCAGCAGCAGATTGATCTATCATTTCAGCAGTAGATGGATTTGTCATGGTGGGATTACCCGCGTCCAGATCCAGAAGATCATTGGTTTCCAGGTATTCATCATCAAAACTCAGAGCATAACCAGTGGCATCAAAGTACAGATCTGATTCGCCAAAATCAATATTCAGAAGATTCTCAATATGGCTCAGCTTAGAATTGCCTCCATCTTGCACTGAATTGGTGTCTGCACCATGTTGCTCCGCTGTATTATAAGGCTGGTCGTTCTGAAGCAAGGAAACTCCAAAATCTCCTTCCAACAGCTGGTGATCATTAATGAGAGCTTGGGAATCCCCTGGATGGCTACTGCACTCCCCATAATAGAAGTTTGATGGAAAATCTGGCCCAGCACTCCCAATTGTAACACTAGTGTCCAGCTCCTGATGATTGAAGACATTTTTCTAGATTAGGGGAATTAACTGTGCCAGGAACTTTACAGAAAACAGATAATAAAACAATAATCTTGTCAAAAATGCTTCAAGAAGACACCACAAAGAAAACAAGAGGGAGGGGAAATCCGCATACAAGTATCATTTGACAGAAAAAAGACACAACGAAGACAAAATCTGTTAAAGGATACACCTATGAATGATGGTCCGATGGACATGATAGCAAAAATGTGGACAGATCGTAGGAGAATAAAATAAATCACAGTTCACAAAGGACTAAAATAAATCACAGTTCACAAAGGACTCCCCGAAAATGATAAATTAAAACATAAATGATCATAAATACACTAGCAGGAACATATATATACACCCAAGGAAAAATTTAATTAAAAAATTGAGACTCCAATACCAATGAAGAATCCAGAATTTACTTGGGATGCAATACAAACCTTTTCAAAGTCCAGGGTTTCAACATAACCACCACCAGCATAACCAGCAGAAGTGGACCCTTCGTTCAGAATCTCCTTGTCAAGAGCAGCTAAGGGATCTTCTTTCACTCTCACCTCGTCTTCGTCGTCCACCCAGTCCTCTTCAACAAAGGGGGCCCCATACTTTTCCCCATTCTTCGGCCCGGAACCGCTCTTCTCAAAAATTCTACAGAGCACAAAAGGCTCCTTCTCCACCCAACCAAAAGAAAAAACACACAAACCCAATCTCAAGTAAGAATTAAATCAACACCCAATCAAATCAAAATACAAACAAATAAAAAAAGTAACAATTAAAGAAAATATTCACCTGTATATCACTACTACTTCTACTACTACTACCTGAACTACTACTCCCAGCTTGGCCAATTCCTCATTAGCCATCCTGTACTCATGCATGACCCAATTGGATCGGTCACCGTGTGGGGCCCTCCCCAAGTGATAAACAAGGGTCTTCTTCATTCCGTATGTGCGTTCGCCTGTTCCAATGCAGCGATCCTTCCCGGTTGTCTTCCAATACCCTTTTTCGGTGGCACGGTTCGTTCTTGAACCGTTACCGTACTTCTTATCCAGCACGGTGAAGAAGTACCATTCCATGTCCCTATTCTTTATCTTCGACAAACCTTAAACACCAGTAATAAATAATTAATTAATAAGTAATCAAAGCCCTAAACGAAGATCAAGAGAAACCCTAACCAAGATGAAAAACGGCACATACTGATAAGGAGAAAGGGGGAAAAAAGAGAATTGAGAGAGATTAGAGTTTTAAAGAGAGGCTAACTGGGAAGGTCCCATGGCTCGGACTTATAAATATCAACGTCAGCGATGTGCCCGAGACGTCTTAAGTTTCCGATGATCCTGCGCTTCAGGTAGAAACGAATGATTTCCTCGTCGGTTGGGTGGAATCGGTATCCAGGGGCGAGGTAGCGCGACATGGTTTGCATGGTGAATGATTTTTGTTGAGGGAACAACAACAAAAATTCAGAGAGAAAGCGAAATTGAAGAAAAATTGGGGATTAGGGTTTTTTCAATTGGAGTTAGAGATGCGAGACATTGGAGATTAGGTGTGATTTTGAAAGAGGGTTTTGGGATTTTGATCGAAGGTTCTAGGAGGATTGTACCATCCCGGAAGGAAGAGTGCGCGGGGTTTTATAGAGCTACGGCGCGGTGAGTTTGCGAGTATCACCCCCACTACACGTGACGAGTGTGTAGTGTTTGGCTAGGAACATAATGTGGCAGTATATGATTGGCCCGATGATTACGCGGAGAAAAAAGGAAAAATAAAACAAATATAATATTATTTTAATAAATGAACTGTAAAAGGAAAAGTGCATATAATTGTAATTATAATTATTATATAATATAATGTTGTCAAAAAAAAATTATTATATAATATAATATAAAACTGCAAAGGGAAAAACCCATAAAAGGAAAAACCGCATGTAATGCAACTATGCAAGTCACTTGGATTTTCTTTCTAGACAAACGCTTTATTCAATGTTTTGGATTTCTTCACTACATTAGAGAAAACAATAAATTCTTTGATCAAAAAAGAGAAAATAATAAATTCAATATTCAAATATTAAAAGGTACAAAGAGTATTTGAATGAAATGGTTTGAGTCTCTTTCAGCTTAACCAATGTCTTGGATTCGAATCCAACATTGGGAATACAACAATGTTAAATCTCTTGACAGAGATACCCTATTTATACCAAAAGAAAAATATTAAAAGGTTTTAGCTTATATTAAATTTATAGAAATGCTAACCGTACATTCTCTTTTCAATAATTTTTTTTTATTGGTTGAAGTTCATATGGATTATATGTTGTTAACACTCCTCAAAAATTTAATAACTATGTAAGAAGAAAATTTATTTTTATTGACGTGCACAACGTGATTTAAGATCCTATCTATTTTTCCAAAATTTGTAAGCTATTTATGTCGGGGAATCTGGTGAGTCATTTGTACCCGATTTTCTCAATTCGTGTGGTTCTTTTGTCTAAATAGAGTTTTTGTCAGATCCAAAACTTGAATTTAAGACCTTAAGATAGGATTTAAACCCAATTACCACTCGGATCAATACGTGTTCGCTGTGAGCTTAACAAAAATAAATAGAAAAATCTGTAAAAGGAATAGTACATATAAAGCAAGTCACTTGGATTTTCTTTCTAAACAAAGCGCATTTATTTAATGGTTTGGATTTCTTCGCTATATTAGGGAAAATTGTAAATTTAATAGGATTTAATTTATATACATAATAGGTGTATATATATTTTACACTATCTACCAATTACAAGTTGACACATCATTAAAAAGAAATTGGCTAACCATCAATTAGTCAATTAATTACCAACCACTCCACAAATTGTGATTGATTGTGGTTGTAAAAGTCTATACACATATAAATTAAACTCAATATAATATTAGAATATTAAAATATTAGACTTTTTAGGTTTAAATATGTTTTTCGTCCCTGCAAATATAGTTGTTTTTTAAATAAGTCCCTGCAAAATATTTTTTTTAAATAAGTCCCTGCAAAATAACTTTTTTTTAAAAAAACCCTTCTGTTAGTGATCCGTTAAAAAAAAGCTGATGTGTCAAAGAACACCAAACCCAGAAATTGGGATTTAGAGTTGTTGAGGAAGATGATTCAGCTTTTAAAATTAAATGAAAATAAAAAGTAATGATGTGTCAAAGAAAAATGGTATCAAATTTGCCACATCAGAATTCCATTTGACAAATCAGTTTTTTTTAACAGGATCACTAACAGATGGGTATTTTTAAAAGAAAGTTATTTTGCAGAGATCTATTTAAAAAAATTACAGGGATTTATTTGAAAAACAGCTATATTTACAGGGACGAAAAACATATTTAAGCCAACTTTTTATTACGTCTAGAGAGTGGTCTAGATTTTTGCACAAAAAATTAGAAAATTACTTAATTGATATATTTATACAAAAAAAAATCCTTTGGTTTATCATTAACTAATTAATAATTTTCCTATTTTGGTCCTTTATCGATTTACTCAATTTTTTTTGGTTAAAAAAAAAGTTTCGTAAAAATAAAATTATTTTTTATTTACGCGTAGGAGTAAAGTTGGAAAAATGCTATTTCTTCCTACCAAATAAAAAAGTAGTAATTGATAATAAAAAAAATCATAATTAATAAAGCTTTTTATATACAATCGTTGGAAAATTAATTACATGTAGACGCATAGCATTATTTTACAATTTTATTGTATCATACTAATTTTCCTTAAAAAAAATTGGGGAAATTTTTCTTAAAACCTGTTTGAGATTGATTATTATATATTGTCAATGTAAAATGTTTTACACCATCACCAAATCACAATTAATCATATATATGACTCTAGTACTATTGAGTTACAATGTAAAAATTTTACACTATAAGTATATATAAATTAAATCCTACTTATTTATAAAAACTTATATGTATTATTTTACAAAAGGAAAATATAACTGAACCAACGTGTAAAACTTATTTATATATATTATTGGTTTACACTTTTATATTTATACTTTATTTTAAAATATTCAACAAACAGTATGTAAATGTTAAAATGCTTATAATTACTATTTCTTTTGCGATAAATTTTTTCAATCGTGGTTGTTTTGTTTTAAAATATTTATTAAATATAATGTTAAAAATTCTTATAATCACTATCTCTTTTGAGAATAATATATTAATCATAAGTTGTAATAAACTCTAAATTAAGACATTAAATAGTGTGAATACATTCAATGACAAACAACTTTAAAATTATTATTCTTACTTATATTTGATAGTAGTATTGTATTTTATAATTGTTTTTACTGGAGTAGTTTAAAATATTTAAAAAAATTATTTAAATACTTATTGTTATTTTAAATAAAAAAATTATAAAACCAACACGTCTAGCCCAGTGGTCGGGCTACCCTGAGCTACGTAGTGGGGGTCGATCCGATTTGCTCCGGGGTTCGATTCCCGCCCACATTAAAAAGGCGTGCTGGTCAGCGAAATCCTTGCCGCAAGTAGCGAGCGGAGAATAGTCATTCGTTGAAAGCGTTGGGACACTCTGTGGGTAGCCAGGCAATGGTCCTAAATCAAAAAAAAATAAAAAATTTATAAATTAGTAAATAAGTACAATAAATTAAGTCATTAAATGTATCTCGTTTTGGTAGTCGGTTTAGATTTTAGTTACTTAATAATTACTAATATAAATATTTAATTTATAATTTTTTTGACTGAATTTAATTTATATATAACTGTAAGAACCATATATAATACACTCTTACTTATTTTTGATAAAAAAAACACACTCATACTTATTATTTCAGTAAAATTAAAATGTCTTGCTAAGTGGGCAACATTTCATTAAATACAGTTACTTAATGAACTTTAAAATTAGTAATAAAAAAATGAACTTTGACATTTGTAAGTTACACATGTTAAAAAAACCTATATAAAATTATCATGAAGAAACAAAAACTTAAGTTAAAAATATATATGTCCTTTTTATTAACTACCTTGTTATTTTTATTACTTATTTACAGTATTTCCTCTGTAATTTAAAAGCTTATGTGTTGACATGTGTGGTATGATGTGCCTATTGATGTGCTTTAAGTTCTTGATGTGAACAAATTAAATGCAATCTAAAATTAAATACTAAACATTGAAAATATTTATAAATAGAGAACCGGAAAGGGAAAACAACACGAGCCAACAAAGTTTATAAAAAAAAAAGCACGGGCCAATAAAGTCAGCAACGTCGAACATATGTACTAAGCCAGATTTCCTATTGTATGGTTTGTCACCGAGAAAATACACCGCAACAAAAAGAACTTAAATGCATTTATTATTTTATAAGTACTCCCTCCGTTCCTAATTTTTGGTGGCTTGTTACACATAAATTAATGTATCATTAATTGATGTTAGCTAAGTATTAAAATATCCCATTTGTACTTGTATTGAGATAATTGAAGTCAAAATAAAATAGTATTGGGACAATTAATACATACTTTGAAACTCTAAAAAATTCAATAAATATAAAGGGTAAGGATATACTTGGAAAATTTTGGTGAATTGTATATTGAGTTTCTAAAAGTACCATTGTTTTGGAACAAAAATAAAAGGCCAAAAGTACCAAACAGCAGGAACGTAGGGAGTAATATAGTTTGAACTCGGGACCTCCTGCTTGCATTCTTCTGATGCATTCCTTTGATATCTCTTAGCTCGCCAACTAAACTAGCTTCTTGAGATAAGTAATATACATGTAAATGTTGGTAAAAAAATGTAACAGAACTGCACTTTTATTTACTCTAGTATGCATTTATTATTTGAAAAGGAAAAGATAGTAAGGAGTCTAGACGGGATGAATTTGATATAATCTCTTTTTGGTACAATGAATTTGATATAATTAATACTCCAAATTTAGGAAACAATAAATACAATCCAAAGGCATTATATGGGAGGATTATTTAAAAGTTAAAATTAAGTTTGGGTTATTTGTTCAAAATTTTAAGAAAATATTTTAGGTAAATTAAATTTTCTATTTGTATTTTAAAATTTAATCTTTACTTAATGTAGTTGTGCAATATTTAATAAATATATGTTAAATATGAGAAAAATGTCTTCAATTATAGAAACAGCTCATTAAAGAAAATATTGCATTTTTTATACAAGTACTGCATTTTTTTTTGACAAAAGTACTGCATTTTTTTTTAAACATGTAATATTCCCTCCGTTCCAAATCCTTAGTACTTTTGGCATTTTATTTTTTGTCCGAAAAAAATAGTAACTTAATTCTTTTATTTTGATTTCAATTATCACAAAACAACTACAATTAGGGTATTTTAGTGCTTAGTTAACACAAATTAATTATAACTTAATTTGTATGTAACAAGTTAAAAGTAACAAAAATTATTAACAAAGAGAGTAATATATTAATACGGTAGTAGAGGTGTCAATTTGGCCCCAAGCCCGAAGCCCAGTCCCCATTGGCCCCCTAATTTAGCCCCAAATATTTCAGCCCCCTATTAATGGGGTTTTTTTTAGCCCCAACCCACATTTTAAATTTTTTAGTAGGTTGGGGCCAGGGCTTTGTGGGTTGGCCCCCTAATTTTTTTTGATCATTCTTTTCCTACTACTTACACCTCTCTTTCATTCTTTTACCCCGTTCCTCTTCTCCATCACTCTCACCACCACCTCTTTCTCTCTTTCACCACAACCATCAGGTCCATCACCACCATCACCATCTCCCACTCACCACCACCACCACCTCCTTTTTCTTCTCACCACCACCTCCTTTATATTTTAAAAACATAAAAAATCTTTTACTAAAAAAATACATTTAAACATCATTTTAATATATTTTTATACTTCAGATTTTTTTATTTATATTTTTAATATCTGTAAATGTATAAATATAATATATATATATATATATATATAAATATAAATATATATTTATATTTAAATATGGAGGTGGTGCCGGGCGGCTCTCCGGCAGCCCCACGACGGCGTTCCCGCTACCCCACGGCGTCCGGAGGCGGCGCTCCAGCAACGCCCACGGCGGCGGACGACGGCGCTCCGCGACCTCACGACGGCATGTTTATTACATGTTTTTGGTATTAATATGCATATATATATTGTTGCTCTTTATAGAGGGCTCTTTATATATATATTATTTAGTTTCTGAATTTGAAAAAAACTGAAAAACTGAAATTTATTTTTTTTGTTAAAAAGTATTTTTATAATTATCCAATGGGTTTAAAAAATATATTGGATGGATCACAACCATCCACAAAATTAAATAAAAAATTAAGGGCCTTGGGGCTGGCCCTGGCCCACGGGGGCTTGGGGCCATGTGGGCTTATGAAATGTGGGCTTTTGGCCCATGGGCCTTTTGGCCCTAGGGCCACGTGGGCCTGGGGCTGGGCTGGCCCATATGGGCCAAATTGACAGCTCTATACGGTAGCATATACATCCTTGATTTAATTGCAGTTTTTTTTTGTTTTTTCTACACCCAAAACAATACCCTCATTTGCAATAAGCCATGTGATTCTTTAAATCAAACATCTCAATATTTAAAAAATTCATTTTTAAAAAAAATTAATAAATCCCAATATTATTATCAAAGCTCAAATATGTTTTTTCTCCAAAAATATGCTTAAATATATTTTTATTCTCACATATATTGTGTTTTTTCGCTTGGTCATTATTTCTTTTTGCTTATTCTGCATCTCGTGATCAGAGTCGTGCCTGAGATTTTGGGTGCCTTATACGAAGTTTTGCCCTACTTTTTATAAGTCATATATATATATATATATATATATATATATATATATATATATATTGAAATTAGTTGTTTTCATACAATCTCTCGACTAAAGTAAAATCTGATTAGATTTGTTTATTTGATATGTATATGTGAGCCAATTTGTTAAGCTTGGTATACTTCTTTGTCTGTCTAATTAATCTTGCTTAAAAAATGAGTATATATGCACTAAAAAAAATTGGTGCCATCAAAATTTTGGGCCCTGTGTGATTGCACCTCCCGCACACCCTCAAGCACCCCATCGCTTGTGATATTGGCTAAAATACAGTTTTGGTCATTTATCTTTCACATTTTTCTCGTTTACGTTCTTTATCTTTTCAAAATGATTTAAAATGGTCCTTCCGTTAAGTGAAACATAAATAGGGCTTACGTGGACAGTGACATGGATAAATTGGCCATGTAAGCAGATGACTGTGCTACTATACCATTATATATTTTTTTGTTTTCGTCCTTTATCTTTTTTAAAATATTCGTTTACATCTTTTATCTTTTTTAAAATACTCGTTTACGTCCTTTATCTTTTCTCAGTTAATTGAAATGGTTTTTTTAGTAAGTGATTGTTAATTGTGTTTCCTATTTTTCATTTTCGTCCTTTATCTTTTTTAAAATACTATTTACGTCCTTTATCTTTTTTCAAATGTCGGTTTACGTCTTTTGTCTTTTCACTGCTAATTGAAGGAAATTGATGGATGGTACGAAACAAAAAGTGAAGAACGGCTCATAATACGGCAATGCCTTTCAGTAACCTTTTATCCAGTGAAGTAAGTCAAAAACCGAGCTTTTCTCATTTTTTAATTGTTCGGCGTTTGTGAATTCTTACGTTTCGTATAAAACTTTCTCGTAATAAATATGGTTGGTCTTACTTTTTTAGACATAAGTGAATTAAAAAAACTGAAAATTAAAATAGAACAAAAATGGCGAAAGTTCAACTGGAATAATTCTCGGTTTTTTAATTTATTATATACTTATAATTTTTTAATTTCTATATTAGCGCAGTAGATTATTTTTCTTTTTTAATACAAATTAACAGAATAACCATTTTAATTAAGACCAATCATATTGGTTATGAGAAATTTTATAGCAAATGTAAAAAAACACACTCGTTGAACAATCATAAAATGAGAAAACTCGGGTTTTGATGTACTTCACCGGGTAAAAAGTAATTGAAAGGCATTTGCTTTATCATTGGTCGTTCTTCACTTTTGATTTCGTATCATCCATCAATTTCCTTTAATTAACTGTGAAAAGACAAAAGACGTAAACAGACATTTTAAAAAAGATAAATGTAACATCCCTGTTTCGTAAATTTCGGTTTACGAAATCAACTGGCAATTCATTATTCGATCAAATGATAAATTGAGTCATGGATATGATAATCTCGCGAAAGCAATATTGAATTGCTCAATTATTTGAAATGCACACAATTTATCCGAATTGTGTGAATCATTGTGGGAATCAGGGCACAAGGGTAAAACCGTCATTTCGTCTCATAATGAGAAAGTGTCATTGATGAAATAACGGATTGGGTCCTAATCGTGCTAGGATTATGGAGATGTTATTTAAATTTTCTAAGTCACATGGATTGTTGGGTATTTGAGGGATTGAAATGGACCTAAATGGATATTAAGGAACCAATGGCATTTTAGTCATTTCCACAATCTTCAAATCATTAACCCCAAAATTAATCTTCACCAATCATGCCTTTCAATTTCCCTAAGATAATAATCAAGGATTTTAATAAGGGTTATGAGTTAATTGTGAGTTAAGTGATGATTTGATAATAAGGGCAAAATAATAGTTTTACCCTCATTTAAAACACATAACCAGCTGACCTTCTCCCTCACAATCAGCAATACTGAATGCCCAGAATTGAGAAAAAACTGAAGTAAGCTAGGGAGAGAGAGAAGGGAGACGTGAGAGAGAAAAGGAAGAGAAGAGGGAAGAACTTCAAGCTTCTTCAATGCATGTAAGAAATAAGACCACCATTCTTCTCATTTTTCCACCCTCTTTCCAATGATATCAGTTTCAATAGTTCATTCTTCTCCTAACTCATTTCCACCATTGATGAACCTTCAAGCTCTCAAGACCAAAAATGATGTTTTGGAGTTCCTATGGCTTGCATGTTATACTTAGAGCAAGAATAGAGTTTTAGTGTAGCCGCATTGTGCATTGGAGTAGTAAGAGGAAGAGTTTAGTTGCTGGGCTGAAGATTGAAGTCATGGTCTATACATAGGAGCTCAATTTCGCGGCTCATGGTGGTTGTAAGTTGAAGGTATAAGCTCACAACAGTTTCTGCTCAAGAAACAACTTTGACCACGTATGGTAAATCCTCCGTAACTCCCTCCTTAGTTATCAGTTCAATGTGATTTTTGCTTCTGTAGAAACTAGACACAAAATCCTTCAGTTTGGCCACAAGAACCACTTAATTTGACTGAGTATTGTGGGAGAAAATTGATTTACAAGTTTTACTTTTGAATCAGGGTCAGTTTTGGATCAGTCACAGTGTTTTGGCCATAACTCCCTGAATGCTCATCATATCAGTGTGGGGCTTGAACCATATGAAAGTAGACAAAGTTATCTTCACATTAGGCACTGGTTTGAATGATTTTGGTTAAGAATTGAATTAGTTCTGCCTGATGCAAAACAGCTCACAGATGCTGCCAAACCAAATTTGAAGATAGTGGCCGCGTTCTCGAAGTTGAGGTTAGATCAAAATAAGAAGGGGATTTCATTGTTGATTGCGATGCATTTGGGTACGCTCCAGTAGCCGGTTTTGTGGTAGGGCTAGTTTTGAAGTGGTGTTGAGTTCGATGGAGCGTGGGAATCAAATTCGGGGATCGTTCGAGCGGTTACGTGTTGATGTGTTTCGAAGTCTCAGCAAATTACGTGATTTTCATCACGATCGGTGAGTTTTACTCACGATTAGGGTTTTGCGATTAGGGTTTTGTTTACTGTTTTTGAACTATTGGCATTTCTGGTTTTGTGGTTAAAATTGGATTTCGAAATATTTATCGAGTCGAAAACCATTTTTCCAAATACTCGTGTATTACGGTTTTTACAAAAATGTATATATGTTATATTGACTTTTGACTGGAACTATGTGCTGGAATACAATATACATTACCTGTTTTGAGGTTGGATTTTGATCGGAATTGGGATTTGATGCGAACGGAGAAGCGAAACGAGAGAAACAGAATGAAATCGAAAGACTGAACAGGGCACACGAATCGTGCGCCCCTGTGGCACGAACCGTGCGCCATCTTCGCAGGATGGCTAATTAAAATGGTGCATCACGCACGGGTCGTGGGCCCCTAGGACACGGACCGTGCGTGTGTTTCTGTCTCGGGATGCAAATTTCTCGTTTCGTCGCTCCTTTCGATTCCAAACCTCTTCTAATCTTCTTCCCAACCAATTACGATGATATTACCTTGATAAAATCATTGTTTTGAAGGTGTTCAACTTGATTTTCGAGAAAATGTTTTGAAAGTATAAATATTCGAAAAACCGAAAAGTAGATCGCGTGTGAGTACATGTTTTGAATAACTAATCAGACTATGTGTACAACTTGGTACTGTATTATAACGTCAGATGTCTAGTATCGTATTCATCAAAATGGGTTATAGAACAACGATAGATATAGAACATATCGAATATAAAAGTTGGCCCAATGCAGGTGTGATATATAAATTATATCAAGTTGGGTGACGACCCGACGAATAGCATACTAGGCGGGGAAGTCATGACCCCTACCTAGGCCCTGGAAACGTTTTGGAATAGTTACTAACGGGGGTTTATCGTGGTTGTGGCTGTTTCACATACGATGTTATGCTAAGTTCAATACACGATTCGCCGGGGTTGTGGCTGTTTCACAGTCGGTGTTTCGATTGGTAAGCTTGTAATGGTAAAGTAACTTACAAGGCTTAAAATAAATTAATAGCACATTAAATACCGTGATTGTGGCGGTTTCACAGACGATGTTATGCTAAGAATGTATATACGCAAATAGTTTATAAATTTAACTATATTGCAACGGTTTTATAATTGAACCAAGTGATGGTGATGGGTTACGGTAGAACTCACTGAGATATGTTATCTCACCCTATCATATGTTGTTGTTTTTACAGAGCACAGGAAATAAGGATAGCAGGCGGCATGCTTAGTTATCATGCTCGAGGAGAAGTTGGAGAATTAGTCTTTCATCCTTGTTTTTGATTCTGATGTTGTCTTTGTATTCGGTCTTGTGACTCGAATTTGATTAATAATGTGTAAGAGTTTCCGCCGTTTCTTGCAACGATGTTTATCTAAGTAGGAATTTTTATACTCTGATGTAAACCAAAATGTATGTTTAGGTACTTCTTGGTATTTCTTTGTTTTAGAAATATCGGGGTGTTACATTTGGTATCAGAGCAGTTCGACCTTGTCAGACTTAGTGACCTTCTGGTCAAGACGTTAGATCGAGTCAGCTAGGGACTTAGACAATTAAAATGTCAGAACCTTTCAGTATATTATGTGACGTATTGAGTCAGGATCCACTCAATGTTTCATATAAATTACTGAAAATTTATGACGCTTAGTTGCCTCAGCCCCGAAATGTCTGAAACCCTAAGCCATAGAATTCCCAGCCTTCTCGTTTCATCAGAGCGCGCAACAGAAGCAGAGGGCTACAAATGACATTTGGGAACAATGATGGGCATCCGCGATGGTTCGAGGAAACTGTGGGCGATTGTTCAGTCAATGAATCTGATACAACTAGTGAGTCGCAGCGTAAGACGTCGTAGGTCTTACCGAGAGTACAAGCTAAGCAAATCCATTGGGCAGTAGTAATGTCAGTATCCTAAGATCTATCAAATTAGATAACACTCGAAACCCTGACCATTTCTTAGTCAGCCTATCAGTTATCGAAATACTGTTCACAGTAAACCTTACCTTCTGGCATGAACAAAACCCAGTTTAGGTAGCAGTTAAGAAAGTCCTTTTGGATAACCCCAAGCAAAGATCCTGATTCTTCTTCTTCCGAGTCACAATGTGACAGGTGATAAAGCCAACCGAGTAAAGGTCCATCGTCAGTACTGGCTAGCAGAATCACAATGTGCCGATCAGGTTAAGTCCCGATTAGGAATTATGAACCAAATCCTTTTAAAGCAGGTTAGTATGTGGGATCGGTAGAAGTGACCTTATTTCAATCCGCTGACTAGAAGTATCCCGATCACGGTTTGTAAGAAATTCTCGTTAGTCTTCTGACTCATTTTGTTCATAACTTCTGCTCCGGAACTCCGATTTGTATGTTCCGAGAGGCGTTGGGAAGCTAACGAAAATATCTACACCTCTGAGTGGGTTGTGAACCATGTCTCAAATTTTATTATGAAGTTTACCTCTAATCTAATCTAAACAGTAAACTCTAAAGCATTCGTGGAGTGTGATCCTCCCTATTGTGCGGGAAATTGGAAAGGATTTCCAATCACTCGGTTTAGACTCCTAAATACCGGTTCAGGATGATGTTTACTGTAAGTTTTTCCAAGAAACCTATTTTTCGGAAATTGTCATTAGTAGTGATAGCCATTCAACCCTTGGAAGTGGTTCCGATGTCTTAGACTGTAAGGCCTCAACTAACTGGTTGGAAGAACGAGAAGCTTAAGGTCACCTAAGTGGCTAACATGATGTTGTCATGGAAGTATAACTCGTTCAGAAGCTTGATTGATTAACGTGATAGTAATAATTATGTTTGAATAGTTACGGAAATTCGGAAAGAAGTTGAGCCAAGGAAATTCTAAATGATATATACTCAGATTTTATGAATCAATACGAAGACACTTATGGTGTGCTCGTTTGATTCCCTAAATAACATTTTGTTTTCAAAATCCCCTTGGTGCCACCGCGGTTCCAATTTCGTAACTGATCCGAGAATAATCGCTACGCTAAAGTTGATCGATAAACCAAGGATTTCCTAAGATGACACTAAATCTTACCTTCTAAGGAAAACCTTATATCCTTCTAGTAAGATTCCTAATACCGAAATTCTTATTCCCTTAGGGTCTGAGTGATCAAGACCGAAGAAGGCACAGGTATCAAAGTTCTAGCCTGGTCGATCTAGAAAGACAGCTGAATTTGGAATTGTTCTGATTATGGAACAACGTACAATATTGTTTCTACGACAATCCGACAGTCTGGATATGTGTAGTAAAAAGCTTTACCCACTACGCTATTTTGATGGAAGAATATCTGAGGATGAAACACATGTCAGCCTGAGACTAAATGATTGGACAGTGAGTGTATAACACATGAGTCCTTGATAGTGAATCCTATAACCATTTTGTGTAGTCTCTCGAGACATTTGATTCATGCCTGTTTTTCACCACGAAATACAAATCCTTGTGTGAACCTTGAAGTTTTATTTTGGGCTAATTCGAGAAAAGGATTGAAAGGAAATGAATTGGATCGAATAAAATAGCGGTTTAAGAAAAACAACGTTTTCGACACAGGTACAGAATTAGGAGCCCGAATCATGCGCCCTAAGGCTCGATCTGAGCACCCGACTCTGTCCTTATTTTAAAATAAACTATCCGCCTTCCTTTCGACTCAATGTCTTTCCCGATTCCTTCCTCAACGAACCAAATTATTTTAATCTGAAAAGAGCCCAACTCAAGCATGATAAGGAAGATTTGTGAGATTTTGATCACACAAATGGTTGATTTCAACAAAGTAACACTTTTATTCTCATTGTTGACATAGTAAATTTTAAAATCAGAGAATGAGATTACCGCATTGTTGAAACGTCGTGCATTGAGTAAGGTCATTTATAAGTTGGGGTGAATTAACGTTTTGGATAATCGGATTTTTCAAAGTATCAATATTTGAAAACCCCATTGAAAAGAAGTTTATCCAAATAGAACGATAATACTTTCCAGCTTTTTTTAAATTAATGTAATGAAAGGACATTTCACTACGATTTTAGAGTTTCTTGGGTCGAATTGCAAGAAAAATCGTTTTCCACATTCATTTGGACTAAGAGTCAACCTATTTTATAAAATAACTCTGTCTACTTCAGTCAAAATTTTTAGTAAAATGAGTCAAGCGCTTATGTAAGCGTAACTTGGGAAGAGAAGAAAAATGTCCTTCCGGATACTGCATGGTTTGATTTCAAGGTAATCCTCACATAGACATCGTTTCTTCCAATTCAAGCTACGGCCAAGCAGGAACCTTCTGAGTTTTTGCTTTGATGGTAAAGGACGTATAGTTACCTTAAGCTATATGGTTGTGTTCTCAACAGATTGTAGGTATACCATTGGTCCATAGTTGCTAGTGTCTGCAATCGAAAGGTCGGAATAGTTGATTATCGAATAAAATTGCGTGTCAACAAGGTATAGAGGATTGGAATGATTTTGAGGACAAAATCTTTCAAGTTTGGGTGATTGTAACATCGACACTAGTGCAAAATCTGCTTTAAAAAGCACTATTTGGAATCAGTTCTTTAGGTAACTGATTCCAAATGTAGGCGCGGTGGCAATTTTGCAATTAGATGAATGTTTGAGAGACTTTTTGATACATTTTGAATCGGTTGTTGAAACAACTGATTCAAAATGTGTATATTTAGACATTTGGAATCGGTTTTGTAAACAACCGATTAGGAAAGTGTTCATTTAGAATCAGTTTTGTGGATACCCGATTATTAAAGTCTTTTTTCACTAAAAACCCTAAATCATTCACGCCTCTCAGTTCGCTCTCGCCTCTATCATTCAAGCCTCTCAGTTTTATCTCTCTCCCTCACCAGCCATCACGTTCTCCCTCTGTTTTCGCCGTTCTCACTCCGTCCCCTTTATCTGGACTCTTTGTTAGTAGGCTCCTCCTCTTTGTCCTGTTTTGGCACTGGATCTCGAAGGTGAAGGACGGTCAGCACCTTCTCGAAGACGAGCTTCAACTTCTTTGCGAATACGTATGCTTCCTTTTTCCCTCTTCACTTTCTCCACTTAGGGTTTCACTTTCACTTTCAATTTCAATTTCCGATTTACTATGCTACACAGCGACTTCCTTTTTCTATTCCAACTCCCTCAATCGTTTAGAAGAACCAGATCGATTTCATGCTTGCTTTGAATTTTTCCAATCGAAGAGTGCGATTTTGTATTAGAAACAAACTTTAGGGCTTTCGGTGCATTTTTCTGTTACTTAGGGAGAATTTGAGCCTTCTATACTGAAATTTGCAGGTTTAATTTTATTTTTTTTAGTTTGAATTTAAAATTAATGCGATGATTAATTTTTCAGGTTAAAGAGATCCTTATTGAGGAGTCTAATGTGCAGGCAGTGAATAGTCCAGTAACTGTTTGTGGAGATATTCTGACTTTGATAAATCTCTAGTTATGATAAATTATAGGTAACTGAGATTTGCAAAATCTTTTCTGTATCAGGTTTTCCGTGATAAAATAATGTCTATGGCTGATTTCGGTGCGGGAGGTGAAGATGTTGTTGTTACATTTGAGGGTGTCGTGACCGTTATCGCGACGTAGACGGCTCAAAAATTGATAATTTTAGGAGTCACCACCCAATTTATTTAGGCTAAAGTGCTCCCGGGGTCCCTTATCTTTATTTAAAGTAACGAATTAGTCCTTTATGTTTTTTTTGTCCCAAATAAGTCCTTTATCTTTCAAATTTTTGACACATAAATCCTTTTCCGTTAACAGTGCTGATTTATGTGTCAAAAAAAAGGATTTATGTGTTAAAAATTTGAAACATAAAGGACTGATTTGGGACAGAAAATGATTTATCTGTCAAAAATTTAAAACATAAAGGACTGATTTGGGACAAAAAAAAAGATAAAGGACCAAATCGTTACTTTAAATAAAGATAAGGGACCCCGGGAGCACTTTAGCCATTTATTTAATAGGAAAAATTGAGAAAAACCTAACTAGAAGTTATTGGTCTGCGTATACCAGATTGAGTTTGGGAGTCGATTATGCATAGGGAAGGGCGGAAACTTAATCCCACTGCACCCCTAGTACATCTGTCATAAGACAGTTACCCTAAATCCGATTCTTCAAATAATAATAAATTACGAGTTATTTTTTTACCCCAAATTAAATTAAGTAAAAAAAATTATTTAGAAATAAATAAAATAGGGACCGATTTAAGAAAATTTAATTTTGACTTGACGGGGAAAGCCTTGCTCCTACGTATCCTCAGGGTGCAATGAGGAATTCAAGAGTCACGTAGTTCTTTCCGAAAAAGTTTGTTGGTTGGTTGATTTTATTTTTTTTTGAAGGGGTTTAAGATCACCAAGCTGTACAACTCAGGCGTCTTAAACCAAGATTGCGAGGTTGACATGATGTACATCTCAATCAAGCTCATTTTTTAGTTTTTTTGGAAAATAGGTGTTAAAGAAAAAGAATGATTATTTATTGGAAAAAAATAATTTAGCTTGACGGGGAAGCCCCGCTCCTACGTATCTCTGAAGCAGGAGAATCAAAGGCTACGTAGTTCTTCATGAAAAAAGTTTGTTTGTTTTGTTTTTAATTTTGAAAGGGTTTAAGATCAAAGCCGTACAGCTAAAGTCTCTTAAACCGGGATCCACGAGATGTACATCTCAGCCAAACCCATTTTCTATAATTTTTATAGTTTTTTTTTGTAAAAGGAACTTATTTTGAGAAGAAATAAAAAAACGAAAAGGGGGTGAAATAGTGAAATGGGGGTATAATAAAAAAAGGGTGAAATAATGAAATAGGGGTATAATTAATAAAAGGGGGTGAAGTAAAAAAAATAGGGTTGGGGTTTGCAAGAAATGGGTCGTATTAAAAAAATGGGGTGCAGACAGCAGCCCGTTACCATTTTTTAGGGGGCTGGCCCGTACGACGGAGGGAGAGTGGGTGCGGTGATGGTTGTGCGAGAGGAGAGAAACGCAGACGGAGAGGAGAGATGGCGGTGGTCTGTGCGAGGAGAGAAAGGGTGGTGGGCGATGGTACTCCGGCGGTGGTGACGGCAGAGGGAGACAGGAACAGGCCACCGCACGCGATGGCCGGAGGTAACTACTACCCCTTTTCTTTCTACTCATTCCATTTATCTTCTCTTTACCTATCTAAAAAACTGATATTGGCCTGATTTTAGCAATAATAATAGTGTGTTCTTGTTATCCTATTGCATAAAAAGAAACTGTTCCTATTTTTCTCCTACTCTTCCTATTTCGTTTTTAGAGTTAAATCCCACATCTATCAGTTTTTGTCATGTTAAAATATTTTCTTGAGACAATAGTAAAAAAAACAAAAAAAAAATAGAAGAGGCCAACCTAAAATTCCAGCTTCTGAAATGACTCCCTTTTGCTACTGGAACTGAAGCCTCTACCGCTCTTTTCTTTTCTTTGTTTTTCTTTAGTGCGAATTTTCTCTCTGTTTGGGTGTTTTCAGTCACTGTCTGTGTGTGTATCTCCCTCCTCCCCTTCTCTTCTCTCATTTTTTTTGTTTTGAGATGCAGTGGTTCTGTGTTGTTGTTCTTTCTCTTAGTTGTTGTTTTTTTTTCTTCTCTTTTTTTCCCCTTTTTGTTTCTGTTTTAAAAAATCTCATGGTTCTGTGTGTTGTTGTGACTATGGTGTTGTTGTTGTTTTTCTTTTCTTTTTTTTTTGTTACAGCGCCCTCTCCTCCTTTTTTGATTTCTGATTTGAGTTTTTATAGAGCCAACTAGCATATTGAGACAAATTGGTTGTTGTGCTTTTGCAGGAAAAATCAGAGTAGTGGAGCAGCAACACTAATGCAAGGCTGTCTTTGTTGGAGCAAAAGAGTAAAAGGTAGGGAGCATGAAGAAAGGAGGACCTGGCTTGAGGCTGAAAATAACAATAGTACCAATAGCACAACAACAGCATGCTGCACATGTCTCTCTATTATTCTTTTTGAAAATTTGTAACTGTACTTTTCTATTTTTTTTGTAATTTTCGTTTTCTATTTTTTTTTTAATTTGAGACTCTCCATTAATGATAGTGGAAAAGATTTGAAGAAAACCCTCTGCTAGGGTTTGGCGAAAATAGCAACAGTTGCTAGGGTTTGGGGAGATGGTAACCGTGATCTGATCATTGATCGTGACTACGTGATCCCCTTGTTTCCTATGCTACGTGATCCTTGTCCCTGATCGTGAATACGTAACCCTGATCTCCTAGCTGCGTGACCTCTCCTATCTCTCCTATGCTACGTTTTCTTCCAGGTGTTTGGCTTCTGTTAGTGTTTCGGTAGCAGTGATTATCTGTCGTGATCTTGCTGCCAGGTAAGTGGTTCGGTTTGGTCTGATCTTATCGTGATATTGCTGTGGTTGTTCCTTACGGTTTGATCTTGGTGTCTTGCTGGATCGGTTTTGTAAGTGATTCGGTAGCAGTGATCTTATCGTGATATTGCTGTGTTGTTCCTTACGGTTTGATCTTGGTGTCTTGCTGGATCGGTTCTGTAAGCTTTTCGGTAGCAGTGATATTATCGTGATATTGCTGTGCTTTTGTGCTGGATCTTTCTGTCGTGATCTTGCTGCCAGTACTGTATGTGGTTCGGTTTGGTCTGAGCTTTTGTGGTTGTTCCTTACGGTTTGATCTTGGGTTAATGAATTTCTATCCGTGGCCATGCATGGTCGATACAGCGCCGGTAGCAGCGCCGCGGGTTTAGCCTCAGTCAGTGACCGCAACAAAGTCCTTTGCTGCTGCGCTAACAAACTCATGCGTGATTCCTCCAACTCAGTTGCCAAAGCCTTGCTTTAAAGGCGATGCACTCACTATCAAGATCACTGAAACAGAATATCAAGAAGGAGTCAAAGGGTGCAAGAATGTATTGCATGGCCGCCTTACCCTTTTTAAGGGGGATTCTCCTCTAAAGATTAATGATTTAAGGGCAAAACTTTTGCAAGTATGGAAATCCATTGGCTCTTGGACAATGGTCTCCTTGGGGAAAGGCTACTATGAATTTTGTTTTCAATCGTTTGAAGAGATGTGTAGCCTTCAAGCAATTGGGACCTGGTCGTTGCACCCGGGCTTTCTTCGGCTCTTTGCATGGACGCCAGACTTTGATCCAAACAGGATCCGCAACACCAATGTTCAATGTTGGGTTCGTATCCATGGATTGGCTCGTGAATACTGGCGTCCAATCACTCTTTTTGAGATTGTCGGGGCAATCGGCGGTCCTATTGCTTTGGATGATGCCACAAAGAATCGGACTTTTGGCCACTTCGCAAGAGTTCTTGTTGATATTGATTTGAATGGAGATCTTCCTGAGCGTATTATGGTTGAGCGTGAAGGTTACACATTTTACGTTGAAATTGTTTATGAAAGGCTGCCACATTTCTGCTCCTATTGTCATATTATTGGGCATAATTATTCCAATTGTAAGCAAGCTCAAAGTAAGCAGGAACCTCGTGCGCAGCCCCCAGTCAATAGGCAAGTTTGGGAGCCAAAGAGAAAGAACGTCCTTGATGCCATTAATGTTCGTGACATGCAAATGCCTGATGCCGAGAAAGAAACTCAGGTTAAAGGTACGGCTACATCTAGTGCTAATGTTGTTATTGCTAACACTATTGATAATGGTGTAGGTAGTGATATTCAAAAGGATACTGTTGATGGTAATGCAGCCACTACAGCAGATATTGTGGAAAAAGATAATCACTCGGATCGTCCCGGAGATCTCATCTCTATTGAAGAGATAACAATCCCAAATCAGTTTAGAGGCCCTAATAATATCCCTCATGATGATATTAATCCCCTGCTTGGATTTATTTCTAACCATTTTGAAACAGGATCCCCAAGTGGAAGAGCTCCATCAATAACGCAGAACGGGAATTCCCCTGGTCAAGTTTTAGTTGGTGACTCACAAATGGAAGCAGCCTTTGAGGTTGATAGAAATCGGGTCCAAGTGGTTGCTGACCAAGAAGCTGCTCAAGTTGTGATTGATGATTTAAACATCCTTAAGAAGCCTTGGGCTGATTTAGTTGAGGAGGAGGATAACTTGGAAAAGGAAAATGCACAGTCTGATGAGGGTTCTGACTTTGAGGTAGTTCGCACCAAGTCTCAGAAGAAAAAACAAAAGCAGCGATAGAAAAAGAAAGCTATCACCCCAATTACAACCCGTTCAAGGACAGGATCTCAAAGTCTTGCTCAATGAAGTGCTTATATTGGAATACAAGGGGCCTTGCTAATCCCCCCACAAGATTAGCTCTTAAACAGCTTTGTTCTTCTAACAAGCTTGATTTTGTTTTTATTTCTGAACCTTGGTGTTCTCTTGATGATTTCCCGCGCAGGTATTGGTCTCGGTTTGGTATGAAAATATTTGCTACTAATGACAGGAATACTTTAACTCCTAACCTTTGGTGTGTCTGTACGGACAACTTCAATCCCACTGTTATCGCTTGCTCAGATCAGCATGTTTCCTTTACAGTGGAGGTTAATAATACTACAGTTGGTATTTCTGCAATCTATGCTTCTTGTAGCTATCTGGGTAGGCGATCTCTTGGGCAGGACCTTTCTCTTCTCCAGCAAACTTATAAAATCCCTTGGTGCTTTATTGGGGATTGGAACGCTATTTTGGGCAGCCATGAATATAGGGGAAGTGGCACCCCCTCTAAAACCGCTTGTGAAGATTTTCAGAACTGGACCAATCTGAATAACTTGATTCACCTGCCGACTAGGAGTGTTCAGTACACTTGGTCTAATGGCCGTAAAGGCAGGGCTTTCACGGAGAAAAGACTTGATCGGGCTATTTGCAATGACGCCTGCTTTACTTTTTATACAGGTATCTCCTGCTATACTCTTACTAAATCTAAATCTGATCATTTCCCTTTACTGCTTGATCTTCAGACTACAGATGCTGCGCATCCCTCTTCTTTTAAATTCCCTCGCACCTGGGCGAATCACCCTGACTGCCTGAATGTGATTAAGGAGGCTTGGAAATCTCATGTTGTTGGCTGCCCGATGGTGGTCCTCAATCAAAAGCTCAAAAATCTTAAGTTAAAGCTTAAGGCTTGGAATAAAGAAGTCTTTGGGGACGTTAATCTCCGGGTGCAAGTGGCGACTGCATCCCTAGACCACGTTCAAGAGTAGATTGATAATTTTGGCTACTCAGAGTTGTTGGATGAGCAGGAAAAGACCCATCAGCTTGAGCTGCAACAAGCTTTAGCTTTCCAAGAGGATTTTTGGCTCGAAAAATCTAGAATTAATTGGCACTCGCATGGTGATCGAAACACAAAATTTTTCCATCAGATGGTCAGGATTAGACATATTACCAAGCAAATAACTGCCCTAAAGCATGGTGATGTTCTTCTTACTTCTCCTAATGATATTGAATCTCATGTTGTGTTCTGGAGTGGGCTCGAAGGCCACTTTCGTGCAGTAGGCCCATCGCAGCCCAATATCTAGCTTGCTCCGCAAGATGCGGCCGGCCCCGCAAAAGCCGCAACGGCCAGAACGCCAACGTTATATATACCACACCAGCATGTGGCTTCAGGTACTTTTGACCCACCTTGTGACCCTGCCCGTTGAAGCACCTCTGACTTGAGCGTTGGAGTGCCTTTGCAGGTACCACCCGCGTGCGGCCTACCACTCGGTCCTTCATCCCAGCGACCGAGCAACATCATCAAACAGCAGCAACCCATCGTATTGATCAGGTACGATCAATTGGCGACCATAGTGGGAGTTTCAACCATTTCTCAAAGAAACCAGGCCAATATGCTTTCAAAGACACTGATCTTGACGACCTGGACAGGGGGACGATCCACAGGCTGAGAAAGATTGCGTCCCTGGTCCCTGAGGGTCGCAGCAAGGTCAAGAAAGTCCTGGCTTCCCTGTTGAATGAAGGTTGGAGAGTCGTTTCAGCTATGAAGTCGGCCAACACTTGTGCCTTAGCAGCCGATCTAGATTCGAACTTGATCCCAAACTCGCTGAGTTCAACAGCCCACTTGATCATACGCCCTGCTAGGTCAGGTCGGTGAAGGATTTGCCTAATAGGCTGGTCGGTCCTTACCACGACCTGGTTTTAATTATTTTGAGAATATCTTCGCCTCTAATAATCAGTGTCTTGATAATGGTATGGTGGAGGAGATTATCCCTAATCTTGTTACAGGTGAGGAGAACACTATGCTCACCAACGTTCCTAATAGGGAAGAGATCAAGCAGGCCATCTTTGCTATGAACTCTAACGGTGCCCCTGGCCCGGATGGCTTTGGTGCTTTCTTTTTTCAACATTACTGGGACATCATCGCTGAAGACATGGTGAGCGTGGTTTAGCAATTCTTCAAGCATGGCTGGCTGCTTCCGAATTTCAACTCTAATTTGGTGGTCCTTATTCCTAAAGTCAACGGTGCTGACAGTATTGAGAAGTTCCGGCCTATCGCCCTTGCTAACTTCAAGTTTAAGATTATCACTAAAGTGCTTGCTGACCGTCTCTCCAAAATTGCTCCCCGTATCGTTTCATCTCAACAACGTGGCTTTATTCAAGGTAGAAACATTTCGGATTGCATCTGCTTAACCTCTGAAGCCATTAATATGCTGCATAATAGGTCCTTTGGTGGTAATATGGCTCTAAAGGTTGATGTCACGAAAGCTTTTGACACTTTGGATTGGAATTTCCTTCTGAGAGTCCTCAAGGCTTTTGGTTTTGATAGTAAATTCTGCGATTGGGTTAATGCTCTTTTGCACTCTGCAAAGCTTTCGATCTCAGTCAATGCCAAGCCTTCTGGGTTCTTTACCTGCAAGCGGGGTGTGCGTCAAGGGGTCCCCCTCTCCCCCTTCTTTTCTGCTTGGCTGAGGAGGTTTTGAGCAGAGGCATCTCCAAGCTGGTGCAGGATGGGGACCTCCAGTTAATCAACGGTCCTAGAGGTACTCAGGTTCCCTCTCATGCCCTTTATGCTGATGACAGCATGATTTTTTGCAGAGCTTCGCAGAGAAATCTCCATAATCTGCTCAATTTCTTTATTAAATATGATGAAGCTTCTGGTCAGATTGTTAACTCTAGCAAATCTACCGTTCATTTGGGCGCCATTCCCAATACCCGGCAGCGTCGCATTGCCGATCTCCTGGGCTTCTCTATTGGCCAGTTGCCGTTCACCTACTTGGGTATTCCAATTTTCAAAGGTAAGCCTAAAGCTGTTTATTTTATGCCAATCGCTGACAAGATTAAAGCCAAGTTATCAGCGTGGAAAGCTTCCCTCCTCTCTATTTCCGGAAGAGTGCAGCTGGTCAAGTCGGTTGTTCAAAGTATGTTAATTTATAGCTTCCTGATTTACAAATGGCCTACCTCTCTGTTGAATACGGTGGACTCTTGGATTAGAAATTTCATTTGGTCTGGTGACGTCAATCAGCGTAAAGTGGTTACTGTGGCGTGGCATAAGGTTTGTAGACCAACCGCTGAGGGGGGTCTTGGGATTAGGTCCCTCAAAGACACTAATAAGGCAGCCTGTCTTAAGCCCAGCTGGGAGCTCAGCATTTCCCAGAATAGCTGGGCTGTTCTGTTAAGGTCCAGGGTCTTTAGAAATAATACTACGATCTCTTATCATATCAGTTCTTCTTTGTGGGGTAATTTGCGTGATCAGCTATCCGCCATCCAAGAAAACTGCATTTGGCAAATTGGTAAAGGTGACTGTATCAACTTTTGGATTGATCCCTGGATGTCGGCCCCTCTGGTAAATCTTCTTAATGTCCCTGAGCATCGTCAGCACTCTCTCAAGGCCCGTGTTTGTGACTTCATTCAGAATGGTTACTAGTGTATTCCAACTTCTCTTTCCAATATCTTTCCTCAGCTGGCTTCACTCCTTCATGAAAAAGATCTGCCTTCATTTGACGCTCAGGATCAGCTGATTTGGAAAAACTCTACCGATGGTATGCTTACTTTTAAAACTGCTTATCTTTACTTCAGGCCTATTGGGCATCTTAGTAGGTGGTTCAAAAATATTTGGAGAAGTGTTATCCCTCCATCCAAGTCTCTTCTTATGTGGCGCATCCTCCATAGCCGTATGCCAATTGATGAGCAACTCAGAAGCCGTGGATGTGGCACTGTTTCTATGTGTAGTCTCTGTGAAGCGGATTATGAGTCCTCCTTGCACCTTTTCTGTGAGTGTTCTTTCACTAAGCAGCCCTGGGACTGGCTTAGTGGTAAGCTTTCTCCTAATATTGATGTTTCCTCCCCGGAGACGATTATTGAGGTCTGTCTGCGCCCCTGGTCTGACCAAATGCAGGATGTGGTTTTCGCTGCTGTTATTAATGTTTTTTGGGCTATTTGGCATTCTCGGAATCAGATTCGTTTTGACAACAAGAAGATCTTGCCCACTTACCTGAAAAACTTGATCACGGCAAATGTGAACATTTCTGGTAATCTCAGCAAGGGCTCCACGTCTAACTCCATGCAGGACTTTTTGATTCTTAAGGGTTTTTCGGTTGATTGCAAGCCTCGTAAGGCTCCTACAACTATAGAGGTTATCTGGAAGTCTCTCCTTGCTTTTGGGTTAAGTGTAATACTGATGGCGCTGCGAGGGGTTCTCCTGGTTTAGCTGCCTGTGGGGGTATCTTTCGCGACAGTAATGCTGAGTCTCTTGGTTGTTTTATGCTCCCTCTTGGTACAAATTACGCTCTTCAGGCTGAGCTTGTCGGTGTCATGGTCGCCATTGAAGTGGCTTTCCGCAAAGGTTGGCATCGTTTATGGATTGAGAGTGATTCTCAGCTTGCTGTTATGGCCTTCTCGTCTCACTCAATGACTGTCACTTGCACTCATATTTTTAGGGAAGGGAATCACTGCGCCGATAAGCTTGCGTCTCATGGGACCGACCTGTCTGGATTCCAATGGTGGAATTCTATTCCCACTTTTATTAAGGATGATTTTATCCATAATAGGGTTGGTCTTCCTTATTTTCGTTTCAGGCAGTAATGTTTGTTTGCATGGGTTTTGATTTATGTCCCCCCGTGCTTTTTGTATTTTTGATTTTTGTTTTTTAATGAAATAGGGGAAGAGTACTTTTTTCTTCTAGATGTTTTTATCCCTAAGGAGGGTTTTGTATCAGTAGGTTTTAACGAGGCTCCTTTCCTTTTGTTTAAAAAAATGTGTAAAAAAATTTAATTAATAATAATATTTAATTCCAAACAGATTTTTTTCATAAAGTTTTTACTAAAAAAAAATTCTACTAATGATAATAATATTGATAAAAAAGCAAAAAATCAACAATAAGCCCAAAATGACACGCAAAATCAATTAAAATCACAAAAATGCACAAAAACGATATTTTTGGACACGCAAAAATGCCCAAAACAATAAGCCCAAAATGACACGCAAAATCACAAAAATCACAAAAAGACAAAAATGCCGGTTAAAATTGGGTGTTCACAGTTGCCCCTCTGTGCTTATTCTCTTATGAAATAATACAGAAAACCAAGTTTGTTGTATTATCAAAGTAAGAAATAAGTACAGGTATGAACCTCAATTTTAACCTGTGTCATATGTGAACGTGGTGTGATGAAAAGGTTGAATCGATACTAATAAACAAAGAAGAGTGAAATGCCAGGGCAGGACTAGTAGCATGAGAGAAAGAAGAGACTGCCATGCCAGAGCAGGATTGATAGCATGCAGATAGAGGAAAATGCCAGGGCGGGACCGTTAGCATAAAAATAAAACAGTGCCAGAGCTGAATCGGTAGCACGAAATTTAAAAAAACAATGCCAGGGCTGAACCAGTAGCTTGAAAGACAAGTGCCAAAGCTGAATCGGTAGCACTAACTTTAAAGACAATGCCAGGGCTGAACCGGTAGCATGAAAAGAATAAGACAATGCCAGGCGTAACCGATAGCATGAAAGAATAAGTGCAATGCCAAGGCGTAACCAATAGCATGCAGTGCCAGGGCGTAACCGATAGCACAAAACTAAAAATGCGACGCCAGGGCGTAACCGATAGCATGCAGTTCCAGGGTGTAACCGATAGCACAAAGCTAAAATGCGATGCCAGGGCGTAACCGATAGCATGCAGTGACAGGGCGTAACCGATAGCACAAAAATAAAATTGCGATTCCAGGGCATAACCGATACCATGCAGTGCTAGGGCGTAACCGATAGCACAAAACTAAAATTGCGATGCCAGGGCGTAACCGATAGCATGCAGTGCCAGGGCGTAACCGATAGCACAAAACTAAAATGCGATGCCCGGGCGTAACCGATAGCATGCAGTGCCAGGGCGTAACCGATAGCACAAAACTAAAATGCGATGCCAGGGTGTAACCGATAGCATGCAGTGCCAAAGCGTAACCGATAGCACAAAACTAAAAATGCGATGCCAGGGCGTAACCGATAGCATGCAGTGCCAGGGCGTAACCGATAGCACAAAATTAAAAATGCGATGCCAGGGCGTAACCGATAGCATGTGGTGCCTGGGCGTAACCGATAGCACAAAACTAAAATTGCGATGCCAAGGCGTAACCGATAGCATGCAGTGCCAGGGCGTAACCGATAGCACAAAACTAAAAATGCGATGCCAGGGCGTAACCGATAGCATGTAGTTCCAGGGCGTAACCGATAGCACCAAACTAAAAAATGTGATGCCAGGGCGTAACCGATAGCATGCAGTGCCAGGGCGTAACCGATAGCACAAGAATAAAATGGCAGTACCAGGGCTGAACCGTAGTACAAAATCAAAATGACCAGTGCCAGAGCTAAACCGTAGCATGGAAGGGAAATTAAATGCAATGCATGTCTTGCTTTGAATGACTCTATTTTTATTATTATTACTTTTTCACAAAGAGACTGGAAAAACACATGCTTCTTGGTCATTAAGTGGAATGCATGGTTTGATATGAATTGTATGCATGTTATGACATGAAATGTATGCGTGCTATGACATGAAATGTATGAGTAATGCATGTGCATAGAGATGGACATGTTCTAAAGGTTATATTTGCTGAGAATATGTTTTCATGCATGTTTTATTTGAAACCAATCAAGCTTGTCCTCGGTTGGAAACTTATCATTATCTTTGCCTTGCCAGATCTCTCTTTTTTTACGATCCTCATCCTCCAAAGCATGACACCTTCCAGTTTGAACCCTTTCTCACAGATTGTCATCAGCTCTCTAAATCATATCAATGATTCCAAATTGACTCTTTTTGAAGCATTACTTAATGAGCATGCATAGATTCACGAGTATTAACAAGCTGGGATTTCCACGTTTCTGGATTGTTTGTTTTGGGTTTTTGAAGGTTTGGAAGTGAATGTTGTTTACAAAGTGAAAGAAATGGGGAAGACGAAGAGAAACTGAGATGGTTGGGAAATGGGATTAGGCTTGCCTCGAGGTTAACCTTTTTGAGTATTTCTATTTACTTGTGGCAACTTACTTGGTAGAAATTGGTAAGGTGTTTTACACAAAAGGAATGACTACCTGGTGCAGCAACCAAAGCTGTGAAGTGGTCTCACAAAAGATTTTCCCTGTGTGGCAACAGATATCCTAAAAGAGAAAACGACACTGGTGTAGAAAGCAAAGTTCGACTCATGGAGGGTTTTGCAATTCTTCTTTTTTTTTGCCCTGGTGTTGGTAAAAAGCATGGCCCCAAGAAAAGACTACATTGGTGTGGCAAACATAGTTTGAATGGTGTAAGGTCTTGCAACATTTCTGCCCCAGTTTACTGAAAAGACATTGCCCCGAGAGAAGATTACACTGGTGTAACAAGCGAAGTTGGACTCATTAAAGGGTTATACAAAACTTTTGCCCCAAAATTGGTGTACGGTATTTCCCCTGGGATGAGACTATACTAGCATAGCACGCAAAGTTTGACTCATGAACGGCTTGCCAAATGCCTGCCCCAGTGTTGGTGAAAGGCATTGCCCCTAGAGAAGACTAAGTTGGTATTGCAAGAAAAGTTCAATTCATGAAGGGTTGTGCAAAATTTTTGTTAGCTCAAAGTGGGATTTCTTGAGACCCCCAAGGTTACCTCAAACCACAAAGATTGCCCCAATGTGTCATTCTGTTAGACTCGAAAGGAAGAGATTACGCTAGTGAATGAACATGTCAAACATAAACTTCTCAAATGTAGTCTGGTTCCCTTTTGTGCCCTAATTTTTGCTTAGACTGCCCTTGCAGGTTTTCAGTCTGGCGGGCTTTGATTCAATTTTTTTAGACCCTAATTTTTGCCTAGACCGCCCTTTGGGGTTTTCGATCTAGCGAGATTTGATTGACCCTAACTTTTGCCTAGACCGCCCTTTCGGGTTTTCGATCTAGCGGGTCTCATTCTTTCTTTTTTTCACTTTCTTATTGTTCATTTTTTAGAGCAAAGAATAGTTAAAAGAAAATAGATGATTTATCTGAAAATTAACATTATGAAAATGAAAATAATCATTCAACTTTCAGAGTGGACCTTTAGAGGCTTATAACGTGGCTATGAGTTATGGGTTAAGAAGAGAAAAGGGTTAGAAGGTTCAAGAATTTTTTTTCATGGGTTATGGGTTAAGAAGAAAAAATATATTAGAAGGCTCAAGAAATTTTTTCGGGTTATGGGTTAAGAGGAAAAAAAAAGTTAGAAAGCTCAAGAATTTTTTTCATGGATTATGGGTTAAGGAAAAAGGATTTGAAGGCTTAAAAAAACTTTATGGGCTAAAAGGATTAAGGATCTTTAGTGCATTCAACTTTCTATTGTGCTCCAAAACATCAACTTTCTCTTGTCAAACCCATCCATTCTCCTTCTTACATGATTTATTTTTTTTCATTTCTTGACCTTTTCCATTTTTCTTTCTTCCTTTCCTCCTTTGTCTCCACTTCATTTATGGCTCCTTTTCTCTCTTTTTTTTTTTCATTTGCCATCATTGCTTTATTCCCAACTTTTTATTTTCTTTTCTTGATTTTTGTCCTTCATTTACTCCATTGTCTCGTCAATTTTCTACCTTGAGAATTCAAAAATAATCTTAATGCACTAAATTCTATTGTAGTGTCAATCCTTGTCTAGGGTCAAATAAAAAGAAATTTTGGGCTCAAAGGGGGACGGATGTCAATGGGTATAATACTTTTTATTTGGAAAAAGTGCCACTCTTCATTTCAAATTATGATTTCTCATTTTCAAACATTAATTTTGAAACAACATTAGCGCATGACTAACATTATTCTCTTAAAAAAATTCTTTTGCTCTCTTTTTCTTTCACTTTTTTTCTTCTTTTTTTGCTTTTTTTTTGGGGGGGAACTGGACCTTTCAAAACCGACATCCATTCACCAGCTCATCCTCGAATGACACACACAAAAGGGCTTCGAGAATTATCACATGAGGCAATCACTGGATTGGGGACCAAATCTTAAGGGATAATGGGGTGTAAAGAATGGGAAAGAGCTTTTAAGTCCATGCAAATTCATTAGTATAAAGCTTCAACAAAGCCAACTTGACTTTACACAACATGATTAAAAAGCGTCATATTTTTTTGCTTTGAGCTTTTAGTTCGAGAACTAATTCCCAACCTTATGTCTCTCTTCCCTTTTTGAATGCCCCGTGAAATCTTCCCACTCAGTACACTTCCTTACGCCTCTTTCCAACAAGTCTCAAAAGAATGATTTGATTCCACGAGTCAAAGCTTGATTGGTATCCACCTTGATGCAAGCACACAAAATTCAACTTTCTCTTGTGAAAAAAAATGTGGATGGACACTCAATGACTTTTAAAATTCTTTATTTCAAGAAAGATTATGACAAATGAAAATGTGTCTAAGAAAAAATGATGCTATGGAGTGCATGGATATATTTTATGTATGCAAACATACGTCCTAAGATGCAATATGCATTTGTTTTGTGGTTTTTTTTTATTGTTTTTATGTAAGAAATGCAATGCAATTCTATTTACGCGTTTAAGTATGTACACCATGCAACAAAATTTTTCATGTAAGACAAAGAAAGATGAAATATGGAGAATTCTTATGATGTTATGCTATGAGAGTGCATGAACTTAGAGATATCATGCAGATGTTTATCCTACGATGCCACATTCAATGCATTTTCCTTAAGAGATACCATGCAAGTTTATTTTTTATTCATGTGAATATATGCAAAGATTTTTTTTAGAATGAAACATGATCTTTTATGCATGAAATGCAATGTAATGCAATTCTCCTAGTTTTTTTTTTACTTTTTTTTAAGGAAATATGCTATGAGGATTGACAAATGACAATACATTTTGATGCACTTACTCATAAGATATGAACAACATGCGACAATGAAATAGGGAAATTTTTATTTTCATACATTTTTTGAATTGTTTTTATGCATGAAATGCAGTGCAATTTCCTAATTTGTATTTATTTGAAGGAAATATGTCACGCGGCTTGGGGATTGACTATGTGACTTGTTTTATTTACTCATGAAAATACATACAACGTGCAAGAGCAATTTTTTATGTATATGTGGATAATTTTTAGAGTGTTATGCTATGAAAGTGTATGTATTGTTGTTATGCATGCAAGTATTTATCCTAAGAAGCGACAGTCAAAACCCATGCAACTTTGAAAGAGAATAGACTGTACGAGAGAAGAATAAATCGTACGAGAGAAAGAAAAAGAATGTACAACAAAGACTAATGATAAGAAACAAAATAGCTCCATTTGTGGCCTATGACGGGTTGCCCATACTATTGGTTTTTGGACCTTATATTTCTAATGCTTCTTCTACAGTGAACACTCACAAAGGTTGGCTGTTATAACCTATGGATGTTTAAAGTCTCTAGAGTCAAGTACTCTTCTGGAGGATAGACCACAATAGGATGTACATCCAAAATGTGGATATCCGCATAGAAGAATTGTACTCTAGATGAGGAATTCATGGGAGTCACACAGGATGTACATCCAAAATGAGTCCCACTTATCCTCGTTCTAACTTATGTATTTTTTGCGGCTCCGGTATGAGCTCAACTCTCTGTGTGTGCTCACGGTGTATGTACAGTGTGTGAAGGGAGCATACAAACCTCAAATCCTAATAAAATAAGTAAAGAGAAAAAAATAACTAGAAACAACAACCAGACAATAATATCAAGTGTCTTCTACCCTAAGGTTTATATTAAGCACAAAATAAAGATATACGTAAGAAACTAAAGAAATAAATAAAAGTAAAGAGGGGTAAACAAATGCACATACCTTATAATCTTTTGCACAACCAAATATGCCAGGCTTGACCCTCACCTGTCCCCAGTGGAGTCGCCATCTGTCGCGACCGTGATCCCGACGTAGACGACTCAAAAATTGATAATTTTAGGAGTCGCCACCCAATTTATTTAATAGGAAAAAGTGAGAAAAACCTAACTAGAAATTATTGGTCTGCGTATACCAGATTGAGTTCGGGAGTCGATTATGCATAGGGAATGGCGGAAACTTAATCCCACTGCACCCCTAGTACATCTGTCATAAGACAGTTACCCTAAATCCGATTGTGCAAATAATAATAAATTACGAGTTATTTTTTTACCCCAAAATTAAGTAAAAAAAAATTATTTAGAAATAAATAAAATAGGGACCGATTTAAGAAAATTTAATTTTGACTTGACGGGGAAGCCCCGCTCCTACGTATCCTCGGGTGCAATGAGGAATTCAAGAGTCACGTAGTTCTTTCCGAAAAAGTTTGTTGGTTGGTTGATTTTATTTTTTTGAAGGGGTTTAAGATCACCAAGCTGTACAACTCAGGCGTCTTAAACCAGGATTGCGAGGTTGACAAGATGTACATCTCAATCAAGCTCATTTTTTAGTTTTTTTTGGAAAATAGGTGTTAAAGAGAAAGAATGATTATTTATTGGAAAAAATTAATTTAGCTTGATGGGGAAGCCCCGCTCCTACGTATCTCCGAAGCGGAGAATCAAAGGTTGCGTAGTTCTTCATGAAAAAAGTTTGTTTGTTTTGTTTTTAATTTTGAAAGGGTTTAAGATCAAAGCCGTACAGCTAAAGTCTCTTAAACCGGAATCAACGAGATGTACATCTCAGCCAAAACCATTTTTATAATTTTTATAGGTTTTTTTTTTATAAAAGGAACTTATTTTGAGAAGAAATAAAAAAAACGAAAAGGGGGTGAAATAGTGAAATGGGGGTATAATAAAAAAAAAGGGTGAAATAATGAAATAGGGGTATAATTAATAAAAGGGGGTGAAGTAAAAAAAATAGGGGATGGGGTTTGCAAGAAAGGGGTCGTATTAAAAAAAAAGGGGTGCAGATAGCAGTCCGTTACCATTTTTTAGGGGACTGGCCCGTACCTTCCTAAAACAAAGATGTGGGCTTCAGGGGAGGGGGTGCGCAAAGTAAGCACAGGGGTGTAACTAATAAATGGGTGGTATCATGAAAAGGGAAGTGTAATTAGCGAGCCCAATTCATTTTTTGGGAACTGGGCTGCGTTTTTTGGAAATGTGGGCTTACGAGGGGGTGTGTGGTGTAGAATGCAGTGTACAAGTAACAATCTGAATAAATAAAAAAGTGAAAGGACGGAAATGCCCCTGGGGTTCCATACTATAAAAGCCAAACCCTAAAAATAGCAAACCTAAATCTTTTCCTTCTTCACAACGGCGCCCCCACCCCCAAAATGGCCAAATTCGATTCCTCTCCCTCTCCACGGCGCTGCTACTCCCTCCATCACCAAATCCCAACTTCTTTCCTCTCCACGGCGCACACCTTCCCCGAAAAGACCAACTCCGATTCCTCTCCCTCTCTACGGCGCGGTCCTAACCTCTCTCTCCTATACTGGTGACAAACAAAAAAACGAACGGGACGAAGACAGTGGTGTGAATGACCACCACGGAGATGTGTTGGCTTGCGATGGTGATGGTTGGGTGCGGTGAGGATTATGGCGGTGGTGGGTTGTTTAGAAGAGGCCAACCTAAAATTCCAGCTTCTGAAATGACTCCCTTTTGCTACTGGAACTGAAGCCTCTACCGCTCTTTTCTTTTCTTTGTTTTTCTTTAGTGCGAATTTTCTCTCTGTTTGGGTGTTTTCAGTCACTGTCTGTGTGTGTATCTCCCTCCTCCCCTTCTCTTCTCTCATTTTTTTTGTTTTGAGATGCAGTGGTTCTGTGTTGTTGTTCTTTCTCTTGGTTGTTGTTTTTTTTTCTCTTTTTTCCCCTTTTTGTTTCTGTTTTGAAAAATCTCATAGTTCTGTGTGTTGTTGTGACTACTATGGTGTTGTTGTTATTTTTTTTTTTTTGTTACAACGCCCTCTCCTCCTTTTTTGATTTCTGATTTGAGTTTTTATAGAGCCAACTAGCATATTAAGACATATTGGTTGTTGTGCTTTTGCAGGAAAAATCAGAGTAGTGGAGCAGCAACACTAATGCAAGGCTGTCTTTGTTGGAGCAAAAGAGGAAAAGGTAGGGAGCATGAAGAAAGGAGGACTTGGCTTGAGGCTGAAAATAGCAATAGTACCAATAGCACAACAACAGCATGTTGCACATGTCTCTCTATTTTTTTTTTAAATTTGTAATTGTACTTTTCTATTTTTTTTTTGTAATTTTCGTTTTCTATTTCTTTTAATTTTTAATTTGTAAAAAAAATTTTAATTAATTAATAATAATATTTAATTTCAAACAGATTTTTTTCATAAAGTTTTTACTAAAAAAAAATTCTACTAATGATAATAATTTTGATAAAAATGCAAAAAATCAACAATAAGCCCAAAATGACACGCAAAATCAATTAAAATCACAAAAATGATATTTTTGGAATTTTCGCAAAAAAAGACAAAAATGCGATTAAAATTGGGTGTTCACAGAGGGTATTGCAGTCCTGACACCAAGGTGATTTCTTTAATTCCCAGACATGTATTGATCAACTACTTTTAGCTTCTTATCGCTATCTTGTATGCTTCTGATTGCATTTTCGTTCTTTCATGAAAAAGATTACTCTCTACTAATAATAATAATTTGTTTTATTGTGTAGAGGACGATACAGTGTTGAGTTGCACCTGTCATTCTTGTGGCTTCAAGGACAGGCTAACGATTTCAAAATTCAGTATAGCAGTGTGGTTCACCTATTTTTACTTCCCAAGGCTTTATTCTCAATCCGTTGTTTTTAGTTCACTGATATTTGTTTTCGTATTAACTAATAACATAGGGTTATCTGCCAACTATGTCTTAAAAAAGTTGCTTTTCTCTGGACTTGTTAAGTCAACTGACAACTTCTCATGTTAATTGGCTTCATGTATTTGTAGTTCAATCAACCGCATACCTTCGTCATTATTACTCTTGATCCCCCTATTCGTAAAGGACAAACTTTGTACCCTCATATTGTGATGCAGGTAATTGTTCATGTTCTGTGGTTTACCAATTTAAGTGATACATGCTTGCTTCCTTCTGATCCTAGCATTAATTGTTCGCTCATTTATGTAGTTTGAGACTGATTATGTGGTTGAAAGTGAATTGGCAATAAGTGAAGATCTTTATAACTCAAAGTACAAAGACAAATTGGAGCTGTCTTACAAGGTATTGCCGAAACTTTTGTTTATTTATTGATATATAACCCTGAGATACCGGTACTCAAGGGATGCTTGGAAAATGGAAAGGAGCATATTTTTAGTTAATTGATTGATGCGAGAATTTAGGAGATGCCCAATGTAACATCCTGGGCCCTTTTCTGACTTAGTAGGCTACCCAGCAATGCACTCATGACCTTCTCTACCCCCCATGTAGAGTTTTTGCCTTCCGTGGGAATCGAACCTTGTACCCTGAGGCTTAGGTACAAGCTCAATGCATTTCCACTACCAATTGAACTACTAGCTCAATTGGTAGTGGAAATGCATTGAGCTTGTACCTAAGCCTCAGGGTACAAGGTTCGATTCCCACGGAAGGCAAAAACTCTACATGGGGGGTAGAGAAGGTCATGAGTGCATTGCTGGGTAGCCTACTAAGTCAGAAAAGGGCCCAGGATGTTACAAAAAAAGGCGCCTTTTTTTTGTAACATCCTGGGCCCTTTTCTTACTTAGTAGGCTACCCAGCGATGCACTCATGACCTTCTCTACCCCCCATGTAGAGTTTTTGCCTTCCGTGGGAATCGAACCTTGTACCCTGAGGCTTAGGTACAAGCTCAATGCATTCCCACTACCAATTAAGCTAGTATTGTAACATCCCTAAATTTTAAAGACTCGTATTATGATGCCTAGGACCGATTATTATTTGTGGGAATAATTAGTCGTGTCTCGGGGATTATTATTAGAGGAAAAGTCCAAGGAAATTCCATTCCGAAATTAATTACGACTTAGTCATGGTTAAGTGAAATATTTAAGCTGAAGGGCATTATCGTACTTTCACACCCAACCATTTGGTAGCTGACCCCTTTTAACACTCAGCCACACTCCCAAGTACTTAACCATTCCTCCAAACTTCAGAAAAATAAAAGCTGGAAATAGAAGGGGGAAGAGAAGAGGAGGGGCGCGAAGGGAAGAGAAGAGAAGGGAGGAAGGGATCATCAAAATCTTGGTTGCATGTAAGTGTTTTAACCTCCTCTCCACTCCATTTTCGTTTTCCCTTCCAATGGTACCACTTTCACAGCTTGATTCTCACTCTTTCCCTCATCTCCATTGATACCCATGAAGCTCCAAGTGGTGAAAATGGTGGAGCTATGTGTTGATGACTTGCATGTTCAGTTTTGCTGTTGAGAAGGGGAGGCCTCAAGCTTGCATTTCGATTTGAGAAGGGTGTGAAAGATTTGGATTGCTGTTTCAGTTAGAGAGAAAGGAAGCCACTGTTCGGGTTTGAAATTGGTTTCTAGCGGAGATAGTTCGTCGCTTTCGGTTCGACGATCTCGCCTCTCGGTTCAACTCTCGGACTTCGTCAACGGGTGAGTTCTACTCACGATAGGGCATTTTGATATTCTGAACTTGTTTTCGATATGGAATCCCTTGGTCACATTTTCTGTTTACAAAAGACTTAGAACTGAAAAGCGTTTTTGGGTCAAAACGGTATTTTACGGTTTAATGAGATCTTGACTTAAATTGTTGAAATGAAATGAATTGTGTACTACTAGAAATATATATTCTGGGAATTTTCTGAGTTTCAGGTGATTGAAATTAGAAATCGAATCGGACGAGAACGGAGAGCGAAAATGAGGAAAGTGAGAAATTCTGGTAACAGACACAGGTCGCACGGACCGTGCGCCCCTGGGCACGGGTCGTGCGCCTGCTTCGGGTTGGAAGTATTGGAAACAGAACGGGACGCACGGGTCGTGCGCCCCTGGGCACGGATCGTGCGCTTCCCTCTGGTAGATGGGTCTTGAGTAGTGCACCACGCACGGGTCGTGTGCCCCTGGGCACGGGTCGTGCGTGTAGTTCTGTTACCGGCTTCCGTTTTTCTCGTTTTGTTGCTCCGTTTGATCCCGAACCCTTTCTAATTTCTTTCTCAACCATTCAAAAAGGGATTGCCTCACTGAAAACCTTATTTCGAACTTGTTCAACTCATGATTTTGAAAAGAAGTTGAAAGGTATATTGATCGAAAAACCGAAACCCTAGTATACGTGTGGGTACACCGTCTGATGGATAGAATGAATATATATATTTATATATATATCAACTGTATATGATTATAATGCCGGATGTCTATAGATTCATCAAAACGGGTTATAAGTCAATAATACATTACAATATGATTATAATGCCGGATGTTTATAAATTCATCAAAACGGGTTATAGATCAATAAGATATAAATTATCTAAAAAGATATTGTGATTGATCCTTTGGTGATCGGAAAGATATATATTATCTAACTCTCGAGAAATCGTTATGTATTGTCATACATAAATCGCGTTGGGTGACGACCCGACAAGTAGCATACTAGGGAGGGTAGTCATGACCCCTTACCTAGGCCCTGAATGTGTTTTGGCGTGGTCAACTCACGGGTTGCCGGGATTAGCAGTGGTGCAGTCGGCTTGTGCTAAGTTACTGATTATAAGTTAACATTGCCGGGATTAGCAGTTGTGCAGTCGGCAGATGTTAAGCTGTAGCTACCGGGATTAGCAGTTGTGCAGTCGGTTGAGCTAAGCTATTAAAAACATAAAAGAGAACACGATTTGCTTGGCATTTCGATTATGGCTATTGGTAGCTAATTAAACATTGTTAACGGTTTAATAATTGAACCGAGTGTCAGTGAGGGGGCACGGTAGGACTCACTGAGATAATGTTATCTCACCCTATCCATATTTGTTGTTTTTCAGAGAAGCAGGGAAAAAGGAAGACTATAGTGCACGAGTAGTTGATATACTCTTGGAGGTGCTGAAGACTTAGTCATTTTCTCCTTGTTCTTTTGTTGTCCTATTGGTTGTATAAACTTGTATTGATTATGAGTTATATGAACCGTTTATGTTTCTGTTCGGTATTTGGACTTGGATATTGTAATCCACTCGGTATGGAACCGATAAACTTCTATTTTATGAAGTAATGTTATTTCCGATTATGTTTTATTTCGGAAAAAGTTTGTATGTCCAAAACTTAAACAGGAACTGTGTCCTCTGAATTTCCGCAATCTGTGCATCCTTCGGTCTCTCTACATGTTAGAAATACCGGGGTGTTACACCCAACCAACTGTTGGTGGTGTGTCCAAGGTTCTTGAGAATGAAGATGATGATGCTGTTGATCCACATCTTGAGCGCATTAGAAATGAAGCTGGCGGAGATGAAAGTTACGAGGAGGTGCCTAATCTGTACTTGCTATAGTTTTTATTCTCGTCTTTAATTCATGAATAGCTTTTGGTATATTTGTGTTCTAATTTAAGTAATTGAGGGAACAATATTTGAGTATATCCAACAGCATCTGAATATATTTGAGCATGAAAATTACATAGTAAGCTTGGAAGTTTGTTTACATTTCGGTTTTGCCATTCTTAAACTTGAATTTATGTTATGCTGTCCATCTGTCCTTTTCAGTTTCACATGCTTTCTCTATTGCTTATGTTTTGGTTGGGTGCATTTGTTCTGTACTTCTATGCATGTGTGTTAGGGCCTAAGGTTGTCACATCGGCCCAAGCTGTGAAAAATATATTCAAGGAGAGAGAAAAAGGGAATCCAGGGAAGGGATTAGTGGTGACTAGTGAGCTGATGCTTAGAAAGAGAGGGAAAATAACAGAATTGGTTGTTCGGGCCAATCATTATGAATAAGGATTGGATAGTGTGGTGAGGTATCTTTTGTCGTTTCGTTAAGAATTAGTTATGGATAGGAAGCACTAGCTTTCTAATTAGGAGCCCAGCTCTTGGACTGTAGGATATTCTCCTCTGTAAGAATTCCTTGACAGTAATACAACTTGTTTATTCTCAATTTCCTGCATTCTTTTACTGTCCTATTAGTGTTCTGCTTACTGATTTGTAACAATGTGAGCATGTCTCCCGTGGCAGGATTTTTCTCAAGTGTGGTTTCCTTTTATATTTATTAATTTATTAATCAGTGGCAAATGTCTGCAGGATTCAGATCAAACCAACAACTGGTTGTATATCTTGCTTTTTGCCTTTTGATTTGAGTTTTATTGTGTACTTGAGTTTTATAGATCAACATATGACAGGTTGTTGATGCATAAAGGAAAGACCAAAGCTGCAATTGGTTATAAACACCTGTGGATGTCCAAAAAGCTATGGAGAAAAAGTTTGAGATGGCACAAACGTTAGTGGCAGGAGTGTAGGACACGATTGAATAGCGCTAGAAAGAATACATGGAGAGGGGTACAATTTTTCATAAGCTTTGGTTTGAATTATTTGATGCATATTTATGCAATGTTCACTTTGATAGAGCATCATAAGCTTGATGCTCTATTTTTTATTGTTAATTTGGGTTACAGATTGCTTCTAGTGATTATGCAAATTGTTTGTTCACATTGCTTCTACTGATTATAGGTTGGCCTTTTTCTTCACATTTTTTTATTAATTAATGCTTAATGTTTAGGAAATCAAGTTGTGGTCAGTGTTGTTATTATTTCATGGTCCATGTTATTTGCTATAGGATTTGGATGTGTTTTTCTTAGGAGTTCATATGTCAAATATCTGGCTTTGTGAAACATTTAATTGAGGTTCAGTGTTATGCAATTGTAGGAACAACTTTATTGGATGATTTGTTTCATTATTTGGTGAGTTGTGTGCAAGAGAGAAAAAAATTGATGCTTAGTGTTATTAATTTGAAATGTCTTTCCTAAAAATTGACGTTCAGTGTTATGCAATGTGTTTTTCCTAATTTTTTTTAAAAAAAGGTGACGTTTCTAATCGGTTATCTAAAGAACCGATTTTAAATGTCTTTTTTTAGTACATTTAAAATCGGTTGTTTGTATAACCGATTTAAAATGTCACATTTTGAATCGGTTATTTAACCGATTCAAAATGTCCCTACATTTAGAATCGGCGCATTTGGAATCGGCCAATAACCGATTCCAAATGTGCCAAACAACCGATTCCAAAAGCCTTTTCTGCAATCCCTATTTCGTAAATTTCGGTTTACGAAATCAACTAGCAATTTATTATTCGATCAAATGATAAATTGAGTCATGGTTATTACAATCTCGCGAAACCAATATTTAATTGCTCAATTATATGAAATGCACACAATTTATCCGAATTGTGTGAATCATTGTGGGAATCATGGCACAAGGGTAAAACCGTCATTTCGTCTCTTAATGAGGAAGTGTCATTGATGAAATAACGGATTGGGTCCTAATCGTGCTAGGATTATGGAGATGTTATTTAAATTGCTAGGTCACATGGATTGTTGGGTATTTGAGGGATTGAAATGGACCTAAATGGATATTAAGGAACCAAGGGCATTTTAGTCATTTCCACAATCTTCAAATCATTAACCCCAAAATTAATCTTCACCAATCATGCCTTTCAATTTCCCTAAGATCATAATCAATGATTTTAATAAGGGTTATGAGTTAATTGTGAGTTAAGTGATGGTTTGGTAATAAGGGCAAAATGGTAATTTTACGCTCATTTAAAACACATAACGAGATGACCTTCTCCTCACAATCAGCAATGCTGAATGCCCAGAATTGAGAAAAAACTGAAGTAAGCTAGGGAGAGAGAGAAGGGAGACGTGTGAGAGAAAAGGAAGAGAAGAGGGAAGAACTTCAAGCTTCTTCGATGCATGTAAGAAATAAGACCACCATTCTTCTCCTTTTTCCACCCACTTTCCAATGATATCAGTTTCAATAGTTCATTCTTCTCGTAACTCATTTCCTCCATTGATTAACCTTCAAGCTCTCAACACCAAAAATGATGTTTTGGAGTTTCTATGGCTTGCAAGTTATACTTAGAGCAAGAATAGAGTTTTAGTGTAGCCGCATTGTGCATTGCAGCAGTAAGAGGAAGAGTTTAGTTGCTGAGCTGAAGATTGAAGTCATGGTCTGTACATAGGAGCTCAATTTCGTGGCTCATGGTGGTTGTAAGTTGAAGGTATAAGCTCACAACAATTTCTGCTCAAGAAACAGTTTTGACCATGTATGGTAAATCCTCCGTAACTCCCTCCATAGTTATCAGTTGAATGTGATTTTTGCTTCTCTAGAAACTATACACAAAATCCTTCAGTTTAGGCACAAGAACCACTTAATGTGACTGAGTATTATGGGAGAAAAATGATTTACAAGTTTTACTTTTGAATCAGGGTCAGTTTTGAATCAATCACAGTGTTTTAGCCATAACTCCCTGAATACTCATCATATCAGTGTGGGGCTTGAACCATGGGGCTTGAACCATATGAAAGTAGACAAAATTATCTACACATTAGGCACTGGTTTGAATGATTTTTGTTAAGAATTGAATTAGTTCTGCCTGATGCAAAACAGCTCACAGATGCTGCCAAACCAAATTTGAAGATAGTGGCCGCGTTCTCGAAGTTGAGGTTAGATCAAAATAAGAAGGCGATTTCATTGTTGATTGCGATGCATTTGGGTACGCTCCAGTAGCCGACTTTGTGGTCGGGCTAGTTTTGCAGTGGTGTTGAGTTCATTGGAGCGTGGGAATCAAATTCGGGGATCGTTCGAGCGGTTACGTGTTTATGTGTTTCGAAGTCTCGACAAATTACGTGATTTTCATCACGATCGGTGAGTTTTACTCACGATTAGGGTTTTGTTTACTGTTTTTGAACTATTGGCATTTCTGGTTTTGTGGTTAAAATTGGATTTCGAAAGATTTATCGAGTCGAAAACCGTTTTTCAAAATACTCGCGTATTACGGGTTTTACAAAAATGTATATATGTTATTGTTGAGTCATTATTATATGATGATTTTCATTCAGTTTGCAACCAAAATGTCGGTGGTTTATTGTTTGATTCAGCCAATTGCTAAGGGTTTTAGCATAATTTTAGTTTTTTGTAATAAGTGTGGAGCTGTAACAAAATGTATGAAAAACCTTCAATTTGATGTGGCGTTTACTAGCGAACCAGACACTTGCCTAGTGACGAAACGGAGAAAAGAAGAAAGGAAAAAGATCAGACAGCCTTCGCACCAAGCAGCCAGAAACTTTGGTTAAAATATCAGTTTTGCGTTTTCTGAATCCTCTCTTCCGCTTGGGAACAATTCTAGGGTTTGGAGCAGCAGCTGGAGGTGATTTTGGGGCCTTCCCAACACCTTGGGAACAAGGTTTTTGAGGTTCTCATGGATCCATCTCTATGTAATCTTCTTCTACTCGTTAATCTTATCTCTTTTATGCCATGTAATTAGATAGTTTTGATTTGGGAGAGATGACTCTTCCTTAAACCCTTGTATGAATGCTTTGTTATGGTCAAGTCAAGTTTTTATTCATTTTATCCATTGCCTATGCCTTATGTTCTTAATGCTTTACAAGTACACATGATATTTGTATCGATCTAGGTTTATCATCACCATAGGAATGTGGGTTGTTTGCTGGAAATTGGGGCTTAGGTCACGACTTGAATTATCATAGGAATATGTAATTGGGTTTCGTGAATTCTTATTTCATTTGGTCGCCATTGATGATCGTAGGGGTGGGAATTTGTGTGAGTGAATTGTTTATTTCTTGAACTTAATGCTTTACCCTTTGGCATGAATCACCTAAGGAATTAGGGTAACTCTTAGGGTAATAGGGGTTTTGAGACAAGGGATTGTTCTTAGCCTAATTTAGTGAATTGAATCGGATAATTTGGATAATTACTTTGAGAGTGGCTGAAGGTCATATAAGAGTAGAGGGGAGATGAGTCGATCCCAATTCGCTTCTATCTTACTTTATGTTATTGCACTTTCTATTTCGTTGTTACAATAAACCAATTTTATCAATAGTGTTACGACTTAGAATTAATAATTTTCCTATTGATAATAAAACGCAATCTCTGTGGAATCGACCGGTACTTACCGTAAAATTATATTACTTGCGACATTTGGTGCACTTGCCAAAAAGTCTAACAGTTATATTGACTTTTGACTGGAACTATGTGCTGGAATACAATATACATTATCTGTTTTGAGGTTGGATTTTGATCGGAATTGGGATTGGACGCGAACGGAGAAGCGAAACGAGAGAAACGGAATGAAATCGAAAGACAGAATAGGGCACATGAATCGTGCGCCCCTGTTGCACGAACCGTGCGCTAGCTTTGCAGGATAGCTAATTAAAATGGTGCATCACGCACGGGTCATGCGCCCCTAGGGCACGGACCGTGCGTGTGGTTCTGTCTCGAGGTGCAAATTTCTCGTTTCGTCGCTCCTTTCGATTCCAAACCTCTTCTAATCTTCTTCCCAACCAATTACGATGATATTACCTTGATAAAATCACTGTTTTGAAGGTGTTCAACTTGATTTTCGAGAAAATGTTTTGAAAGTATAAATATTCGAAAAACTGAAAAGTAGATCGCGTGTGAGTACATGTTTTGAATAACTAATCGGACTATGTGTACAACTTGGTACTGTATTATAACGCCGGATGTCTAGTATCGTATTCATCAAAACGAGTTATAGAACAACGAAAGATATAGATCATATCGAATATAAAAGTGGGCCCAATGCGGGTGTTATATATAAATTATATCAAGTTGGGTGACGACTCGACGAATAGCATACTAGGCGGGGAAGTCATGAGCCCCTACCCTAGGCCCTGGAAACGTTATGGAATAGTTACTAACGGGGGTTTATCGTGATTGTGGCTGTTTCACAGACGATGTTATGCTAAGTTCAATACACGATTCACCGGGATTGTGGCTGTTTCACAGTCGGTGTTTCGATTGGTAAGCTTGTAATGGTAAAGTAACTTACAAGGCTTAAAATAAATTAATAGCACATTAAATATCGTGATTGTGGCGGTTTCACAGACGATGTTATGCTAAGAATGTATATACGCAAATAGTTTATAAATTTAACTATGTTGCAACGGTTTTATAATTGAACCAAGTGATGGTGAGGGCTTACGGTAGAACTCACTGAGATATGTTATCTCACCCTTTCATATGTTGTTGTTTTTACAGAGCACGGGAAATAAGGATAGCAGGCGGCATGCTCAGTTATCATGCTCGAGGAGAAGTTGGAGAATTAGTCTTTCATCCTTGTTTTTGATTCTGATGTTGTCTCTGTATTCGGTCTTGTGACTCGAATTTGATTAATAATGTGTAAGAGTTTCCGCCGTTTCTTTCAACGATGTTTATCTAAGCAGGAATTTTTATACTCTGATGTAAACCAATATGTATGTTTAGGTACTTCTTGGTATTTCTTTGTTTTAGAAATACCGGGGTGTTACATTTGGTATCAGAGCAGTTCGGCCTTGTCAGACTTAGTGACCTTCTGGTCAAGACGTTAGATCGAGTCAGCTAGGGACTTAGACAATTAAAATGTCAGAACCTTTCAGTATATTATGTGACGTATTGAGTCAGGATCCAGTCAATGTTTCATGTAAATTACTGAAAATTTATGACGCTTAGTTGCCTCAGCCCCGAAAATGTCTGAAACCCTAAGCCATAGAATTCCCAGCCTTCTCGTTTCGTCAGAGCGCGCAACAGAAGCAGAGGGCTACAAATGACATTTGGGAACAATGATGGACATCCGCGATGGTTCGAGGAAACTGTGGGCGACTGTTCAGTCAATGAATATGATACAACTAGTGAGTCGCAGCGTAAGACGTCATAGGTCTTACCGAGAGTACAAGCTAAGCAAATCCATTGGGCAGTAGTCATGTCAGTATCCTGAGATCTATCAGATTAGATAACACTCGAAATTAAACCCTGACCATTTCTTAGTCAGCCTATCAATTATCGAAATACTGTTCATAGTAAACCTTACCTTCTGGCATGAACAAAACCCAGTTTAGGTAGCAGTTAAGAAAGTCCTTTTGGATAACCCCGTCCCCAAGCATAGATCCCAATTCTTCTTCTTCCGAGTCACAACGTGACAGGTGATAAAGCCAACTGAGTAAAGGTCCATCGTCAGTATTGACTAGCAGAATCACAATGCGCCGATCAGGTTAAGTCCCGATCAGGAATTATGAACCAAATCCTTTTAAAGCGGGTTAGTATGTGGGATCGGTAGAAGTGACCTTATTTCATTCCGCTGACTAGAAGCATCCCGATCACGGTCTGTAAGAAATTCTCGTTAGTCTTCTGACTCATTTTGTTCATAACTTCTGCTCCGGAACTCCGATTTTTATGTTCCGAGAGGCGTTGGGAAGCTAACGAAAATATCTACACCTCTGAGTGGGTTGTTGTAACACCCCGTTTTAGTTATTAATTTATGTGCAGATATTAGCAATTTGCGATATTTTGTGTATGCCTTTTTTTTATTAGCATATATTTAGAAAATATATTATTATGTCTTACATATTTATAATCATACATTATATTTCTTAATTATCAAATTACTATAATTTGTGTGGTTTTGGGAGATATTAGTTATAGGAATATACTACCTTAGTGACATATTATTTTAGTAATATTATTATGAAGTCTAAATATATATGTATGTTAACTAAGATCACCTCATCAATAGCGATGAGGCATGAAAGCTAGGAAGGGTATGGATAATAATTGGAAAAAGGGGTGGGTTGGATCCGTGAGATACCAGCGTGAAGATGGATCTTGTTTCAATTCTTTTTGGGGTATTGCTTTTCCCACACCCCCTCCTACTCGAAACACACCCCATAAGGGTGTGAAAAGACCAAAAGGCCAGGCCAAACCTCTTTTTTTTCACGAATTTTCACCTGTTCGAACACGGGCATTCGAACAGGTTCGAATGACATCGTTCGAGTGTGTTAAATTTTGACTTCACACCCTTTTGGGCGTTTTTCACCTGTTCGCATGAGGTCATGCGAACCTGTTCGCATGACCTCATTCGAACACATTCGAACGACATCGTTCGAGTGTGTTAAATTTTGACTTCACACCCTTTTGGGCGTTTTTAAACTGTTCGCATGAGGTCATGCGAACCTGTTCGAACAAGGTCGTTCGAACAGTCATAAAACACGTCCTCGCAGCGTCTCACGCGAGGTTATTTTTGGAATAAAATTTGTTAAGGGGTGTGAAAGAGTAGGAGGGGGTGTGGGAAAAGCAAAACCCTTCTTTTTGTTTTAAATCCACTATATGTAGCCCACTTTTTAAAGCCCATGACCTGTTCTTACCTAGCAATTGCAGAGCACGTAACTTTTAAAAAGAGAAAAGAAGTTATTCATCGTCTTCAACACAGCGAAATAGTGCCTAACTCCATACTCAAACTTCAATCTTCTTTCTTCTCAATCTCACTCGTTAAGCCGTCATTTGGTCTCAAACTTCACCACCCAACACGAATTTATCCTCTGAACCTGTTTCTGACCTCCGTTTCATAAAAAAAAGCACTGTTTGTCACGAATTTTAACTCTGGGCGGACTGTTTTTCGCACTTTCCGACCACCACAGTTTCCGGTTGGAAAAACGGACGCCGTTTACGGATTCTACGCGTCGAAATCTTTGGGAAGCACTAGTTTCTTTTTCGTTTCGGCGAAGTTGACGTCAGACCCCTTTTTTTCGGTGAGACAGTCACCGTAATTCAGTTTTTTTGTTCCTTTAGACTTCGTTTCAGTTTTAGAAATTCCAAAATAATCTGTTTATAATTACTATTGTTTTTGTCCAGTCGTATTTCACTCTCTATACAACCTGTGGATTTTTCTTCATGCCTGTTGAGTGCTGAACTGTCGCTACCAGCAGACTTTCTTGCTCTTGTTGATACCACAGATTATTTTTATCAAGGTAAGGGGGTAGTTTGACTCTTTAGTAGTGAGTAGGTGAGACGATGAGCAATAGGGATGTCCCATGATCCCTAAACTTCGCGCAGCCTTAAGCGAATTAGTACCATTGCCATTGCGATGGGAAGATTATTTAGTGATATTTATAAATGTGTCTGATGGTTGGAATATGACTTGGTAATTTCGTAGTGTTGATTGAATAGAAATAGTGAATTTAGGGTATGTTAATAGTCAAATTCTATGTCCTGAGTTCTTATGTCAAATGAGGTTGGTTAGTCTTGACTAAATTAATAATTGATCCCCATTAATTCTGGTTGTGTGACTTTATAGTTGTTTAAATGAGATATTTGTTGCGTTGCTAATTAAACCTCCTGATATTGTTGTTGCTGTTGTTGTTGTTGTTGTTAAAATGGTACATATGCTAAGACTGTTGTCGTGGTTGATGTTGTTACGTAATATTCAATTATATACTAAAGTGGTTAAGTTGATATGGTTGTTGTTGCTAATTAGTGTTACCTCTTATATTAAAATTGTTGAGTAATAATTGTTATGATTGCTGTTGTTGTTAAGCTGTTGTTGTTGTTAAGTGGTATTCCACCAAATAATAAAATTGTTAAGTCATTGTTAAATAGTATTAAACTTTATGCCTAAGCTGTGAAATGGTCGTTGTTGTTAAATGGTACTTTTAATAAAGTGCTTATGTTGTTGTTGTTGTTGCTAGACACTACATTTGAATAGGTTTATGCATCATGGTGTCCACATGGTCGTTGTTGCTGTTGTCCCTGTTGTTACTATAGTTGTCGTTGCTGTTGTGTTAGTAGGCCATTATCGGGCAAGGTATCCCATTCGGGCATGGTTTTCCGGTCCTCACATTGTCGTTGTTGTTGTTGGTAGGGCATTATCGGGCAAGGTATCCCGTTCGGGCATGGTCTCCCGGTCCTCACATTGTCGTTGTTGTTAGTAGGACGTTATCGGGCAAGGTATCCCGGTCCTGTTGTTTTTGAGGTATTACGGACAAGGTATTCCGAAACGGGCAAGGTATCCCGGCCTCGTTGTAGATTGGTCCACTTGCATGTAGTTATGGTCTTAGTAAATACATCTTTACATGGTAGTACGTTTGGTTGATGTTAATATTATATGTTCTCATGAACACTGTATGTGATGCCTTGTTATTCTGTCAAAATTGTTGTTATAAAGTGCATTGTTTGTCCATCTCTCTTACGATAAATGCTACTTGAGTGTATGATGACTAACCCCTTTGTTGTGGCTATGCATACACCATTATGTATAGAGGATGTACTTGCAGATGTTGACGTTGATGGAGCCGAGGAGTGATTTTGCTCTCAGAGTTATCCGTAGTTAGGATTAGCTAGTTTATGTTATGGAAGTTTATTTTCCGATGTGCTTTTGTAAGGGTCGGCTCTGAATCGCTGTGACATCGGGGATTTGGATTATTTGCTTTAATTAGATGCTGGTGCATTTATGTTATTTTTTTATTTTTCCGCAAGTTTGTGAATGTGACAATTTTACCTCATTGGATTAAAGTTTTATTTCAGACAAAATCTTGTCTCTGGTTATATTTCATATTTATGCCATGACGGGGTAGAGGGTGTCACAGTTGTGAACCATGTCTCAAATTTTATTATGAAGTGTACCTCTAATCTAATCTAAACAGTAAACTCTAAAGCATTCGTGGAGTGTGAACCTCCCTGTTTTGCGGGAAATTGGAAAGGATTTCCAATCACTCGGTTTAGACTCCTAAATACCGGTTTAGGATGATGTTTACTGTAAGTTTTTCCAAGAAACCTATTTTTTGGAAATTGTCATTAGTAGTGATAGCCATTCAACCCTTGGAAGTGGTTCCGAAGTCTTAGACTGTAAGGCCTCAACTAACTGGTTGGAAGAACGAGAAGCTTAAGGTCACCTAAGTGGCGAACATGATGTTGTCATGGAAGTAGAACTCGTTCAGAAGATTGATTGATTAACGTGATAGTAATAATTATGTTTGAATAGTTACGGAAATTCGGAAAGAAGCTAGGCCAAGGAAATTCTAAATGATATATACTCAGATTTTGTGAATCAATACGAAGACGCTTATGGTGTGCTCGTTTGATTCCCTAAATAACATTTTGTTTTCAAAATCCCCTTGGTGCCACCGCGGTTCCAATTTCGTAACTGATCCGAGAATAATTGCTACGCTAAAGTTGATCGATAAACCAAGGATTTCCTAAGATGACACTAAATCTTACCTTCTAAGGAAAACCTTATATCCTTCTAGTAAGATTCCTAATACCGAAATTCTTATTCCCTTAGGGTCTGAGTGATCAAGACCGAAGAAGGCACAGGTATCAAAGTTCTAGCCTGGTCGATCTAGAAAGACAGCTGAATTTGGAATTGTTCTGATTATGGCACAACGTACAATATTGTTTCTACGACAATCCGACAGTCTGGATATGTGTAGTAAAAAGCTTTACCCACTACGCTATTTTGATGGAAGAATATCTAAGGATGAAACACATGTCAGCCTGAGACTAAATGATTGGACAGCGAGTGTATAACACATGAGTCCTTGATAGTGAATCCTATAACCATTTTGTGTAGTCTCTCGAGACATTTGATTCATGCCTGTTTTTCACCACAAAATACAAATCCTTGTGTGAACCTTGAAGTTTTATTTTGGTCTAATTCGAGAAAAGGATTGAAAGGAAATGAATTTGATCGAATAAAATAGCGGTTTAAGAAAAACAACGTTTTCGACACAGCTACAGAATTAGGAGCCCGAATCATGCACCCTAAGGCCCGATCTGAGCACCCGACTCTGTCCCTATTTTAAAATAAACTATCCGCCTTACTTTCGACTCAATGTCATTCCTGATTCCTTCCTCAACGAACCAAATTATTTTAATCTGAAAAGAGCCCAACTCAAGCATGATAAGGGAGATTTGTGAGATTTTGATCACACAAATGGTTGATTTCAACAAAGTCACACTTTTATTCTCATTGTTGACATAGTAAATTTTAAAATCAGCGAATGAGATTACCGCTTTGTTGAAACGTCGTGCATTGAGTAAGGTCATTTATAAGTTGGGGTGAATTAACGTTTTGGATAATCGGATTTTTCAAAGTATCAATATTTGAAAACCCCATTGAAAAGAAGTTTATCCAAATGGAACGATAATACTTTCCAGTTTTTTTTTAAATTAATGTAATGAAAGGACATTTCACTACAATTTCAGAGTTTCATGGGTCGAATTGCAAGAAAAATCATTTTCTACATTCATTTGGACTGAGAGTCAACCTATTTTATAAAATAACTTTGTCTACTTCAGTCAAAATTTTTAGTAAAATGAGTCAAGCGCTTATGTAAGCGTAACTCGGGAAGAGAAGAAAACTGTTCTTCCTGATACTGCATGGTTTGATTTCAAGGTAATCCTCTCATAGACATCGTTTCTTCCAATTCAAGCTTCGGCCAAGTAGGAACCTTCTGAGTTTTTGCTTTGATGGTAAAGGACGTATAGTTACCCTAAGCTACAAGGTTGCGTTCTCAACAGATTGTAGGTATACCATTAGTCCATAGCTGCTAATGTCTGCAATCGAAAGGTCGGAATAGTTGATTATCGAATAAAATTGCGTGTCAACAAGGTATAGAGGATTGGAACGATTTTGAGGACAAAATCTTTCAAGTTGGGGTGATTGTAACATCCCTGTTTCGTAAATTTCGGTTTACGAAATCAACTAGCAATTTATTATTCGATCAAATGATAAATTGAGTCATGGATATGATAATCTCGCGAAACCAATATTTAATTGCTCAATTATATGAAATGCACACAATTTATCCGAATTGTGTGAATCATTGTGGGAATCATGGCACAAGGGTAAAACCGTCATTTCGTCTCTTAATGAGGAAGTGTCATTGATGAAATAACGGATTGGGTCCTAATCGTGCTAAGATTATGGAGATGTTATTTAAATTGCTAAGTCACATGGATTGTTGGGTATTTGAGGGATTGAAATGGACCTAAATGGATATTAAGGAACCAAGGGCATTTTAGTCATTTCCACAATCTTCAAATCATTAACCCCAAAATTAATCTTCACCAATCATGCCTTTCAATTTCCCTAAAATCATAATCAAGGATTTTAATAAGGGTTATGAGTTAATTGTGAGTTAAGTGATGGTTTGGTAATAAGGGAAAAATGGTAATTTTACCCTCATTTAAAACACATAACCAGCTGACCTTCTCCTCACAATCAGCAATGTTGAATGCCCAAAATTGAGAAAAACTGAAGTAAGCTAGGGAGAGAGAGAAGGGAGACGTGAGAGAGAAAAGAAAGAGAAAAGGGAAGAACTTCAAGCTTCTTCAATGCATGTAAGAAATAAGACCACCATTCTTCTCCTTTTTCCACCCTCTTTCCAATGATATCAGTTTCAATAGTTCATTCTTCTCCTAACTCATTTCCACCATTGATGAACCTTCAAGCTCTCAAGACCAAAAATGATGTTTTGGAGTTCCTATGGCTTGCATGTTATACTTAGAGCAAGAATAGAGTTTTAGTGTAGCCGCATTGTGCATTGGAGTAGTAAGAGGAAGAGTTTAGTTGCTGAGCTGAAGATTGAAGTCATGGTCTGTACATAGGAGCTCAATTTCGTGGCTCATGGTGGTTGTAAATTGAAGGTATAAGCTCACAACAATTTCTGCTCAAGAAACAGTTTTGACCACGTATGGTAAATCCTCCGTAACTCCCACCATAGTTATCAGTTGAATGTGATTTTTGCTTTTCTAGAAACTAGACACAAAATCCTTCAGTTTAGGCACAAGAACCACTTAATTTGACTGAATATTGTGGAAGAAAAATGATTCACAAGTTTTACTTTTGAATCAGGGTCAGTTTTGACTCAGCCACAGTGTTTTAGCCATAACTCCCTGAATACTCATCATATCAGTGTGGGGCTTGAACCATATGAAAGTAGACAAAATTATCTACTTATTAGGCACTGGTTTGAATGATTTTGGTTAAGAATTGAGTTAGTTCTGCCTGATGCAAAACAGCTCACAGATGCTGCCAAACCAAATTTGAAGATAGTGGCCGCGTTCTCGAAGTTGAGGTTAGATCAAAATAAGAAGGGGATTTCATTGTTGATTGCGATGCATTTGGGCACGCTCCAGTAGCCGGTTTTGTGGTCGGGCTAGTTTTGCAGTGGTGTTGAGTTCGTTGGAGCGTGGGAATCAAATTCGGGGATCGTTCGAGCGGTTACGTGTTGTTGTGTTTCGAAGTCTCGGCAAATTACGTGATTTTCATCACGATCGGTGAGTTTTACTCACGATTAGGGTTTTGTTTACTGTTTTTGAACTATTGGCATTTCTGGTTTTGTGGTTAAAATTGGATTTCGAAAGATTTATCGAGTCGAAAATCGTTTTTCAAAATACTCGTGTATTACGGGTTTTACAAAAATGTATATATGTTATATTGACTTTTGACTGGAACTATGTGACGGAATACAATATACATTATCTGTTTTGAGGTTGGATTTTGATCGGAATTGGGATTGGACGCGAACGGAGAAGCGAAACGAGAGAAACGGAATGAAATCAAAAGACAGAACAGGGCACACGAATCGTGCGCCCCAGTGGCACGAACCGTGCGCCAGCTTCGCAGGATGGCTAATTAAAATGGTGCATCACGCACGGGCCGTGCGCCCCTAGGGCACGGACCGTGCGTGTGGTTCTATCTCGGGGTGCAAATTTCTCGTTTTGTCGCTCCTTTCGATTCCAAACCTCTTCTAATCTTCTTTCCCAACCAATTACGATGATATTACCTTGATAAAATCATTGTTTTGAAGGCGTTCAACTTGATTTTCGAGAAAATGTTTTGAAAGTATAAATATTCGAAAAACCGAAAAGTAGATCGCGTGTGAGTACATGTTTTGAATAACTAATCGGATTATGTGTACAACTTGGTACTATATTATAACGCCGGATGTTTAGTATCGTATTCATCAAAACGAGTTATAGAACAACAATAGATATAGATCATATCGGATATAAAAGTCGGCCCAATACGGGTGTGGTATATAAATTATATCAAGTTAGGTGACGACCCGACGAATAGCATACTAGGCGGGGAAGTCATGAGCCCCTACCCTAGGCCCTAGAAACGTTATGGAATAGTTACTAACGGGGGTTTATCGTGATTGTGGCTGTTTCACAGACGATGTTATGCTAAGTTCAATACACGATTCGCCGGGATTGTGGCTGTTTCACAGTCGGTGTTTCGATTGGTAAGCTTGTAATGGTAAAGTAACTTACAAGGCTTAAAATAAATTAATAGCACATTAAATATCGTGATTGTGGTGGTTTCACAGACGATGTTATGCTAAGAATGTATATACGCAAATAGTTTATAAATTTAACTATATTGCAGCGGTTTTATAATTGAACCAATTGATGGTGAGGGGTTACGGTAGAACTCACTGAGATATGTTATCTCACCCTATTATATGTTGTTGTTTTTACAGAGCACAGGAAATAAGGATAGCAGGCGGCATGCTCAATTGTCATGCTCGAGGAGAAGTTGGAGAATTAGTCTTTCATCCTTGTTTTTGATTCTGATGTTGTCTCTGTATTCGGTCTTGTGACTCGAATTTGATTAATAATGTGTAAGAGTTTCCGCTGTATCGTGCAATGATGTTTATCTAAGCATGAATTTTTATACTCTGATGTAAACCAAAATGTATGTTTAGGTACTTCTTGGTATTTCCTTGTTTTAGAAATATCTGGGTGTTACAATAAAGGACGTAAATGAACATTTTAAAAAAGATAAATAAAGAAAACAAAAAACAGGAAACATAATTAACAACCACTGTTGCACCCAAAAAATCCGGAGGATCTCTCGCGTTCAATGAAGTCGCCATCAATATTTAATTATTAGAGAAAACATTGAAAAATCCCTTTAAAAAGAAAATGGTCTTGAAAACCAGATTTTAGGTTCGGGAGTCATTTATGTGTGGGGAAGGTATTAGCACCCCACGACATCCTTTTGAAAAAGGTTACCTTTGACTGATTGTGCAAAACTATATTAACTTTTAAAAATATTTATTTCCCTTTTATTATAAAACGAATTGAAAAAGACTTAAAAAAAATTATTTATTTTGAATTTTTAATGAGAGTTAGCAATGAAACATTTTTGGAAAAGACTAAAAAAGATTTTTTTATTATTGCACTTGACAGAGGTGGGCTCCCCTCTGCTCCTACGTATCTCCGGGTAGAGAATCAAAGGCTACGTTGTTCTTGGGTAGAAAATGTTTGTCTTTTGGTGTTTTTTATTATTTGAATGTTTTGAAATTTGTAAGACGTTCGTAATGACCAAACAAATAAACCCAGAGTGGCCACCACTAATAGTTCGTTTGAAAATAAAGGATGTTCACAATGTTCAAACGAGTTAAACCCAGAGTAATCATTGCAAATAACCGATTTGCGATTGAGTGTTTGACTATTTGAAAATGTTTGTTTGGAAACATGATTTTTAAAAAAAAAAAGAGTTAAGATGATTTGAAAATGAGTTGGACTCATTAATTTGTAAAATGTAAGGTAATCAAACCCGGACCGGACATTGAACCGGAAGAGGTGGCGGTTTAGGGGTTCTTGGGTTCAACCGGAATTAATTAAATATATTATTTAATATTTTTATTACAATATATAAAGGAAAAAAAACCATAATACCCAAAATTTCACACCACAAACAATTAAATTATGCTTAACTTAAGCTCAACAATATAATATCTAAGTCATTAGTTAAAGTTACACATAAAATTGGTAGGTATAAAAAAAACTCAAAGTTTGACATGTTTAAAATATATATATTTTAATGCATTATTTAGAAAGATTCTAATATCGCTTTATTTAGAAAAGATCACATGATGTAAGAAAATTGCAAACAATGAAGCTAATGTTGTTGAAAGGTGAATATCTAGTCCCACATCGGATGGCAAATAAGAAGAATGAGCTGTGTTTCTCTATAAATAGAGCTAGAGTGTGCACAACAAAATATAAGTGAGATTCTTGGCTTTCATAATATATAAAATATATAAATAGAGCCCTGATACTCATTTTGTTTTACAAAAAATAGTTTAAATTTTTTTATTTCAGTTAAAAAAAATAAAAAAAATAAAAAATAAAAAATAGTCATTTCTCAGAACCGGTTTCTGGCCGGTTTTTGCCGGTTTTTGCCGGTTCTTGACCGGTTCTGGCCGGTTTTGCCGGTTCTTGACCGGTTTTCCGATTTTTCACCCGGTTCTTTGGCCATCCGGTTCTGGGGTCTAACTGGACCGGACAGGGGTCCGGTTCCCGGTTCAACCGGTCGAACTGGCCGGTCCGGTCCGGTTTTGATTACCTTGGTAAAATGTGACAATGAGTTGGACTCATTGGTTTATAAAATGTGTGAGGATGAGTTTGACTCATTGACTAACAAAAGAATGAGAACAGGTTGCATAATGCAAAATAAATAATAAATATGAGAAGGTGAATGCATGAAATAGAGTGCAAACAACAAATAGAGTGAAGGTGTTAATAGTTCTAGGCTAGAACAAATTAGGGCCCATAATCTACATAAGAGAAAATAGTTGAATGGGGTGCTAAGTTGGGGTGTTCAAAACCGAACCAAACCAATAGAAAACCGCAAACTGTACCAAACCAAACCGAAAACCGCAAAAAACCGCTTCTTATTGGTTTAGTTCGGTTCTTTTTTTCATTGCACCGGGTGGTTTGGTTCGGTTTGCGGTTTTGATTATAGAAACCGAACCAAACCAAACCAAACCGCAAGTAACACTAAGACTTATTGACTTACAACCTTCCTTACTAACTTACTAGCCCAAATGCAACTAAAACCCAACTCTCACTCACTTACTAGCCCAAATACAATTAATTCTTTGACTCACTTACAAACAATCTATATTGTTATGCTATATTTAAAAATTACAATAAAATATTTAATTCAAATTCTTTTAAACATTGTCTTAACTATCTTAAAAGAATTAAAAAAGCGTAATTTATATACTACATATATTTGAGTTGATTTTTTCTTAAAGATTTAATTAGCCATTTTTTATGTTAGTTAATTTTAACTTAGTTTTAAATTATGTTTTGTCTTGGAAAAAACCGAACCAACCGAATCAATCCAAACCGCATTAGTTTGGTTTGGTTTGGTTCGGTTTTATTTTAGGAAGCCAACCGAACCAAACCAAACCGCATGTAGTTTTACCTTGCGGTTTGGTTCATTTTTTATCTCAAAACCGAACCAAACCGCACCGCGAACACCCCTAGTGCTAAGAGTGATTGACCTCTATGCATATTTTAAAAGTAAAAAACTGATTAACCAAATGTTAAAACAAAAGAGAAATCAAAGAAAGGGGGATTCCAAATGGAACCCTAAAATCCCAAATCTGGAAATGCTGCTTGCAGCAGCCGTGGGAAGGTCAGAGGCCATATTGAAGGCGACAAGAGAAGGAAGGAGAGGGAGAGGGTCGAGATGGTGTTTTTGGCTACGGTAAGGAGTTTCTGGTGTTGAAACCGCGGTGGAGAGAGGTTTTGGGCAGAGAGAGAAGCACGCCGGAGGGAGAACCGTCGTGGCGGCGCCGACATGCTACGATGGGTGGCGTACAACGGCCAAGGAGGGTCATGGTGGTGTACGCGATGGCAACGGAGGAGGGGGGAACGCGATGGTGTGCGCGATGGCGACGAAAACATCCGGAGGTCACGCCGGTCGGCGATGACCACCGCCGGTGGTGACGACGACGCGGTGGTGGTGATGTACAGGTTATTTCTTTTTCTATATCTTTGTCCTCCCAAACTAGTCTCTTTTGATTTTTGGCATCGATCTGTTTCTTCTATTTAGAGGTACGGTGTATGTTGGTGTGGTTTGAGCTTTGTTTGGAAGGGGTTTTATGAGTATGGTGTCATGGGCAAGAGGGTTTCTCAAATAATGAAAAGCTTGACAGCTCTACATCTTTCTTGGTTTCTATCTATCTTATTGTTTCTCTCTATTCTCTCTCAATTTTTCTACTATTTTGTATATCAGAATCGTTTTTTCCCTTTCACTCTTTTTTCTACGTTTTTCCTCCTTGTATTTCCTCTCTCTATTTTGTTTCTCAGAATTGTTCTCCCTTTCCTTTCTCTGGTTTTTTTTTACCGTTGATATGCACCGGTATTTATAGTCCCATATGTGTGGTATAGGTGTGGTTTAGAAGCACTGTAGCAAAACTCAATAGAGGACAAAAGTATAACAGTCACCGAGGAAAAAAATAGAGCAGCAAGGGAGTGGAGGGAGGCGTTGGCTGAGATGTTTTTGCCTAATATGGGAAAAGCAAAAAGATAAGGATAAAGAATATTGACGCCATTCTCAAAATATTTTTCAGCTAGGGCAAAACCAGGGGCAGCAACGCCCGTCCCTCTTTTATTTGAATTCATTTTAATTTTTTGTACCTTTTACTTTTTCATCTTTGTCTATACGTGTATCAAACATGTAAAATAATTACTTTTGGAATAAAAAGGCAACATTGACCATTCAATTTGAATTGTTTATTTGATTTTATTTTTCATCTTTTGGTTGAGAGAGAAGAAACTACCAATATTAATAATAAACAATAAATAATGAGCAGTAAAATAAACACGCATATATGACGAGAAGCGAACACGTATGCGCAACGAGAACAAAACCTATACACGGTTAGGAATGACACACGTGAACGACAAACATCATAACAAACAATATTTTGGATTTTTTCTAATAAATTTTAAATTAGTCGGACAAAATTAGGGTATAACAACCACTTACTAAAAGTTTTGGTAAAAAAAAAACCACTTACTAAAATGACTATTTTAATTAACTGGGAAAAGATAAATGACGTAAACAAATATTTTAAAAAGGATAAAGGACGTAAATAAATATTTTAAAAAAGATAAAAGACGAAAACGAAAAAACACATAATGGTCTAATAGCACAGTCCTATTTAACTTTCACTTAACGGAAGGACTATTTTAAACCATTTTGAAAAAATAAATGACGTAAATAAGTCTTTCAAAAGGTAAAGGACGTAAACGAGAAAAAAGTGAAAGATAAATGACAAAAACTGTATTTTAGCCAAATAAAAAATTGGTTCCTCTTGATCAATCCCCGCTATAAAAGTCTCTATCACTGTTTCTGTAACATCCCCAATTTAGCTAATTTTATTTATTGAAATTAGCAACAAAGTTATAAAGATAATTAATTACCTAATTTAAAATAATTAGACTTAATTAATTATAAGTCATAGTAATTTGATTTCCGATTATATATGTGTACCTTGATGATAAATTGATGGTTGATTAAGTAAGTCACATAGGGTGGTGTTTTAGAAACAATAGAGTGCAAATAGAGTGGAAGGGCAAAACGGTCTTTTCACGCTATTTTAAAGACACCCTCAGCTGACCCAAGACCAACACAACATACACTTCACTTTTGTTTGAAATCCAGAATTGAGAAAGAAGGAATAGTGAGAGAGAAAGAGAGAGCAAGGCGCGAGGGAGAGAGAGGGAAGAAAGGGAGAGAACTCCCACAATTCTGAATGCATGTTGCATTTCTCAACACCATTGGCATCAGTCTTTCACCCTCTTCGCACTGATACCAACATCTCCATCACAAATCACCATTTGAGAGTATCCAAACTCCACTTGGTCCAAATAGGAGTTTTGAAGCTTGCATGTTGTGGTTGAAGAACCAAAACCATTTCTGAAGCTCAAAAATCAGTACTAGAACCCTTTCTCAAGCCACATTGCTGTTTTGGGTCGTTTGGGATCGTTCGAGAGGATTTGAATTCGAGTTGTGGTGAGAAGTTTGAGTACGGGGACCGTTCGTGAAGTTACATTGTCATTTCAATCTGTGGATTCGTTGTTTGTGCGATTTTCATTGCAATCTGTGAGTTCTATACTCGCTTAAGGGTGTTTGTTTGATACTGAGTTGCATGTCTTTGATTCCATGTGTTCCACGTTTTTGTTTTAAAAGAATCGAGTCGAAAATCGTATTTTTAAACTTTCGCATTTTCGAAGTGTTTTGAATGATTGAATGTGTTTGCTGGACTGAATGTGTTTGATGCTATGTGTTGTTTTGTGTGCATGTAAGAATTGGGCATCGATCGGAACAGACATTGGAATCGGAACGGAATAGAAAATTACACGAAAACAGCATTTTCTGGAAAACTGATGTGGACGCACGGACCGTGCTCCACCGTCTGTTACTTGTGCGCAAAAATTTCAAGATGCGCACGGGTCGTGCGTCTTCACGCACAGACCGTGCACCAAGTTCTGTAACTTTGTTAAAAATTTTATAAAACGCGCACGGGTCGTGCGTCTATACGCACGGACCGTGCAAAAGCTTCTGTCACCCTATTTCAAAATACACCTTAGTCCATTCCAAATGATTCCAAGTTCCTTCTAATCATTTCCCCAAGGTTGCCCAATGATTATACTACAAGAATGCCATGAAATTGGGTACGCTTGAGATAAAATTTTCAAGTTATGATGATTATGAAAAATCGTACATTGGTAAACGCGAGTGTACACAAGTCAAGTTAAGATAAATGACTATAAGTCCATACAAGTCATGTAAATTCTCAATCCATGTAAATACAAGTCAAGTTACTTTCCCTTGAGGAAAGGAAGAATTACTTTCCCTAAAAGAAAGGTAGAATGGCATACATATAATAATATATGTATATCAAGGATGACGACCCCAGATTATTAGCATACTAGGGCAGGGAAGTCATGAGCCCGAACCCTAGGCCCCTTCCATGTAGCCCGCTTTCCAAAGCCAGCGGGATTGGGTTCACCGAGAATCATGAAAATAGAGTGATTTTGACGTGTTGTGCTAAGTTAAAGAAAAGATAAGACATGAACTGTAGTCGCTTATTAGGGCTACAAGTAATAAAGAAATATAACGCGTAGTCGCTTTATAGGGCTACGAGTTAGAAGAATATATGTCCACGTAGTCGCTTATTAGGGCTACGAGTTCAAAGAAATTATGTCCACATAGTCGCTTATTAGGGCTATGAGTTCAAAGAATAAAAGCATAATGAACCGCTAGAGTTAGTAAGGGGTCTCGATAGGACTCACTGAGATAATGTTTATCTCACCCTTTATTATTGTGGTTTTTACAGAGAAACAGGGAAAAGCAAAGGCAAAGAAGCACGGTTAGCAGGTGTGACTCTTGGAGTCATCAGATATTCAGCTTTATGTTTAGGCCTTTGTCCCTTTTGTTGTCTTTGTAATATCGATTGTATGACTATTGTTAGTAACAGTTGTAAATCGTTTCCGCTACTTATGTTTTGGGTATTGAACACCAGGATTGTATAAGTTTTAAGTCATGAGACTTAAGTACTTTGTTAAGTTTAATGAGGTTCATGGAACCATTTGATAATTATTTATCGAAAGTTTTTAGTTGTGTTCAATATTCAGTAACAGGAAGTTACTCTGATGTATGTCAAGTGGTGCACTTTGAATTTCTACAAGCTAGAAATATCGGGGAGTTACAGTTTCAGGCAAAAAAAGTCTCACTATCGATTACATCAGAAATTTCAGCGACGTGAGAATGTCGGCTCCTAAATTTGAATTGTGTATGACTATGTAATAGAGTATGGTATTTATTTGTCATTTATCTAAACTAAAAAAAATCTATGCTATAAAAGCATTAATTTGGCTGACATGGTCTCGAGGTTTACTAGTTCTTATTTTCGAGTGGCACAAGAACCACTGTTAGATTGGGGGATGGGTCTAAAGTGTTTGTGATGGGGAAAGGAAAGATTAGAATGAAGATAAAAGGCATAATACAGGTTATTAGTGATGTCTATTACATTCCAAGGTTAAAGAACAATCTGCTGAGTATAGGATAGCTGCAAGAGAAAGGATTGAAAGTAGTCTTTGAGAATAATGCCTGCAAAATCTTTCATCCAGTGAAGGGTTTGATAATTGACTCTCAAATGTCCTCAAATAGAATGTTTAAGACTCTAACTGAGGTAATTGCACCATCTTGTCTGAAGGTTACTGGTGATGAAGATGTTATTGGTGATTCATCATTAGGTTTTGAGTAAATTTACAAAACTACTTTTCCCTTTTAAGAAAAAAAAATAACAAACCATAAGCACATGGTTACTTTTCCCTTATCTATGCCTATGGTCTCCCACTTGGTTACTTTGGCAATTTCAGTGACATTGAGACGTTGACTCTCGGGTTCGAACCCTGGTGTGAGTAGTTGTAATGTGTGTGGTGTTTATTTGTCATTTTCATCTAAGTGAACCAAAAAATATATTTATCTATGCCTATATCTAAAGAAATTTGCCTTCAATAACTAATTTTTGAGTTTCTATTTTTAATTTTACACTTATTTAATAGCTGAAATATTAAATTTAAATACAACAAAAAAGGGGATGGAAGTTACACTATGAGACATACAATTAAGGAAAATCTTAACTTAATTTTAAAATTTGAATTTAAATTTTGTATAAAGAAGTGACTGAAATTGAGTTATAGATAAACACAAATAACAAATGAAATTTTCATTATATACACGGTTCATGTCATTAAAATATACTCACAACATGTAATAAAGAGTACACGGAGACCATTTTGCTTTACTCAATGAGTGTGTTTGATTTGCAAAAAAAAAGTAAGGGTTGGGAAAACTCTAATTGTATCTTGTTTGATTTGAAAATTGGCATGTATTGGACAAAAGAAGTGGGGTGAACGGGTGGTAGCCCCATGTTACCTACCCTGTTTAGTGAAAGTGCCATCAGAACCCGTCCATACTTGCACAGATACTCACGAGTACGAATTTTTGTAGGTGACATATATTTGTGGGTACATGCGATACTCATAAGTATATATTAAATTTACTTAAAAATAAGTTTTGCTGACAATATTATCTTCTTTTTTTGGCACCAATGAAGGTTGACTCAGTTGATAAGGAGTTGGCTCATACCCTACAAGGGTGTGGGTTCAACTCTCGCTGCCAGCGTGAGGACCTCTTTGGTGGGTGATCTGTAAGTACCTCTGTTAGTGCTCGATGAGCTGTGAAGCCTGCCCTGCCCCTGGTGAGCTCCTGGAGCCCAACTCACCGAAACTTTTATATACTGTAATATCTTCTTTTTTGATAAACGACTACATTACCTTTATAAATATTGTTTTCTATATATATATAATGAATTAGGCATTTATCCTATTAAATATTTGATGACTTATATTATTTGATGAAAGGAGATGAAAGACACTTAATTATTTGTAACTATGTGCAAGTACCGTATTACTTGTCTTCACCTAATTAATGTGCAGGTAATGCAACTAGGTACTTATTTTACCTACGGATACCCATTAACTACGTGCTCTGTCCCCATCATAGATTTTATTTGCGGGTAACGACAACTACGGGGTTTTTTTGTTGGCCGTAACCCTAGTACAAATTATTATCACAAGTACAAACAATCCAAAATACTACGACACCCTTTTTATTTCCTATTCCGTAAATATTCTCTCCCCTCCTCTCTCTTCTTTCTCTCCCTGTCTCTCCATATTTCTATCGCTTTTTTCTCCCTCCTTTATTTTCTCTCTCTCAACCTCCCTCCCCCCCTCCTCTCAACTCACTATCCCTCATTTCTCTCTCTATCTTCATCTCATCTCTCTTTATAATTTAATTTTATTCTATGACATATCTCATTATATATATATATATATATATATCATATAGGGTATTATAGTAAATTTTACATTTTTTATTGTCAATTGTCTACCAAACAATTTACAGCATAAAAATAAAAGTTATCCAAGTAAAAAAAATTGTCAAGATTACATGATTTTCGTTGATAAGTGGGCAAGGCCCAAGCCATTACAATCAAAAGACTGGTCCAGAAACCAAAGTCCAAGCTAGAGGGACCAAATACAAACATATGGGTTAAACATGCCACGTACAAGGTCACGGCCCAGAAAGAAAAGCAAAGGCCCAAATAAACTCCAACCCACATTAGAACCCAAACCGGGTCAAACCGAGATGCAAAACAAATACAAGTTGGTTGGGCAATAAATGCCAAATTTAATGCTATGCAAAGAAAGAAAGAAAGGGTGAGGTAGATTTTAACCCAAAATGGAAGATAGAGAAATTCTAACACCACGAAGAATACAAAGCAAAAATGAAAGGCACTAGGAAATCTCCAAGGCACCACGACGAGAAACTAGGTAACCAGAACCTCAACTTCTCACCCCTAGCGTATCATCAATCGCTGACAATCACGAACAACAGCCAAACGAAGATCTTCAGGAGGATGATGAACCCAATTCCCAGAGATCACTCCTCGATGCGCTAAGTTTGCAATAACACACGCCACCGTATTTCCATCTCTAGTCACCCAGGTAATCCCACAACCACCAAAATCTTCTCTGATCTTGTTTATGTCATCCACAATACCCCGATCTCTAATTTCATCTAATTGCCTCTGCATGTTTCAACAAGAATCTAGTTATCCGATTCTAGAATAACTCTCTAAAGTTGGAGGTTGCAACCCATAAATGCTGCCTCACGAAGACCAAGAGCTTCGGCCATAAGGGGGAGGTAGCGAAGATTCTCTTGAAAGACGCTGTTAAAATGGCACCTTTCTCATCTCTGCAAACTAGTCCGACTATACCCTTACCACTTGTCTTATCAAAAACCACATCTGAATTAGTTTTGACATATGGGGGGTTTCGTGGACTCCAAGAACAGGGGACTCTTTTAATTGAGTTGTTAGGGTTACTGGAGTAGCATCCAGGCGTGGAACTCCAAGAACAGGGGGGACTCTTTTAATTGAGTTGTTAGGGTTACTGGAGTAGCATCCAGGGGGTTTTCTAGAAAAACAAAGGAACTCTGCGCTTAGGGATTTGATCATATGGAGAGCCTCTAGGGGCTTGGGGTGCTTTCCTTCGAAGGTAGCCCCATTTCTAAACTTACAAATGCACCAAAGTGTATAGAACAACCAGGTACTTGTACTCTGAGAATCAACATCCATGTAGTTGATAGCATCCAAAATCCAACAATGGATACTAGTAAGGCCAATCCTGGAAGGTAGAGAGGAGATTTGGAGTCGAAACCATAGTGGCTCATAAAATAATCATTCCAAAAAGGCAAAGTCCCCCCGAGATGCTCTGTGCTTCCACACAAAAAGAGTGCTGAAATCAAAATTTTCTTCTAACTCTCTCTATCCTTTCCTTACGGGATCTGGTTCCATAAGGAAAACAATGGTCGACTTATGGCCTTAAATAAGGTCATTAAGTTCCTATTTGTCGTGGTTGTCGCCAAGCCACAACAATTCCAACTTATACAACTCATTTGGAGGTTGGGGGCTTGGATCGGCCTGCCTCCTTAGCCTTAGTTAAAAAAGTACCAATAGAAAAAGGATCCAAAGCCTCCACCAAATACACTGTCACAGTTGTCCTCATCAACAATTCCCATTTGCTTTTTCAAAACACCTGCATCAGCATTGCCCTCCTTATCATTGAGGATTGATTCCAAATTTCTTTTCTTAATAGTTAATCACGAGGCCAAGGTAAGGGCTAGATATTCCTTCTCTTGTTTTCTAATAGTGGTAGCAGTAGCCATTTCAGTGTGATCCTTAGGTGGAAACTCAACATAGTATTGAAGAGTGGCAAGGGAGATAATATTAGCAGGTTCCCATCCATTGATTAACTTCAGCAGAAATGAAGCATGGTGAATTGGCCCGCCTTTCTTCTCCATGTAAACTTAGGATCACTCTCATGATTTTGAGGGTTAGAGGGACCCCCTTTCTTATACCGTTCTGTGTTCTTCAATCTTTCGTTGATTCTCAAAGCTTCAATGAAGGAGATATCATCTTCTCCATATCTTATCTTATCTTCTTTAAGAGTGGATAATCTCTAATCACAATAGGTTCTGAAAGACGTATATCCTCGTTGAATAGATTATGTGGAATCCTTAGACAAATACACTTTCAATTTCCAACCTTTCTGCTTCCTTAGCTTTCTGACAAGCCTCTTTTGATAAGCAATAGATATCATTGGCATGGTAATCTTGAGTAACCCCTTTGCAAGGGAAGGAGTGTCGGGTAGGGCACTTGAATCCAAAACAGATTCTCAATTAAATCAAGCTCAACAGTTGAAGCTTCATGGATCCAATATTGAAGACAAAGTAATGATTCATATCGTACATGGGGGCTTTTTGGAAAACTTCTTTGGCCTGTAGTTCATGTGAAAAATAGAAAATGTACTTGTTGAACCCTCCATGGTCAAAGATGTGGAGATCTTATTAGTTACTCCAAGCCTTGGAGAGAATATCTTTAACATCATTTTTGTTGAGAAGTTTGCTAGCTAGAACTCGGCCAACTAATGATTTTCGTGCTAATGCAACATTGTTTGTGCTTGCAAAGATGAGAGGCTCAGTGAATTCCTCAGGGTTTTCCGGTAACTGAGGATGTTGCGAACTAGAAGCCATCAAAAACAAAATAAATAATCTACCAGAGACAGTGGAAGCACGGTCCAGAGCAAGAGGGAAGCCATAGATGCACACCAAGAGAAATACTCAAGAAAGAGTAAAGCCATAGAGTCCTCAAATACAAGGAGTAAGGAGGAAACTCAAGCAAAAAAAAGGCACCACAACCTATAGAACTGGGACAAATCCTAGTAGAGTAACCTTAGGGAACTTTTACTCACAGGAGGTTGTATCCTTTAATTTAAAGATGTGAGCAGTACTATATTGTCTAGTAGTTATGACTTCACCGTATACAGATAGTAGTCCTAAGATATCTATACATGAATATTGCATTTGACATGAAAACCCAATGAAGATAATATTTTTAAAAGATCACGCATAAACAAATAAATTGTATATGCACCAAGTATGAATCCTCCTTTTTTTGTCAAAAAAAGAAGTATGAATCCTCCACATCAGCATGTGAACTTGAATCCATAAATAGGAACAGTTGAATCATGATGTGGCTTTACAATTGTCGTCATCTTAATTATTTAATATAATAGATTCAAATTAATTCAAAAGTTAAATATTTAAAGTAATTAACTTGATATTGTTGAAAATGAGAATACATATTTTTTTTGGTGACAAAATGATAATACATATTAAATCACTTAAAAATAAATTTCTACATTGAGCTATAACAACATACAAAAGTAAACTGATTGAATGGTCACACAATTGCATCTAAACTGTTCAGAAAAATCCCATCCTCCACCCCACTAAATAATGCCATTCCAAACAGACAGGTATTGAATTGGGTTCTGAGATGCTCATTTTTCACAACAATGGGAAATTGAAAGTCATAACTTGCAGAATGACAAGTTTTTAATGATACATGTCATTGACATGTTTAGCCCAAGAAAAGAACTACAATTCTTGCTCATGAAAAAAATAACTACATATCCGGAATTAAATGTAAACATAACCGATACAAGTTACAAGTACACTGTCAAATCCTAAGGATTTCCGACCATCCTCTTCAGTTCCGCATTTTCATTCCCAAGAATGTCAACGCGAGACTGGAGAATGTTAATCATGGCTTGAGCACTCGTCAACTCGAACCTCATTGCTTCCTTTTCAACACTGAGCTTCTGCATTTCACTCTGCAACTGTTTGATGAACTTCACACAATTTGGAGGCATGGATGACTCGAGATTGGCCACGTCAAAATCTGCTGGCTGAACTGAGGCATGGTTTTCCTTCAATCCAAGTGTTTCTAGCAGAGAAAACTCCACCAGTGCAGACAGAAAATGTTTTTTCGGTGCAGTGTTGGTAGTTATTGTGGCGGTTGCCGGGAGTGTCATCGTAGCAGTGGTTGTTGTGGATGAACAAGTATCCTGACTATTACGGATTGAGTCTCCCGAAACATTAGAATGGTTGGAGTTCAAGTGATGGCGCCTTCTTTTGTATATTTGAGAGAAGGGCTTTGGAATATCAGTTTGGGATGATGGGTACTCATCATCCATATGCTTATGCTGCTTACAATCATCCTTTTCTGGCGATGGGTACTCAGCCATGCTCTCCCTCTTGCACACAGCAAGAAGATTCTGAGTTTCAATTGGTAGCTTGTTCACATCAAGTGGAGCTCTGTTGTTAGACTGAGTGTCCTGAAAGGATGTGTATACACCAATAAAAATGTTAAACCAATGAATGATGCATAAAATAAAAGAGAAAATTTGTGTCGTTCCCATAGTACTGTTGATGCTATCCTCCAATCACAGCAAACATGGATTATGTAATCTGTAGTATCTCTTATCATTCAGTTATTTTTTTTAAAAAAATGTTCACATGGTATGCTGCGTTTGGAGAACACCAACAGCAGAATGAGAATTCTATCCAAGTTTTCTCACAGAATAAAACAACTCGGCAAATAGATACACAGAAATGTAGAAGCTAATTCTTTCACAAATTACTAAATTAGCAGTTCTGAATTATCCAACGGACATAATTTCACCATACAACAATGACTTCAAAATTCAAATTGAGTGAATCTGTGGATAAACCTTATTAAAAATTGGCCCCCAAGTTTGACAAGTTTGAATTCTGTTATTGGTAATGGCCAAGACACGAAGGCTTGGTCCTTTGTTTTGTCGTCTTGTGTTTCCTACCATAAGGCTTTGGCTAGCTCGCGTCTAGTTGTTCAAGCTGGCCTCAGTGGAGATTCCTATTAGTTGGAAGCCTCCCCCTAATGGTTGAATTAGGCTTAACTCGGATGGAGCTGTGAAAAACTCACTTGGTGCAGCTGGTAGTGGAAGTGTTCTGTGTGATGCGAATGGTAACTAGATTTCTGGATATTCTCGTGCTCTAGGCCATTGCTCTGCCTATTTTGACTCATTGATTGTGAGCCAGCAACTCTGTTCTTCGCATAAGGTCAGTACAAGTGGAGTTGCTTTGGTTAACCGGATTCGTGCACTGCTTCTTCAGGATTGAGAGATGTCTGTGTGTTTCACTGCTATAAGGAAGCCAACATATGTGTGGATGCTAGGGCTTCTATTGGTTGTCATCATGATGTTGTTCTGGCTATGAATGATCAACCACCGGCTGTTGTGAGCTCGCTGTGGTTAGCTGATATTATGAGAGTTAGTACTCCCAGATTTATCCGATGTAGTTCGCTTTGGGCTTTTTGCCCTCTTTATGTCCCAAAAAAATTGAGTGAGGAGAGAGAAAAAATAAGCTAAACATATCATTATGGTTCAGACGCCATGAGAAAGGAGGAAAAGGGATCTACCATACCTTTCTTGAACTAACCTGCTGTAAGAAAAAAAGTCTGTTGTATTACAGGGATGCAAAAGCTAAAGTTAGTTGTTCAACCAAGTTAGTTAGAGGTCAATTCTAAGCTAACCTCAGTAAGTTATTTACTGTCATAGTGTCATCTATTGCTAAATATGTAGCTTTGTAATTATTATTATATAAACTGAATTGAAAGAGAATTCTTTTCTTCACTACTTCAATTTTATTAATCTGAAATTCTTTGAATATGATTTCTTCCCCATCCTCCATGATGAGCTCTACATTGATAGTCTGAGAACCTAAGGATAATCAATCAAGTCTGCAACACTTCTTGTTATGTGGAATCCTTAGACAAATACACTTTCAAAGACATGATTCCCACAGACTTACAAGCCTTCTCGTTGCTGACTTCTTTTCATTCCCAAAAAGGATTATAGGAAACTATGGATTCACACCAATGACTTTTTTCATGTAAAACATTTCAGCTGTTATCTCACCTAAAATTTGCTTGGCCACTGACTTTTCTATCAATCACCTTCGCAAAAGCCTCAATAAAAATTACATCACAGAAAAATCTGGAAGAACTCTAATTGGAAGTGGAAAGAACCCTTTACGGCAGAGATTTGTATCTGGAGTTAGGGTCGGGGAAGATTGAGTTTGGGGAAGAAAAGGAAGGGATCTAGAGAATTAGGGAGTTAGGAAATGTTTTTTGAGGTTATTTGCCACATAGGCAGTGACTAAGTTGTGCGTGTGATGTGGCATCACACGTAAGTGCCATCACATTAAAAAGCATCCATGTAGGCAACGCCACGGGTATCTCTATTTGACACATCACACCAGATTTAACAGGAGGGACCAAAACTGTTGACGGAGAAAACTTAAGGGACCAAAAGTATGAAAAATTTTTGAGCGACTATCCCAAATTTTATAGGGACTATAAACATATTTAACGCCCCTCTGGAAATTTTGAATGCAACTCCCATGTCCACCCTTCTCAAGTCTCAATCCTCTTATGTAACTGTGCGAGTGTGAATAAAAGAATGAGATTGAAGTGAGCCTAAAGATGAATGAGACAGGCACACAAAACTAAAGCCAGAAAAGATACATGTTGAGTGTCTATTGAGGAGATCAAAGTAGTCTTGCCTCTAACAAGATTGACATTGTCGTGATGCCATCAACAAACTAGAAGTGAAGAGAGCAAAGCAAGAGCGGCACGATGAGACGAGGTTAAGGTTCTTAGATAAGAGAATATTGTCTATTCTACCTGGGATGGCTTAACCAACGATGAAGATCAAGAGACTCTAAACAATGCACCCAAACGAGGACGAAGACAGAAGGTAGTAAGGCCCACGTGACTGATAACTTGCACCAAGTCCAATCGCCTGCTTTGTACCCCAATTCAGTATAAAAAAGAATTATAAGTATTATGGAACGATCTGGACTGCAAACAGAAACTAATAGAAAAATTGAAGTGGCAATTGAAACAATAAAATCAAGAGATAAAGATGAAAAAGGAGTGGCTTGACGAATGTCGCTTGCTTTAGCTTTTGATTCATTTGCAAGTGTGATGTGATAAGGAGTTTTAGATTGGATACATTTGAGAAAAAAAATGACTACCAACTACACAATCGGAAGCGCCAAAGTCCAAAATCCATGGACTGATAGACAAGGATTGGCAGAGATAGATTATAGAGTTTACATTACTAGCAAATATGACTGACAAAGAGCCTTACGATGCCTTGCAGCAAAAAGGTATCGTATCTCAACGATCTTGTCCATATACACCCTAACAAAATGGCATTGCAGAAGGAAAGAATCATCACTTGCTTGATGTCACAAGAACATTAATTCTTCAATCACCTATTCCATCAAAGTTATGGGTTGAAGCTTTGTTCATTGTTATTTTGATCAATCGCCTCCCATCTTGGGTTCGAGACCTTGATTCTCCTTTCTTTCGTCTTTTTAAAACTCATCCACTTGGGTGTGTGTGTTTTGTTCACTTACCTCCCGTTGAACGTCATAAGTTTGGGGCACAGTTTGTCAAATGTGCATTTATGGGATTTAAGTACTTTTCACAATGGTTTTTTTGATATGATACCACTAACAATCGCTTTTGTAAACGTGACTTCCTTTGACCATCAACTTGTGTTTTCATGTCTTTCACCTATTTGTTTCCAACGATGTTGCTACTCTCCCCAACTTCTCTATTGTGCCTCGATCAATAATACGTTATAAACTAGAACAAATAGATACTAAACGCCAGCCTCCCACACCCCTTCCCAATGTTGATCTGCCGCCTAAACGCATGTCTAAGGCACCACAAAGATCCACTAGAGTGTCTCATCCACTAGATGGGTATTCACCAAAAAGTAAGATCTTGCGCATACTTCTCTTATTGCACTCTATCTGATATGTTTGTTCCTACATGTTACTCATACTGTTAAGGATGTATGTTGGGTAAAAGCAATGCAAGACGAGCTACAAGCTCTTCAGGAGAATTTCACATGGTATATAGTCTCTTGTCCAGCTAGTGTCAAACCCATAAGGTGCAAATGGGTGTATTTTGTGATGCCAAATACTGATGGTTCCCTCAATCATTACAAGTACAAACTAGTTGCTTGCGGAACAAAGAAGAATATGGCATTCACTATGATGAAACATTTGCACCCAAGTCAAAGATGACAACTGTCGGAACCGTGCTTTCTGTTTCTATCTCTAAAGGTTGGTCCCCCCATCAAATGGACATGAAGAATGTCTCTCTTCAGGGTGATCTGACAGAAGATATTTATACGGCTCCTCCTCTAAGGGTGTGCGGAAACACCTGAGGTTCCTTAAATAGCCTACGCCAAGCTCCACAAGCATGACATGAAAAATTCCGCTCGACTCTTTCTGGGTTTTCTTTTAGCCAAAGTCAATATGACTCATCTTTGTTTACTCATTGCACGATTGCGGGTATTGTTCTTCCTCTCCTTTATGTTGACAATATAATCATTACTAGTTCTGATCCTACATCCATACTACAACAACAACAACAACAACAACAACAAGCCTCGTTTTTCATGTGGATTCCCTCAATTAGATGTCACATTTCTCTATGTTGACAATACCAATGCTATTCAGATTGTCCCAATCCAGTTTTTCATGAAGGCACAAAACAATTGAAGTGGATTGTCATTCTATTCGAGAGGTCCATGATGATCAAGTTATCTCAATCCCTCATATCACCTCCTAGCTTCAGCTTGTGGATATTTTCACCTAAGTCAGATCCTCGTCTGTGTCATCAATTCCTCGTCAGCAAATTGATGCTCCTTGACCGAGTCACATCAATTTGAGGGGAGGTGTTAATAAGGGGATAATGTGTTATGGTTGTTTCCTTTTATATGCTGCATAAATTAGGAATCACATGCAACTCATTAACTGTATATATTTAGAATTCCTAGTTTAGGTACAAATCAAGCCAAATTTCATTACATAAGACACACACACATACCCAAAAAGCCTTATAACTTGGGGGCATATTTTTTTGTTTGGAGAAAAAGAAAATATTAAGATAGAGAAAAGGTAAGTGGAGGAATGTGGAAGATGAGAGTTCAGCCATAGAGGGAAAGGAGAAAAGGACAAGTTATAATAGTCACTCGCAGAACATACGTATTTACGCACATATAACTAACATGTGACAAACAAATAAATTAAAACTTTGGCCGTAATCAACTTTATTATCTTCTTACTAAAGGAAATAAAGCATTGAGACAAAAAGAAGAAAATACAGTGAGTTTGGGGACGAGTGACGAGTCCTCCCCATCCTCCTTACCAAGGAAAACACAAAATAACCAAATGAAAATAAATAATGCAACAAAGTTCCCAATCCCTCGGAAAAGTTACCATTTTTAGTATTGATTGAATATCAGCAGCATCAACTTTCCATACTTTCAATTATTTTTACAAAAATATGTAATGGTTGTGATAAATTAAACATAAAGCATCAACAAAGGTGTTCCTAGGCGAATCAACAAAATTAATGAGCAATGCCAAATCAACTATACTACCAAAAGGTCTGGTAGAGAACAAACCTGTACAACATCATGCCTCCCTTCAATGCATGAAAGACCTCTGTTGCCTTCAACACGTGGGTGGCGGCCAACAGAACCGTTATCCACGAGCTCAGCCCCAGGAACCATTCCGGATGCATCATCCCACTCCTCTTCAATAAAGGGTGCATATCGTTGCCCATTTGGAGGTCCTATGTTATTTTTGTGAAATACTCTACACAAGACAAATGCATCCTTCTCCATCCAACAGAGAAATGAACAAAAATTATTAAACAACTGCAATATAATAACAATGTCCATATTGCAGTACATAGCAAACTATTGTTTCAACTTATATTAAAGAACAAAGTTTAAACTCCTGCATCCAAGAGTTATACACAATTTGGGCTTGGGAACCACATAAAATAACATAGCTCCTCATTTTATCAACATCAAATCGAAGAAAGCCCTTAATAGCTGCGACAAAACAGTACAAAACCAAACAGTTTAGGCTCATTTCACACTTCAATTTCTAAAATTATTGCATAATCTCACCTGTGGCTGAGAGGGACCAGTCTCAACCCTCTCCATTTCTTCATCAACAAGCCTATACTCATGCATGACCCAATTTGTCCTCTTACCATCAGGAGCCCGGCCACTATGAAACACCAAAGTCTTTTTCAACCCAACAGTCCTCTGGTCATGCTTAACAGGTCGATCATTCCCAGTGGCTTTCCAGTAACCCTTACTGGTAGCCCTATTCATTCTGCCACCATTCCCATACTTCTTATCCAATGCACTAAAAAAATACCACTCTTGGTCCCTAGTCTTCAACCTTGACTTATCTGAACAAACATTCAACACACCAAAAAAAAAGCATCAAAAATCGTTTTTTTTAAAAAACCCATAAAATCTATACCAAAAAAACTCATCTCAATGACCTACCGTAAAGTTGAGGTTAAGAACTCGAGAAACAAAACAAAACAAAACTACCCAGAAACATAAAGCAGCAAAAGAACCAAACTTTAACCCTAAATAATTAAAAAAGATGATAAATTTAGGGAAAAGGGAATAAACCTGATAGGTCCCAAGGTTCACTCTTGTAAATGTCAACTTCAGAGATAGCATCAAATCGGAAGCTTTTTCCAGAAACCTTGCGCTTGAGGTAGTAGATAACAAGTTCCTCATCAGTTGGGTGGAACCTGAAGCCAGGAGCAAGTGAGGTAGGTGGAGCTGCGGTTGCTGAAGCCGATGGTGCTGAGAGTGGAAGGTTCACTGTGGTGGATGGTGCTGGAAGCAAGGGAGTTTCGCGACCCATGTTTTGGGGTGGTGGCGATTAGGGCTTCAGTGATGAAGTTGGCTAAGCAAAACGGAAAAGCTGGCTCTTTGATTGAGGGTCAAGCAACAAATGAGGGTACCTTCAATGACAAGAAATTCTTAACGCTTCGTCGCTTTAGGGGATTGTGTTTCTTGATTTTTGTTTTTTTATTTTGTTTTTTCTCTTTTTCCGAAATAAATTGTTGTTTGTTTTTTTTTATTATTTTTTTATTGGAAGATATTATTTTAGTTGGATTGCAATAAGAGGAATTGGCTTCGGCTAGATCATTTCACTGACTTTGGTCTTTTTTAACCTAGAAAGATGGGAGAGAAAAATATAAAAATAAATAGAGAGAAAATATTATATGAGAGAGGTATAAACAAAAACTAGAAGCATACGAATGGGTCTTGTCGTGCTCTTTCAATGAATGGATTCAGCCAGAATTTAATTAGTTCAAACATTAACTCGTGAAAATCAAGACAAATTTATAGTAAATAAAAAATGAGTTTCAAATACAAATTTGAATTAATATTAATAGAAATGAGACTAAAATGCTACGACATATTTCTAGTTTTTGCTTTATAGTAATGAGTTCCAAATAGTAATGTAATGCATACAATATTTCACTGCAAGACTCTAAACTTGACTTTTTTCAATTAAGAAAAAAACTAATTTACGTTTTAAGACGATAATACTCTGTCAGCATCATGTAATATTTTCTGTAGAGGCTAAAAAACAAAATTGTATTAAAGTTTCAAATTTTCCAAAGAAGGGAAAAAACTTTTGATAGAGAAAAAATTGAATATTAAAATTTTGTCCAAATTTGAAAAAATTTAAAATAGTAAAAAGGAAAATGAAAGAAACATGTAAATATATTGTGAAAAATAGATAAATGAAAGAGTTATGGGAAGAAAGAGGAGGAGAAAAAACATAAAGAAAATTAAGAAAAAAGATTGAGAGTATGAGTAAATATTTTTAGAGCCGAAGAATATTCTCGTAATTGGACTTAGCCATCTCCTCATTTTAAAATTCACTAACTCCCTCTTTTATTACAATAAATTTTTTTCACTAAATCCACCGAATGTGGTGATGTGAAGGAATCGAAAAATATAAATACAATTTATTTGACAAAAAAAATATAAATTATAATACAATGGATGGGTAGGACTAAACATGGAAACATATCTTATGATTTGGTTTTTTCTTTCTTTTCACCAAAATATTTACTGCTGTTGAATATGGAATTTAAAAAGAGATGATTCTTTACTTTTTCTAATTGTGAGTGGTATAATTTGGGACCGATTTGGGCACACTTCCCATGTATGGGATCGTCGTTATCCTCCCTCCCTAAGGAGCAACTGCAAGCATTATAAGGTTACTTTTGGGTCAACCGGTTTTACGCTTTTAACAAAGTAGCATTTCTTGAAAGTTGTTTACTTAAATTGCTAGTAAGATCTTCAAGTGTAATTCCATGACAATATGGTGTTTTAGCTTTTAACCAAATGCAAGAAGAGTTCTGGGTTCAAATCTCGAAAACTAACATTTCTCTCACCCCTATTAATATTGTTTATCAAAAAAAAAATTAACTGAATTGCACAAATACTTTGGGCTAGGCTTTGGTCTCAGCCAAAAAAAATTCAAATCTGTTAATTAAATATTACAAATTTAATATCAAGTTTTGACCAAAAAAATAATTAATATCAAGTTAAATAAAAATAACTAATATTGATATTTGTCAGCTGAGCTAAATCTTACGAATAATTATTTTTAATTATCGTAAGTGTCTTGGTCAAAAAAAATTACCGTAAGTGTCAACACCAAATTGATTCCCGTTTTAGTATTAGAAAAAAATTATTTCATAAATGATATTTCTAAAAGGTTTTGGCTAAACTCTATTTTAAAGTTTATTGATTAGTTCTCTAAAGTATTTTAAGATGCAATTGAGATGCAATTGTTATTTATTAAAAGACTTTTAGTCTGATTTTTTTTATCTTTTCATAAATATTCTACACTTCTTTCTTTTCTATTTCTCTTGTTCCAAACAACACTCACATCTTTTAGTCTGATTTACTTTATTTCTCACATCTTTCTCCCTTCACTTACTCTCTTTCATTTATGAGTCAGTTCGTTACAACTTATTTTGAAGAATAATCACTTTTTTTGAAAAAAAAAATCTATTTTAGAAGTTTTCACCCGTTTGTTACATCTTTTCAAAAAAAAAATGAGAATCTGAAAATAATCTAAAAATTGCTTCAAATGAGAATTTGTTTCAAGTAGTTTCTCATAAAATCATTTTTTTAGAAAGATTTGTTTTTAAATAAGTGATTTCCAGTATCTTGCACAAACACAAGACAACTTCTCATTTTCTTGAAAGTCTCTAAAAACTAATCTCTAAATTATATAACAACAAAATCACTCATTTTTTAATCTGTAACAAACGAGCCCTAGATCTCTCTTTACAATTTCTCTTCTAATTATGAAATATCATTTGTAATCACTAGGTTAACTAATGATTTAGCATATTGATATCTAATTTGATTCATTTGTGAATTAAATTAAATCTATTTTAATTTAGTTAACCTAGTGATTTAAGTTAAACTATTTTCAATTTAAGCAAACATTGTCATAAATTCAATCTAATCAAAATTATTTAATAACTAGTTGATTTGGTCAACTATTCCAAGTGTGTGTCCCACATAGGTTCACACTAAATTGATAATTATATATCGTTTACACCAAAAAAAAAAATAGTTGGCTGGTATCACTAGGCTAAAGGGAAAGTATTTATTGATTAGCCGATTCCTGCTCAGCTGAGCTAAGCTAGTCGAGGACTAGGGGCTAACTCCTGATCGGTAAAATATAAAATTAGCCTCTTAAGGTGTAATTGACTAAATACGACCATAGTGCTAAGTTAAGCAGGTGAGGAGTGGTTGAGGTGTCTGATCGACTAACATAAAATCGGCTAGCCGAGGGCTAAGGGCTGGCCTCTGGTCACCAAAATACAAAATTAGTTGTTTAAGGTCTAATTGACCAAATATGACTGCATTACAAAGATAAGCAGGCGAGGAGCAGCTGAGTTGCATCATATGCTAATGTAGGATCAACTAAGCCAAGAATCGGCTAAGCCAAAATCAACTGAACTTGACTGCTAAGTCTTTATGGGCTTGGAGACTGTTATTTGATCTTAATGGGCTCGTATAATTGTTTAATAGAGGTTGAGGGTTATTATTGTGTTATTTATGAAAAGAATGTCATAAAAAAATCAAGTCAAACTACGATAACCACATTCCTACGTTTATGTTTACAGGAAGTAAACATAAGGAGTTAACCGCATGAAATCATGGCAAAAAATGTGCACCAACTCTCTAGAAAATAGGAATATGGAGAACATGAATTAAATGGCGGTTAATTAGCCATTTTAGTGGGTTTTTGGTCTATATCATAGTCGATTGAGAAAATATGTAATTTATATTAGTTGACCAAGTCATAGATGTGCATAAAGACCTATTTCCTTGAAAATAGGATGGTGGGTACCTGGCTAGCTGATGAGCGACTAGCCGTTTGGCCCTTAACTTATCTGTTTGGCCCGTAATTTAGCCGTTTGAGGAGATATGCAGGTTATATTAGCTTACCAAGTCAATGACATGCAAGAAGGCTTATTTCCTTAGAAATGGGATCATGGAGGGCGTGGATAGCTGACATGACAACCTACAAGTCAGTCAAATAGGCGTTTTTGGGCTATAACTTAGCCAAATGAGTGGTTATCTATAATTTTGTTGTTACCCATAATCTTATATGATGTATATGTTAGGTAGTGGGTTAAGAACGTGATAAATAGGGTTGGTATACGTTTCTTATGTTGTTTTTGCCTGTAAATTCCTCTACATATTGTTTTTGATACACTCATTCAATCAAACAGAAGCCTTTACTTATTTAATCTTCCTTTATCGCTTTTATTCTTTATTTTTATGTAATCTTAGTTTAGTAGTTCAACCCTCTACATCAGACGCTTTGTAAAGTAGTCTAGGAACCTGCAGCTGAGAAATAGAGTTCCAGTCTCAGCGTAATAGTTTGATCAACAAGGAATCACTGTCAGAAGTGTGAGTTAGCGAAAGAAACACCTAATTAGCCAGGAAAACAAGTAATCGACTGATTAAACGGCTAGTCGACTAAGCACCAATTTCACACGACAACAAATACGAAAGAGTAAAAATTCATAAAAATAACGAATATTGTTTGGATAATATATTTTTAAAAAACACTCACTACCAACAAAATTAAATCAAAGAGAAATAACTAGTGGTGACGGAAATATGAAATTCGTCTCTAAATCTACCAATAAATTTTGTGACTCAAAAATTAGCAACCAATTTTAATTTTTTTGTCACTAATTCTGTACATTAAAATAGTTTTTTCTAGTAGTGACTTGTAATTTTACTATAGTTTCATATCTGGAAAAATTAATTTTTTTATCTCATTTTTCTTAAGGTAGCATCTAAAATTTTCTGAATTTCTTTTATCTAACTCGTAAGTAACATCTATATATATATTTAAAAAAAAAGTTAATTCATTGTGAGACTCAGACTATAGTCTAAATATACAATTATTTTTTTTCTTGACAAATATATATAGCCACAAAATACATTAGACAAAATCTATCTTTTTTTTAATCAATGACAAAATTTGTCTAATTAAACATGTCAAAAAAAATTGTTTAATTAAATAACTATTAATACTGTCCGGTTACCGGAAAAGATATACTCCCTCCGTTTTCAAATATAAGCAAATATATCCATTTTTTATTGTTAATAAATATAAGCAAGTCAAAACTTTTTTCACTTAATATGTCAACTTTACCCCCTATTTATGACACTACTTTTGCTTTTACCGATGCACAAAACTTTTTTATTACACTACTTTTACTTTTACCAATTCAAAAATAAATAGGAGTATTATAGAAATAATATTTATTTTTTTAACTTTTGTTAAAAAATGTGTCTCGACACTATTTGCTTATAATTGAAAACGGAGCCGCGGGTGGAATAATCATTTAACGAGTAGGAGTATGTACCATACGCTTAACGCTTTACACTTTGCAGCGTTAAAAATCTAATCATTTTGATTATTTTTTTAAAGTTTCTTATAAGCTTTTTTACAGTTATTTTACATTGAAAATAGAAAATGATTGATGGTTGGTTGGGTCAGTGCTGTGCAACTGCAAGTGTGGTACAGTACACTACAGGCTTTTTCTTTTTGGTTTGATTTTACCGTTCAGTAAGTGATTGAATTTGAGACATTGAGTTGTTCTAGCCTTCCAGCCTCCAGGATCTAGGAAAGTAATCCAATCAGATCAGCTACTTAATTCATACTCCCTCCATTTTTATTTACAGCTATACAAGCATTCACTATTTGTCATCGTTTATGCAGACTCCACAGAAAATGGTGTGAATTATTTGTTGAATGAAAGGATGTCGGCTGTTTTTTTTTTAAAAAAAAAAACCTCTTAAACCATCCGCCCCAAAATGACCAAATAGATGAAACTACCCCTTAAATCCACAAAACTTCCGGAAATATCTCAAATCCAGATAAATTTGGAAGGCTATTTTTTTGATTTTCCGGAAATATCACATTTTATGGTATTTCCGAAACACATTTTACATTCCGGAAATACCGTACAATGAGATATTTCCGGAAAATCAAAAAAACAGTCTTCCGGATTTATCTGGATTTGAGGTATTTCCGGAAATCCCTCAATATTGCCTTCCGAATTTATCTAGATTTGATGTATTTCCGGAAATCCCTTAAAATTGCCTTTCGAATTTATTATATAATATGGTGTGTCCGGAGTGCAAAAATAAAAAATGAAATATTTATTTGATTAATTAAAAACGCCTTCTACATTGATTTAAAATAACAGATTGCAACAACAAACAAAACGAAAATATAATAGAAACTACTGAGATGGTGGAGTGAAACGACGAAGGATCTCAGCGACGGTCCTTCTGATTTCGACGTATAAATGCAGATAACCCTTCCATTTAAAGATAACATGAATGGCCCTCATGGCTTGGACGTCATCGTCGTTGTTGACATCCATTGCAGACCAGTGCACACGTCCATTAACCCAAGCTGGTTTCCAATAAATTATACTAGTTATTTCATGCTCGTCGCCCTCCGGTTGCACCTTACGCAGTAGTCTCTCTTTCAGGGCAGTGAATGTTATGCTGTGTTTTAACCTACACTGGAACGTGTTTCGCCCCTCGAAACAGACATCATCATTTTCATTGATCAGGCGGAACGGTGCTATCTGCTACACTTGTTGGGCAGCACCATTTTTGCCGACAAGAGTCACACATTTGTCTCTGTCAAGTGGGTGACTCTTATTTCGGACTTTGCCCTGTGTGGCCAGTGGGCTTGGGGTCCAGCTGCTCTAGCTATTCTCTACGAGCAGCTGAATGATGCTTGTTACTGGGAGACGTCGCAGATTGGCGGATACGCTTCTCTGCTGCAGGTAACTAATTAATTAATTATTTTTATTTATATAATTACTTATTTATTTTTTTATTATTTTAGTGCTGGATATATGAGTATTTCCCCACCATCGTGGTGTGGAAAGACTTCGGTGCCAGTGAACTTCCACATTGCAGCAGGTGGGCGAACAAGAAGTGCGATAATATCAAGCTTCCGGAGTTTCAGCAGCTGCTGGATGACTTGCAGAGGGAGCAGGTCCTATGGAGCCCCTGGGACGACCACAGACAGTACCTCCGGTTTCACAACATTTCATTATTCAGAGGTTGGCTGTTGTGGGGGGATGTGGCGGTGCCTTATATGCCAGACAGGGTTCGTTGGCAGTTTGGATATGTCCAGCAGATTCCTGATCCACCTATTTCGGACCCACGTCCATCTCCGGAGGTCATAGTACAGCAGCTGTTGTTCTATCAGTCTCCAGCGCGGGCTTTCAGGGACAGCGGTCGACGGACACCCGTCCAGGGTGCTTGTGATGACGAGTACCTACCATGGTACTTCGAGGTGTCCATTCCCCGCCTGACTCCGGCTCCGCCTTCGCCTCCAGCTCCGCCTTCGCCTCCAGAGGATGTTGGTCCACTTCCCTATGAGTCCAGGGAGAGAGTAGCTAGCATGTCCAGGATGCCTATGATAGTCTTTTGGCAGTCGACGGCATTCCTGGGGATGTCTATGATAGTCTGTTGGCTGCTTTACAGCTTTTGGACATTTAGTTGTATTATTTTTTGTATTTTTACTGTATTAATACTGAATATTATTGTTTATTAGTTTAGCAAGTTTCGTTACATTTAATTATTTTGCATAAATTTTTTAAATTTACAAAAAAAAATATTTTTTAAAAATTTCCGAAAATACACATATAATGGCTTCCGGAAATACCTCTTTTTAGGTATTTCCAGAAAACACATATTTCTGCCTTCCGGAAATATGTGTATTTCCGGAAATTTTACGAAAAACTAAGGGTATTTTGGGGATTTATGGTAAAATGGGGGTATGGGGTCCAATGGGGGCGGGGTACAAAAAAAAAACAGCCAAGGATGTCTTGTTATTTGCAAGACTCGTTTAGTAAAATTTGTAGACATGTTAGGTCAAAAGGATTAAGTAACGGTGTTCAAAACTGAATCAATTCAATAGAAAACGGCCAAAAACTGATATTTATTAGTCAACCGCACAGTTCGGTTCTACCCACAATTTTTATTCCACCAACCAAACCGAATCACGAATTCTTTGTAATCAAGACCATAATTTAGCAAAAGAAATTAGCACAATGAAATATGGGATTTCATCTCTAAGTAGTCAAGCCTATCTAGTGGATATTAGGTATATGGATCAAGTCACATTGTGAATTTTTTTACTTATTAATTGTTCTGGACCGGGTAGAGAGACCCCACTCCAGTAATTGGATCTGGGTCAGCCCAATAGCTTGGACCCATATTCTTAATAAATCAGCTTATTCATGCCTATTATGCCTCAACAACTCAGATTCATCTGATCGATCCAACGGTTCAGAGCTAGCACACTCACATACATTGCCAAAAATAGGTACATTCTCATTCCTTATTATACTACTCTAGGGATCTGTGAGTAGTTATAGGGATCCATGGAATTCACAAGGCCCAATGCAAAATTTTGTTTACTAGTGTAATTTAAAATTTCCAAGGGGTTTAAAAAAAATTATATAGGGTGGTAAGTGCAATTTTTTTTTCAGGGGGTTCAGGTGGGACCGCCACTAGCTGGTAGGTCTCCTGCTGTCCACGTGGTATGCCAAAAATAGGTACATTCTCATTCCTATAAATACTCACATTCTCATTTCTTGTTTGATCAATTGATATTTATAGAGTTTCATGTGAAATACTTTATCAGGAATTCTTTATAACCAAGAACATTGTTTCCATCTATATCAGCTTGAATCCATAAGTATTTTATCTCTTCATCACACAAGTATTTTGCCAAGACAAAATGTAGTAATATTTAGATTTAGAATTAAATTAGTTAATTTTAACTTTATTTTAAATTCTGTTTTGCCTCGCAAAAAACCAGACTAACCGAACCAATCCAAACTGCATTGGTTTGGTTTGGTTCAAATTTTTTTAAGAACCAACCGAACCAAACCAAATCGCTGTATTGTTACCTTGCAGTTCGACTGATTTTTAGGTTGAAAATCGAACCAAACCGCACCGCCAACACTCTTAAGATTAAGTGCTTATAAAGAAATAACATTAAAAAATTATAAACGAGTGATGTGTACAAATGGATCCCACTTAAGCACAAAAATGATGGTAGTGGCTCCACACTCTTTAATATTCTGTTCGGAAAGAGGAAGAAAAAGGAAAAGTCTAAGGAAGGAAAGAAAACATATACTTCAAGAACTTTTCCATCTTTAGTTGCAAAATATTAAGGGGAGAAGGGAAAAAAACATATGGGACTCTCATAAAAAATATTTCCTCCTAAATTGAAAACAAAGGAGAGAAAATGAGTTTTTTTAATGAAAATAACAAAAATACCCTTATAAAGTTTACTTATTTTTTATTTATTAATAAACATTTTAAAAAAAAATAATAGTTCAAAATTATTATTTTTTTAAAATTAATCATTTTGTATGGAGTAGTCACCTCCTTCTAGTTCCCTCATATGCTCAATTAGCAGTGTAGAGCCAGCAAAATGGGCTACATGGCCCGCATCTGGTTGGTCCATACAAACTCAGTGTTTTACAGACTTGGCCAAAAAACCAGGGTAGAATTTTGGGCTCACACTTTAAAGCCCAAGTCGACCCTATATGGGCCACGGGTTTTTCGGCATGTTTTACATTATACGCAGAGCTAATTAATTTTATTTAAAAAAATAATATGCTCACTGTTATAACTTATGTGTTAGGAATTAAATACTTAAAATCAGAATATTATAAATAGGCAGTGGCGCATATATGCCTTTTTACATAAAAAAAGTAGCATATTTGCCGGTATTGGTGGTAAGCCAGGCCCTGCCGGTATTGGTGGGGTTCTGAGAGAGGACAAAGGTCGGGTTTTAGCTAAATTCTCAGCCTCCATCGTGGTTAAAGACTCAAACGAGGCGAAACTCAACGCCATCATTTTTGCCCTCGAATTATCACTAGAGAAGGACTGGCTTAAGATTGACAGTTTGATAGTAGAGTCAAATTCTAGAATTGCACTTGCATGGATAAAATCCGCTAGCCCTTGGCACCTACGGTTCCATGCAAACTAATTGCGAAACATCCTAAGACTTATGAAGAATGTTACTTTCATACCCAAAACTAGGGAATCAAACCAAATAGCGGATAGCCTCGCCAAGGAAGGTGTGTATTTGAAAGGATCATGGGTTAAATGGTTTGACTTGGCTGGTGGATGAGGGCAGAACATCTCCTATACCCCCACCAGCATCATTTTCTCGGGTTATTGTGGGTGGCGGTGCCTTATTGGTTGGCGTTGCTTTCCTTGTGATCACTATTTTGCGGCTGCCCCTGCGACTCTATTTATTCCCTGTGATTGCCTCTGCCCTTCCCCTGTTGGCTTGATTATACCATTTGGACGTCTTCCCGAGTGCTTTCTATCTCTACTCTTTCTCTTTTTGCTTATCTATGATATTTTCTTTGCTTGGTGTCGTTATCATGTCTCTGCAGGTGTTACACTCGGCCAACACTTTGAACATTTATTGGACGTTGTCATTCTCTTCATAGGGTACTGGTGTAAATCAGCATAGGATCGCAAGTCTCCGATTGCCACTGGTGTTGTGTGTTTCGTCCCTTGCAGGTGTTTCGTCTTGGAATTGGTGGCATCCCCATTCTCCTCAGACTTGAGGAACCCCACTGTGCTCAGTATGGAGTGTAAATTCTGCTGTCATACTTGTAGTATAGGTGCTTAGGGACATCATTTACCAATTATGGAAGCATGGATTCCTGCTGCTACACTCTAGAGGCAACAACAAATCTCCTTTTTCTGTAGTTGTGCATCAATCGGACCTGCTCACTCAAACATACGGTGAATCAAGTTTGGAGCCTCAACGGCCTAATTCTCGTTGTATATACATGAGCTCACCTTTCAATAATATGATTAGAAAATCAGATGGTGTATCAGGTGGTGTATTAGGTGGGTGATGTATCTGATGGTGTATCTGAGGGTGTATTAGCTGGGTGCCCCGTAATGGTGTATTAGGTGGTGGGCTAGATAATGTGTTTCCTTAATGGTGTGCATCTTGTTGTTCGCAACAACTGCAGATACATGAACATATCACTATTGTTACGGATTGGGCCTTTCTCATAGAATTCACTAAAGCCCCAATGCCAAAAGGCAGATCCATTAACCAATGGTGGAGATCAAAGACCTAGATCCAATGGTGGAGAGACAACCCAGTGGGTTTGTTTTGTTCTAGCCAGATCGGACCTGCAGAAATGAGTGCATGCCAAGTCAAGTTTAAGTGTTAAACAGTGGGTCCACAACCAAGTCAGGAAGCCGACCTGACGACCCCCAGTCTGTATAAATAAAAATGGGCTAGGGGAAGTCCCGACTAAAGCATAAGGAAAACAATTAAAAGGCACTAACCGCGGAAATCGAAAGCTCAGGCGAAGCTGAACTTGTTTGCGCGCTTTGACGTTCTCACTGAATTGAATGGTGGAGACTCTCGCCACAGTAGATTGGATCGGAAGCTCGGAGATCAAAACACAGAGTGACGATGTTAAGGTCGATACTGAGAGAAATTTGCAAAAACCAGTGCAAATGAATGAGGTTTTCACACATATTTATAGTGGACCAAGAGCTACGAATTGGGCCTAGGCCTAGGCGACGCGTCCAATCAGTAGCACCTTTTACAGGCGCGTGAAATGAGGCGCCATCATTACACCAGCCACATCGAACGACGCGCCACATCAATGACACTGTTGTTAAGCGCTGGAATCAAAGCGTCTCCACGGAAGGGGTACCTCAAGTCACTCGGTGCTCCTTCAATGAACATTCTGAGGCTTAGGTGAGTATAAGCCCGGCCCCGGAAGGTCGCCACGTTTGGCAAGCAACCAAATTCAAGCTCGCCAGGGCATCGTAAGCTTATTTCTCATGCACTTCGAGGCTGGGGGCAAAACACTCACAAGAGTACAAGCCCGGCCTCAGAGAGTGCTAGCAAACTCGGATAAGGAATCAAGTCAAGCTCGCCCCAAGGCAACCTGACTTGGAGGGGAAACTGTTACGGATTGGGCCTTTCCCATGGAATTCACTAAGGCCCAATGCCAAAAGGCAGATCCATTAACCAATGGTAGAGATCAAAGACCTAGATCCAATGACTCACATTGATTCCCAAAACCTATAAATAAGCATTTAATGCAAACATTAAAGGTTTTGAGAATCAAAGTGAACCATTGGATCTAAGTCTTTGATCTCCATCATTGGTTAATGGATCTGCCTTTTGGCATTGGGCCATAATGAATTCCATGGAAAAGGCCCAATCCGTAACAACTATCATTTTGTTGGTGTCTCTAACCATGGGCGATCTTAGAGCCTTTGCCTTCATGTCTGCTAGTGTTTTTGCTCTTTCAACAAATGGTATGTTGGTGAAGCTTTATAACGGAAATGATTGCTATCAAAAGAAGGGGCCTTGCTTCATGATGATAGTGTCTTTAGTTCAGGTCATCTTCTTCTAATTCTTTCCTTTCTTTTATTGTCATGTAGTTTTTCTCTTGGTGGTCACTCTTGCTGTTCCCTTTAAGGTTTCCTTTAGCTATCTTTCTTTTTGTCATGGGTGTGGCTTGTATGCCTCAAATTTCATGTTTCAGGTGTATCTATTCCCACTTGGGAAGTGTATTTAAACTTTGTTGTAATATTTTCTAGCTTTTGCAGCAAATGATAGCGCGCCATCTGCAACCATTCATAGAAGGTGGGTAGAATGGTTGCACGGTGATGCTCAAGTTAGCTTTTACCTTAATAAAATTACTAATTATAAAAAAAAAGTAGCATATTTGCCTAATTGCCTTTTGCAAAGTTGTTGAGTACTATGGAAAAACAAGAAAATTAATGCTACTGTCTATGGAACTTGGACAATGTGCTTAAGAGCAACACAATGAACTTAAGAAAAAAAGTGAGCATAAGTCGGTCATACAAAACACTGTTATATTTCTAATTTTAGCCACGGTGCACCATAATTAAAATTCATTTTTTTTAGTTTGCAGGCATACGAGCTACCCAAATTCCGGTCGGCCTAGCCCTATGCAGGCTTGAGCTTTTTAGGGTCAGACTAAAAAACCCAATGACAAAAATGGGCTCAATTTTGTTGACCCAAGCCCTCTCATTTTTTTAGCACCACTCATTTTGTCGGCTCTAAATTAGTGGATGTATTCACCAACCTCTTTCATACTTCTTTCCATTCATTTATTTTCATAGTTAGTTATGATAAACTAACTATAGAATTGTATCTAAATTTTATTCTTTCAGAAATCGGAAATATGTGGACTGGTGCGCGTGGGTCTTGGCGAGCAGCATGTCTTGCACGTGTACGCAATCTATCTCATGAATATACCACGTGTCTTGCTTTCTTCAGATCAGATATAAATATTTTTTTGTTTTGGACCATTGTTGACAACGCTTTCAACGAAAGACTAATCTCCACTCGTACTTAGAATCAAATTTCACACGGGCCAACACCGAGTTTGTCTACTGGGAGAATCAAACCCGAAAGCATTGGGTCAACTCCCGTATTTTAGAATAGATTAAGCCACCGTACCAACTGTGTTAATTGATCAAATATAAATATAATGTTACATTTTATATGCTCTCTAAGCCTTAAAAAAGAAAACTGTTGAATGTTGGACGTTTTTTTGAATTAGATACAGTTTGGTCACGTGTAACGACAAGGTACAACAGGTGCCTCTTGAGGTGGCAAAAAAATCATTGTGGGGCAAAAAAAAAATTATATACCAAAATAATACAGATTGTGAGTTATATACCAAAGTAGGGCAAATTTTTTTTTAGTACAGAAGTCGCCCCCTGCAGCAGCGACTTCAGTACTGTGTTTTGCAATTTTTTTTAAAATTCAGTTCAGAAGTCGCCCCCAGGGGGACTTCTGAACTGTGTTTTTATTTTTTTATTTTTTTGTTTTATTATATATTAAAATATAAATACCTAAATAAACTATAAATAAATTTATAAAAATGATTATACCAATTTATAATTTAATTACGTTAATATTTACAAAAAAAAATTAAGAGATTAAAAATTGGAACATAATATAATATAGAAAAAAGACTGAAATAAACAACAAAATTTGCAGAAATCCAAGAATAGAAAATAAAAAACGAAACGAGATAAAAACATGATTGAAACTAATTCCACCAAATGGAGAATGTTTTCAATACTTACATTGTGGAGTTCCCACCCTTGCCAACTAAGACGTCATGGCCTGATTTCAATACTTTAGAACTACAACATGATCCAACTAAACGGAGAGATAAAAAGGGTCGTCTACAGTCTACCCGTATTCGTACACAGATGGATCAAAGAGAAATGGGTACACGCACCAAAAGATGCAGAATTTGTAGAAATGAGGGTCAGAACAGAAACAACTGCCCTAACCACAATTAATGTGTTGTAATATTTCGGATTAGTCTTTTAAATAACTATTGTAATTTTCGGTTAGTGTTTTAAATAAATTATTGGTGTTGTAATATTTCCTTGTGACCCTTAAATTTAATTAGGAAATTTGGATTAAAAATATTAATTATCTAAATAAATTATTTTATTTAAATTAAATTAATTTACATTTTTATCATTTTAATATATAATAAAACAAAAAAAATAAAAAAACACAGTTCAGAAGTCACCCTGAGGGGGGACTTTTGAACTGAATTTTAAAAAAAAATTGCAAAACACAGTACTGAAGTCGCTGCTGCAGGGGGCGACTTCTGTACTAAAAAAAAATTGCCCTACTTTGGTATATAACTCACAATGTGTATTATTTTGGTATACTTTTTTTTGCCCCACAATGGTTTTTTTGCCTCTCGGGGTACTACTTGCCACTTATCAATCGATTTAAAAACATATGCCGGTAAAATAATATTCTTAGACATTCTACTAATCCGTCACGTGTCTAATTTTTTAGATATTTTCCACAAAAAGACAAAATGCTAGAGTATTTCGCAGTTTTTAAAAAAAAAGAAAATTTACCTGCTGGTCTGACACGCGTCAGCCGCGCGCAGACTAACGCGTGTCAGATTCTGTTTTGTTTTATTTAAAAATTCGTTTTTTTAAATAAAAAACTAATTTTTTTGTAAATTTTTTTATAAACTGTTTTTTAACTATTTTTTTTATAAAAAAAATTACATAAAAAAATTTAAATTAGTTAATATTTTGTAAATTGTTTTTTTTATAAAAAATTCATTTTTTTTTTATAAAAACTGATTTTCTTTTCATTTAATTTAATTAATATTTTATAAATTGATTTTTTTATAAAAAATTCACTTTTTTTATAAAAACTGATTTTCTTTTCATTTTTTTATAAAATTTTTAAAAATAACAGTTTTTTTTTAAATTTTAAAAACAACAGGTTTTTTGAAAAAAAAGTTTTCCTTTTTTTTTAAAATCACTTTTCTTCTGAATTTTTTTAATTAACTTTTTTTTTTTTTTTCCATTTTTTTCCTTAATTTCTTTTTTCAATTCTTTTTCAAAAAAAAATCATTTTTTTTGTCTGTTTTTTACTAAAAATATTTTTTTTTCATTATAAAAAATTAGCGAATAACTATTTTATAATTACTAAAAAGTAGTAAAATACCAATGGGAGTGCGAACGCGAGTGGCAACGGGAGTGCCAAAGGGAGAACCTACTTTTTTTAAACTTTTTCCAACACAACTATTTAAAAAAAATGATTCATTTTTATAATTAACTCAAACCACTAAAATTACTAAAATCTATTAAAATGAGTAAAATCAATTAATTTTTTCATAAAAAATAAAATCAATCAATTTAATCACTACAAAAAATTACCAAATAACTATTTTATAATTACTAAAAATGAGTAAAATGTCAACGGGGGATGAAAACGGGAGTGCCAACGAGAGCGCCAACGAGAGCGGGAGTGCCAACGGGACTGCCAACATGAGTGCCAACAGGAGTGGCAAAGAAAGTGCCAACGGGAGTGCCAACAGGAGGACCAACGAGGATGCAAGTGGGAGGGCCAACGGGGATGCATATTTTACCTCTAATGTCCAAATACATTATTATGGATCAATGTAATTCTGATTGTCAACGGGGATGCATATTCCATTTTGAATTTCAAATCATACATTTTGGACATTGTTCACAACTTATCCATATCTTCCAAATTACTATTATGACTTTATGGCAATACACCGACTATACAGTATCACCCGTGCGTATGCATGCGTAAAAAAACTAGTATGCACATAATTCTTGATGGATTTGTATTGTCAGCTTGAAATATGAGTGTACGGAAGCAGACATTTTTTGTAGTAGAGGTGAAAATTAATCTATATTGGCTTTTTCTTGTACCCCCCTCTTCCCCCTTATACCCCCATTTTACGTTTTATCCTCAAAATACCCTTCATTTTTTTTACCAAAATTTAAGTTGTAACAGATTTTTTTAAAAATTTCCGGAAACACCTCAAAGGAGGATAATTACAGAAGTCATTTTGGCTTCCGGAATTATCCTCCTTTGAGGTGTTTCCAGAAAACTTCATCAAAATGGCTTCCGGAATTATCTCATAGGAGGATAATTCCAGAAGTCATTTTGATGAAATTCATCAAAACGGCTTCCGGAATTATCCTCCTATGAGATAATTCCGGAAGCCATTTTGATAAAGTTTTCCGAAATTATCCTCCTATGAGATAATTCCGAAAGCCAAATTCATCAAAATGGCTTCCAGAATTATACTGCTATGAGATAATTCCGGAAAACTTCATCTAAATGGCTTCCAGAATTATCTCATAGGAGGATAATTCCAGAAGCCATTTTTTTGGAGTGGGGGTAAAATGGTCAGTTTGGCCAAAGTAAGGGGTACAAGGGGGAAGAGGGGGGTACGAAAAAAAAACCATCTATATTTTCTTTGAAAAAATTATATAAAAAATACATAATCTCATTATAAAAAGTAGTAAGGACCGAAACCGGTATTTGAAAAAAAAATAGACTAATTAAGTCCCTAAAAAATAAAAAATATCAATTTAGTCATTCTAATAATTTTAGGGACATTTTAGTCACCTTAAAAGACTAGTTTGACTAATAGTTCAACTTTTTACTGGTCAAATTAGTATTTTATATTTCTTAAAGAGTAAATAGAGCAAATAGGTCTCCATATATTTTTGTAAGAGATTTTTTTGGGTATTCACTTCTAAAAAATCAAAATACCGAAGCTATTCACGTCTATATTCAGAATTATAAAGTACAAAATAATAAAAATTAAGAGAATTTGACTAATAGTTCAACTTTTTAATGGTCAAATTAGTATTTTACATTTCTTAAAGCTAGAGTAAATAGATCAAATAGGTCTCCATATATTTTTGTAAGAGATTTTTTTGGTTATTCACTCCTAAAAAATCAAAATACCGAAGCTATTCACGTCTCTAGCTAGAATTATAAAGTACAAAATAATAAAAATTAAGAGAATAAAAGAACAAAATTAATACTATCAGTTTTGTATCACTTATAATTTTATATGTTCATTTAAAATATATATGACTTATGGAGCAAACCCCTCTTTTTTATGGGGTAAGAATAAAATTTATTAAGGATTCCTAACTAATCTTTTCTATCTCTTGGAAACAAATGCCCCACCATTGTATATGTGTATTTGCTGAAAGAGATCTAACCAAATTCTAACTGAATTGTGCAGAGTGAATTGAACATTTCATCTCATTGAATATTCTGAACTGTGTTACAATGTTTATACAAGTCTATGCAAGTTGACTAGTCAATGTTGAGCCAACTGCTGATGGGGCAAGAAATACTTGATATAACTACACTATATTGATTCAACTATTACATTGTGTATTTATCTCTATTACTCCCCCTTCAAACTCAAAGTTGGTTGATGACAATGAACCACGTTGAGTTTGAATCGTTGCTCAGTGAAGGTTGTGGCTCTGAGAGAGGTTTAGTGAGAGCGTCTGCTAGCGGGAGTGACCCTGGGACATGTTGAACAACCAGCTTCTTTGCAGCTACCTTCTCACGGACAAAATGAATGTCTAATTCCAAGTGCTTTGTACGAGTATGTAAAATGGGATTGTGAGACAGCATGACAGCACCGAGATTATCACATAGAAGAATGGGTGACTGAGTAGTGATATTGAGTTCAGCTAGAAGGGATTGAACCCACATAAGGTCAGCTGTTGCATTGGCCATGCTGCGGTACTCTGCCGCAGCACTCGACCTGGCGACAAGCGTCTGTTTCTTTGAGCTCCAAGAAACAAGATTTGGTCCAAAAAATAGGTCGGATCCAGAGGTAAAACGTCGATCATCTGGGTCACTTGCCCAGTCAAAATTTGAGTATACACGGAGAGAAAGTGGAGTATCACGGTTAGCAGGTTGCAGAAGTAATCCAAAATTGATGGTGGCACTGAGATAGCGCAGAATACGCTTGATTGCCTTCCAGTGTGTGTCCAAGGGTTGAGAGAGAAATTGACATACTTTATAAGAGAGCTCAGGTCGTGTCAACGTGATGTACTGCAAAGCACCTACAAGAGACCTATACTGGGATGGATCTTTTAGTGAGTCAGTGCCAGTTTTGTTGAGTTTCACATTGGCTACCATTGGAGTATTCATGGGACTGCAAGAAAGCATATTTGCCCGTTGAAGGAGGTCTTGAATGTACTTGGACTGAGTGAGAATGATGGAGCCACTTGGTAAGTATTTATACCCAATACCAAGAAAGTACTCAGGTCTGCCTAGATGCTTGAGAGCAAAATGATCCTGCAACTTCTGAATGAGATTGTGGATGAGAGCTGAAGAGGAACCAGTGATTAAGATATCATCCACATAGACCAAAGCAAATAATTGAACCCCAGGGGAGCTGTATATGAAGAGGGAATGATCACATTGACTATGTTTGAACCCAAATTGCAACAGGGCAACCTGTAGAGTTTCATACCAGGCGCGGGGTGCCTGTTTCAGACCATAAAGAGAATGATGCAGCTTGCAAACTAGAGAGGAATCATTGGAAATGAAGTCTGGTTGTTGGTCCATATAAATGTCCTCAGTTAAATGCCCATTGATAACGGCATTGTTGATGTCTATTTGTTGAATTTCCCACTTATAAGTGAGAGCCAGAGTAAGTACAATTCTGATGGTGGTAGGCTTGATAACTGGGGAGAAAGTTTCTCTAAAGTATTGACCAGGAAGTTGATTGTAGCCTTTAGCTACGAGACGTGCCTTGTACTTGTTAACAGACCCATCAGGGTTCTCTTTCACTCTAAATACCCATTTACACCCAATTGACTTTCTGTTGGGAGGTAATGTGGTGAGTGACCAAGTATTTTTCTTCATGAGTGCTTCATATTCACACTTCATTGCCTCAAGCCAATGTGGCTGTGAGAGAGTTTACTTCACAGTGGCAGGGGCAACATGAGCAATAAACAAGCGAGGTTTGAGGCTGCCTGTTTTGGATCTAGTGATCATTGGATGAGTGTTGAGGGGTGGAGCAGGATCTGAAGGGACATTTTTGGGGGTGGCAGAACTGGTGATTGTGATTGTACCTGGTGGAGGAGAGGGCTGGGCAATGGTATTTGCTGGTGAGTCAGGGTGAGTTGTAGAGGGCAGAACATCTGCTGGTGTAGAGGAATTGCTAGGAACAATGGTTGGTTGTGAGGTGAGGCTAGGGGGCAAGGGAATTGTGACAGCTTTAGTAGGGTTCTGATGAGAGGGTGAGGTTTCAGGGAACATAGCTGGATAGGGAAAGGAATTTTCATGGAAGGTAACATCTTTGGAGATGTATATGTAACACCCCGATATTTCTACATAGAGAAAATACCAAGATATACTTTCATAGCATACATCAGAGTGTTATTCCTGTTTTATGGACATTGAACAATACTAAAACTTTGACTAAACATGTCAAAGTACCACTCATATTTTAAAACTTCAAACCGAAGTACATAATTCATTAAGTTCATAATTAGATGCCCTCGCCTCATACATAGAGTTCAATATCCAAATACAGAAATAAAGCGGAAATGACATACAACTTTTAGTACGAATACAAGTCATATAGTCGAAGTACTTAAAACAAGGGAACTACATAAGCATATAACTCGTCTTCAATGTCATCATGCGGAACATCATCCAGCCATGCTTTACTGCTTTCGACTTTCCCCGTTTCTCTGAAAAACAACAGCATTAAAGAGTGAGATAAACATGATCTCAGTGAGTCCTATCGAGACCCCTTACTAACACTAGCGGTTCATTATGCTTTGTTTTAATCGTAGCCCAGTTCAGCAGCTACCGTTTTAATCGTAGCCCAGTTCAGCAGCTACCAAGATCAAGTGAGGCCCAGTCTAGCAGCTACCCACTGATCTTATTTTTATTCTAGCACAACACCGAAGATCCTGCAGTTTCAGTCCCCCGGTGAACCCAATCCACTTTCACTAGTGGGCAAACAAAGAAGGGGCCTAGGTTTTGGGCTCATGACTTCCTCCCCTAGTGTGCTATACATAGAGGTCGTCACCTCAATTAATATCTTTTCATTAATTATCATACCTTGAATTATATCAAGTCATTTCATTTATCGTACCTTGATCCTTTCATCAAGTAGTTATTTAGTGGTTACCAAAACCTCAATGAACATTTAGTCCATAGTATTAACATATACTTGTGTATTCTCACTCGTGACCCCGAATCGTTTATCATTCATTTAACACAATAAGGAATTCACATCAATCATCATACCAACGCTTTTTCCACGATTTACGGTTTATTTATCATTACATAGGGTTGGGGAAGGGATTGGAATAGACTTGGAACCAATTGAAATGACTTAAACATGTTTTTAAAAGAGGGTAACAGAAGCGGACGCACGGTCCGTGCTCCCTGTAAAAGTCTTTCAGCATGTTGCTGCGAACGGGACGCATGGTCCGTGCTTAAGGGGTGCACGGTCCGTGCTCCCTGTAAATTTTTTCCAGCGTTGCTGTGAACGGGACGCATGGTCCATGCTTAAGGGGCGCACGGTCCGTGCTCCCTGTGCAGAAACAACATTTACACTACATTTTGACCGTTTCGTAATTCCGATCAATTCCAAAATCCGCCCGATCGATTCCCGAACATAACAACACATCAATTTGGCACCAAACATCATTCATAATCAATCCAATCAATCACACAATAATCACACACTTAGCCATTCAAACGCAATCTTTGTAAAAACGGTTTTAAGCGAACTTTTCGAAACGAAAAACAGTTTTACTCAGTTCAGGAACACATATACATTCATTTTCAAAATAAGCAAAACCCTAAGCGAGTATAAAACTCACCTCTTGCGATGAAAATCGCACACAACAACAACCACTAGACGTCAACGAACGAAAACCGTAATCTCACGAACCCGCTCCTATCTTCCAACACTTCAAACTCGAAACCAATACCTCCCAAAACAGAGTTGGCTTAATTACAGTTTTGGTCCCTCTATTATGACCAACTCACGATTTTGGTCCCTGAAGTTTTAATTTGACGATTTTGATCCCCCCTATTTTCCCAATTTGTAAAATCAAGGTCCCCCTCTTAATTTGGTCAAAATTAAAACTGAGTTTGACTTTCAATCCTACGTGGCAGTCCACGTAGACTGCCACGTAGGCAGCACTGTTCATCTCCCTCTCTCTCACAGCCCTCTCCTCTCTCTCACATCCCTATCCTCTCTCTCACAGCCCCCTCCCCCCACCGTGACCCCCCTCCCCTCCCCCCACCGTGACCCCCCCCTCGTTTTCCCCTACGCACCTCCCCTTCCCCTTCGCATCTCCCCCCTCACCTCCCCTTCCCCTTCGCATCTCTTCCCCCCTCTCTGGTTCGCTCTCTCTCGTCGCTCTCCCTCTCTCGTCGCTCTCTCTCATCGCTCTCCCTCTCTCGTCGCTCTCCCTCTCTTGTTGCTCTCTCTCGTCGCTCTCTCTCTCCTTTCTCTCTCGCCGTTCTCTCTCTCGTCACCCTCCCTCTCTCGCCGTTCAGATCCAGATCGCATACGAGGGGGGAGGGGTTCACGGAGGTCGCAGAGGTGGTGGCTCTGGGTGGTGACGGTGAGGGGGGGGGGAGGGGAGGTGCGAAGGGGAAAACGAGGGAGGGGTCACGGTGGGGGGAGGGGAGGGGGTTCACGGTGGGGGGAGGGGGCTGTGAGAGAGAGGAGAGGGATGTGAGAAAGAGGAGAGGGCTGTGAGAGAGAGGGAGATGAACAGTGCTGCCTACGTGGCAGTCTACGTGGACTGCCACGTAGGATTGAAAGTCAAACTCAGTTTTAATTTTGACCAAATTAAGAGGGGGACATTGATTTTACAAATTGGGAAAATAGGGGGATCAAAATCGTCAAATTAAAACTTTAGGGACCAAAATCGTGAGTTGGTCATAATAGGGGGACCAAAACTGTAATTAAGCCAATAGAGTTTCTACCCTTGAATCCCTTGGTCAACTGAAATGTGTGGGTTTGAAACCCTTGGAACCTCCTTTCAACTCAAAGGGAACAAGAAAACATGGATTGGCTAAAAACTTCCTTCTTTCACCCTCAAACTCGATTTCAATGGAGAAGATGAGTTTGTGTTTGAGCTTGGTTCAGCTGGTGTGTTTGGTATCAGTGGATAGAGGGAAGAAAATGGAGAAGAATGGTGGCTAAAACTCTCACATGTATCAAGGATTGAAGAAAATCACTCTTCTTCTTCCTCCTCTCACTCCCGCAACCCTCTCCTCTCAAGCTGTCTCCTTCTTTTTTGTTTTTGTTCTTTTTCAAATTCAGCAACAAGTGTGGGTGTTAGCGATGTTTGGCCAGCTGAGTGTTAAGTGAGCTGAGGGAAAAACTCAAGGGAAAGGACTATATTACCCTTATTTCTAATTCCTACTTAAAAACCAAGTTTTTAATCAAATACTCAATCAGTAATTTCCTATCACATAAATGATCAATTAGGCATAATTATATGTAAATTAGCTAATTAATTAAATATAACTCTTGCTAATTTTTAAACTACAAAATTAACCAAATTGGGGATGTTACAATGTATATACGACCATTGGCACTTAAACACTTGAAGCCTTTGTGATGCGAGGGAAGGGACAAGGTTGACACACTAGTGGCTATGAAAATGAAGCTTATTTTTGTTATATGGAGTGAGGAGAGGAAATCATGTGCAGCCAAAGGATATAAGAGAGGAATAGTCAGGAGTTTCGTTGTAAAGGGCTTTGTATGGTGAGATATAGGAGGGTAGACCAGAGGTGGGCAGTCTGTTTATGAGGTGAACTGAACAGCTGTGGTGAAGCTGTGATCCCAGTAGAAAATTGGCATGGATGCAGGTGTGAGGAGGATAAGACCCATTTCAGCAATCTGCCTATGTTTCCTCTCAACAGTGCCATTCTGATGAGAGGTATATGGACATGTAAATCTATGAGTGATACCTAAGGCAGCAAGTTCTGGTGTGAATGGTTTAAACTCTCCCCCTGAATCAGATTGAAGGGATTTAATGGTAGTGGAAAATTGTGTTTGGACAAGTTTGTGGAATTGATGAAAGGCATGGATGGCATCTGATTTTCTTTAAAGAAAATAAAACCATGTAAAATTAGTACATGCATCAACAAAAGCAATGTAATATGAGTAACCACTACTAGATGGAGAAGGGGAGGGTCCCCATACATCAGTGTGTATGAGTTTAAAAGGTGTGTGATGTAGTGTAGTGGATGGTGGTGAATGAATGCGATGAGACTTGCCTATCGAACAAGATTTACACAATTCAAAAATTTTATTGGATGAGACTTGATCAGATATAGTATCACCAATCGCTGTTAAAGAGCTAGCAATAGCAAGAATGCGAGTAATGAATTCAGCGATGCTGCGTGTACCTTTCTTATTCAATTCAGAACGAAGTTGGCGCATTGCTTTCAGATGAGCGAGATAGTGCTTGTGAATGGTGTCCCAGACCTGATATGCGTGATGACAATTGAGAACACACGGAAGCACAACATCGGAGAGCGTGGACAGTAACCACGTAAACATCACTTGATCTTGAACGAACCACCGGTCGTAGGCTTCAGAAACCTTGTTGATCGCACGATCTTCGATTGAATCAAACTGCGGTGGAATCACATGATTGATGAGAAGGCAATGCAATTTGTGTGTCTCTACGACTCCTTCAACTTGTTGATTCCAAATAAGGAAGTTCTTATTGTCAAGTTTGATCGATAGGTTGGGACCAGTGACGAAGCTCGTGGTGTTCGTTGCGCCATTGGATTGAAAAATTGAAGCAGTTTGGGACTGATTTGGTGTGACTGCCGGTGAACCTTCTAGAGGTGTGGTCGCCATTGTTATGAAGAAGATCAGATGAAGGAAGCGGAAGAAAAGCGATGGAGAAGAAGAACGCAAGGCCCTCGGATGGGAGAGCGATTGATACCATGAAAGAGATTTAACTGAATTCTAACTGAATTGTGAAGAGTGAATTGAACATTTCATCTTATTGAATATTCTGAACTGTGTTATAGTGTTTATACAAGTCTATGCAAGCTGACTAGTCAATGCCGAGTCAACTGCTGATGTGGCAAGAACTACTTGATATAACTACACTATATTGATTCAATTATTACATTGTGTATTTATCTCTATTATCTGCTAGTGTGTATGCGAAAATAATAGAAAGAAGTGATGAGAGATTAAAAATATTCTTACTAAATTTGAAGTGTTACATAGTATAAACCGTTAAATTAGAACATTTAATTATCAACAAAGATTAAAATTCATATTTCAGACTATGTCATTAATTATAAAAAAACATTTATTTATCAACAAAGATTAAAAATTCATGGTTTAGATTACGTTATTAATTCATAAAATCTAACATTAAAATCTTATGCGACAATATTAATTAAAAAACAATATCATATAAAATTTTATAATTAATAACGTAGCTTAGACCATTAATTTTAAATTGATAATTATAATTTAATATTCCCATTTCTTATATTTGTCAAATGTTTTCACCCGAGTTGTCTATATATTGTAGACCACCTTTAAAGATGGTTCACAATATCAAGCCTAAAAGGCTCAAATTTTAATATAGACTATTTCGCTGTTATTAATCATTACATTGAGGAGTAGATGATTCAATTTTTTAAAAAATTAATTCATATTCCACAAAATGTGGGTGAAGTGGATGGTTACGTGATTGAAGTGTGAGGTATTCAATATCGGTGGTGAATGGGGAAAGATTGACTCAATGGACCTTTGAGAAGGTTAATTAGGCAGGGTGTCCCACACTGTCTCCTACCTTATTATCATTTTGCCGAGGAAATAACCACTCTTATTAAGTGAGTTGAGATTAGAGGAGACATCCACAATAGCGGGGTAAGATGCTGAGAAGAAGTGCTTGGTATGTGGGATTTTATCAAGGGCATGCATGGTAGAACTTAGAAGTAGTCAACAGGTTCAAAAAAACAATGTTAAATATGTTGCTAGAGTTACCAACGCACTAGAAAATTGGTATTGCATTGATGTTGTTGTGTATATGGCGTAGAAGAAATGTGTGACATGGGAGGGAGTTTATGCAGGTGACAGAACTGGTCCTAATATTTTGGGTGCCATGAGCGAACTAATAAAAAGAAAAAATAAACACAGAGACTTAAAGCCTTACAAACTCAACACATAATGCATCAACAACAAGAAGATTAGCTTGCTCCGTAGGAGGAGTAGACAAAACTGAAATGGAAGTATTCCCATGAGTAGCCAAAAAATCTGCACAAGTATTACCCTCTCTTAGGGCGTATAAAATGGTGCCTTAGTAATTATTTGAATATCACCCTCATTGCATTTTTATTGAAAATGATTAATGATTTGTTCATAATAAAAGTTCTTTAAAAAAAATTCTTTCCAGTAGAAATTAAAGCGAGACTATTTAATCTATTTTGCGACACAGTAAATTTGTAAATAAGATTTTAACAATTTCAATTTAAAAAAAAAACTTATTTTCAGTAATAGGAATAGTTTATATATATTTTTATATATGTATGTATTGGAAAATAATTAACCATATAAAATAGAATTTCACATCAAGATCATAAGAATCATAATATTTTAGGAAAATCTAAGAAAGTTAGCAATATGATTCAAGTCATTATATGTGTGTAAAAAAGTCTCAAACTTTTGTTGGTACATAATATTAATAAAAGATTTCGTTTACTAATCACAAATTAAATCTAATAAAATAGAGTTAAAATTATATTGAATCGAACATTAAGGTTTGTATTATTTTATTATCTTCTAGGCCTCCTCGCTTTAGAGTTCGCTTTAGACGTGTTGGGCTGGACTTGCAATCACTATTTTATTTTTATCTTTAATGAAAAGTTCTCATTAATCCCGGCGAATTCAAATGCTAATATGGTGGGGAAATTTTATTTGGATTTATAGTTCACTTTCGTTAATCTCAAGGTTGAGTGCGAGTGAATAACACACTCACTACAAAAAACAGTATAGATTGCGGCGGTTTTTTTGTCGATTAGCGGGGGTTTTTAACCCCCGCAAAGTAGTCAGCGGGGGTTTTAAAAAACGCCGGAGTTTTAAGTGCCGCAATCTAACTGCGGGGGTTTTTTGAAAACGCTGGTATCCGGTCATTTAGCGGGGGTTTTACTGCGGGGGTTTTTAACCCCCACAATTAGTGGAGGTTTTTTTGAGGGGGTTATAAACCTCCTGAAATTGATTCATTTGTGGTAATTTTTTATTGCCATATTTGATAGGACTTTTTTGTGGGGGTTTCAACCTTTTATTAGAGTTATGCAGAGACAATATTTCTTTTGCAATTTGAGAATTTCTTTTTTCTTTATCTAATTACTTGTTTTCATCACTAATAACTATACATATATCTTAAATAACACATACTAAGCTTACTAAAAAAACTGAAAATTTCTTTATCTAATTACTTGCAAGTCTTTGTCTTCATCTCCCAAATATAACATGCAATCTCTTGGACATGCATCTATCTTCGTATAATTAAGACCTAGTGTTGCGTTAAAAACACACTTAGAGCAAGTGTACTCTATCGCAGAAGTAGTATAAAAAATATCGTCTCCACAGGGATTAATTAATAAGTACCAAACTACTCGAGATTAATTATTATTTAGACGAACGAATGTTTGGTTGTTATAAAACTAAAATAAAAAGAAATAAATAGCAATAATTAAAATGTAAAGTTTAACCAATTGAGAGAGGCCTAGGGTCACGGTTTCACTTGCAAGTTTCGATTCCTCTATGTCTAATTCTACCTGAATCCCCTTATTTTATTCAATTACCAATCCCTTTACTAAAGCTATTAACCCGTTTGGTCATTCGCGATTAATATTCTTTTCCCTAAATTAACCCTAGTTTGGTCATGCTAGAATTTAAATCGAAGGAAAGCATAAGGTACAAAAAGGTTGAATGATTGGAAGACTAAATTAAAGTTTGGTCATTCATTAATTATAGTCTCAATTATCCTATAGGTCCACCAACTAATTGCAGTACGGTCGCTGATCAACTAATTGATTATGAACATGCAAAGGGTTGTCAATCCTAATTATGTGATAAAAGCAATAGGATAATATTAATTGAAATAAAAACCAGGAATTCAAAGTATAAATTAAAACATAAAAAGGTCTCTAATCAAGCAAGATCCACCTAGACCCTAGAAGAGGATTTAGCTTTCCATAGTGTTCGAGAACAATAAAATAAAATTAGGAGTCATAAATTACAGAGATAAAAATAACCCGGAATAGAGAAATTTCTGATCCTGCGAATTTTGTCTCCTTTTTCTGCTCCAGAGCTCTCTCACGGTGTCAAGAACGGGTACCCGAAACTATCTCCTCTATTTGCCGGCGGTACTGTTCCAGCGCTGTCCTTGTTGTCGTACGCGGTTCCTGTTCTTTTATTAATTATCAAATATCTCTTTTGCTTTCCTTTGGCCACTGTTCCTCCCCAACTCAATTGCTTTGAATTCAATTCTTAAGCTCTCCCTGTGTGCGGCTCCCCTTTTTAATCATGAAAACTCTCCTTCTTTTCTTATTTGTCTACTGTTGCCGTCGGTACTCTTTTCGTCCACTGTTGCAAGCATTTTATAGATAAGCCTTAGGTTTCAACCGTGGGCCTCCTCATGCGATAATGGGCTTTGACAATTGGGTTAATGGGCTGATCTTTTACTTTTTTTAATTTAAGCCCATATATATATTGAACTTTGAGTGGCATAAAATTGGACTTTTATTCTTTTTATCGTTTTCTATTTTTCTGCAAAACAAGAGCAACTTAAGTTAGTAATTCATATTATTAATAATAACAGCTCTAAAAAATGATACAAAAGTGTCTCTAAGAATGCACTAAATTTGAGCTTATCAACTCCCCCACACTTAACTTTTGCTTGTCCTCAAGCAAATTTCCTGGCTCCATAAATTTTTCAAAAAAGTAACAGAGACAGCCAAATAAGGGATCCAAAATTAAAGCACAATGACAGACAATAGACAGTATAGCACAAATGAGGTGTCAAAAGGTTGCCCAATTAGAGGCTCATGTCCCTGAAGAACACATTTCTGTGAACAAAGGCACTCGCTCACAATCTCTCTAAGTGTTTAGGGACTAGTGAAAATATACACTCAAGTTTCAACAAAATGCACATTACCATATGTTTGTAATTTGACCAAATCTCTACTAAATAGTTCACATGCATGCAAAAGATGGGGTGTTATGGGTTGTAATGGGGCCAGGGTGAATTCATGCAGGGTAGGAAATAAGAAAGAAGGGATAATCAAAGGGCTAAAAACAAGAAATGAATAGTAACAATTGAGATCAAATATGGAGCTCCTATCTATTTTACAATTTTTGCCCAAACTCTAAATTAATTCCATTTCCTTCTTCACTCTTTTTCTATTGAGTAGACTCTTTCATTTTATTTTTTTTGGATTTGCCCTTTGGCTCTTTCATTCTTTTGATGTGCCTTTTCCTCCTTGTTGCTTTGCTTTTTTTTTTTTCAAATTTTCTTCCTATTTTTTTTTTCCTTTTTTTTTTGGAGGAAAAGGTAAGTACATGATTCACTCACTTTTTTTTTTATCCTGACAAGATCAACAACTAAAATATAGGACAAAATTGTAATTTTCAATAGTTGCTCCACATTTAATTCCAAATGGTTACCACAAACAAAAAAAGGAAAATTATATCTGGGTACCAAAGAAAAAAAAATATAACCATTAAGCTCAAAGGGGCCAACTAAGGGATAAATTCAACAAACAACTTCAAAGGCCAGAAAAATACCTAAATTCCCCAAATCTTTTTACATGATGCAAATCAATTTTCGCCTTGAAATGGTCAAAAGACAAATTCTAGAATGTAGCAAATTGGGAAACACACTCATAGAAAGAAAAGGGGTAAAAGTTTATGATTTAGTATCAATCCCCTTATGAAGGCTCAGATCTCACATTTAGAAGCTAGTTCACAAAAAGTACTCAACAGGGACAAATGCTAATTATCAGCTTCCTAAGGGCATCCTCACAGTTACAATTAAGCACAAGTCTGTCAAGTAAATTAATTATGGGATCCCCTAAAGGAAAAATCTCTATTTTTTTTTTACTTTAAGCATAATTCATTCAAAACAAGCCAGAAAATTTGCTATCAACATATATGGTGGGTAGGTGCATTAATAGAGATCAAGTGACAAACAAATAAACTCTCCTCCCCCACACTAGCATGAAGCATGGTCCTCAATGCAAAATGATCAAATAGAAACCAAAAGAATTAAATGAGAGAGAGAGAGAGAGAGAGTAATAGTGACTTCCCTGAGAGAGCTTGTAGTCCGAGCTTATACCTAAAAACAAAACAAAATAAAAATGAGAGAAAATAAAACACAGGTTGCCTCCTGCAAAGCGCTTGTTTAACGTCCCGAGCCTGACGGTACTAGAGTCAGTCCTTGAGGGCAGTGACATAGCTCACTTGACTCAACCCTTCCTCAAAATGCTTCACACGCTGCCCATTGACCTTAAAAATGGTGTCATCTTCATGAGATACCTCAAGCACTCCATAAGGAAAAACTTGAGTAACAGTGTAGGGTCCATACCACCTTGAGCGTAACTTTCCTGGGAAAAGACGCAAACGTGAGTTATAAATTAAAACTTTTTCACCAACATGGAATTCACGCTGCTGGATGCGCTTATCATGCCACTTTTTAGTCCGCTCCTTATATAACTTGGCATTCTCATAAGCTCCCAGACGGAGCTCATCCAATTCATCGAGCTGCAGCAACCTATTTTCACCTGTAAGCTGAGCATCAAAGTTTAGAAATTTTAAAGCCCAAAGTGCTTTATGCTCTAATTCAACAGGCAAATGACATGATTTTCCAAAAACAAGACGATAAGGAGACATCCCAATGGGGGTTTTAAAAGCAGTTCTATAGGCCCATAGTGCATCATCAAGTTTCCAAGACCAATCTTTTCTTGATCCACTAACTGTCTTCTCTAAAATCCTTTTCAGCTCTCTGTTTGAAATTTCAACCTGGCCACTAGTTTGTGGATGGTAAGGAGTTGTCACCTTATGAGTGACACCATATTTGCTCAAAAGATTTTCAAATTGTTTATTGCAAAAATGGGTGCCACCATCACTAATAATTGCTCGGGGAGTGCCAAATCTTGTAAAAATATTTTTCTTTAAAAATCTCACTACCACCCGAGCATCATTAGTGGGTAAGGCTACAGCTTCTACCCACTTAGACACATAATCTACAGCAACAAGAATATATTGATTTGAAAAAGATTTAGGGAAGGGCCCCATAAAGTCAATACCCCATACATCAAATATCTCACAAACCAAAATGTTGTTTAAAGGCATCTCTTGACGCCTAGAAATATTGCCACTCCTTTGACAACTATCACAAGCTTTCACAAATTCATGAGCATCTTTAAATATAGTAGGCCAATAAAAACCACATTGTAAAACTTTATATGCAGTTCTATTTGGGCCAAAGTGGCCACCTACCTCTCTAGAGTGACAATGCTCAAGGATAGAAATTACCTCATCCATAGGCACACAACGCCTAATAACCTTGTCTCCACATACTTTAAATAGGTAAGGGTCATCCCACAAGTACTGTCTAGCATCAGAAATTAATTTCTTCTTTTGCTGAAAAGAAAAATCAGGGGGAACAACCTTACCCACCAAGTAGTTGACAATGTCTGCAAACCAAGGAATAGTAGAAACAGCTAAAAGTCTCTCATCAGGGAAAACCTCCTTGATCTCCCCATCATTTGAGGCCTGCATCACACTATGGTCAAGCCTTGAGAGGTGGTCAGCTACAAAGTTCTCTGAGCCTTTCTTGTCTCTAATCTCCAAGTCAAACTCTTGTAGCAACAAGATCCACCTGATTAACCTGGGTTTTGCATCCTGCTTTCCAAGCAAATATCTAATGGCAGCATGGTCAGTATAAACAATAACTTTAGAAAGAACAAGGTAATGACGAAACTTGTCAAATGCAAATACTACAGCTAGTAACTCTTTCTCTGTGGTAGTGTAATTTCTTTGAGCATCATCAAGAGTACGACTAGCATAGTAAATGGTATAAAATACCTTATTCTTTCTTTGCCCCAAAACAGCCCCCACAGCAGTATCGCTAGCATCACACATAATTTCAAAGGGAAGCGACCAATCGGGGGCAACAACAACAGGGGCACTAATTAATTTTTCCTTTAAACAATTAAAAGCCTTCAAACAAGTGTCAGAAAAATCAAAAGCGGCCTCCTTAACCAAGAGGTCAGTCATAGGCTTTGCAATTTTTGAGAAGTCTTTAACAAACCTCCTATAGAATCCGGCATGGCCTAGAAAACTACGGACCCCCTTAACAGAATTGGGTGGGGGCAACTTTGCAATTACCTCAACCTTTGCAGGATCAACTTCAATGCCTCTAGTGGACACCTTATGTCCTAGAATAATGCAATCTTGTACCATAAATTGGCACTTCTCCCAATTGAGCACTAAATTGGTATCCCTGCATCTCTGCAACACTGAATTCAAGTTATGTAAACAATCCTCATAAGAGGATCCAAAGACGGTAAAATCATCCATGAATATCTCAATGCATTTTTCAACCAAGTCAGAGAAGATAGCCATCATGCATCTTTGGAAAGTGGCAGGGGCATTACATAAACCGAATGGCATCCTTTTATATGCAAATGTTCCATATGGGCAAGTAAAAGTAGTTTTTTCTTGATCTTCAGAAGCCACTGGTATTTGCAAATAACCGGAATATCCATCCAAACAACAATAATAATCATGACCTGCCACTCTCTCAAGCATTTGATCAATAAAGGGAAGGGGGAAGTGATCTTTTCGGGTGGCATCATTTAATTTTCTATAATCAATGCACATACGCCACCCGGTAGTTTTCCTACTTGCAATTAATTCATTTTTATCGTTCTCCATTACAGTAGTACCTCCCTTTTTAGGAACACATTGAACAGGACTTACCCACTTACTATCAGAGATAGGATAGATGATACCTGCATCAAGAAGCTTAATCACTTCCTTTTTGACCACCTCTTTCATGTTGGGATTGAGGCGGCGTTGAGGTAGTGCCCGGGGTTGGTAATCATCCTCCATGTAGATCTTGTGGGTGCAAATTGAGGGACTAATGCCTTTTATATCATGAATAGACCATCCAAAGACTTCTTTGTTGGCCCTTAATACCCTCAAAAGCTTATCCTCCATGGTATCTGTCAAATCTGCAGAAATAATCACAGGCAAAGAGGAAGGGGGATGCAAGAAAACATATTTTACATTTGAAGGAAGAGGCTTTAATTCAAGCTCAGGAGCCTCTTCAATTGAAGGTTTGGGATTTGGAGTATTACCCCATTCCAATTCCTCAAATCTATGGTTGCTCCAATTTTTGTGAGGGTGGTGAGCCTGCAAAAACATTAAGAACTCTTCTTCCTCACCACCCTGCAATATGCCAAGTCCCTGCAAAGTAAGTACTTTTTCTAGAGGGTCCTGAATTCTAAAATCATCAAAACTTTCAGAGGTAACCACATCATTAATATCCATAGCTTGAATAAAATTACAAGAAGCAAATGAGGAGGGATTTTTTAATGAGTTCAAGACTTGAAATACAACTTCCTCATCTCCAAATCTTAAAGTCAATTTTCCCTGCTGAACATCAATTAAGCTTTTTCCTGTAGCTAAGAACGGACGCCCCAAAATAATTGGGACTTCCTCATCTTCTTCCATATCCAATACAACAAAATCAGCAGGGAAAATAAACTTATCAACTTTAACTAAAACATCTTCTACCACTCCACAGGGGTGGGCAATGGATCTATCAGCTAGCTGCAAAGTGACGTTAGTAGGATGTGGTTCCTGCAAACCAAGCTTTCTAAAAACAGAAAAAGGCATCAAATTTATACTTGCTCCTAAATCACATAAAGCCTTTTCAAAATGAGAGTTACCAATTGTACAAGGAATAGTAAAACTACCTGGATCTTTAAGCTTAGGTGGTAACTTTTTTAGAACTATAGCAGAACATTCCTCATTAAGCCTAACTGTCTCAAAGCCTTCTAACTTCCTTTTGTTAGAAATAATTTCTTTTAAAAATTTGGCATATTTAGGCATTTGAGCAATAGCTTCAGCAAAAGGGATGTTGATATGCAATTTTCTAAATATTTCAAGAAATTTGGCAAATTGCTTATCATGCTGCTCATTTTTAAGTCTTTGAGGATAAGGAACATTTACCTTTGCTTGCTCATATTTTTCCCTTTCCTTTTTGCTTTCCTCAGAAGTGCTCCCCTCAGCGGGAGCTTGTATTTCTTTCTGGGGCGCCCGCCCGTCTTGATTGTTTTCTTGAACCAGCTCCTTGCCACTCCTAAGAGTGACAGCCTTGCAATGCTCATTTCTTGGATTAGGCTCGGTTTGGGTAGGCAGTGAGCCTTGAGGCATTTGAGACAACACAGTAATGAGATTTGAGATTTGACCCTTCAGGCTTCCAAATTCGTTGTTCATGGCTCCCTCCAAGCTTCCAAATTTTTCATTAGTCTGCTGCATAAACCTTGTCAACACATCATTGGTATCCAACTTTTTCTCCTCTTGCCTTTGCACATGTGGAGGCTTATAGGAGTTCGAACTTTGCTCCTTTTGTTGTCCTCCCCAAGAGAAATTAGGGTGATTTCTCCAACCCGGATTGTAAGTGTTTGAATAAGGGTCATTTTGGGTCCGGTTGGAATTCTGAACATAATTGGCCTCTTCAGTTGAAGTTGTTGGCCGGCCCTGTGCTTTTATCAGTTCTTCAATGGATTGCAACCTCTCATCAGTCCTGTCCATGTAATTGGATAAAACACCCATGCACGGGTGTCCAACTTTTTCCATGTATCTAACTAAAGCATCTTGCATACCAGGCCTTAACTCACCTTTCTTCTGACCAAGATAGTTGACTTCTTCAGTTAGGTCTCCCCAGAGGTTATTCGTGATGTCACTAGTGGAGGTAATTATTGGAGTAGATTGAGCTTGTACCTTCATCAAAGATTGCATCTGTTTAGAGAGAGCATCCAGCTTTATGTTAACACTAGTGTCATCTTCAACCTTGTAGATCCCAGCTGATTTCTTAATGTGTCTGTCACTTGTCTCCCATTGGGCATTATCGGCTGCTATCTCTGCAATTAAGTCATATACTGTCGCAGGTTCCCCATTCATTAGAGAGCCCCCACAAGCCATATTAATAATTCCCCTATTTTGAGAAGATAATCCGTTTCAAAAATATTCAAGCAATTGCCACTTCTCAAATCCATGATGTGGACAACTTCGGAGTAAGTCTTGAAATCTTTCCCAAGCTTCATGCAAAGATTCTTGCTCGAGTTGAGCAAAGCTGATTATTGCACCTCGGATCTTAGTAGTCTTACCTGGAGGAAAATATTTGGTCAAGAATTTTTGCTTCAGTTGATCCCAAGTGGTAATGGACTCAGCAGGTTGAGAGTCTAGCCAAGCAGATGCCTTGTCAGCCAATGACCATGGAAACAATCTCACTCTAATGGCATCAGGAGTGACACCATTACAAATTACTGAGTCTGCCACCCTCAAGAAGTTTCTAAGATGGGTGTGTGGGTCTTCTGTTGGTGCACCTCTGAACATAGTCGAATTCTGAACCATTTGAATCAAACTGGGTTTGAGCTCAAAGTTAGTAGCTTGCACAGGTGGATTGACTATGCTTGTAGTGATATTTTCTGTGGGAGTAAAGTAGTCCCGAAGAGTTCTTCTCTGATTGGCAGCCATCACTCTTGTCTTTTTTCTTATCCTTCGAGCAGTTCTTTCAATTTCTGGATCAAAAACCAAAATAGGCTCCTGGGAGCGGGTGAGCATGCACTAGTAATAGTAATAAAAATAAAACTAACTAATAAAATAAAACTAAATATAATTTTTTTTTCTTTTTATTAAATTAAAACAAGAATTAAAATAAATGTCTAAAGCAATAAAAAATCTTTTTCATTTAATATTATTAAATTAATCCCCGGCAACGGCGCCAAAAACTTGTTGCGTTAAAAACACACTTAGAGCAAGTGTACTCTATCGCAGAAGTAGTATAAAAAATATCGTCTCCACAGGGATTAATTAATAAGTACCAAACTACTCGAGATTAATTATTATTTAGACGAACGAATGTTTGGTTGTTATAAAACTAAAATAAAAAGAAATAAATAGCAATAATTAAAATGTAAAGTTTAACCAATTGAGAGAGGCCTAGGGTCACGGTTTCACTTACAAGTTTCGATTCCTCTATGTCTAATTCTACCTGAATCCCCTTATTTTATTCAATTACCAACCCCTTTACTAAAGCTATTAACCCGTTTGGTCATTCGCGATTAATATTCTTTTCCCTAAATTAACCCTAGTTTGGTCATGCTAGAATTTAAATCGAAGGAAAGCATAAGGTACAAAAAGGTTGAATGATTGGAAGACTAAATTAAAGTTTGGTCATTCATTAATTATAGTCTCAATTATCCTATAGGTCCACCAACTAATTGCAGTACGGTCGCTGATCAACTAATTGATTATGAACATGCAAAGGGTTGTCAATCCTAATTATGTGATAAAAGCAATAGGATAATATTAATTGAAATAAAAACCAGGAATTCAAAGTATAAATTAAAACATAAAAAGGTCTCTAATCAAGCAAGATCCACCTAGACCCTAGAAGAGGATTTAGCTTTCCATAGTGTTCGAGAACAATAAAATAAAATTAGGAGTCATAAATTACAGAGATAAAAATAACCCGGAATAGAGAAATTTCTGATCCTGCGAATTTTGTCTCCTTTTTCTGCTCCAGAGCTCTCTCACGGTGTCAAGAACGGGTACCCGAAACTATCTCCTCTATTTGCCGGCGGTACTGTTCCAGCGCTGTCCTTGTTGTCGTACGCGGTTCCTGTTCTTTTATTAATTATCAAATATCTCTTTTGCTTTCCTTTGGCCACTGTTCCTCCCCAACTCAATTGCTTTGAATTCAATTCTTAAGCTCTCCCTGTGTGCGGCTCCCCTTTTTAATCATGAAAACTCTCCTTCTTTTCTTATTTGTCTACTGTTGCCGTCGGTACTCTTTTCGTCCACTGTTGCAAGCATTTTATAGATAAGCCTTAGGTTTCAACCGTGGGCCTCCTCATGCGATAATGGGCTTTGACAATTGGGTTAATGGGCTGATCTTTTACTTTTTTTAATTTAAGCCCATATATATATTGAACTTTGAGTGGCATAAAATTGGACTTTTATTCTTTTTATCGTTTTCTATTTTTCTGCAAAACAAGAGCAACTTAAGTTAGTAATTCATATTATTAATAATAACAGCTCTAAAAAATGATACAAAAGTGTCTCTAAGAATGCACTAAATTTGAGCTTATCACCTAGTTTGTTGATGATTTTCTTTGCCTCATAAAAAGAAGGGGGGAACTTTGCTTGTTGAAACACATCTCTCAACAAATCTAGTATCATAGTCATTGCCTTGTCACTCAATCCACACAAAACCTTTATATGATATAATTTGATTACAAATTCTAGTTTTGTATACTTGCTCCCTTCGTGCAACATCTGACTTCCGTCTTTGATAAACTCATGAAAATCACTAAAATCCTCCCTTGGCCCTTCGTTCAATACTTCATTTGTGCCTATTGCTTGTGGTTCATCTCTATTAGTGGCTTGTTGCCTATGGTGACCAAATGCATCATTGACCATTGTGTCTAGCGGGTTCTCATAACCAAATATCCCTTGCACATGATCTTCATTTCTAGTAGATTGCGGTACTTGTTTCTCACCATGACGAGTCCATACGATATAGTTTTTAGGGAATGGTTTCGATTCTAAGTGTGATTGGACTATATCTCTGGTTTGCCAATCAACAATCCCGCAATCAGGACATGGACATTGTATTGTATCTCTAATAGCGCCATGCTTAAAAGCAAAATCCAAGAAATGACTTATTCCATTTAAGTACTCACTTGTATTTCTTGGCTTTGCAATCCAAGATTTGTCCATATTTAACTGTCGTTTAAATAATGATAAGAAGGTATAAAAGAAATTAAGAAAACCTCAAGTGAATTAACGATGGAGAACACTAGCAATACAAATAGTTGCAAGCAATACTATATGTCATATATCAGAAACTAGTAGGACTCATCTTTAAGAAAAACAAGAAATAGTGGTATGAAAAATCTGTCATATCTAGCTACAAGCTTTGAAAATGTAATTTCAACTTTTCGGTTTAAAAGACGACGACAACAATAAGCAACGACAACAGCAATAAGAGACACGACAATAAGCTACAACTCAGAAGCCTATAATTTAATTGAATTAAGAGGCCTATAATTCTGCAAAGTATGTTCAAAATATACATTGATTTTTATGTCTAGAGAGCACAACTCAGTAGTAAAAAAACACAAGTGTTATGTTTCGCAAGGCAAATAGACACTGATATTTCCAAAATTTAGCTAAGAAACTTGTAACACTACTGACTAACATCTAATCCTTTTCATTTATTCCAAATGCATCAAATGTAATTCAATTAGAAGACTAACACTATTTTCTAATTTCTAGGCAGTAAATTAGTCGAACTAAACTTACACAGCTGAATCTAAGAACAAAATTGGGGGAATCTTTTTTAAATTAAGTTCCAGCAAAAATGTTATACCGATTTTGCAATTATCCAACTTTTTTACTATACCGATTTTGCAATTATCAGAATTCACAATACTATACCGATTTTGCAAAATTGGGGGAATCTCAGAATTCACAATACTATACCGATTTTGCAATTATCCAACTTTTTTACTAATGAATATTAAGAGCAAAGAGAAGTGAAGTTACCTGTAAGAGCAGATCGTCAATGAGAGAGGAATCGGTGGAGGAAGAAGTGGAAGGAAGAAATAGGGTTTGGTTTTCTTGTTGTTGCTGCAGTTGCTGAGAAGGAGGAGCAGAAATTGGCCTCGAACGCAAGGTGTCGCGAGAGGTAGAGAGAGAAATTACGCGAGGGAGGTTTACGCGAGGGAGGTTTCGCGAGGGAGAGAAGCTGGGTTTCGTTGAGCTGGGTTTACGCGTATGGAGGTTTCGTTGAGCTGGGTTTCGAGAGGAGAGAAGCTGGGTTTCGAGAGGAGAGAGGCTGAGGGAAGCTGAGAAGAGGGTTTTTTTTACGCGAGGGAGAGAGTGAAAATGAAACAGAAATTAGGGAAAGTTACGCGAGGAGAAGAGGGAAACAGAAATTTACGCGAGGGAGAGAGTGAAAGTTAGAAGAGGGAAGCTGAAATTAGAGTTTTTTTTTTGTTTTTTTATTTTACATTTAGCGGGGGTTTTTCGTGACACTCAGCGGGGGTTTTCTAAACCTCCGTAAAATGAAACAACATTTTCAACTTGTTGACCGAGGCGTTCCTTTTTTATTGTTAAACTGAGGGGGTTTTTAAAACCTCCGCAATAAAACCCCCGCTATTTGATCCGTTTTTTGTAGTGACTTCATTTAAAGGGATGCATTCGCGCAGTTAGTACCCTCAATGATAAAACAACTTAATATTAGACTTTACTTATCTCCTAATCGAACTTCAGATTAGTCCAACCTCTTTCCCTTCACATGGAAGCGAGATTAAAAACCACTAAAAGATAGTTAACTTTCCTTACAATCAATCACAATTGTGATCAATATTTTTGATTCTTACCTTAAATGGGTAATAAGAGTGAGTGAGTAGTAGTCGGCATAGATAATTTAATTAGTGAAGATATTATCCATCATTTGATGTCGGTCCTCCGTTACTGATTACTGTTCGTAGCATTGAGTGAGGTGGAGACAATAACATTATTGGTGGCCGGCACCATTAAAATACAAGAATATCTTCTTCATTTTCATGTTGTGTTGTTGAGGGGAAGCAAGAGCACAACAAGAAACGGCGCGTGGACTCAACTCAACCCAAATCTATAATATTATAAAATAGGACATTTGTCCTAACCAAGTTGATTTGCTAAGAGCCTAAGACCAAACCAACTCTCAACCGCCTCGACTACTTGCCAACCTCACCTTCTTGTTTCTCTTTATTGATAGATAGATAGATAAAATCATAATCACGAATGATCATCATGGTGGAATGATACATGCTGAAAAAGGAAAGAAAGATGGGTTCTTCTTCAAAAGTTGGGAATAGCAGCTGTGATTACTCCTTTAAGGTTTTGTTGATAGGTGATTCTGGAGTTGGCAAGAGTAGTCTTCTTCTCACCTTCATCTCCAACTCTAAATCTAACCATGATCTCTCCCCTACTATTGGTATTTCTTTTTTCTTTTACTTTTCTAGTTTTCTATATTCTTGGCTGTGATGTGATGGAGAAGCAAGTATGGTATAGTTGCCTGTAGCATAGGGTGATATACATATATTAATTTCTGGCTTCATTTTAACTCATTTTGAAAATGGTATAGTTGTCCTTGTGGCATAGGATGATATACATATATTTTCTGCTTTTGATAGCAAGCATACTTTCTTGCCACCTTCTTGTTTTCTTGCAAGTTCAACCAACATATTTATTGTTAAGGCTTTCATTAAACAAAAAAAAGTCTGTGTAGAAAAGTTTTTGTGAAGTGTCCTATGAAACATGACTTGGCACGGATAATAATTTGAGAAAATTGAAATATGTTGGTATGTTCAATCTGAACTATTCTACATAGGAAGTGTCTCATATCTTACAGTCATTGCATTCCTTCAGAAAGTACTTACAAATACTTAATAGTCTTTTTTGTGTTCATTGTTAGATTCATTGAAATTTCCCTAATCATCCTGTAAAAAAATTTTAAGATTGTTTTTTGTTTTTAAATTAAAATTCATTATCAGTATCTTGTATGAAATTTTGATCAATTTATCCACTACATACTGTGAAATGTTGTGTTTGTCTAATGAGGTGATATCTATTCTCTAGATCTTGGACCTTCTTTGTTCCTATATTTTTTTATCTCTCTGTTACATTGGGGGGCTAGTAATAGTTTATCAGAATTTTGAAGTTTTCATTTCCTACATGAATTGGTGCATTTTGGTCAAAGGAATTTTTGTACAGTAATATTCTTTATATGGTTGTGTTACTGTTACATGCTGAGTTGTTACCTGTTGGTCACCTTAAATCCTTGACAGGAGTGGATTTCAAGATCAAGCTTTTCACAATTGGTGGTAAAACATTGAAGCTTACTATTTGGGACACAGGTATGTGTTTTTCTAGTTATCTGATCACATTTTCATTTATCTTTTTGCTAAGAAATTTCTCAACATATATGCACTCAGGTAGTGTTATAAGGAATAAGGAGCAGAATTCTGTTTGATTATTAAATATACTCTTCAACCGGTTCCTTCTCTTCTTTATATCATCATCTGGATTGTTCAATGATTTGAAGCAAGTAAAAGAGCCTTGCAAAGTTAGATATGGGGATCTTGGGAAGTGCTAAGAAACACTTTCAATGCTAGATAATGTTAACTTTTGGTTTGGCTTACAATAATCACATTGGCCTCATTGGATTCTGCTACATGTACATGAATAGTGAATACACCACCGTATCAAATTACATTTTATAAAATGTACATTTTATCAATCAAAACCAATGGATCATGAGATATTATCAAGTAGAACATGTATATCAAATTTCGAATGAATTGATTAGTAGTCTGTATACTTTGAATATTATGTTGTGTTTAATACTATGGCATATTAAAAACTAAAATATTTTTTACCAACATCAAATTTTCTAGGGCATGATCCACGTGAGGAGAAATTTTGATCCAAAGGTGGGTTTTATGAAAAGTTTATTGTATAAAAAGTTATACATTGTTGCACCTTGATCAATGTAACTCTTATAACGCTGTCAACGAATCCAAAATGTATATATGTTTTTTTTGCATATTCTTATCTGCCAGATCACTGAAATTGAGTAGTAGTATGCACAAGGTCATAGGTTTAAACTTTATTGTCACCATTGTGCACAAAAAAAGTTTAGCTTCTACTTCCAGTAGTACATCATTTGCAGAATTAAATTCTATGTCTGGTTGCAGATGAAGTATCAGTCCCATTGGGGGATACATGTCGACCTCAACTACTTGCAGATTGAATTATGTTTATATGAAACCTTGTAGTGGTAACTTGTGGCAATTCGATTACAATATTCAGTGTTTTTTTTTTGGCAGCTGGACAAGAGAGGTTTGGAACAGTAATAAGATCTTATTACAGAGGAGCACATGGAATCATTCTTGGTATGCTATATAAATTAGAAAGTTGAATTTATTTTATATAATCAGATTTGTCCATTATTATTGCTCTTCATATATACAAGTGATTCCCTTGAAAATAAGCATGTATTGTATAGGGCCTTTTCATTGACTACCGGTAATTTTTTTTGTATATCCTGTTTTGGTCAGCTGTATTGTAAGCTATGCACAGTGGTCTTATTCATATTGCAGTGCTTTGATGTACTAGTATCCCATGAGAGGAAGATTCTATTCTAGTATAAATGTTGAAGACTAACCTATAATTAAATCTCCTCAAAATGGCTTGTCCTCTACCCCTCCTCTCCTCTCCTTTTCAGTATTCTAAATATTTTCAAGTTTTTGAAGGGAATATGCTTGCCTCTTTAATGTTGACATATTCTAACAGTTTTTTTCTTCAATTTTGTAATAATGTAGTGTATGATGTAACACGGCGTGAGACATTTACAAACCTGGTGGATGTATGGGCAAGGGAGGTTGAACTTTACTGCAGTAATCAAGATTGCATCAAAATTCTTGTTGGCAATAAGGTGGATAAGGTAAATTTTATGGTACTTATTATGGTCTTCAAATCCTTTACATACTTGGGGAAAAGACAGAAAAGACCATACAGATTCTTGTTGATAATTAGAATAACTTTTTTTGCTGCTGGATTTTGAAGAGTTGACTTTTCAATTTTCAGGAGTGTGAAAGAGCTGTAAGCAAAGAAGAGGGTATGGCTCTTGCAAAGGAACATAGATGCTTGTTCGTAGAGTGTAGTGCTAAAACTAGAGAAAATGTTCAGCAATGCTTTAAAGATCTCACTTTGAAGATGTTAGAGGTGCCAAGTTTGAGGGAAAAGGGGTCTGTAGCAGTGAAGAGACAAAAGCGCATATATGAGACAACTCAAAGAGGTGGTTGTTGTTCTTAGTAAATATGCTAGCTGCAACATGAATGTGCCCCCCCCAAGTTTTTTACAAAAAGGATACCACAGTTACTAGCTGGAGCCACAAATTAGTTTAGATGAACAGAAAACTCTTTATTATTTATGCTTTTTCTTACTTCTGTTATATAGTTTTGGAAACACATACCATATTTTACACCATATGTAAATATGTCTTTGAGATTTGGTTTGGTCAGGAAATTATGTGTACTTTTGTTTTTTACTTTCTTTCCCCGATAATTTATTGATATCATATGTCTGTACTTTCTATTTTTTCATACGCACTGGAAATTTATGTTTATAGCTTGGTTTATTGACAATTTCTATACAAATCATAATGAAGCTTCTATCTATCTGTTTCTATACAGCTACACAAATTCATTTATTCTTTTCATACTGTATCTCAGATTCTCAATAAATCCAAGTCTCCCTCTATCTACAGATTAGTTCAATTTATTATTACTTGATGAAGAAGTAGTAGTAATCAATATCAACATAATCGTGGAAAGTTAATGTTCCACACAAAAGTGTAGAAACTAAGGGTCTCTTTGATTGATTTCCTTCTTAAAATTTGTTTTTCAGTTTTTTTTGACAAACATATTTTTCAAGTTTTAAAAAGAGAAAAACTTGATTTGTAAAACTGTTTTACAAAAACTATTTTCTTTTTGTTTTTAAAGCTGGATACACGCGGCCAACTAATAAATACTGCGCACCATAAACATGATAACCAAAAAACTAAAAATCCAATACACAAGTCCTAAGAGGGGGAAATTAAAGCTCCATTGGATCTTTCAAAAATATCTAATTTAAGTTGATCCAATACAAAGGGCCTGTTTGATAGTATTTTTCATTTTTTTAAGTTTTAAAAAGTGTTCTATAAAATAATTTTGAAACTGTTTTTTGTTGTTTTAATTTCGAAATTGTTTTTTAAAACATGTATTATTTGTTTTTATTCTCTTAGTTTTAAAACAAGAAATTAAGAAATAATTTTAATAAACAACCTAATTAAACAAGTTTTTCATATTTTTTTTTCTTAAATTGAAAAACAGCTTTTTAAAAGAAAACAACCTCCCAATGTCAAAAAAAAACCTCCTAATTTCTCTGACCTAAACATACATACATATAGTTTAAACCCAACGATAGGTAAAATAATGCCGTTGAATAAGATGATAAGATGAGCCTACATAGCTTGCACGCTGGGATGTTGTGACACTACCCTTTTAGATTTAGTAATCCTCTTTTTTTTTATTTCTTTCTGTTTATACAGATGGAGCCTTGAACACCAACGTGGTATAGCACAAGTGGTAGATACTTGGACTCCTTAACCATTTGGTCAAATGTTCGATTCCTGGTCGGTGCGTATGGAAAAATACCTGGTGGGAGATATCAACCCTCAGGGGATTAGTCTCTGCAGTTGCGCGCGCAGGGGATACCTTGGTTTACCAAAAAAGATGTAGCCTTGAGCGGTTGAGCCCGCATTACATTAATTGCTTAGTCTAATTTTAATCTAACATTATGCCTTTTCTAGGCTAAATTAAAAAAATACACAGCATGCTTCATATCAACAAAAATAAAACAAGGCATGCTATGCTTTTTCTTTGACACATAAGGCATGGCATGCTATGCTAGCGGGTGCATTTCAATTTTATTATTAAGTCAAACTTAGGGAAAGTTAATTACACAAAGTGAGTCACTATTAATCCAAATTTAAGGTCTTGTATTTTGGCCGGCTTCAGTACATGAATTTAATCGAACCTCTTGTACTTTTCTTCCTTGCATTTAGCAACTGATAAGTTCAAAGCTATTTAAACTAACAACTTTTTAGCCGTTTGAAATGTAACAACTTGTTAGTCACAACCAACGGCAGAAATTAAGCTCTTCTCTCAATGGCTTCTAATGGTCCTCAACTGAGATTCATTCCATCTACAATTTTGCTGTTAGCATTTTTTGTTACAATAGTCACTAGTGCTGATATATTCTTTGATTGGCATGTTTCCTTGGACTTCAATATAAAGCCAGTATCTGCAGATCAACCGGTGAAAATTGTGCCCATTAATCTACATCTTAGTTATTATACAAACTGTTGCCTAATGTTATTGCTGATATGATTGGCAGGTTATAACAATCAATGGCTTATTCCCTGGACCTCTTATAAATGCAACAACAAATGATAATATTCATGTTAATGTTTTCAATGATTTGGATGAACCTTTGTTATTTACATGGAATGGTTTACAACAAAGGCTGAATTCATGGCAAGATGGGGTATCTGGTACAAACTGCCCCATCCAACCTGGTACAAATTGGACTTATGTTTTTCAAGCCAAAGACCAGATTGGCACTTTCTTCTACTTTCCTTCCATCAATTTCCTTAAAGCTGGTGGAGGATTCGGTCCAATTCGAGTCAACAATCGCGCTGTCATAAGTGTTCCTTTTCCAAAACCTGAAGCAGAGTTTGATGTTTTAATTGGTGACTGGTACAATAGTAGCTACAAGGTACGTAGTTAGTGCTTTCTTATCATATTATCTTTGATTCTCACTTTTGTTCACTGATAATAACTTGGCATGGACACTTCTCTAGAATGCTACTCATCCTAGTTAGTTATTTGTTTATATTTTGCTAATAACTAGGATATTAGGTCAAGGTTGGACAAGGTGGATGATATTTCCCCAGGTTGGATGCTAATAAATGGAAAAGGACCATATATGAACATTTTTTCAAAGTCATATGAGACCTTCAATGTCACACAAGGTAAGCAAGCAGTGAACAAAAATGTTAGTTAGTGACTTACACTTTATGATAATTTCATCCATTAATTAATATAACTCCTTTATATTAATGTGTCATCATAGGTAAAACATATCTGCTTAGGATATCAAACGTAGGGACAGCTAGGAGCTTCAATTTCAGGATTCAAAATCACCAATTGCTTTTGGTTGAAACTGAAGGATCTTATGTGAATCAGATAGAGTTGGAGTCTCTAGATGTTCATGTAGGCCAATCCTACTCAATTCTTGTCACAGCAAACCAAAATGCTGCTGATTACTACATAGTGGCCTCTCCTAAAATGACTCAAGCTGATAATAATAACAGTAATTTTGGCATTGCTGTGTTCCATTATAATAACTCTACCACACCTGCTAATGGTTCTCTCCCAAGTGGTCCTGATCCATTTGATTTACAATTCTCCATCAACCAAGCAAAATCCATTAGGTGGAATCTGACAACTGGAGCTGCAAGGCCTAATCCACAAGGAACCTTCAATGTAACAAATGTGACAATATCTCAGACATTTATTCTACGAGCATCGACAGCGACGATTGATGGAATATCTCGCTACACTGTCAACAATGTATCTTACTTGACCCCAGATACACCACTGAAACTAGCTGATCAGTTTTCCAATGGTTCTGGTGTATATGTTCTTGATGCTTATTCTAAGAACACTTCAAATGTTAATGCTGTGCATGATGTTTTTGTAGCAAGTGCATTGCATAAAGAGTGGGCGGAGATAGTGATCAAGAATGATCTAAGCAGCATTGATTCTTGGCATTTGGATGGATATAGCTTCTTTGTGGTTGGATTGGGAGAAGGAGAATGGAGAGAAGAGTTACGGTGGAGTTATAATCTATATGACCCTGTAGTTAGGTCCACTGTGGAAGTGTTCCCAGGAGGGTGGAGTGCAGTGTATGTGTTTCCTGATAATCCAGGAATGTGGAACCTGAGATCACAGAAGTTGCAAAACTGGTATTTAGGTGAAGAGCTTTATGTGAGAGTTTATGATCCTGATCCTAACCCTGCTAAAGAGAAGCCCCCTCCACAGAATCTCCTTTTATGTGGTTAGTTATACTTTCTTCTCTCTTTCTTTTTAAACTTATTTCTTGTAAAATGGTCATTAGCGTTACTTTGATTAATAAAATTTCTCCCTTCCCCAATTTAAAAAAAACAAGGATTATGGTATTGATCATTGAATGTTTACAGGAAAGTATCAACCTCCAGCTCCAACTCCTGCTCCCCCAGGGTCACCACCCCCACCAGGGCCACCACCAAATGTCCCTTCATCCAAGGCATACAATCCACATACACCAAGGTATTATTGACATGTTTTGATTTGTGACATCATTTATTGAAATGCTTAGAAGCTAATATGGGTTATTCTTCTAATAATAGGTCTCTAATTGCTATCATCACCACCACTGCCATATGTTTCCTCTGTACTGGTGTCCATTGAGGGGTGCACATTTTGCTAAGGAAAGGAGTCATGGCAATTGACAAAGATAATTATCTTATGATATTTTCTTCTTTTACAAAAAAAAAAATAGTCGAGAATGAAAGCTATAGGTAACAATATTGGTTACTTATTACTTGGATCCTGTTATCAAGATTAATTTTCATTGTATACAATATGCAAGTTAAGTTTTGCAGTGTCATTCTTTGGCCACATTTGATGGATGTCGTTTTATCTACACACAGGTAGAAAATGATGCATGTTTTAGGGTCAACATCATGCAAGGTCGTCTTCATTGGTATATTGATATTATAACTAGCAAACATTTTTACAACTTATTTTCATGGTTCCATCATATAGTACTCTCACTTTATATAATAATAATAATAATAATAATAATAATAATAATAATAATAATAATAATAATAATAATAATAATAATAATAATAATGGATCACTTCGCCACGACGAACAAAACCAATGGTAGTAAAAGCAGATGTCTAGTCTCGGTTAAAGGAGAGCCTTCCAAGTGTGCATCAGACTAGTAAATAGATTAACTACCAGCTAAGCTAATAATAATAATAATAATAATAATAATAATAATAATAATAATAATAATAATAATAATAATAATAATAATGATGTTTCCATGAAGTTGTTTGATAGGGATAAAGATCCTCAAGTGAAAGTAGGGTCCTCTTCTTGATTGAAGAAGAGAGGTGTAACTCTGTGTCTCAGTAATATGTCACTTGCTTTCTTTTTTTTTCCCAAACCAATATGTCACTTGCTAATAACTAGCTAAATCGCTTTCATGATTTTTCCCCAACATTGTTTAGGGTGCTCTTAATATGAACCCTAAAGACAAGGTTCAAAAGTGAATCTAAGAAATTTCAAAAGTGATTTTAAGTGTTTGACGTGAAATTACAACATTTTTTTTTTTTTGGTCAAGATTAAGTGGGGATAGGTTAAATGGGGACGTGAAATTACAACATATAAACATAAATATTGCAACCTATCATAATAACATGAGGCCCACATTTGAGCCTTATTTTTGGGTCCAGATTAAGTGCATCCCATTTTTTATATTATTAGTAAAATATTTTTATTTGAATTTTGTCATTGTTAGAAATTTCTAAAGTATAATTATTAAGGCTAATATAAAATTTGAATGTGGGTTTACATGAAACCACGTCAAAATTTTCTATCCTAAATGAATTATGATCGAGTTCAGAGTTTTACAATAATTTACTTGTAAAGCTTAAAGAAAAGAAATGAGGCCTAATTTTGAAGGCCTAAATAGCAAATAAATTGGGGTTGGTTCTATTTCCATCCCCATTTAACCTATCCACACCCCCTTTCTCTTAACCATTTACTAAATTATCCTTGTTATTTTGTTAAAAAGGTAAACTTATTTCACTATAGTTATAATGAATTTAATTCACTATATAAAACCACTGTAAAATGAGTTAACGGGCATTTTTGTCATTAACAATTATTTTTTAAACTAGTGGTGCGGATAGCCGAGGAAGGGGTGAGGATAGAACCACCCATAAATTGGAGATCAAAATTATGTTACTGAGAGCCTGATACTAACACAATGTGCAAAAGATTTTCATGAACAATAATTGGAATTTTTTAGAGTAAAATCGAAACTAGTACTTGGCGGAAATTACACGAAGATATATTTGGTTTCGAGAATGGTAAAATACTAATTATAAAGTACGTGAAAAACAGAGTGACTAATGCATTTGAGGTTGTATTGGCTGCTAACAAAGATCAAGAAGCAGAAATGGTAAAAGAAAGAAAATCTCTTGCTCTTGCTGCTAAAACACCTAAGGTAGCAAGGAAAGAGGTTGAGTCTGATGAAGAATCTGATGATGAAGACATGGCTGAATTATTTGAAGAATTCATGAGATTCAACAAACTTGAAAAGAGAAATAACTCAAAGAAATCCAAGAAAGCTAAGAAGGCTACATGGAACAACTATACTGACAACGAAGAAGAGGTGGTTGCAAATGCCATTTGTCTCACGACATGTGAAACACCTAAGGCTACTATATGGGATTGTCTTGGCACTGATAGTGACACAGACGAAGAAGAGCAAATTGCAAATGGTGTTTGTCATATGGCAAATGACTCATCCGAGGTAAGCCTTAATAACCCTAGTCTTTCTGATTCTTCTATACATGATGATTTATCTGATGGTGCGTATAGTAGTCACGATTTGAGTGAGGCTTTTGAAGCTCTCTATTTTGAACATGAAGCTCTCTTGTTAAAATCCAAAAAATTGACAAAGAGCAACAAAAGCACGCTCATTCAAATTGAGACACTTGAAAATGAAGTAGATAGATTAAAGAATGAACTGCATAAATCTGTCAACCTTGAGTTTTGTGAGCTTAAACAAAATTTTGAAAATGCCAAAGTTGAAAATGAACTTTTGAAAGAAATATTGAAAAAGTTTGAGGTTGGTGAAAAGACATTAACTCAGTTGCTTCACTCTCAACATCAATATGTTGATAGGAGAGGAATTGGGTACAAAGGTAATTCCACCTCCTCCATTTTAAACAAGAAATTAACTTTTGTTGCTTCTACTTCAAGTTATAAACCCATTGTTTTCTCATGCACCTACTGTCAAAAGGGAAACCATAGCTCATCTAGTTGCCCTATCCGTAAATTATGTGAGCTTGGTACCCTTATACCTGCCTGTAAGAAACCAAGGTGGATTGTGAAAACCTCCTTGATAACTAACCCCAAAGGACCCAAAGAGAAATGGGTACCAAAAGTTCCTACTTGATTTTTTTTTTGTGCAGGTATGCTTCAAGGTATAGGGGATTGGTACCTTGATAGCTGAGACACGAAGCTCATGAATCTGGTAATGCTTCACTATTCTTGAACTTGAGCAACAAAGCTAGTGAATCTGTAATGTATACCAACTATAAATCTGCTAAATAGGTAAAGGTTGTGTGGGTAAGGAAAACACAACTATATTTATCAAGTATTAAACACTTATGTGAATTGTTTGTATGCATCAAAGCTTTTTCTCAAGTGCTATTATACTAGATCTTTGATGCAACATATTTTTGATGTTAAAAATGATACCTATATTGTTGAACCAATGATGATTATCTTGGGTATCATATTTTTAAAACCATGATGATCCACCCTCTTTTTGCTAAAAGCCTTGCATTCTAAAATTATTAAGGGGTATCACCAAGTAAGGGGGAGCATAGCATGAATTACTGTTTCTGATATCTCATATGCTATGTGCTCCTTTGCTAGTTTACAAAGTGATTATGTCTGTTTGTGTTATCTCATATGCTATGTGCTCACCCCCCTCCTTTTTGATGAAAACAAAGGGGGAGAAAATATGCATGTTATTAGATAAAAGGAAGAAATAAATAATTGCTGCTATCTTGCTGCTGTGCTGTTTATTATGTTATGCGTATGCTTAGGGGGAGCTTCTGCCATTGCTTCTTGATTATGGCCTCCCTATGCATAATGTAATTTGTTATCATAAAAAAGGGGGAGTTTGTTGAACCAAGGACAAACACTCTTTGTTTTGAATGATAACAAATTACATCCTGTCTACTAATGGTTTCAGCTGTATGAAAGTACAAGTTCAAGTTGAATAAAGTACAGGACGGGAATCAAAAAGCAGGAAGCATTAAAGTGGAGCAGCTTGGAGAAGAAGCCACCTTTGAAGATGAAGACCTAATTGTTTATCCGCTTTCTTTAGGACACAGTGTAAGGTCCTATCACTTAAGGTCTATGACATTTTAATAGCTGAGAGATGATTTTTGAAAACATGCATCATGCATCAAAACAAGCTTTGGAAAATATGTTATGCATGCATGGTAAGCTTTGGAAAATATTTTATGCATGCATGGCAAAGCCCTAAACCTAAAAACGATTTTGTGGAAAGCAAAAAACAATTTCTATTTTGTTTCAAATGACCAAAAATCGATTTATACTAATTTATAAAGGCTATGAAATCGATTTTAGGCTCACCTAAAGGCCAATAATCGATTTCCTTATCCTATGTTTGAAACAAAGAATCGATTCACACCTATACATAAGCCAAAGCCATGAATCGATTCTTACTATTTTGCAAAGGCCTTGAAATCGATTTTCAAGCTCTCCTAAAGGCCAAGAATCGATTCCCACTTATTTTAACCAAGCATGAAATCGATTCTTATCATTTCAGGAAGTCCAAGAATCGATTCCTACTAATTTCTAAAGCCCAAGGAATCGATTCCTATGTTTTCTAAAAGCAAAGAATCGATTATACTATGATTTGCCTTCTCACATAAATCGATTCTTATGCATCATAAATCATTTCTACGTTTTCCTAAACCTATAAATAGGGAGGTGCTTCACACTCTTCAACTCACTCAACCACACGAAAAATTACAACAAATCTCTCTTCTTCTCACATACATTTTCTAGATCTGAGAAAGAGAAAAGTAGAGCTATCACTTTCATATCATTTCTTATAGATCTAGTCACTCATCTCTCTCAGCTATTATATTGTCATATTATCTGAGGTGATTAGATCATAGCTTCTATATTGTAATCTACTATTGTGGGGGTCACTTTGAAATCCTGGGAAGTTTTCTTGGGTCTCTCAATCAGGAGATTGAGTTGGTTTGAAATCCTGGGAAGTTTTCTTGGGTCTCTCAATCAGGAGATTGAGTTGGTTTGAAATCCTGGGAGGTAATCTTGGGTCGTTCAATCAGGGAAGATTGAAGTGGTATTGAAATCCTGGGAGGTGCTCTTGGGTCGTTCAATCAGGAGATTGAAGCGGTGTTGAAATCCTTAGCTGTGTGCTCGGGTTCTCAGTTCGGGGGAATTGAGATTTTCTATTTGAAGTTGCCTATTTGTAAAACATTCTTCATATAGTGGTTGTCAGCAAAGTCCAAAGGTTGCAAAGCCGGAGGCCGAGGACGTAGAGCTTTTATCCCGAACCTCGCTAAATTCCTGGTGTATCTCTATCCCTACTCTTTTACTTTATTTGTCATTTGTGTTTGTTTATTGTTATACTGCGCTAAACATAAATATCTGTTTATTGTTAAAACCAATCATATCGTAGTTAGCACAATACATCACCGCATCTAGATCTGTTTGGTTATAATCTGGTTATAATTATACTATCACTGCGCCGATCTATTTATTGTTACGCTGCTTATAATATCTGTCTACCCTGAACTCTGATAATAGCGTAATAATACTCTTTGCATGATCTGCCTGTTTAGCTATAAATAATTGGTTACAGCGAATATTAAAAATAGTAACATCTTACTGTGCCTGATCTTCCTGCTTACATACATCATATAAGTTTAAATCTCAGATTCCGCATTTGATTTAAACAAACATTGCAAAAGTTATTTTAAACCGGAAAAAGAATTCAAGTTTTGCACATAACCTTATTCACCCCCCTCTAAGGTTATCAGATAGTCTAACACGCGGGTACCCACGGATACTTGTTAGAGTTATAAAAATAACTTTTTATATAATAAAATTTGAAATACTATACAAAATTAATATTGTTTTTGGACCAAACAAAATTAATCTTTTGAACACTATTTGTTTTGTTCCTTTATATAAGAAAATTATGTATTTAGTTAGCCATTTATCTTTTTGGTCAAAAAAAAATTAGGCATTTATCTTATCAATTATTTATAATAATATAAACTTTGAAAATAACAACTCTCTAATTATCCAAAATATTATGATAAAATATACAGCCACAAGTTTCTATTTTAAACTAGCTGTGTGTGTTTATATATATATATATATATATATATATATATATATATATATATATATATATATATATATATATATATGTTACGGGTACGGGTACCCGCGGGGACGGGTACCTCCTTACCCGGCCCCGCCCCATTTATTGACAGATATTTTTATTGCCCGTTTATTTTGCCCGCGGATACCCATTAAGAGACCCGCCCCGTGCCCGACGCGGGTTTTACCCGTGGGTACCCGCGGGTGCGGGTTTTTTTTTGCACCCCTAGGGGAAGGTATTAGCACCCCACAACATCCTTTCGAAAAAAATGTTAGCTTTTAATTTAATGTGTAGAAAAAAGTTAATTCAAAGAAAACACCCTAATTTACCCTTTTTATTATTTGCAAAATTGAAAAGGAAGACTTAATAAAAATTTTAGTTTTTTTTGCGCTAGACAGGAGTGGGCCCCTGTTCCTACGTATCCCCAGGTACGATGGAGAAATCAAAGCTACGTAGTTCTTGGGAGAAAATCTTCGTGTGTTTGGTGTTTTTTATTTATTTTTTGAAAATGGGAGAAGCATTCGTAATGACCAAACGAGTAGAACTCAGAGTGGTCATTACTCATGGCCCATTTGAAAACTACAGTTGTTACTAACAGTCAAACAAGTTGAGCTCAGAGTGACTATTAGTACCGAACCGCTTTTTGTGTGAGTTTGATTGTTTGAAAGGGAAGAAAAGGAAAAAAAGAAGAAAAATTGACTTGAAAGCATTATAATGTAATAATAGTAAAAAGAAAACAAAATGAGTTGTATAATTAACAGGGGTGTTGTATTATGGAAATTGGGGGTGCAATTAGCGAGCCCAGATCGTTTTCTGTGAACTGGGCTGCGTTTAAAGGATGGGCTTGCGTGGAGGGACTACGTTATTAAAAACGGGGGTGTAAGAAGTTAACTGAATAAAAAAAAACGTAAAAAAAACCCAACACACTATAAAAGCTAAACCTAAAACCGAAACCCTAAAAAAACTCTTCTCCTCTACTTGCTAGCGGCGCCGTTTCCATTTTTGAGAGAGGGAGAAACGAAATTTTCGTGAATGAAGAGAGAGAGAGGATGCGAGATTTCTGGGCTGAGAGGGAAGAAGACAAAGCGACGGTGGAAGAGGGTGGTGGCTGGACGAAGGAGGACGACGTCGCCGGAGGGAACACAACCACGGTGGGGAGCCGCGGAGAGAGGGAGACGGTGGAGTGAGAGAGAAACGAGGAGAGCGAGAAGGGCTGCAGCGAGAGGGAAGGAGTGGTGAGGTTGTGGTTGCGGTGGCGAGGCGGTGTTTGGTTGTTACTACGGTGGTTCACGGCGACGGTTTTGGGTGGATGGCCATGAGTGGTGGTCATTTGAGTGGTTTATGGTGGTTTTGATGGTGGTGGTTGATAGTGACAGCGATGATTCATGGTGGTGGAGCGACGACGAGGGTAGAGATAGAGGGAGAACGCAAACAACTCGGGGACGACGATGGTAACGGGTGGTTCACGACGGACTTGGTCGTACGAACCGACCACCGTCTACGGCGGCTGGAGGTGAGTTCTAATCTCTTTTTTTTTTTTTTTTTGCTTTTTCTCCTACTTCTTCTTCTTCCGGTTTTCTCTTCTTTTACTTCTTTACTCTGTTTTCTTGATCGCTCCCCTTTTAGTTTTTTTTTTGTTGCTGATTTTTGTGATCAAGATCCTAGTTTCTCAGAAAAAAGAATCTGCTCCAACTTAACTACGCATTTCATGTTTTAACAGAATACAAAACCACACTAATTCATTCTCGATCCCCCCTTTTTTTTATTCTTGCCTGTTTATGCAATTTTTAGATCACACAGCTTTGTTATTAGGTTTAGTTTACCAATAAAAATAACAACTGCCATCTATCATGAACTAAGCATGGTTAAAACTGAAAAAGAGGAAGAAGAGAAAAAAAAAGGGTTGGATATCGACCTCTTCTCCAGCTTCTGTAAGACCCCCTAAACTGCTTGCCACTACTGTAAGACCCCTTAAACTGCTTGCCACTACTGTTACTTTCTTTTTGATTACTTCTAACGTTTTTGAATCTCTGTCTGTATACGAATTTGTTCGTGAAAGTTGTTCCCCCTTGCTTCAGAATTTGTGTGCTCCGTGATTAAGGTTTTCAGTGTGAAAACCTAAATCGTTTTCTTCTCAGGATTTTGTGTGAATTTTTGTGTCTGTGCGTGTCTCAGTATGTCTAGCTCAGCGTGTATTTCTGTTTTTCTGTATCTTAGTCACTATCCCTAATTGTGTGCTACTGTTTGGTATTTATAGGCAGATTGGTGTGATGGAGGTGAGGTGCTGAGGAATCAAAAGGACAACAGCTGGCAATAGGTGGCGCAAAAGGACATCATTAAGGAAAAAACAAAAGGACAACCATTTGAATGAGCAAAGGACAGTAGCTGGCAATGGAGGAATGACAGCATTAAGGAAAAAAACCCTAGCTAGGGCAGCCAGCAGCAGCTGCGCCCCTCTCCCTCTTTTGAATCTTGTATTTTAATTTTTGTACTATTTATCTCTTTTACTTTTTTTGTTTATATGTGTGTAAAAAAACTTGATTATGTAATGAAGAGGGTTTTTGCTATTCAGCTCCTTCACTTAATTTTTTGCACCAATAACAATAGACTAATAATAATAATAACTACAAAATAAAATAAAGCGAGCATCAAAACAATTGTTGCACGAGAGTGCTAAAGACACGCGCGTTTAAAACGATACGTGACACAACGAGACTAAAAACTTTTTGGATTTTTGATTGATCGGACAAAATTAGGGTATGACACCGTTTTATGCTATTAACTTGGATGCTGTGAGTTTGTTCGCAGATTCATCCTTTTCAGTTTTAGCAATATGGAATTTGTATTGTTTTCGATATAATCCACCAATTTGAATGAATGAATACCTTATTTTTAGTCAAATTTTTTTTAAACAAGCGTAGTTTTGTCATTTTATATAATAAGAAACTTAAAAAATTAAAAATAAACTTTTTGGATACAAAAAAACCCAAAATATATAAAGACTAGTAACATAAAACTCAAGAAAGAGCCCAGTTAGGAATTGAAGTATGATGAAGTTACACGTAAACTTGGATGTAACGGTAGGAAAAGAGTGGTGTATAGAGGCAAGCAAGGCATATTGAAGAATGATGTATATAGCGTATAGTGTGCGTATAGTATAGCCTACAGTTTTGTGTGGTATAAATGTAAGTATACAATAATCTAAAGGCAAAGAGTGCTTCAATAGAAAGCATTTCTCTACTTGCAACTTGCAAGTATAGCAGTACGTAGCTCCACAAGCAACCTCTCTGTGACTGTAATAGCCGCACAAAAAAGAGGAAAAGTGACGGTGTTGGACTATTGGTGTAAGTAAACCAAGAAATATTATAAAACAAGAGGTTAAGTTAAGCAAGGTTTGGCAAAAAGAGTATAAGAATCATTAAACATAGCAAAAGAGTATTTATTCGTTGCATTTATATCTAAGAAGAGTTTAGCTGCCATGTCCATGTCTAGATTCCATCGTATATTCGTATAAACGACATCGTTTCATGTCAAGTATTGAATATTTTTGATGAATCAAGTGACTACATGACCACAAATAACAACAACTTTAGTGTGGCTAATAACTTGTAATGAAAATGAATTAATCTCTTATTTCACTATCTTATTTTATTAGTAATGACCACTTAACAATAAATAGGCAAGTGATCTCCTAAATTAGTAAATACATCCTCAACTTGTACTGACATCAACATAAACTTGCATGTTGCGTTTAGTTTAGAATTTTGACTTTATACTAAAAAAAAAACGTTTTATTAGTAATTTATATATATTTATCATCTATAATAAAAAGGCCCTACTAATAATAGGTTGAGTGTAAAACTAAATTGGTGGAAGAAATCAATTTTCTTCAACGCCTCTAATTTGACTTGATGAAAAAGAAAAGAATATACAATTCAAAGATCCTTTGAGTTAAATTGCTTAATTGAATAGAACTGCTGCAGTCTTTACTTTCCTTTATGAAATTGTCTGTTCTAATTTTGGCATTTATTAGCTGTACATACATTACATCTATGCCAAACTTGATGGTTTCATTTCATGGGGTTGCTTAGGTGTAATGTAATGAGTAGGCAATTAACAATAGCATAGCATAGAGATAAAATTAAAAAAGAAGCAAAGAAAATAACGAAACTGGGCCAATAGTAACAATATTTTAATGGTAAAGAAGAAAAAGGAGAGCATGAGGATTCATGTGATGTTGAGAATAGCAGTTACTTACACACACAACACAACACACACTGGGAGAGAAAGAGACAGAGACAGAACATTTAGATGCAGGCTTTCTTGTGGACAGAACAATGTAATTTAAACAAAGATTTTTAGGATAGTAATAGTACCAATACATACCCCATCTGCCTCTGTAGTCATAATAATACATCACATACTTTGGCACAGAAACAAGAGCAAAAAATAAAAAAATGAAAAAGATAGATACCCAACATGAGCTATACATGAGTTGAGAAATGTCTTTTCATAGTACAAATTAAAATAAAAAGATCTTGAATAAACAACTGAATTCACAAAAAAAATCATCAGGTGCTTGCTTGATCAAGTTGATAAAGAATCAAAAGAATCATGTAAATATTCAAGTGTATGGAAAAGAATCATATGAGAAATAATGTATGTATTTCTAAAAATTGATGAATGTTGAATAGAACCCAGTTTGGTGATTGCCAAACCAAACTTAAACCTTGTGTGTCACTTGTCAGTAATGACAATCCACCAAAGCTGGAGCTGAGAAGACAAGACTTGTCTGTTGTTGTTGAGGTTGTTGTTGTTGTTGTTGTTGAGGTTGAGGTTGTTGTTGTTTCTGCCCATGTTGTGGTTGCTTGGATGCAAAGGCAAACTTGGATTCTCTATGATCATCTTCAGGAGCAGGAAGGTTGAGATCTAAATCCAAAGACAAGACATGCTTTTTCTTTCTAGGTTGTTGATCTTCATCAATTTCCAAAGCCATAGGGGTCAAGGAAAGTGTAGTATTAGCCCCGACGGGTGCGCGGTGGCGTCTCATATGACCACCAAGAGCCTGTCCAGATGTGAATTCAGAACCACAAATTGAGCACTCATGCACCTTTGACTTATTATTATTATTATACAAATTCCCCTTGCTATTCAATTGAAGAGAAAGTGTCTTATTGCTGCTCTTAATTTGAAACTCATCATCTTCTAATCCCAAATGAAGTTGCTTCTTCTCTTGACCAATAGCCAAAGCCTTAGGCTTCTTATGACTAGCTCTATGGCCACCAAGTGCTTGAAATGAAGGAAAAGTTCTGTTACATGTCTTGCATTCATAGACATAAAATCCTGCTTTTCCACAACCTAAAGAAGCAGCTTCCAAGAATTTTCTACTGCTGTATTTTGTGTATTCTTCTGGAGGAGATTCTCTTGATTGTCCTTGTGCTAAAAGGATCAAACAATTAGCCATGTCTTCCTCTTCATCAGTGCTGTCTTGAATTATTCCTGCATATGAAGTTGTTGGAGAACTGTTGTTATTATTATTATTCTCAACAACTTTGTTGTTGTTGACGTCATCAACATCATTGTAACAAACTTCTCCTTCTCCAGTTGATGAATTAGCAGTGATGGAGAATGGAATAGGAGATTGTGGCCTAACCCTTTTGGTTCTTTTCCCTTTGATGATATTATTATTGTTGTTGTTGTTGACATTGGGGGTGTTTTCTTTGGAAGAACCTAAAGAAAGTTGTTCTGGGGGTTCCATGAGGGAGAGAGAGAGAGAGGGGATAGGAAGAAGGGTTGTAATGCAATGTAAATGTAAGGAAGCAGGGGAAGAGAGGAGAGTGGGGTTATTATATTTATATAGTAAAGGAAAGGAAGGGATATATATAATAATGTAATGGAATAGAATGGAATGTAATAGAACAGTAACTAACTGTGAGATTTATTTATTTATAGGATAGTTTGTAGGGGATATGAAATATAGAAAATTGAAAGGAGAGAATATAGAAAGAGTGACGAAAAATAATGAAAAATAACAGAAAGTGACCAAAAATGGGGAAAGAAACAGATTGGAAGAGAGGTGAATAGTTGAAGAAAGACAGTTCCTCCGTCTCACACTCTCTTTCTCACACATTGACAACCAAAGCATGGTGGCACGATATTACCATGCTCTCTCTCATTCATTCATTACATGACAACACTTCTCTACTCACATTCACATCACACACAACAACACACAGTAATTAGTAATTACTATTTACCACCACCCATCACATTATTATTATTATTATTATTATTATTATTATTATTATTATTATTATTATTATTATTATTATTATTATTATTATTATTATTCATTCTCTCTATCCCTATTATCTCTATATCTCTATATATAGCTACCTACCTTGCATCTCACACCAACCTCTCAATCTTTTTCCACTTCACTTCCTTCCACATCTAAACCACACAAACCTTTGCTTATGTTGTAATTTCCACCTTTTTCGCTTATTACAAAACTAGATGCTCTATTTCATGCCAAACAAATACTCCCTCCGATCAACAATATAAAGAGAAAAAAATTGTGTTTTCGTGATCCATAATATATGAAACAAACATAATTTTTGAGGTGTATTAAATGTTTACTATCAATTCTACCCTTATTTTTATTATTATATTATATTGTGTAAACGATGTGATATGAAGGATAACTTATCAATTTACATAAAATATCTCCTTAGGTAAAATTGACAAAAATTTTAAGTTTGTATTTTAATTATTTCTTAATTTATTAGTTTTAAATTTATTTTACTTTTTTTAAGTTTGTGTTTTATTTATATTTGATTTTTTAACTTAAATAACACTTTTATAGTCATTGATAGTGTTTTCCTGTTTTTTTAAGTTTTTATTTTAAATATTTAGACTTTAGCATTTGACTGGATTTTAAATTATTTTCTATTTTTTGTTTCTAAATTTTATAAATTAACAAAATTATTCTGATCAAAATATATATACTAGTGGGTTGTTTGATTAGTTTTAATATATATATATATATATTATATTGAAACCAATTTTAATTTTCAAATCAATATTTACATGTTATTAATTTTAAGTTTCAAAATTTATTTTTTGATTTTAAAATTTAAATATATTTTTTAAATATTTTTATAATTTATAGATTTTCAATTATTTTTATTATGGTGAATGTAACAATTTTTTATCCTCTCGTATGGATTTCTAATCCAAGCTTCACCAAATAATAAAATTTTAGCTAAATAGAGTAATAAGTTTTTGGATTAAGGATTTCTATAAATTTAATATAAAATTCTTTTAGGGTGAAGGGAAAGTATTCTAGTCCAAGACACGAAATTTTTTTGAGTTATTTGAGCATTTAATTAAGAAACGAAATTACATTTACTTTACTCCAAAGAAATTTGTTGGAATTTAAACCTGTGGCATATTATATACTAGCCTCTCATGCAACTCCAAGGGGTTTGGTTGAGTACTTGAGTGGAGCATGACCAGATTCTTATCTGGGAAGTCTTAGGTTCAAATCTCCACTAGTCCCCCTTAGGGTAGATGAAATGTAATTACTTCGTAAGTTCTTAAAGAGCATAAAAGTTTTCATCACTTCCTTGAAATGGCCCCTCACCCAAAAAAAATTGTAATACAAAAAGTGAGCTCATGCTCTATACCTAAAAAAAGGTCTCTTATTAGACTAACCTCTTGAGGTCAATCAATTAGGAATTAGGAATATGGTTTTTGTGGATTTAGAGGTTTACACGTAAATATAAAATCTAAATATGATGCTACAACCTTAATTTATTCAAACTCTAATTTACTCAATGATGTTAAACCACATAAAATTTTTTAGTGAGGATGAATTCATGGGCAGAATTAATGTTGTTAGTTACCAGTAGCAGTGGTAGATTCAATTTGCCATCAATCAACCTAATGATTGTTTGTTTCACTTTTATGGAATATTGTTGGATTGAAGGACGCCAATCACGTTTGGTGTATATATGTGTAGTTGCTAACACGTCTTGCTAGCTATCTTTAGAGAAAGAGAGAGAGAGAGTCAAGGAAGAGGGAGCATTTTAGGGGGGTGCAGGAAGTGAAGGGAAGCAAGAAAGCATTATTACTTAGGCTCAACGATATGTGCACGGCACAACACGAGATGATTGGAGTGCACCGCAGATTTCCATTCACTTTTTTACTATTATTTATTTATCTCTCAGCTCATGACTCCCTCCCTGTTATATTATGCTTTTCTATTCACATTAATTCCATGGGATTCTTGTGCTTCCCATTCTTTCTTCCCCACATTTCTGCTAAGAGAACAAGAAACAACGACTCTCACTCACGATTTTCAGGTCTTCGTTTCCCCATTTTCATATTTTACTTTCCAACATTCGGTCGCCAAAACTTAGCTCAGCTCTCCTTTCATAACATTTTCAAATAAAACAAAACTAAAATTTACCTCCCTTCGTGTTGGATCCTTAATCCAACGTTTTAAGGCTAAATTGAATTTAAGTGATTTAGGAAGTAAGATTTAGGAGAGAAACTAGTTTTTTACCCGTGCATACGCACGGGTGATACTGTATGGTCGGTGTATTACCATGAAGTCATAATAGTAATTTGGAAGATATTGATAAGTTGTGAACAATGTCCAAAATGTATGATTTGAAATTCAAAGTGGAACTCTCGTTGGGAGTAAAATATACATCCCCGTTGCCCCTCCCGTTTGCATCCTTGTTGGTCCTCCTGTTGGCACTCCCGTTGGCACTCTCGTTGCCACTCCCGTTGGCACTCTCGTTGTCACTCCCGTTGGCACTCTCGTTGCCACTCCCGTTGGCACTCATGTTTGCAGTCCCGTTGGCGTTCTCGTTGGCACTCCCGTTTGCACTCCCGTTGGCATTTTACTCCTTTTTATTAATTATAAAATAGTTATTTGGTAATTTTTTGTAGTGATTAAATTGATTGATTTTATTTTTTATGAAAAAATTAATTGATTTTACTCATTTTAATTGATTTTAGTAATTTTAGTAGTTTGAGTAAATTATAAAAATGAATAATTTTTTTAAAAAAATATTTGTGTGGGAAAAAGTTTTAAAAAAGTAGGTTTGAGTAGTTTGAGTAAATTATAAAAATGAATAATTTTTTTTTTAAATAATTGATTATACTCCAATTATTTAGTTGGGAAAAGGATAAGATTGATATTTTGGTAGTAGGTAAATGGCAAGTTTGAAAAAGTGTGTGAGAGTAAAAAAGTTTGAAAAGGTGAAAAAATAAAATTACCTAAATATACTCCAATTGCTTAGTTGGAAAAATGATAAGATTGATATTTTGGTAGTGGGTAATGTATGGACTCAGACAAAATTTAATTAGTCAGAACTTTATCCCGTGAAAATCAAGACAATTTTAAAGTTAACAAATTTAATTAGCCTAAAACAAATATTAAAATTTTGTCAAAATTTGAAAATTTTAAAATAGTAAAGAGGAAAAATGAAGGTGACATGTAGATTAAATTAAAGTAGATATATTGTGAAAAATAGATAAATGGGAGAATTAGAGGAAGAAAGAGGAGAAGAGAGTGAAAAAGTGTGTGAGAGAGAGTGAAAAAATATGAAAAATAGAGAAATCAGAGAATTGGAAAAAGAAATAGGAGAAGAGAGTAAAAAGTGTGAGGGAGAGTGAAAAAGTGTGTGAGAGAGTGAAAAAGTGAAAAAGTTTGAAAATGTGTGTGAGAGAGTGAAAAAGTGAAAAAGTTTGAAAATGTGAAAAGGATAAAATTGGTATTTTGGTAGTGGGTAAATGGTATAGATAGATAGTAGATGATAGGAAGTAGGGCCCACAAATCAAGAAATATAAAAAATGCAATGCTCATCATCCATGTGTTTCGGGGTATTTTAGAGTTCGGATAAATTTTAATAGTTCAAAAATGCAAAGTTCATTCCTCAATAACCGGTTTGGTGGGAAAAAATTAATTTTGTGACAAAATACTTAAAATGCGACACTAAGTATGTGTTTTAGAGTATTTTAGAGTTAAGAAAAAAAATTAAATGTTGAAATGCGCAAAGTTTAATCCTCAATAACTGGTCTGGTGGAAAAATTAATTTCATGAAAAAATACGTAAAATGCAATGGTAAGCGGTATGTTTTGGGGTATTTTGGGGTTTAGAAAAAATTTAACTATTCAAAATAATTTTTTAATAGTTTTTAAGGATGAGTTTTTTGGTTGTTTCAATTTAGATAAAATAATTTAATAAATAATTAACCAACAGAATTGTATTGAACTAAATTATTAGTTTAAATAATTTAATAAATTATGTATAATACTATATATATTTTTAATAATCATAACTCTGGGCATCTCACGGGAGGAAGTTCTAGTATTTGAATAATTATCTATTGTGGACGGCCACTTACGATTAAATCAATTAAAGTGATCTAATAAGATGGGTTTATGAGTAAATAATAAGATCTGGGTCTTTAATGTGTAGAGACTAAAGGATAATTCTAATTTTATGATAGACTAAATTAGAAGTAACAATAGATAACACTAGTTAGAGTTCTCTAAATAAGGAGGTTATTGTCTGTTCTGTACCGTATCTCTGGACTTGTATCCGATCTTAGACACAAGGTCCGATCCGAGATAGTTGGTAGGGGTTGGTCTTGATCAACCGAGCTCCGCTTCCGATACGGGGCAGGTGGTACCTGCGAGGACACTCTGACGCTCAAGTCAGCTAGAGAGCTAATTAGAGGTAAAGAGTAGGAAAGAGTGTGTACCTTAAAATGGAACGCTAATTATGTTTTCTTAAAATGGAACGCTAATTATGCTATGTTATCTGGTTATGGAAAACAGGAGGATGTTAGTGAGACGATGGTTGAGCCGACTCAGGGGACCTGGAACCCTGGCTCACATGGTCCACTTCCCCCTGAGATCATAGCTCTGGCGAACCGCAATTGGAAGATGGCGGTAGGCGGGCCGAATAAGGGTCGCCTGTATGGTTCGGGGCCCTTGGCGCTGTTATTGGACTCTGGGGTTGATCACTTCGACACTAGTGGGCCTTCTGGCAGTGGACCTCCTCCTCCTCCTCCTCCTACTACAGCTGACGAGACCGCGCAACTTAGGCAGCAGGTGCAGGCTCAGGCACAGGTCATTCAGGATCAGGAGCAGCGGCTGCAGACTCATGAACAGGTGCAGACAACCTTGCAGGAAGACTTCTTGAATTTTACCCGTGCGCAAGCGAAGATATTGAAGTATTATAACCGCAAACATCCAAATGGGTCTGAGTCTGAGGGGTCTGATGATAATCCCTATTAGGACTTTGTTGTATTCGTTTGATATTTAAGTATTATGTTTTAACATTTTGAACTAGTTTATTTTGATACGGATTTTATTGTTATTTGGGATTGTATTGTTGATTTCGACTTTATTGTTAATTCAGATTTTCGCATTTATCTTAATTATAGTGTTTATAATAGACAGGGTTTTGCGCAATAGACAGGTTTTTCGCATTTCGATTTTAAAAAGCAGGTTTTCCAAAAATTAAAAGCCAGGTTTTCCAAAAAATTTTAAAAAAATTCAGGGGTCATTAGCGACGGAATTAGTGGCGGAATTCCGTCGCTAATATTGCTAACCAGACACAACCACGTGGCATCAATTAGCGACGGAATTAGAGACGGAAATCTGTCGCTAATTAGCTCATTCGTAGGCTAACACGTGGCAGTAATTAGCGACGGAATTAGCGACGGATTAATCCGTCGCTAAGTAGCGACGGAACCAAATCCGTCGCTAATAATTAGCGACAAGCTTCTTAGCGACGGAATTAAGCCGTCGCTAATTCCGTCGCTAAATGTTGTTAGCGAGGGAAAAAGTAGTATTAGCGACGGAAAAATCCGTCGCTACTACGCTGTTTTTTTGTAGTGTAGACATTGCATTGAATGCTTATTTATAGGTTTTGGGATCCAATGGGAACCATTGGATCTAAGTCTTTAATCTCCACCATTGGTTGATAGATCTGCATCTGGTGTTGGGCCTTAGTGATAAAAGCCCAATCCGTAACAGTTGCCCCCCAAGTCGGGTCGTCTTGGGGAGAGCTAGACTTGATGCCTTATCTGGACTTCGTGAGAGTTTTTGAATTTGAGGTCGGACCGTCGTGGCGACCTTCTTCAAGGCCGGGCTTATAGCTACAAAGGGGTCTGCCCCCAGCCTCGAAGTGCCGGAGATACGGGTCTTGTCGCAGATCTTTGAGGTCGGGCTTATACCAGCAATGGTGTCTGCCACCAACCTTGGAGCGCCCGAGATACGGGTCTTGTCACAGATCTTCGAGGTCGGGCTTATACCAGCAAGGGTGTCTGCCACCAGCCTCGGAGCACCCGAGATACGGGTCTTGTCACAGATCTTCGAGGTCGGGCTTATACCAGCAAGGGTGTCTGCCACCAGCCTCGGAGCGCCCGAGATACGGGTCTTGTCACAGATCTTCGAAGTCGGGCTTATACCAGCGAGGGTGTCTGCCACCAGCCTCGGAAATGTTGAAAATGTGACCACCTGAGTGACTCGAGGTGTCAATTTAAAGTCGCCTTCAGGGCAGTTTACGAGGACTCGGCCCAGATCGAACTTGCCCTTCAGGGTAATGGCAACCTCGGCCATTTAAAACGTGACCACCTGAGTGACTCGAGGTGTCAGTTTAAATTCGTTTTCAGGGCAGTTTACCAGGACTCGGCCCAGATCGAACTCGCCCTTCAGGGTAATGGCAACCTCGGCCATTTAAAACGTGACCACCTGAGTGACTCGAGGTGTCAGTTTAAAGTCGCCTTCAGGGCAGTTTACCAGGACTCGGCCCAGATCGAACTCGCCCTTCAGGGTAATGGCAACCTCGGCCATTTAAAACGTGACCACCTGAGTGACTTGAGGTGTCAGTTTAAAGTCGCCTTCAGGGAAGTTTACCAGGACTCGGCCCAGATCGAACTCGCCCTTCAGGGTAATGGCAACCTCGGCCATTTAAAACGTGACCACCTGAGTGACTCGAGGTGTCAGTTTAAAGTCGGAGGATCTCTGTGAGCAAAGGCGCTGATGTTCCTGCCTCGGGAATTTTTCCCGGCTTCTGGAACGTCGCCTCGGAGAAGAGGAAGCCAGAGACGGGCAGGGCCGAAGGGAACCCTCAGATCAGCAGGAATCATCAGGAGTTCCGATCCTAGGTGGAATTCCGATTCTCTAGCGATGTTGAACTCGGTGTCTCGGGTTCTGGTCTTAGCGTGAAACTTTAAGGCGATCGCTCGACCGATCCCAAATCTTTCCCTCCAACCTCGGAACTCACTTTTACTAAGCAATCAGTGTGAGGAAAATCGTAGCCGATCTATATATTAGATGGTTGGACATTTACAAAGTCGGATTACATCACACCCGTAGGCTCATTCCGAGACCTAGGTGAAACGTGACCTTCCTGCGTTAATCCCTTCTTCATGATCGATATACTTTTAAGATCTCTGGAGGAACTCGGCAAGCGACTCAACTTGGTTGACCCCGACGTCTATCTGAAATAGACTTCCTTCACGAAGGCCAGCCTCCATGAAGTAGAGACGGAAGGAGTCGTCGAGGTTCCGGACTTGAGTAGCTTCTCTATTGAATCTCTCTATGTAGTCCCGGAGAGACTCGTTTTTGCCTTGCCGAATTGCCTGCAATACCTTCCGAGATTTAGGCTTCATCTTCGAGTGGACGAAGTGTGCAGAAAAGAGCTTGGCTAACTGATTCCAAGAGGAGATCGTATTCGACCTAAGAGCCCTGAAACCATTCCAGAGCCGCCTTCTCTAGAGTGAGGGGAAAGGTTCGGCACTTTATCTCCTCTGGAACGTTACGGTATTGCATAACCGTGTCAAAGTAGTCGAGGTGGCGGTCCGGATCGCCAGTCCCATCATGCATTTTCAAACCCTAAGGAGGCTTCTCGAGGTGCTTTGGCACCAGGAAGTAGTCGATCTTAGCTGTGAAAGGTCCTTTACGCTTTGCTGACCTCTCAAGGGGTGGAGGCCGTCGGTAGCCATACTTGCCGGGGGTTCCCCGCGAGCTAGGGCACTGACGTTGCTGCCTCAGAGACCTTTTCCGACTTCTGGTACGCCGCCTCGGAGATGAGGCAAAACAGAAACGAGCTAGGTCGAGGGGAACCCTCAGGACCACAGGAATCATCAGGGGTCCGACTTGGGGGAGTCACCGGTCCTCGCCCTCCTCTACAACGAGGTGGAGTGCGATGATGGTATCTCCTCCAAGCCGGAGATCAGTGGCGCCCACGGCCATGAGTCGTTCCACTTGAAGAGTTGCGCAGAGGGGAACTCCGATCCGGGATGTTACGAGCCCAGATCTCAGCAATCTGAGCTTCTAACTGGGTGTGGCGTTGGCTTTCCTGCCGGTCGGCCTCGGCTTGCCGATTCAGGAACAGGACGCGCTGTTGAACAGCGTCGACCGGTACCTGGACGATCGGAGGGGGAGGTGGAAGTCGGTTTCGGGCTGAGCTCCCAGGAACCATAGCCGTAGCCGAGCTTTGAGCAGGCACCGGGCTAGGGGGTAAGGTGACTGCCACTCCTTCAGCGACATTCGGGATAGTCCTACGACGTAAGGTCGGAGCCATTGTCAATCAAGGAGATGGGAGAGGAACTAAAGTACAAGATGCTCCCACTGTGGTCACCAATGTTCTGTACCGTATCTCTGGACTTGTATCCGATCTTAGACACAAGGTCCGATCCGAGATAGTTGGTAGGGGTTGGTCTTGATCAACCGAGCTCCGCTTCCGATCCGGGGCAGGTCGTACATGCGAGGACACTCCGACGCTCAAGTCAGCTAGAGAGCTAATTAGAGGTAAAGAGTAGGAAATAGTGTGTACCTTAGACATTGCATTGAATGCTTATTTATAGGTTTTGGGATCCAATGGGAACCATTGGATCTAAGTCTTTAATCTCCACCATTGGTTGATGGATCTGCATCTGGTGTTGGGCCTTAGTGATAAAGGCCCAATCCGTAATATTGTCGACCCTTGGCATGTTTGAGCAGTTAAAGTTTTTTTCAAACCCTAAACTACCACAAAACACACTGTTTAGCGTCCCACTTTACATTTTTTTTGTCGCGAAATTAATTTTTTAATCAAACCGGTTATTGATGGACGAATAGTATTTCATCTAAGCTGAAAAAAAAACTTATATAGAAGAGGAAAAGTTGAACTGCTGTTGCGGACACTAACAATTTTTTCTTTACAAATTTTTTATTCTTTTAGAGTCTTCTGGTATTCTCTGCTCAAAGTTTTTATATAAGTATAGAGTTGCCTGAAATAAGATTGCTTTATCCGTTAAATGCTCCTTTATCTATGATCTTTCTCCCCCTTTGCTGTCCGACCATGTGGAGTATTTTTCTTCAAACATTTTATTCTCAATCATTTAGTTCATGTGAGCTTCACTTACTTGGAGTATCTTTCTTTTTTTTTTTCTTCAAACACCTTGTATTTTATGATTAATGACCAAAAGCCACTCGTCAATTTCATTTATGAGATTATCCAAATTCCAAACCATAAAATGTGCCCAAATTAATGAGTAAGCAGATGAAAAATCTGAGAGTGAGACTCGGGCTTTCCTGCCATTTTCGTGCCACTACTAGAAATGTTATTTGCTTAACTCTTACTATATTCCTAAGCCTAGACAAGTAGTGTGTGAATCCAGTTATGCAAAATGCAAGTAGCATTCACCTAAATAGTGCAGTTTCTTTATTTGCTTTAACTCACAGGCATCACTTCTCTATAGTTATTGAACAATTCTTTATCGTACCACCTATCAATTTATAGAGTGAGTTGGGATTTTCTAGAGAAAGTCCTCAAGGCATATGATTCTTTTTATCCTTTAATTATCACTAATTTTCTTATATCTAGAAAAGATTTTGATGTTTTGAAGTTTGAACTATGCCAAAATTTGTCAAAAGCTGTCATGTTTTTGGTGCTGCATATAGTGTAAGTATAAAAGGTGGGTGTCATGTAATGTCATACCAATATATATATCTTGTCAAATATATATACTGGTTGGAGAAGATGTCGTCTTAGTTTGATGCATGTTTCTTCTACTCTGTAAATCTGTTTTTCGAACTATGCTCATCTTGAGATTTTATTATCAATATATAATTCCTTTTGTCTTTGCGGAATAAAAAAAAACAATTTTCCTTACTTCATTCTTCAAATAGATATTTTAGTAGTTAACTAATTGACCATTAAATTCTGTCATGCATCATGATCAAAAGTCCACTTACAACTACTCATCTTATTAACGTGGAAAAGGATTTTTCATTGATCAAGTTGAATGTTTTTTCTACTTTTTTATAATAAAAAAAGGAAATAGAATTGATATTATTTGTTCATTTTCCCATGTACTTTATGAAAGTAATAAATGCAATCAACAAAATGCCCTTCATAAACAAAAAATAAAGACATCGTGTCAGAACAAGATGTTAATTTAAGATTTCTTTAGCTTATTTCTGGACAGGCTCGCGAAATAGAATTACAAAGTGTGGGAGATTATAACTTTATGATGTGCTATAACTTAACATCAACATCCTTGAGTCACCAATCTGTGAAGGTACAATCATTCAACAGATAAAACTCACCTTCTATACCAATAATGAACAAGAGCCCACCTTACAAGAAAAGTGCAAAGATGAATTTCTCCAAACAAAGCTTAAGGACTCCGCCCACCGGCTTCCCTCTGTGAATTTTCATTTTTTAGGTCTGCAGATGGTGTAACGAACACCACTCGTAAACTCACACGCAAAGTGAAGATTTCGAGTTTAAACTCAAGTAACCACAGAAAATGTACAGCCTAACAACGTCGGTTTTGTCAGTTGTGCTAGGCTTTACAAACTTTGAACCTTTAACAAAGCATTAATGTGATTGTATAAAACATATTTAAGTTAATATTCACTTAACACTTAATGAGGATAGTACACTTTTTAGATAGCGTTTTTTGTTTTGTTTGGATCATTACTGGCTACCCACGGAGCAATGAAAGACTAATCTTCGCTCGCGTTTAGGAGCAAATTTCACACTAACCAATCCATGTATAATTAGAAAGCTCTTTTATAAAACTATGTCTATTTGAGTGAACTTTACATAGACAAGTTCAACTGCATACATTTTTAGGAACATGGATGTGTTGACAAGATGGAAGTTTGTTTTCTATTTTAAATTTTTATGTCGTGCTAATCATGAAATAACTCAGTTAACTAGGCCCAATTATTGACATGTAGAATTCTTTTGCGGCTTGTTGTGTATAGTACACAAAATAAAACCAAAAGGAAAGAAAACATTGAATGAAGAAATAATTCCTCTTAATGGATTCCTCAAATAAATTATAAATGTATTCCAACTCTTCTGTACCTCCACTACTCACTCTATCTTCGCCAAGGATGAAGCATATTATTGAGATGTGGAATCTTCAAATGATAAAAAACTAAGAGGACACTAAGAACTACCTTCAACGCTCTTGCTTCAGAAACATTGTTGAGTATACGACTCCAGTTAATGTAGCTGGCTTTCAAATAATTTATAGCAGTACTATATGTTGTTTGTACTTCAGGAAGACATCGATGAGGGAGCTACTCCATTGGCTTATCAGACACTCAAAAGGGCACTATCGCAACTATGAAAACCAAACACAAATTACTAAAAAAATGAACTTTAGAATAGAATACAAAAGAGGAACAAATAATTCCCAAGTCAAGTACTACAATAATTCCCCCTTGAGTATAAATTACTTCTTCATTGAACTTCAATCAATGATTGGACTCAGACTTCCCCACTTGAATTCATCTAAGTGAAATTAGCAGCCAATTTTGTGTGACTTTGAAGTTAGATAAACAGGCAAAAGAACTAAGAAATTACTCCCTCTAGTCTTATTTATAAGAAATATTTGGAGTTTTAAATTCATTGAATAATTAATGTATCTAGTCTATAATGAATCTAAACTGCAAATTTTTCTTATAAATAATACCAAAGTAGTTAAATAGTACGTCCAGTACAGCAAGCTTCTTACTTAACATCACAATGTGTAGCTGTAAGATGCACACATAACATCAAACTCAAGCTAGATATAACATAAATTTTACAGATGTGAAATTAAGCATTAGTTGAGCATCATGAAAAACTTTGGTGATACCAGCCAAAATAAATTAAATCTTCAATGAGAAAATGGGAAAGATGTGAGGCAAAGTTTAGATAACCCAAGCTATCAAAAAAAACTCCGTAGAAGGGAACATAAAGAAAATGGTTAGAAGTTAGAAAACCCACCCCCCATGCGACATGCTGTAGAAGCCACAAAATGAGAATTTTAACATACTTCTACATGCTTAAATAGATAAAATGTCAACTAAGGTAAACTCAGAATTATACATATCAGTCATATTGAAGCAAAAAATTGTTATTTGAAAGCCAACACTTGATCATCCTCATCCATAGTTCTCTGTTCAAGAATTCTAACACCAAAATTGTTCAAAGGCTAGAGGAAACAATTCTAGAAAGTCTAGCCAATGTGCAACTGAGTCCTAGGCTTCGTGAAATCACCCAAGACTTTATGATTATTTAGACTTCTTTCCTTGTTTTTTCTTGATAACTTCGTCAGTATACATTATACCTTTGCCTTTGTAAACTTCAGGTGGCTTACAATTCCGAACAGTAGCTGCAAACTGGTGGACCCTTTGTTTGTCTATTCCAGTACAGCAAATTACATTGTTTTTGAAGCAGAAAACACGGACAGCGGGAGGCACAGATAATTCCACCTCATGACTGTACCCCAATTTGAGATACAAGAGACGTCCTGCAGATTCAGCTCTAGCTTTGTATCCAACTCCAACAATCTTAAGAAAGCGAAAAAACTTGGCCTCCATCAATTCCAAATCAAATCAGCTTCCTAACATTGCCAAAGAACAAATTAAGGAAAACTAATAGTTTAGAATTATGAAGTGAATTGGAGGGAAGAAAATGAAGATCAAGGGTCTGCATCCGGTCCTGTATAGAGAATCGCATAACTATGATAACATAATAACATATTGATTAAATAACCAATCATATATACAATAAGATAAGTTGATGTATATGCATGCTACTTTTCTTGTTAAAGATTGCTGGTAGACAGCATGAAACCATTAAGTGGTGTTACTCGAAGGGATACCTTCAGTTCAACATGGATGCTTCTAAATTAGAAGTTGATACCCTTCACTAGACATATTACCTAACACACAAAACACATAACTCAAACACGCCACAAAAGAAAATGCTAGTTGACAAATATTAGAAGTTGTGTTACAACTTACAAGAGCCAAGCACAATGTCAACACCATATCAACAATGCATTAAATGCAATAGAAAAAAGGCAAGACACTATAAAATAACAAAAATGTCATATTTGTATCCAATCAGATAGAACGATCTAAGCATAAAGAAACTAACAATTCGTACCAAACTTGGTATCTACTATCTAGAAACATTGTCAAGCCGAAATCAACAAACAACACACATCTAGGGGTGTTCACGGGTTGGTTTGGGCGGATTTTGACCAAATCCGTTGCCCGAACCAATCATATTTATTCGGTTTGGGTTGGTTCGGATTTTGAATTTTTTCCCACAAAATTCAAACCAAACCAATCCGATATTAAAAGGGTTGGTTCGGATTGGACTCGCGGGTCATATGCTAACAATATTATTTTTTTAAAACGTAAAATTATACACGTTTTGTAGTCACCAAAACTAAATTGAATCAAAATCAACCCTCGATTTATTCATCCACAATTAATGAATTGTGCACAAAGAGATAAATCCAAACAAATGGATACCCAACCGAAACACACACACATAACTTGGCTGGACCAAGTTCCGTATCTTCTAAATTTGCATCATATCCAACGAAGGTGCATTCCAAAGGCAATGCCACATCAACTCATAGCGCAGAACAATTTTTTTACTTGAAATGAAAAATCATTTGACCTGTTAAATATGCGTGCAACTTTCGTTGAGATGAATGTATATTGAATCACTTTAATGTTGATTGCTTAATACAATGCCTATTGCCTAGGAAATATGCGTAATGAATAAGTGTGACTGTGTGAGAATTGAGCTAGTGATCGGCGTCAATTGACAAATAAGATCAACATCCGCTGATATCAATAGTTCGGGTATATGGGTTGGTTCATATTTAATTTCTAAAATCCGATATCCAAACCAAATTAGTACGGGTCTTTACGGGTTGGTTCGGACTTGATTCGATTACGAAAATTATCCAAACCAAACGCTTCGGTTTGGATCGGGCAATGGGTTAGTTCGGATTTGCCCAAACTCATTGAACAGAAAATCTCACACTAATGAACTTAAAGCAATAGAGACAGACACAAGGCACCAAGCTTGACAAATCTGGATTTTGAAGCCACGTGAACGTGGGTGAATGCAAGTGAGAAGGGATTGTGTTTGTTCAAAGGTGTAGGTAGCAGAATTGTCAAAAATGGATTTCCAACATTGTCTTTTCTCAGAAAGAAGAAACTGAAAATTTTGGGATCGGTATATGATAAGAAAATGTTCTTACTTCTTTTTACTTTTTTATGGGAAATCATTGGAAGACTGAGGATAATGGGAGAGGAATTTACGGAGCAAAAACCAAAACCAAATAGGTTTAGTTCTCTCTCTCTCTCTCTCTAACTTACTCGCTCATTGTTCCTCTCTTTTACCCACTTCCGTCCCTCACTTTCTCTGCTTCTAATGTATTAGAAGGTATCAATCAATTTCCATTGAATCAGACTTTCCAGAGAAGCTTTCTAATTTATTTCATAATTATTTGAAAAGCCTCCATAAATGTTATACATACAGATGACTTAGACCTAAGAACTCACTCTTGAAATTAAGGAATTTATCTACCATTGTAGACATTCAAGTTCAAATCAAACAAATATCACACCCAAAAAGTTGGAAACAAACAAATACCCCAACGGCACATAGAATAGAGAGAGTAGAAAAGGGAGAGCAAATACCTCTGATCGGCAAAGATTGGAGGAGCGATGTGCAACTGAGAGCCACCGGACACGGCATCGCACCACACCGCCGGAACTCGATGGTATTAGGTGTTCGAATTATAGCCCATCAATGCATACTGGGCCACTTATTAGTTTGGGGTTTCTGTTTGCACCACCCTGTTTTACTTATACACCTACTTCACCCATTTTCTAATATTTTCTTTCTTTAATACCTTTTTATAAACTAACTTATGCACCCTCATCCCACTACCCTTCACTTTAGGTATGACATTGAGTAGGGTTACTCTGGGTTAGAAATTATGGTACTCAGTCTCTATACCTATACTTTAAAAAAATACTTATACTTGAACCCGAACCCAAGTAGGTAATAATTTTAAGTATTTAGTTTATATACACAATAGATGTATAAGTGTTTTACACTATCTACTAATTACAAGTTGACATGTCATTAACAAAAAGTTACGCAATTGATAACCACCTAATATGTCAACCATTCCATGAATTATTATTGATTTTGGATCAACACGTGGTGATCCGTAGGGTTGCGAAAAATCCTTTTTCATTTGAAAGTGATTGAACTAAATAATTGCAAAACATAAAAAAAAAAAAAAAAGATAAACTGCTAGCTCTTCATTTATATTTTAAAAAATACATGGCAACATTATTATTTCTTTAGGCTTTTATTACGCTTATGGTCCCCCCCGATATTGCAATTGTGTGATTTTGGTTCACTGAGTTTTTAATTGAGCGAATTAGACTCCCAGTGTATTGTGATTGTGCAATTGTTGCCCTCTCTATCCAATTGTTGTTCATTTTTTAAACCAACAGTGCTAGTATGTCACGTGTGGGTATGACTAAAGGGAGCAAAATAAATAAATTACAAAATCACACAATCACAAAATCTCTTAGTTGACATTTTTCGAATAAAAATGAATGGTTCCTTGAACCTGAATGATCAATATCACGCAACTGCGATACTTAGAGGATTAAATTCACGCAATCAGAACTAGAGAAACCAAAATAGTACAATCAAGATACCTATATGACCTAATTTGTACAACTAACACACGAGGGACTTAAATCGCACAATCTAAAAATTTAGAAGACCACAAGTGCAATTAAACCTATTTTTTTGGATAATTTTTTAAATTTTAACACAACTTTGTTGCTTTATTTTCGACAAACTGACATTAAACTTTTAACTTCTGGAAAAAATGCATAACTTTTCTTTTCCTGGTAAAGGAAAAATAAAATAAATAAAATAATACGATCCATTATAACATGAAAATAAAGGTAAAATAAGAGGACTTTTGGAAGATTTTATTTATGTCTCTATGTCAATACATAAATACTTGTCTAAGTATTTAAAAGAGCTTATAAAAAAACTTATAATATGTTAATAAATTGTCTTCACTTTATTTTCATAAACTCCCTAACTTTTGGATGGATTTTACTCAGCATTAAGGGACACAAAACTCATCCCAAGTAGGTATAGCTCAGTTGGCGAGCTAAGAGATATCGAAGGAGTGCACCAAAAGAGTACGAGAATGAGGTCCCGGGTTCAAACCCCGGAAACTAACATTCTCTCGCCCCCACTAACATTGCTTATAAAAAAAATAAAAAAATAAAAGGGACCCAAAACTCATTTTAAGCATTTAAGCTACCTATTCCACAATCTTTGAAAAGCATATTAACCCATCTTGAGTTTTTTTGTATCACTTTTTTGCTCAATATATGAAAGAAGCATTCAAATTTTCCTTGGCTCGACAAACACGGCTGTTGTCCTTGGAGGCACAACAAAACAACCAGAAGAAGCCTCATATCTTGAGCTCTTAGTAACTTCATCTAATAACATTACCTACAACACAGTACACACAACCAAACTGAGCACCTCATCTGAAACTATAAATTGATAAATCTATGACAGTAAATCGAGAAAACATGAATGTATCTGCATCAGCCATCTGGATCTGTTCTCATGTCTTCAAAAGCTAATTTAAGCATTCTATTGATTGTTTGGTTAAGAAGAAAAATCACCATATTGCAACAACTATTCATAACAAGTCTCAATTTCATGCTTTCTCATCGATGCAGCAATATAGTATATTAAGTGTAGTCAAGGTAAATGTACTATATATCATATGAAAATAAAATAGTTCATGAACATGTGGAGAAAGCTTGAAGTATGAATAAATTTATCTAGTAGTGAAGTTGACTAATTCACCAAACTGTAACATTACATATTCCAATTTTCATCATTTAAATTAGTAGGCTTTATTTGTACCTGTATAGGATGCAACTGGAGACTTCTTGATAGCAGGGAAGGGCTGACAAATGATACTTCTTTTCGACTCTCATTGACCACGGCAACAATGAACGAAACTGCACAACGCAATTGTCAACAAAACTAAAGATGTTCTACTTCTAGTCATCAAACAAAAATTGCCATATGTTTTGTTCTGGACTGGGCCGAGGTCCCAATCCAGTTAATGAGCCGCAAGCCAGCACAAACCGTCAGCGATCTATAGACAGCACTCACGCAAATCGAGATCAACGGCTGGGAACAATTAAGCCGCGCCATCCGACGGCCAAGAGAACGTTGTCAGACGCTATAAATAGGGGTCAAACTCCACTTACAGGTACACTATTCATTCATTTACTATTTCTGCCTTGACCATTACCACACTGACTTGGGTGTCGGAGTGTCATTGCAGGTACAACTCGAGCCGAGCTCTGCTCCCAACTTACGCTTACTCAGGCACGACCATCTATCAGATCGACCCATCTCCCGAAACAGAGTAGCACGGTTCATGCTTGAACATACGTGGGTGAACCCAATGCTTCCATTTATTTCTCTTGTCTTTGTGCAGATGAAAAAGTATACATGCATGCGAGTTGTGCTGTGTAATGAAAATAGGGTCATACTTCAAACAACCCCCTCCCTACTCACTAGACACCCCCCAACCCCCCAATATCCCCAAAATATCCCTCCTTCCCTAAACCCCATTTTCACACTCCTCTCTCTCACACTCCCCTTTCGTTTTCCATCTCTCTCACTCACTCTTCCTCTCTCACTCACTTCCAAGTCCATCTCTCTCACTTCCCTTTCGTTTCTGTTGTTGTTTTACTGGAACTCTGCAATCAAACAGGTATGGTTCTCCCTCTTCTTAATTCCCTTTCGTTTGTCTTTTTTTTTTCTGGAACTCTGCATGGTTCGGAAGTTTAATTCTGAACCAGTGTACCTAGAACTTTAGAACTGAACCGTCTCGAACTTAAAATTCCGAACCGGTTCGGAAATTAAGTTCCGAACCGGTTCGGAAATTAAGTTCTGAACCGGTTCGGAAATTAAGTTCCGAACCTTCCCAATTTTTGGTTTCCAGCATCTGAAGGCCAGTTTCTTTTAATTTTTCAGATATGGAATTCATGATTGTTATCCAACACACTAATGTAAGTTTTCGACAGTGTCCAATATATTTATTAGTTCTAGTTTGATAAATATTTATAATGATATGATTTATATTGAATTGCAGAATCGCATCAATATTCCACAGAATATTTTTCAGCAGATTGACAACACATTGCCTCGCAATGTTGTCCTACAAGCTGATAATGGCCATGTCTTTCCTGCTGTTGTCAATAGTCGTACCCGTAATATGGCAAGTGATACACATGCTATCTATAGTGCATACGGGGATGTGGACAGTGTTGAAGTTTCAATTACGTATATTCAGGATGGCCGTTTCAATGTTGTCAGAATATTGCATGACAGTCAGAAATATAGCTGTTTTATTTTAATTTACAATTTGTTGTTATTTTATTTGGAATGTTTTAATTTAACGGATTAAGTGTTGTTTAACATTGTATTCTATCTTTATTTGAATAAAATCTAGCAAAAATTCAAAACGAACATGCAATCTTTATTTCAATTTTTTGAAACATAACGAAACAAGAACGACAAATAAAGCGATAAAACAAAACATAACGAAACAATAACGAAACTGGCGATTATTTGGGTCATTGTTGCAAAAGATAAATGATCTCGTCCGGAGTGCGCATTGTTTCGAAGCGACGACGACATACGCTCCAGTAGACAGCGTTCTGATGGAACATTAACATGTGATTCCATCATGGTGCGTACGTCGTCGTCGCTTCGAATCTCCATAGCTGAATAACGAATAGCACCGTCCTCTCCATAATTGTGCTTGCGGTAACGTAAACGACTTATGTCTTCACGCCACTCTCCCTCTTGACGAACCTTCCTCTCTGTCTTTTCCTTCAACTGGGTGAATGTTATATTCTTATTCAACCTGCAAAAGATAGGATTGCGACATTGAAAAAACACACCATCTTCCCTGTTGGTGACATTTCCACGGTGATGGAGGACGGTTAGGAATTTGTCACTTGAGTACTGGGTTGGGCACAACTCTCATTCCATTTCAGCAGGTGGGTGGGGTAGGGTGTTTGTGAAGAAGCAAATATGATGAAGCAGAAATGTGGGTAGTGTGTTTGTGAAACTTAGTGAAAAGTGAGAACCTATTTATAATAAGTGTGGTCGAATAGGAGCCGTTGATTATTAATTGATCAGAATCGTCGAAATTCTATCCATTGTGGCACAATTTCCAAAGAAAATTTTAGCCACTCGTTTTTCTGACACGTTTGACTATTTTTTTTGACTGATTTTGAGCCGTTGAGCGACATAAAATATCTGTCATATTTTACAGTGGTTTGATACTTTGGGTTCGAACCAGTTCGAAATTTAACGTCTGGACCTGGTAAAATCTTTATTGAAGGGGTGAAGAAACAACACTCGGGAGTTTCGTTCTGAACATGTTCGGTGGGAAACTTCTGAACCGTCGTAAACCCCGAAAAAAAGGGAAGCGCGCGTTTCATTAATGACATTTTCGTCTTTTCACTAGTTTTGGGGGTGTCCAGTGAGTAGAGGGGGGTTGTATGAAGTATGGGCCATGGAAATATCAATCATTCACAAAAGAGTAATGCTATTTGGTCCATATTTTGGTCCATATCACATACATATTTGTATTTTGATACACTTTTTGGTCCATATTTTGGTCCAAATACCATTACTCTTCACAAAAAGTCAAAAGTCTTTCAGGTTACGGGTAAGCCCGCTTATTGAAGCCAACTCAACACATTTTAATCCAACCCAAATCAACTTATTCAAACTTACAAGGGTTGTTGGTTGGGATTGATTTGACATTTTAAACCCGTATTTTATTTATTATTTCTAAAAGATTTGTCTAATAGATCATAGATTAATTTTTGTTAATGATATTAGCTGTAAATACTGTCTACAAATAATATTTAGTTAGACTAGATGTATAGTTAGTTAAACTATGGTTAGTGGTTGGTTGTTATTTAACTAAAGCAGTTAGTTTACGGTTAGATTGTAGAACAATGTATATACACTCATGTAACAGATTTACATTCGCTTAAGCAATATACAGAAAATGCATTATATTGTTCTCTTCTTCCTCTGTGCATTCTCTGAAATTAAGATGGTATTAGAGCTCAATTGTTGAGCCCTGGCCTCGCCATCAACGTTCGATTGCTTTAATTCTTCGATCTATTGCTTCGATTCTTGAATTGTTCCTTTCAAATTGAGTTTTCGCATTTCGATTTTCAGTTCACCTTTCAATCCCTAATTTTGCTTCGGTTAGGGTTTTTGTTTCACAAATTCCTTTCAATTCGTTCTGATTGTGAAACCATTTCAACTTCATCTTCATCACAGTTAGTGATGGCGAGTCAAAACCTTGAGAATTACTTGGATTTCGCAACCAATTCATCAAATCCCTTTTACATTAATCTGAATGAGTCGTTTGTGGTGGTCTTAGTTCAATCAGCATTAGAAGGCAGCAAAAACTTTCAACCATGGCTTCGTTCCATGCGCGTATCGCTGATTTCGAAAAACAAATTGATATTTGTTGATGGAACCGTCACTGCACCTTCGAAGACGGACTCGATTTACAACCAGTGGTTCAAATGCAATAACCTTGTTCTGGCTTGGCTTCAGAAATCCGTTTCGACTAGTGTTGAGAAGTCCATCGTCTTCTTCGACACAGCATATGACACTTGGAAAGATCTTCGTGATCGCTTTGATCAAGGAGATATGTTCCGAATTGGAGACATTCAAGAAGATATCTACAAGTTATCTCAAGGTATGCGTGATGTTTCCAAATACTATACTGAATTAAAGTGTCTTTGAGATGAACTTGAAAGTTTTTGTCCACTTTCATCTTGTGTTTGCGCTACTCCATGTACATGTGCTGCGTTACAAAATGTAAAGAAATTTAGAGATCAGGATCAAACGATTCAATTTCTCAAAGGTCTTAATGAGGAGTACTCTCATGTATGAGGCCAAATTATGATGATGGATCCTCTTCCTCAAATTACCAAAGCAGTCTCACTAGTAATTCAACAAGAAAGAAACATGAATCTCACAAATCCACCACCTACAACCAGAGAAACTGATAGTGATACCAAAACTCCATTGATGGCAAACCATGTACAAAGCTTTAATAGAGGAGGCAATAACAACCGTGGTAGAGGAAGATTTGGTTGTGCACAAGGTAGAGGACAGGCACGATTGTGAACTAATTGCAACAAAACGAATCACACAATTGATACTTGCTACTTCCTCCATGGATTCCCTCCTGACTATCAGTGAAGAAACCAGAAAAACTCCACCAATTCTGTCACCAATGAGACTGATACACTAAAACAGGAAACACAACAAAAAGGCACAGATACTGGCAGTGGTAATACTATGTGTTCACTCAAGATCAATACAAGGGACTCATTGATATGCTTCAACAATCTATACCGCAAGCTCAGAAGTCTTCTCACTCTGCTAACACTGTGATAGCCCACACTCCTGTATCCAACTCTGCTTCCAGTTCTAGCATCAATTTCAACCAAGTTTCTGGTGAGAAATTTATACTTTGGATAGTAGATACAAGAGCAACTGACCATATAATATCTGATTTTAGTCTCTTTTCCAGTTATAAACCAATTAAACATACTGTCATTAATTGTCCTAATCATACTTCAGCTGTTGCAACACATATAGAAACTGTACATATTACCAAAAGAAATAGTTCTTTACAATGTCCTGTATATAGAAGATTTTGGTTCTAACCTGATGTCAGTCTCAGCAGCAAGATCAATGTTTTCTTTGATGATGAAGGTTGCTATTTGTTTTAGGCCCTTACTGTCATACCCCAATTTTGTCCAGCTTAGATCAAAACCCTAATTTTCCACAAAAATAAATAAGTTGAGGAGTGAGAAGCATCATGCATTGCATTTTGAGTCCTAAAAGTCATTCCAAAGTTTCTAAAATCATTTTTAGAGTTGAAATGCACTTTTTGGGTAAATCAGGTTTTTTTGAGTCCAAAAGGGTATTTTGGTCATTTCACAATAAAAATGATAATTCCTCATGAAGGTCATTGAGCATGCATTCTAAGATTCTAGAGGTCATTTCTAGGGTTATAGATTCATTTTTGAAGTGGAAACGCATTTTTCGGGCAAATTAGGGTTTTAGCGTCAAAAAGGGTATTTTGGTCAATTGTAACGGTTTTTTTCAAAAAGGCTCAAAAAATATATATAATTAAAAATATGAAATCTGAAATCAAAAATGAAAAATGAATAATAAAATAATATTGGATGTTTATTGTATTTTTAGAGTTAGGGCTAATTCCATTTAGGTGTTTTTTGCTTTTATCCATTTTTGGCCAAAGTAAGTACCAATTTCACAAGCAAACCATCTCCCTCACTCCACCCTCAAGCTCCACGCCTCCCATCACCTTCAGCCCACATCAAGTTCACATCAAGCCTTTCATCAAGCACACCTTTGGATACACAACATGTTTTTACCTTCCTTCTCTCTACACCACAAAATACACACTAATTCCTTTACTTCCCTCTCACAACCCTTAACCCATGAGAGCTTGAGGCTACTCTGATTTTTTTGGGACCCTAGCACACAATACTCTCCTCTCCTCTCTCTCAAAAAACCGAAACCCTCTCCTCCATCTTCTCTACACAATTTCTTCAACCATAAAATACCAAAGCTTGATAATCCTTCATCTATTCAATAACTCTCCTTCCAAGCTTCCATAATCATCCAAGTTTCATCAAAATCCACCCAAGGAAGAGGATTTGCGGGAGGATCTAGATTGTTGGAGGTGTTCTTCAAGTGTTCTTGCTCCTATTTTACATCTTTATTCCTTTTCTAGTTATTTCTTGAGGTAAGCCTATTATCTCTTGCATTTTAATTATTAACATGTAAATCTTTCTTCTACTCCTCTTTCCTTTCTCAAAAGGCTTAGAGGACTTGTTTCCAACATTATGACAAGGACATTGGGAGCCTTGGGTGTTGGCAATGAGTCCTTGGCCTTGAGGGGAATTTTCTTGTGTTTTAACCATGTAGTTTGTATTTTCACACTCATTTTCTCACTTTTCCATAAATAGAGGGCTTTCACATATTATATGCATCTTCTTGTTCATATCATAACTTGCAAGTTGAATTTTGGCTTGATTTATGGGTGTAGGGGTTTCGGTTTTGAGCCTTAGAATTTAGGGTTTTTGTTGCTTTCTTTTCACTCCTTGATTTATGTAAATAAAATGCATGATGTGCTTGATTTGCATGATTTGTTCTATGTGTTGATTATGAGTTTTGACATGAAAAATTTGGTGTTTATGCTCATGTAGGGGTTCGGCCATGGAGCCCATTTTTGTGCATATTTTAGTGTTCAAAATGTGTTGTTTGATCTTGTGTAGATAAGTGTAATTGTGTTAGTGTGTTTTTGACTTTTAACCACCTTTTTACATTTTTACTTTACCATTTCATTAAGTAATTACCATTTACTTTTTTTACATTTTTACTTTACAACTTCATTAAGTAATTACCATTTACCTTTTTTTACATTTTTACTTTACCATTCCATTAAGTAATTACCATTTAGTTTTTTTACATTTTTACTTTACAATTTCATTAAGTAATTACCATTTACCTTTTTTTACATTTTTACTTTACCATTTCATTAAGTAATTACCATTTACTTTTTGTACATTTTTACTTTACAATTTCATTAAGTAATTACCATTTACTTTTTTTTACATTTTTACTTTACCCTTTCATTAAGTAAATACCATTTGCCTCATGCATTTTTACTTTACCATTCACTAACTTTTTACTAAAAGTTTTACTACTTGTCAATTTGCAAAAATACCCAAAACATTTTCACACTTTGCATTTCATCACTTGTGTGACACATTCTTATGTTTGCACATTAATACTTGCATACTTTCATATGCTTACATGTTCATGCATTCATATATGCTTATGCCTCTTGCATTCTCATACTCTCTTACATGTTCATGCATCCATTAATATCATGTCTTGCATTCATTATCATATGATCATGCATTCATTAACATGATATCTTGCATTCATTTTCACATGTTCATTCACCTAACCTAGAATACTCTATGCCTATGATTAATTGTATTTCTTTGTTCTTGATGCCATTTGAATGTCTTGACTTAATTGTGCACAAACCCTTTTACACAATCATGTGCCCTTATAAGACTACCAACATGTGTAGCATAGAGGTATATGTGCCCCTCTTGAGATTGCTCCCAACTTGTGTAGCAATTCCCCTTCACACACAAACACAATTGTTTTGAGAACTTTGTCTCGCATCTTTGACAATTAAATCTCTTGATTATATCGGCATGCTTAATCTTAGTTGATGGTCAACATGTTCATGATTGCTTGATTAGTTGAATATGTTTGAACTTCATTCATTCATTTTGCATTTGGTTTTGGACATAGAATTCGATTAAAAATGATTTATTTATTTTCTAAAAAAAACTCTTTTCCAAACCCATTAATTTTCGAAGTATTTTCAATAAACAAAAATAAGCAAGTAGTGGAGGTCACCCATAACCTTTGTTAGTTTGATCTCTATGAACGGTCTTCAATTTCGCATGAGTACTTAGCGATGATTACCCATAACCTTAGTTAGTTTAATCATTCGCTAATGCTCGTCCTACTTCGAAAACCTTTTCAAAACCAAAGAGCTAGAACTACGCTTTGATTCCCATTTGGGATACGTAGGAGCGAGTCACGTCCTCGTCAAGCACAACAAACCAAAATTAATTCGATTGCGAAAGCCTTTTTTGATCATCTAAAATAAAAACCGATTATCATTAATGATCACTCGCGCCGTTGCCGTTTGGTTGTTAATGATAATTTCATTTTCAAAAGAGTTAGTAGCGCGGCCACTCTAAACCGTTGTTGTTTGGTCGTCGCGAACACCCGAATCAAAAGCAAAACCGATTATCGTTAATGATCACTCGCGCCGTTGCCGTTTGGTTGTTAATGATAATTTCATTTTCAAAAGAGTTAGTAGCGCGGCCACTCTAAACCGTTGTTGTTTGGTCATCGCGAATCCTCACTCCTACTGCGAAAACTCATCTAAACAGACTAAAAAACAAAAACCTTTTTAGGACAACCAAGAACTACGTAGCTTTGAATTCTCCATCGCACCAGGAGATACGTAGGAGCGAGAGGCCAACTCTCGTCAAGCGCCCAAAATAAAAATTTTCATTAAGTCTTCTCACTCCCTTTTCAATAAAGAGGCAAAATAAAAGCATTTTCAAATCAACACTTCAAACCACACATTTAATTAAAGGTTCCCTTTCGGTAGAAAGGAGGCGTGGGGTGCTAAAACCTTCCCTATGCCTAACCGACCCCCGAACCCATATATCTAGTTTTCGAAAGACCATCCACCTTATCTAAAAGACCTTTTTTCAATGTTTTGGTCTTAAAATTAAAATATTGGTGGCGGCTCCATACCTTTTCCACGTTGTACAATGAGAAGTCCGAACCGGATTTTTTGGGGTGCAACAGCTGGCGACTCCACTGGGGACTTTTCTTTTTTAAGTGGGTCAAGCCTAACTAATTAAGATGTGTGGTTTAATGTATTGTTGATTTGACTGATATCTTGTTTGCCTTCATTCTTTTTCCTTTCTTTCTTATCATTAATTGTAGGCATACGCATTTGTCTTCTTCTATGTTTGTTCCCTATCTCCTTTTCTTTTATTGCTTATGCTCATGCATTTCTCCCCAATTCTATCCGGATCCCCCCTTCTTGGCTCCCTTTCTTGAGGTAAGCAATGTACCTGATTGTTGTTGAAACCCCAGGCTAGCTTATTTGATATTGAACCCTAGTGTAGACGACATGTTGTTACCTTGCTTTTTCTGGACTGTTCTGGCGTCTCACTTGCAGGTGGGGTAATATGTGTCGGGTAGTTTTAAGTGGTACGCCTTTACCACACACACTCACACCCTTATGATTATGTGCTTTGAGAGAGGCCTAAAACCCAAGGTCTGACAAGACTTAGGGGAGTGGAAACGAGTAGTGACTGGCAATTGGACTGTTGTCCTTCCGACTCTCACGAAAGTTTCAGCCAGAGTATGCTCTTTCATGATGCCTCACACCAGATGGCGTTCCATCGTTGTGGGTGCTACTGTGAAAGAGAATTAGCTTTGGTAACCTGGTGAGGAAGTGACTAGAACCCACATGGGAAGAACATTTGAGTTGTCCTAGAACCTAGGTCCCCACCTTCGTAGGACACAAGGGGCATACCAAATTGTGTGTTGCATCGTAATATAGACATGTTTTCAAAAAAGAGCAGGAGGTTTTTCAAATAAAAAAAAGTAGAGAAAGAGCTGCCGTTGTAGCCTTTCTTCTGCCGTCCGTACGAAGTGACATATGGCCCACTCTTTTCAAAAAAAGAGAGAACGAGCTGCCGTTGTAGCCTTTCTCTTACTAGGGCCATATGAAACCACGTATAGCCCGCATTTTTTAAAAAAAAAACAAAAAGAAGTATCTTGCATCATTGCATCATTACATCATTGCGCCATTTGCATTAAATAAAGTTCCCATTTTGAAAAGAATCATTCATCTTGCATTCCCTGTCATTACATAAAGATAAAACAAAAAACAATTATCATCTGCATAGCATAAGCATTTCATTTATAATCATGCAAAAAATCTTCGTCAAGTTCATCCAAGACGAGGCATTCATACATAAGCATTATTTCAAAAAAGACACGGTAGAACTACGTACGCTTTGATTCCTCATCACAGTGAGGATACGTAGGAGCGGGTCCGCCCCGTCAAGCATAACAAATGAAAAAAGCCATTTTGAAAAAGCATCATTCTTGCATTCAAAAATGCATTGAAATTTTGTATTTCATCTTGCACCAAAAAAAAAAACAATTTTTTTTTTATTTTAAGTACACTTCTCAAGTGGTCATTTTTCCATGCATTTGCATATCATGATCTGTACAATAAAGGTTTTGATGAGAGACGAGACGGTTTTGCAAAATAGTCATTCCCCAAAAAAAAAAAAAAAAAAAACTCAAGGTGTTCCAAAGTACCCAGTTCTCGAGTCAGCAGCTCATTCACATAACTTCAAAATTTTTGCATCTCATCCATCCCATGATAAAAGATTAAAATTGTTCATAAATTTTTTCTATCATGTGAAGCATTCTTCTAGGCATGCATGCCATGTGCAGTCACCCCTGTCCGTGTCCGTCAGTTTCCCTGCTTTATCATCATTCTCCGTCCTAGTCTAGCCCCGCCCGTAAAGCCTAAAGTGTCGCATGCATTTGTTCAGTCATTCGTTCTTGCGTTTATGTTGTGTGCCCTGTTATCTCTAGAAAGAGGCCAACTGGTTTGCCGATATCCGCTTCAGACTCAAGATTCATGGCGACCAATCAAGGAAACCTAGTGATTGAGAATCCCGGCAATTCAGGTCTAGATAATCCGATTATGGAAGTCCTCAAGCAGCTAGTCCAAGGGAATTAGGCACTAGTCCAAGAGAATCAGGCGTTAAATAATAAAGTCGGGGTGATAGAAATGCAGATGGATGCGATAAGAATGCAGATGACTGAAATGATGGGCACCCTGCAAGCTTTGAAAAACGGGACCACTACCGAAGATACTGCTGTTGTAAACCCAGGTGGGGCCGCAACCATCCTTCCTACCTCGGGACCCGCTGAAGCTGTGACTGCTATTCCCCATCCGGGATCTGGGGTTAATTATCCTGCTCACGCCCTGGGAGGTGCTGATCCACATGAGGTTTCTCTTTTCAATATGGATAGTGATCCTCAAGGTCACCTATTTGAGAACTCTCAACCCAGAGATCAGTTGCATGAGTTGGAAAAGCGTTTAAAAGCCATAGAGGATTCAAAGACCAAAGCTAAAGACGCCCGTGATCTATGTCTTGTTCCAGACTTGGTTATTCCCCCAAAGATGAAGGTGCCAGTCTTTGACCAATATTGTGGTACCAGCTGCCCAAATAGACACGTAACCATGTACGCCCGAAGGATGACCGCATACAATCACGACGACAAACTGCTCATCCACTACTTCCAGTACAGCCTAACTGGGGCATCTCTGGATTGGTACATGCAGTTGCAGCCTTCCGACATCCACAGTTGGAAGGACCTTTCTGAAGCTTTCTTAAAGGAGTACGAATACAACAAAGACATGGCTCCAGATCGGATTCAGATGCAGTATATGAGCAAGAAAGATCATGAGTCCTTTAAGGAATATGCTCAAAGATGGAGGAGCATAGCTGCTCAGGTGAAGCCACCATTGACTGAAAAGGAGATGGTGTACATGTTTATGGAGACTCTCCCAGCTGTTTTCTATGAACGTCTGGTTGGAAGTGGGTCCTCAAGCTTCTCAGATGTGATCAAAATAGGGGCAAGACTTGAAGTCGGGATGAAGAGAGGAAGAATCCCCTGCAATCCTACTGGCGCCGACAATGCTAGTGATTTTCCTGCAAGGAAAAATGGAGAAATCAATGCTATAGTGGGACAAGGAAAGTCACGTCAGTACGACCCCATTCCTGTGTCGTACACTGATTTGTGCAGCTATCTAATCAACCATAGGTTGATCTCTCCTCGTGGGATGAAGCCAGTCCAACCTCCATTCCCAAGAAGGTATAATGCAAAGGCTACCTGTGAATTCCATTCTGGGGCAATTGGTCACTCTACTGAGAACTGTCATCCTTTGAAGCAGTCGGTTCAGGATCTTATTGATACAAAACAGTTGACCTTTGATGAGGGAGGTGAAGGACTAAACCCTTTGAGATCAGGGCTGTCAGGCCGGGATGGCAGTAGTTGAAGAGGATCGAGGTGTTGATCGTCAAGCATTTGTGTCTTCGTCATGCATTTTCACGTAGTTTTCAGTTCAAAGCAAATTTTATGTAATGCAATCCTCTGGCTCTGCCCAAGGCCTTAGGATATTTCAATAAGGGCACATGTTTCCTTGTCAGCATCGTCATCTATAAAAGTTACCATTTTCAGTCACTTTTGTTCAAGATCGTCATTGCCCTGTTTTATCATAAGTCCATCAGTGCATATTTGACTTTTAGTTCAGTCTAACGCTTTAAGTCCTCCATGCTGGGGCAAGACTGTGATCACTAATTTTCCTTGTTAATATCATATTCCTTCAGTGCAAGTCTTTCAAAAGATAATAATAAACAAGAAAACAAGCTCGCTAGGTTGAAAACCCGCAAAGGGCGGCCTAGGCAAAAAGGAGCGCCCGGTGGAATGAAAACTCGCAAAGAGCGGTCCAGGCAAAAATTAGGGCACAAAAAAGGAAAAAAAGAGCAAACACATGAAGATAGATAAATTCTAAAGTTAAGTCTTATAGAAATAAGCAATCGGGATTTGAAATGAAGTTTGGCCATCTCCTCAAAAACCCCAAAATCCCAAAAAGTCCCTTTCCTACCCACCTTGAGCCAAGAAAAACCAAAATCCAAAAATCACCCTAGACAAGGATCACCCCAAATAAAAAAAGTGCATCACTTTTTATCAGCTCACCCGAGTCAAAGAAGGAAAAGAATCATAAAACAAAAAAAGAAAAAAAAAAGAGGAAAAAGAGAAAATCAAAAAAAAGGGGGATTCAAAAATGAAAATCCCAAAACAAAAGAAAATACAAAAGAAATGTAAGTGGTGAGCTGGTACATGTTACCATAAAATACAAGAGATCCTTGTCTAAATAAACCTTCAAACACTTAATCATTCCAACACCTGATTCCATAAACCTTCAAACACTCCCGTTGGCCTCAACATCAAACCCCTTAGTCATTCTACCATGAGACACGAATTTGCTTTAACAGAGCCCAAACAAGCCCAATAACCATCTTCCTCATAGACCATTAACCGTCAATCAACGCCGAACAAAACTCATCCTCCCATTAGCCTCAAACACTTCATTAAGCATAACTATCCTTCCTCCACAAAACACCACAATCCTGAAAAGTCCATTCCGATCAATGACCGATTACTTTTGTTCTCTCAGATTCTAATCTTAGGACGAACAAGCTTATCTATGTACAATGTATTTGCTCAAAAGAAAAAACAAACGATCAGAAAAAAGAAAGCTGATCAAGAAAGAATAAACCCTCAGAAAAAAAAGAGAACTGAGGAAACAAAAACGAACAGTCAGAAAAAAGAAAGCTGACAAAATAAAAAAAGAGGGACTTGCACTCCAAAACACACTCAAGTTGCATTAAAACAAGGTTTAGTGATCACCAAGTAAGGTTTCTTTCATGCCAAAAGTTGAGACATTCACAGAGAACCAAAGATTTGCACTGAGAACACCACTCAGATCTAAAAGTTGGGGTATTCTCTTCACAACCTGCCTACCCTAGTCCGGGGAGAGTCTGTTCAGTGTCCATCCATGGCCATTCATCCTTTCACCCGGTGTCAGCCATGGCACTAGTTCCTGCGTATTTGCTCTTTCACTCCGCTTCCTTTCACACTCCGGACAGGGGCAAGTCATTCATTCACAGTCGCCGAAGGCCCGAATTGGGGGCAGTCTGGCATTCATCCTAAACACTCACCTGGCGTCTGCATGTTCATGTGTGTTCACTTGGCAATGTTTCATAGAGAAAGCACAAGATTGTTATTGAAGGTTCAGTTATCATGGAATGGAGGAAAACATAAATGGGTTTGCTTGTAAATAATAACCTTGAGAAAACCGCGGTTTAAATCAAAACTAGTTTTTCCAAAGAAAAAGGATGATCAAATTCACCCCCACTTTTGCATCCAAAGTCTCGCGTCTCATCATTATGAAAGTATTCACAAAAAAAAAAAGTATTTGAATACCCCAAAAAATTTTGTCATATCATGCATCAAAATACTGCATTTGCATCCTCACATAGCAAAAAGACAAATAGGAAAAATTCTTTAACCAGCTATCTCAGCACATGAGGGGGTCGCCTAAAGTTGGCCGCTTGTAGGGCTTCAGTGCTCGCCTGGATCCTTAGGGATTAGGTTGTTATCTTGTAGGGCTTCGGTGCTCGCCCGGATCCTTAGGGATTAGGTTGTTATCTTGTAGGGCTTTAGTGCTCGCCTGGATCCTTAGGGATTAGGTTGTTATCTTGTAGGGCTTCGGTGCTCGCCTGGACCCTTAGGGATTAGGTTGTTATCTTGTAGGGTTTTAGGGCTCACCTTAATCCTTGGGGATCAGGATGTTTACCTTGTAGGCACTTGAAGTGTTGATCCTTAACCAAAATAAAAAGGAAGAAAATCAAAAATAGCATCTCATAGCATCCATCATTCCATTGAAATCATCACATCACATACACTTTGCATAACATACATTCACACTCCATTTACATAGATATCTGCATTCCATAGAAAAAAAAGAGCAAATAAGAAAGGAGAGAAGAAAATCACAGAAGACGGAATATAAAAGAACACAACATTTTCATGTCATTCATCATTCTCATATCATCCATACCAGTCATCACTCCATGGCATCAAACAGTACATTACGCCTTCAAATTCGCATCTCAGAAGAGCGAAAGAATAACAAAAGGAAAAGAAGAGAAAAATCAAACAGAAAAGGCATCCCACCAAAGTCAATCATTGCATTCATGTGCACCCCAAACATCCAAGTGCACGCATTTCATGCACCATCCAAGAGAAAAGTTACTTCGGACCAGAGAATCCCAAAAATCTCATTTTTAGAAAATCATCAACCCCGAGTTAGTAAACTCCATCAACCCTGAGTTAGTAAACTCCCTCAACACAGAGTTAGTGAACTCCCACAGAGTTAGTGAACTCCCACAGAGTTAGTGAACTCCCACAGAGTTAGTGAACTCCCACAGAGTTAGTGAACTCCCACCGAGTTAGTGAACTCCTTCCACAGATCACAACATTGTGTACGAGCACGCAATGGATCCATCAGACTTCGTCAAGTCCTTCGGATTAGTTGTGTCAGCCTAAGGCATAGCGTAAATCCATTGATCAAATCAGTTCCGGACCTGATGTTGATCGGTCGCTCGAAAAGGCCACCCCCCCCAGAGCTCGGACTCGACAAGAGTCCGTTAGAAGGTTTTAGGCAGCCTCCGAATTCCCAATTTACCGCTTTCTGCACGCCAAGTGCCCATTTTACTTTTCTGTCTGCACGCCAAGTGCCCGTTTTACTTTTCTGTATGCACGCAAGTGCCCATTTTACCTTTTCTGTCAGCACGTTAGTGTTCATTTACTGTTTTCGCATCGACACGAAAGTGTCTATCTTTCCAAAAAAAGGGGGAGAAAATTCGGGTTTCTCCAAATGGACAAAATTGGTATAATTTCTGAATTCTTTATTTCTATTTTACCTTCGAAATATGTCTCGCGCAATTCATATTTCTTGGTAAAATCCAAATAAAGAGGGGCAGCTGTCATACCCCAATTTTGTCCAGCTTAGATCAAAACCCTAATTTTCCACAAAAATAAATAAGTTGAGGAGTGAGAAGCATCATGCATTGCATTTTGAGTCCTAAAAGTCATTCCAAAGTTTCTAAAATCATTTTTAGAGTTGAAATGCACTTTTTGGGTAAATCAGGTTTTTTTGAGTCCAAAAGGGTATTTTGGTCATTTCACAATAAAAATGATAATTCCTCATGAAGGTCATTGAGCATGCATTCTAAGATTCTAGAGGTCATTTCTAGGGTTATAGATTCATTTTTGAAGTGGAAACGCATTTTTCGGGCAAATTAGGGTTTTAGCGTCAAAAAGGGTATTTTGGTCAATTGTAACGGTTTTTTTCAAAAAGGCTCAAAAAATATATATAATTAAAAATATGAAATCTGAAATCAAAAATGAAAAATGAATAATAAAATAATATTGGATGTTTATTGTATTTTTAGAGTTAGGGCTAATTCCATTTAGGTGTTTTTTGCTTTTATCCATTTTTGGCCAAAGTAAGTACCAATTTCACAAGCAAACCATCTCCCTCACTCCACCCTCAAGCTCCACGCCTCCCATCACCTTCAGCCCACATCAAGTTCACATCAAGCCTTTCATCAAGCACACCTTTGGATACACAACATGTTTTTACCTTCCTTCTCTCTATACCACAAAATACACACTAATTCCTTTACTTCCCTCTCACAACCCTTAACCCATGAGAGCTTGAGGCTACTCTGATTTTTTTGGGACCCTAGCACACAATACTCTCCTCTCCTCTCTCTCAAAAAACCGAAACCCTCTCCTCCATCTTCTCTACACAATTTCTTCAACCATAAAATACCAAAGCTTGATAATCCTTCATCTATTCAATAACTCTCCTTCCAAGCTTCCATAATCATCCAAGTTTCATCAAAATCCACCCAAGGAAGAGGATTTGCGGGAGGATCTAGATTGTTGGAGGTGTTCTTCAAGTGTTCTTGCTCCTATTTTACATCTTTATTCCTTTTCTAGTTATTTCTTGAGGTAAGCCTATTATCTCTTGCATTTTAATTATTAACATGTAAATCTTTCTTCTACTCCTCTTTCCTTTCTCAAAAGGCTTAGAGGACTTGTTTCCAACATTATGACAAGGACATTGGGAGCCTTGGGTGTTGGCAATGAGTCCTTGGCCTTGAGGGGAATTTTCTTGTGTTTTAACCATGTAGTTTGTATTTTCACACTCATTTTCTCACTTTTCCATAAATAGAGGGCTTTCACATATTATATGCATCTTCTTGTTCATATCATAACTTGCAAGTTGAATTTTGGCTTGATTTATGGGTGTAGGGGTTTCGGTTTTGAGCCTTAGAATTTAGGGTTTTTGTTGCTTTCTTTTCACTCCTTGATTTATGTAAATAAAATGCATGATGTGCTTGATTTGCATGATTTGTTCTATGTGTTGATTATGAGTTTTGGCATGAAAAATTTGGTGTTTATGCTCATATAGGGGTTCGGCCATGGAGCCCATTTTTGTGCATATTTTAGTGCTCAAAATGTGTTGTTTGATCTTGTGTAGATAAGTGTAATTGTGTTAGTATGTTTTTGACTTTTAACCACCTTTTTACATTTTTACTTTACCATTTCATTAAGTAATTACCATTTACTTTTTTTACATTTTTACTTTACAACTTCATTAAGTAATTACCATTTACCTTTTTTTACATTTTTACTTTACCATTCCATTAAGTAATTACCATTTAGTTTTTTTACATTTTTACTTTACAATTTCATTAAGTAATTACCATTTACCTTTTTTTACATTTTTACTTTACCATTTCATTAAGTAATTACCATTTACTTTTTTTACATTTTTACTTTACAATTTCATTAAGTAATTACCATTTACTTTTTTTTACATTTTTACTTTACCCTTTCATTAAGTAAATACCATTTGCCTCATGCATTTTTACTTTACCATTCACTAACTTTTTACTAAAAGTTTTACTACTTGTCAATTTGCAAAAATACCCAAAACATTTTCACACTTTGCATTTCATCACTTGTGTGACACATTCTTATGTTTGCACATTAATACTTGCATACTTTCATATGCTTACATGTTCATGCATTCATATATGCTTATGCCTCTTGCATTCTCATACTCTCTTACATGTTCATGCATCCATTAATATCATGTCTTGCATTCATTATCATATGATCATGCATTCATTAACATGATATCTTGCATTCATTTTCACATGTTCATTCACCTAACCTAGAATACTCTATGCCTATGATTAATTGTATTTCTTTGTTCTTGATGCCATTTGAATGTCTTGACTTAATTGTGCACAAACCCTTTTACACAATCATGTGCCCTTATAAGACTACCAACATGTGTAGCATAGAGGTATATGTGCCCTGATAACCATCTTTTATGATGGTTATTACTTGCCTTTTTAGCTTGAATTTAAGTGATTTAATAAACTTGTTGTGTCAGTGATGATGTAATTATGTGTTTAGGTTATAAATAATGGTGCAGGATTGGTTTGGTTTAAGTTGGGCATTTTGATGCCCTTAGTGCATTTAATTGTATTTAGTGTCAGTGCTGCAGCAATAGGTGCGAGCGCAACAGGGGATTTGCGAAAGATGAGAGAGAAAGCTCAAGGAGAATGCGGAAAACACGGAAGTTAAGGCAAGGACAGGTGTCAGCGCTGTATGGCACGGAAAGATATTTCCTATTGAGGAATTCCCATGATTGCCCTCAATCCTAGGACGCATTTCCTTAAAGAGCCCTCATTCTAGGGTTGCGTGCAAGGTGGTACTATATAAGGACATTCCTCCTTCTTCATTGGGTACTCTGCCGTCACGAGGAAGTATAGAGATAGCTCCTCACAGCGTGCTTAGCTCACCATTGTTACCTACAAGCTTCATTGCTGAGACTATTGCGACAGCATCACTTGGAATTACATTTCTCTTGGAGGATCGTACTAGAAGAGCTGGATCAGATCTCCATTGTGACTACTGGAGTTCCTTCACTGTCTCCTCTCAATAGTATCATTTCTTCCTTTGGAATTTGTAATATGACTTCTACTCCTTTGTTTAAGTTGTTTTCCATGTTTTGTAAGCTCAATATGAGCTAACTTCTCATAGTTGAGATGCTGGATCTGAAGTAACTAGACTTTTTATGCTATTTATGAAGTATATTTAATGTTGTGCATTTTACCTTGTGCGTGATAATATTTCCATTTTAAAATAGGATTGGCCGTCTATTTTAAATAACATTTATAAATTCAGAGATGGTTTGTAAATTAATCTCACAAGGTAATATGGGTAGTGGGCATTAATGAGAGATCTTGATGTTCCTTGCTTAACCCTAGAGATAGGAAGGTAAAACCCATAAGGTGATTACTGCCGGTGTCCAAGCAGCCTAGGAAGTACTTCTTTAGGGTTTAGAGATAAACTCTTGCAAGGAAACCCTAGTGTAAAGTATTCGAGAGAATAATGTCTTATTGCTGCAGCACCTAATGCTGCAGCATTGAATATACCCTTAATAGCATATTAATGAAGTACTAAAGTGAATGCATCTCAGCTTGTTCTCATCACTGAATCATAATCACCATTTCCATTTACCTTTACTGTTCATGTTACTCAAAATTTGTGTGTCATTTACTTTATTCACTAATTTGTTAGCAAAATTAAACTCTTGTATTTAGCTAATTTCCTCGTGGGAACGATCTCTTTTATCCTTTATTACTTGCAAAGACAGTGTATACTTGCACTACGTTTTCACACAACAAGTTTTTGGCGCCGTTGCCGGGGAAATTTTAGTTAAATTGATTGTTTAATTAGTTAGCAACTTAGTGCCTTTTGTTACTAATTCTGTTTGTGTTGTTTCTGTTGCTTCAGCGTTAGTTGCTGCTACATCTGTTGCTGCAGCATATGCACAGGCATAGACGCAACACCCCAGAATTCCAGTTGCACCCAGAGATAGAAAGACATTTCAGAGATCTGAGAAGAGTTCACAGTACCCCAGGACTTATTGAATTAGGGCGAGCTGCTGCTATGGCTAGTCCTACTCCTACTGTTGATGGTGATATCAGTCCACCACCTTCACCCCCTCATACTGCAATTCAAGGTGATGGTGATGGAGGGTACCGAAGACAGATCATTGATATGAATGTCATAGGAATGGCTAATGACAGGGACAGGCCCATGAGGGACTATGCAATTTTTGACCCCCAAACTATGCAAACAGGCATAGTGAGGCCAGAAATTGCTACAACCCATTTTGAGTTCAAGCCTATGATGTTCCAAATGCTTCAAACAATTGGGCAGTTTGGTGGTGGTCCCCTTGAAGACCCACATCTGCATTTGAAACAATTTGTTGAGGTTTGCAGTAATTTCATTCTCCCTGGTGTTTCAGATGATGCTTTCAAACTGAAACTGTTCCCTTATTCCTTGAAGGATAGAGCAAAGGCCTGGCTTAACTCTCTAGAGCCTAACTCTATCACTACTTGGAATGAGATGGCAGAAAAATTTATGACAAAATATTTTCCTCCAATAAAGAATGCCAGGATGAGAAATGAAATTACCTCTTTTAAGCAAACTGAATTTGAAACTTTGTTTGAAGCATGGGAAAGATACAAGGAACTGTTGAGAAAGTGCCCACACCATGGTATCCCTGTCATCATCCAAATGGAAACCTTCTACAATGGATTGGAACCCCAAACAAGGCTCATGCTTGATGCTTCATCTGGAGGAGTTCTACTCAAAGGATCTTACAATGATGCTTATAATCTTATTGAGGATATTGCTGCAAATAGCTACCAATGGCCTACTGCTAGGTTAAGTGCTCAAAAGAAGGTGGCTGGTGTGCATGAAGTCAGTGAAATTACTGCCTTGTCTGCTCAAGTGGCTTCACTATCTAATATGATCAAAAACATGGGTTCACCTAGTGCGGCAGCAACTTCTGCTGCAGCAACTGAAGCAACTGTTGCAGCAATTGAACCAGCTCCATGCGGGTCCTCCCCAAGTTGTGTTTATTGTGGGGGAGGTCATCTTTATGAGGAATGTCCTGCGAACCCTATCTCAGTCAACTATGTTGGGTACAACAAGGGTAATAATCCATACTCAAATACCTATAATCCTGGGTGGAGAGATCATCCAAATTTTAGGTGGAGCAACAATGCTGCAGCAACACCTGTTGCAACAGCTACTCCAGCACCTGCTGTACCACCAGGATTTCCTGCTCAATCAAGACAAGCTGCGCCTGCAACTGATAACTCTATGGAAGCCATGCTAAAGGCTTTCATGAATGAAACAAAGACTCAATATCAGACACAGGGAGCTGCAATTAAAAATCTTGAGAATCAAATAGGCCAAATAGCCTCTGCTCTAACCCAAAGGCCTAGTGGATCATTGCCATCTACTACTGAAGCTTCATCATCCAAGGCTAAGGAAACATGCAAGGCTATATCTCTAAGGAGTGGGAAGGATTTGAATGGGCCATCACTTCACACAAGTGGGAGTGACAAAAGAAAAGAAAAAGATTCTGAAAAAAATGAAAAAGTTGAAAAAAATGAAAAGAAAAATAAGTCAGATGCGACAGCAACTGATGCTGCAGCATCTGATGCAATACCAGTGCCACCACCAGTGCTTGATCAAGATGTGCCACCTCCACCATTTCCTCAGAGATTGAAGAAGGCACAACAAGACAAGCAATTTGGCAAGTTTCTTGAGGTGTTGAAACAGCTGCACATCAATGTACCTTTAGTTGAGGCCCTTCAACAAATGCCCAACTATGCAAAGTTTATGAAGGATGTCTTAACCAAAAGGAGGAGGCTAGGTGAATTTGAAACAGTAGCCATGACAGAAGAGTGTAGTATGATCATGCAAAGCAAGCTTCCAAGCAAACTGAAGGATCCAGGCAGTTTCACTATCCCATGTTCTATTGGTGAAACTTATACTGGTAGAGCTCTTTGTGACTTGGGTGCAAGCATTAATTTGATGCCTAAGTCTGTATTTACTCAGTTGGGAATTGGAGTTGCCAGACCTACAACTGTTACACTCCAACTAGCAGATAGATCTATTGCCTACCCTGAAGGAATCATTGAAGATGTGTTGATAAAGGTAGATAAATTTGTTTTTCCAGCTGACTTTGTGATTTTAGATTTTGATGCAGATAAGGAAGTGCCTATCATACTTGGAAGACCCTTCCTAGCTACTGGCAAAACTCTAATTGATGTGCAGAAGGGAGAGTTGACCATGAGGGTTAATGATCAGGAGATAAAGTTTAATGTCATGAATGCCCTGAAGTTACCTGAAAAAGGAACTGAGGAGTGCTCCTTTGTGGTATCTTTAGATTCTGTAGTTCAGAAACAGTTCAACAAACAGAGTGACCATCTGGTGCAAGCTCTTGCAAGTATGGAAAAAAATGAATTGCTGGAAGAAGGGCTGCTAAATGAAGAAGTCACTGTTAAAGAGGTTTGGACTAAGCAATATGAGTCTCTGGAACTGGGGGATTCTGAGCTCAAGAAGAATGTGCCTTCTATAGAAAAGCCTCCAACCCTTGAGCTGAAAGAATTGCCACAGCATCTCAAATATGCCTATTTAGGGGAAAATGATACATTGCCAGTGATCATTGCTTCTGATCTCTCTAAGAATCAAGAGCATGATCTCATTACTACCCTAAAGAGGCATAAGAAAGCAATTGGGTGGCAAATGTCTGATATCAAGGGAATTAGCCCTACCATCTGCATGCACAGAATCATTCTTGAGGAAGGTGCTAAAAACAGTATTGAAGGTCAGAGGAGGCTAAATCCCATTATGAAAGAAGTTGTGAAGAAAGAGATTATCAAGTGGCTGGATGCTGGCATTGTATATCCTATCTCTGACAGTGCATGGGTAAGCCCTGTACAATGTGTCCCTAAGAAAGGAGGAGTCACAGTGGTAGCCAATGAGAGGAATGAGCTTATTCCTACAAGAACTGTAACTGGTTGGAGGATATGTATGGACTATAGGAAGCTCAACAAAGCCACAAGAAAAGATCATTTTCCCTTGCCATTCATTGATCAAATGCTGGATAGACTGGCTGGGAAGGAGTTTTATTGCTTTTTGGATGGCTACTCTGGCTACAATCAAATAGCCATAGTACCTGAAGACCAGCAAAAGACTACTTTCACTTGCCCCTATGGTACTTTTGCTTTCAGAAGAATGCCATTTGGGCTATGCAATGCACCAGCAACTTTCCAAAGGTGTATGATGTCAATCTTCTCTGAGTTTATTGAGAAATCAATGGAAGTGTTTATGGATGATTTCTCTGTTTTTGGGGAAACATTTCAACTATGCCTTGATAACTTAGAGAAGATTCTGGACAGATGTGAAGAGACCAATTTGGTGCTTAATTGGGAAAAATGCCATTTCATGGTACAAGAGGGTATTGTATTGGGTCACAAGATCTCTAAGAAGGGTATTGAGGTTGATAGAGCTAAGGTGGAAGTAATTGAAAAGATGCACCCTCCAACCAATGTGAAAGGTGTCAGAAGTTTTCTTGGACATGCTGGGTTTTATAGAAGATTCATTAAGGACTTCTCAAAAATTTCTAAGCCTCTGTGTCAATTGCTGCAGCATGACACTCCCTTTGTTTTTGATGAGAACTGTGCTGCAGCATTCCAGAAATTGCAGAATGCCCTTGTCACTGCACCTGTTATTGTTACTCCTGACTGGGATAAACCATTTGAGCTCATGTGTGATGCTAGTGATTATGCCATAGGTGCTGTCCTTGGCCAAAGGTATGGAAAAGTTTTTCATTCAATTTATTATGCTAGCAAAACACTTGTAGACGCTCAATTAAACTACACAACTACTGAGAAAGAATTGTTAGCTGTGGTTTTCGCATTTGATAAATTTAGATCATACTTAGTTGGCACCAAAGTGATTGTTTACACTGATCACTCAGCCATTAAGTACTTGATTACTAAGAAAGATGCAAAACCTAGGCTAATAAGATGGGTTCTCCTCCTCCAAGAATTTGATCTTGAAATTAAAGACAAAAAGGGGGTAGAGAACCAAGTTGCTGATCACTTGTCTAGACTGGAAAATGAAAGTGCAGGTACATTTGGTGAAATTAAAGAGCACTTCCCTGATGAACACTTACTGGCTGTAAGTGCTGCAGCACCAGATGTTGCAGCACCATGGTACGCTGACATAGTCAACTTCTTGGTGAGCAAAGTGGTACCATGCGACATGAATCACCAACAAAGGAAGAGGTTCTTTCACATTGTCAAGCAATATTACTGGGACGAACCCTTCCTCTACAAAAAATGCCCTGATCAGTTGTTTAGAAGATGTATAGCAGAGGAAGAGCAGCAGGAAGTGCTGCAGCAATGCCATGCTGCAGCCTATGGAGGACACTTTGGGGGTATGAGAACGGCAGCAAAGGTGCTGCAATCTGGTTACTACTGGCCTACCATTTTCAAGGATGCCCATGAGTTAGTAAAAAGATGTGATAATTGCCAAAGGAGTGGGAACATTTCCAATAAGCAAGAAATGCCTCTAACCAACATCCTAGAGATTGAACTCTTTGATGTTTGGGGTATGGACTTCATGGGACCTTTTCCCCCTTCATTTGGTAATGTTTACATCCTTGTGGCTGTGGACTATGTGTCAAAGTGGGTTGAAGCAGTGGCTCTACCTAACAATGATGCTAAGTCTGTTAGCAAGTTCTTGCAAAAGAATATTTTCACAAGGTTTGGTACTCCAAGGGCCATAATCAGTGATGAAGGTACTCATTTCTGCAACAGATTGATTGAAGCTCTTTTAGCTAAGTATGGGGTTAAGCACAGAATTGCTACAGCATATCATCCCCAGACCAGTGGCCAAGCTGAGTTATCTAATAGAGAGATCAAGAGAATACTTGAAAAGATGGTAGGACCTACAAGAAAGGAGTGGTCTAATCATTTAGATGATGCCCTCTGGGCTTACAGAACTGCTTTTAAAACTCCTTTGGGTATGTCTCCTTACAGATTGGTGTATGGCAAAGCTTGCCACCTGCCTTTAGAGCTCCAATATAAATCTCATTGGGCCATAAAAAAGCTGAATTTTGATCATACTAAGGCAGGGGAAGCTAGGCTACTGCAACTGAATGAATTAGAAGAAATGAGACATTTTGCTTATGAGAACTCTGAATTATACAAGGCCAAAACCAAGGCTTGGCATGACAAGAGGATTCAGAAAAGGGAGCTTCAGGAAGGTGACCAAGTTTTGCTATTCAACTCAAGACTCAAGTTGTTCCCTGGGAAACTCAAGTCAAGGTGGTCAGGACCTTTTAAAGTTGAGAAAGTGTATCCCCATGGTGCTGTAGATTTGTATTGTGAAGAGAGGAAGCAGCATTTCAAAGTAAATGGTCAAAGGGTGAAGAAATATTATGGAGAACCAGTGGTGAGAAGCAAAATCACCACTGAGCTACAGAAACTTTAATCTGAAAAGGAAGTCAGGCTGAGGACTCTTAAACCAAGCGCTACTGGGAGGCAGCCCAGAGTTTAGTCTAATAAACCAGTGTGTTGTTGTCTTGTGTTTATTTTGCAGGTGAATGATCTGAAAATTTAAAGTTTGAGGGTGCGTCAGCAACAGGTGCTGCAGCAATGCTTGAAGCAGTGTTGCTACAGCAGTGAGTAGCAGCTATGCGGTAATAAAATAATTGCAGTATGGTACAAGATCTGATGGGTCAGCAGTGAGTGGTCAAGTCAAGTCAGAGAACCGTCCCATCATTCAATCCTAACCCTCCACATACCCCACGACCCAACGGCTATGTGCGAAAGTAAAACGTGCAGATCCTCTTCCCAATAAAACCGTCCCATCCCATTACTTAAAACCACCCACTCCCATTCGATCTCCTCACCGAAACTACCTCTTTTCTCTCAAAGAACTCATCGTAACCGTCCCTGAACCTCTCCACCAATTCCTCCCTAATCTCACAAAATCCACCATGACTAGAACAAAGGCTAGTGCTTCCAAATCCTCTGGCAAGCACCAATCCAACCCTGGCCGTGGTGAATCGACCCAATTGCGCAGAAGAAGCTTCAAGAATCAAGAAGTGAGCGAAGCTGAGAAGTTTCAAAATATGAATTTCTGGGCAGAACGGGGTCTCGAATTGAAAGGAGCCTCTAATGCGTTCACATCCATTGTGAGCGCACTAGGCTGGGAGAGATTGGTGCAGCACCCCAAGTTCTTCTACGCTTCTGTAGTGCGAGAATTTTATGAAGGTATTCCACCCCCAAAGGATGGAAAGCAGCGATTTGTGTCTAAGGTACGGGGGGTAGCTGTGGATTTTGACTCCTTAGCAATCAATGCAAGCTATGGGTTAGATTTCCATAGTCCTGCCTTCGGAAATGCTGTTGCCAATTGGAGAAAGAAAGAGATGGAAGGAGTCAAGCGAAGTATTTCTCTACCAGGAACACCGTGGGAACCATGCAGTGCGAATGAATTTAAAATCAAGAGGCAATATTTGACTCATGATGCAAAGGTCTGGTTCAACTTCATCAAACAGTCCCTTTTGCCTACCTCTCATGCTACAAATTTAGAGAAAGAAAGGATGATGCTGCTGAATGCTATTCTGACCAAAAAGAATGCTGACATTGGAAGGTTGATCTGTAGGGAAATCATGGTTTGCAAGGGTAAAACTGCGGGTTATTTGTTCTTCCCCTGCCTGATAACCTCATTGTGTATAAATGCTGGTGTTGAAATTCTGGGAGAGCAGAAAAGTTTCCCCATGGCTGCATTTCCTACCGTGCTGAGAGAAAAAAGCATTGCGGCAGCATCTGGTGAGCCCACCATGCTGCCACAATTCATGCTGCAGCAGCGGGCTGTATGGGAATTTATGAGGAAACAGCAGGATTGGTTAAGTACTGTGCTAGCTGCAAATGCGAAAGAACTTTCTGCTGAGGAAGCACCAGCATTTCCAGAATGGGTGCTTGAAGATGACTGTGTGGAACCTGAAGCTGTAGAAAAGGAGGTGAATGTGGAAGCCGAGCCAGAAGTTGTAGTTGAAAAGAAGAGGAAGAGGCAAGGCATTAAGAAAGGAAAGAAGAAGCAGACTGAACTAGTAGATGAAGAGGACATGCTGGAATCAGATGATGAGTCACTAAGTGAAGAGGAGAAAGATCAATACAAGGAAGTCATGGAAGAATTGAATAAAGAAAGTGATGAGGAGGATCCTGATACGTCTGAAGAGGAAGAAGAGCATGATGAAATGGAAGGTGAAGAAGAAGAAAAGGGTCAGGAGAGTGCAGAAGTTTATGGAAGTGATGCGTCCTCTAAGACAGAAGAAAACCCAAATGCTTCTCCTGATGATCCCTTACCTGCACCCACCACTGAGCAAAGCCAACCACAACCAAAATCACCTACTCCTGAGCACCAACCTCAGCCCAGAACACCCACCCCTCCACTCCAAACACCTGCCACCCAGACCACTCCTGATGTGCCATCTACCACTACTGCTACTGATGCTGCAGCAACAGCTGATGCTGCAGCCTGTTCTAAAATGCTGACATCACCCAAACAGAAAAGGACAAAGAGAATTACCAAGAAAAGAAAGACTGAGCGAGTACCAGAGGAAGCTAGAATCAATGAGGAAGCAAGACCTGTGATGCCTGAGAATGAAGATAATTCAGTGCTTGCTGCAATCATGCAAGGAATTGCCAATGCTGCCGCAAATGAAGCCATAGCTAAGGCATCTGCTGATAAGGAGAAGGCTGAAGCTGCAAAGAAAGCCAAAGAGGCTAGGGAATTCGTGCTTGCCCAAAAGAAGGCAAGTGTTTCTGATGCTGGTCCTGTTGTTGCAGATACAGGATCAGTGCTGCTGCATCCAACTGCTGCAGCAACAGAAGCCAAGAATGTCCCAAAGCCAGCTGAGGCTAAATCTTCCAAGCCTACTTCCAAGAAGCAAGGAAAAAGTACTCCAGTTCGTACCAGTCCCAGAACTAAATCAGGAACTCATGCACCCTAATCTCATATGTTCTACTTTTAGTATTGTTTTAGTATGTTTTTAATTTCTGCGCTGCTTTAGTATGTCCTGTTCATATAAACTTGCTTCTATTTTTCTTGTGGCTCATTTTGATTGTATTCTGTTCCTAGTATGTGATGTTTGCTGTCCTGTAGCTTTCTCCCTGTAGTTTAAGTGCAGTGAGGTCACTGCCCAGCTCTAAGTGGGGGGGGGGAGCTATACATAGGTCTTGTACTCTGTTATTTGCAGTCAAATTAGTGAATTTAAAAAGAAAAATAGAAGTAGAGTTGAGCAAAAACTTAGTGATGATATGGTGAGAAATGAGTAATTACACCCCTGTTTGATGAGTGAACTATTCTGTTACTGCTCCTACACTTAAACTTGAACTCAGGTAGGAACTTAGTGAATTAAAGATGATCTGAAACTAGGCTAGTGTTGGTAGACCTAGGGAACTGCTAAATTTCTACTAAAAACTTAGGGCAGCATAAGAAACTAAGTTTGGGGGTCCTGAGATATATTAAGGCAAAGCATGAAAGAATGCAGTGCTGCAACAACTGTTGCTGCAGCAATGCTGGGTTATGTGCACATAGTTTAGGATGTCTAAATTAAGTCTGAATGAAGGTGCGAAGCACCAGTGTCTGTTAATAATTGTGTAATGTGCTGCAATTGCCTATACTGTAAAAAAAAAAAAAAAAAAAAAAAAAAGCGCAAAAATGCTTTTTAGAAGAGAAATGAAACTAAAGGCATTGCAGTACAAAATCAAGTCAAAAGTCTAAACAAAGTACAATTCTGAGTCTGTAATGCTGCAGCAACAGATGCTGCAGCAATGTTAATGTTAGGATTTAATAAGTGCACTGCCTTAAAAGTTCTGGATTGCTGCATCAAAGCCCTTAATCAAGCTCAACCCCCCTTTCTGAGCATGAATTGTTAGTCTGTCCTTCTTTTTGAAAAAATTTTTAGCTTTCCCAAAAGAAAACCTCTCTATGTCTTAGCTAAGTGAAATCTTGAACTTTGCTATAGTCTGAACTAAGTAAAGTGTCACACACGCACTTTTGAGCAGGAATATGCTAGGGAACTCATTTTTTCAGAAGGGTTGCAATTGAGTGATAGTCTGAAAGTTGATGCTCAGCGTGATTCTTCTTTATGCTTCATATTTGAATTGATTCATTGGCTGTGATTGTTTATTAACAGTGTGCTTGCCTGTGTCAAGTGTCATTGCTTGAGGACAAGCAACGGTTCAAGTTTGGGGGTGTGATAACCATCTTTTATGATGGTTATTACTTGCCTTTTTAGCTTGAATTTAAGTGATTTAATAAACTTGTTGTGTCAGTGATGATGTAATTATGTGTTTAGGTTATAAATAATGGTGCAGGATTGGTTTGGTTTAAGTTGGGCATTTTGATGCCCTTAGTGCATTTAATTGTATTTAGTGTCAGTGCTGCAGCAATAGGTGCGAGCGCAACAGGGGATTTGCGAAAGATGAGAGAGAAAGCTCAAGGAGAATGCGGAAAACACGGAAGTTAAGGCAAGGACAGGTGTCAGCGCTGTATGGCACGGAAAGATATTTCCTATTGAGGAATTCCCATGATTGCCCTCAATCCTAGGACGCATTTCCTTAAAGAGCCCTCATTCTAGGGTTGCGTGCAAGGTGGTACTATATAAGGACATTCCTCCTTCTTCATTGGGTACTCTGCCGTCACGAGGAAGTATAGAGATAGCTCCTCACAGCGTGCTTAGCTCACCATTGTTACCTACAAGCTTCATTGCTGAGACTATTGCGACAGCATCACTTGGAATTACATTTCTCTTGGAGGATCGTACTAGAAGAGCTGGATCAGATCTCCATTGTGACTACTGGAGTTCCTTCACTGTCTCCTCTCAATAGTATCATTTCTTCCTTTGGAATTTGTAATATGACTTCTACTCCTTTGTTTAAGTTGTTTTCCATGTTTTGTAAGCTCAATATGAGCTAACTTCTCATAGTTGAGATGCTGGATCTGAAGTAACTAGACTTTTTATGCTATTTATGAAGTATATTTAATGTTGTGCATTTTACCTTGTGCGTGATAATATTTCCATTTTAAAATAGGATTGGCCGTCTATTTTAAATAACATTTATAAATTCAGAGATGGTTTGTAAATTAATCTCACAAGGTAATATGGGTAGTGGGCATTAATGAGAGATCTTGATGTTCCTTGCTTAACCCTAGAGATAGGAAGGTAAAACCCATAAGGTGATTACTGCCGGTGTCCAAGCAGCCTAGGAAGTACTTCTTTAGGGTTTAGAGATAAACTCTTGCAAGGAAACCCTAGTGTAAAGTATTCGAGAGAATAATGTCTTATTGCTGCAGCACCTAATGCTGCAGCATTGAATATACCCTTAATAGCATATTAATGAAGTACTAAAGTGAATGCATCTCAGCTTGTTCTCATCACTGAATCATAATCACCATTTCCATTTACCTTTACTGTTCATGTTACTCAAAATTTGTGTGTCATTTACTTTATTCACTAATTTGTTAGCAAAATTAAACTCTTGTATTTAGCTAATTTCCTCGTGGGAACGATCTCTTTTATCCTTTATTACTTGCAAAGACAGTGTATACTTGCACTACGTTTTCACACAACATGCCCCTCTTGAGATTGCTCCCAACTTGTGTAGCAATTCCCCTTCACACACAAACACAATTGTTTTGAGAACTTTGTCTCGCATCTTTGACAATTAAATCTCTTGATTATATCGGCATGCTTAATCTTAGTTGATGGTCAACATGTTCATGATTGCTTGATTAGTTGAATATGTTTGAACTTCATTCATTCATTTTGCATTTGGTTTTGGACATAGAATTCGATTAAAAATGATTTATTTATTTTCTAAAAAAAACTCTTTTCCAAACCCATTAATTTTCGAAGCATTTTCAATAAACAAAAATAAGCAAGTAGTGGAGGTCACCCATAACCTTTGTTAGTTTGATCTCTATGAACGGTCTTCAATTTCGCATGAGTACTTAGCGATGATTACCCATAACCTTAGTTAGTTTAATCATTCGCTAATGCTCGTCCTACTTCGAAAACCTTTTCAAAACCAAAGAGCTAGAACTACGTCGCTTTGATTCCCATTTGGGATACGTAGGAGCGAGTCACGTCCTCGTCAAGCACAACAAACCAAAATTAATTCGATTGCGAAAGCCTTTTTTGATCATCTAAAATAAAAACCGATTATCATTAATGATCACTCGCGCCGTTGCCGTTTGGTTGTTAATGATAATTTCATTTTCAAAAGAGTTAGTAGCGCGGCCACTCTAAACCGTTGTTGTTTGGTCGTCGCGAACACCCGAATCAAAAGCAAAACCGATTATCGTTAATGATCACTCGCGCCGTTGCCATTTGGTTGTTAATGATAATTTCATTTTCAAAAGAGTTAGTAGCGCGGCCACTCTAAACCGTTGTTGTTTGGTCATCGCGAATCCTCACTCCTACTGCGAAAACTCATCTAAACAGACTAAAAAACAAAAACCTTTTTAGGACAACCAAGAACTACGTAGCTTTGAATTCTCCATCGCACCAGGAGATACGTAGGAGCGAGAGGCCAACTCTCGTCAAGCGCCCAAAATAAAAATTTTCATTAAGTCTTCTCACTCCCTTTTCAATAAAGAGGCAAAATAAAAGCATTTTCAAATCAACACTTCAAACCACACATTTAATTAAAGGTTCCCTTTCGGTAGAAAGGAGGCGTGGGGTGCTAAAACCTTCCCTATGCCTAACCGACCCCCGAACCCATATCTCTAGTTTTCGAAAGACCATCCACCTTATCTAAAAGACCTTTTTTCAATGTTTTGGTCTTAAAATTAAAATATTGGTGGCGGCTCCATACCTTTTCCACGTTGTACAATGAGAAGTCCGAACCGGATTTTTTGGGGTGCAACACTTACCAAGCGGATGATTGGATCGGCTAGGCTGGAAAGGAAGCATTACAAGTTCTCCACACAAGTAACTGAGCTTGTTAGTGAAACAAATCCTGTTTGTAATGTTGCTTTCTCATCTAGTACAAACTGTAAGTCCAACACACCTATCATAGATAATTCTAGACTTTGGCACATGAGATTAGGACATTTATCTCATGATAGACACCATTGTATATCCACACAGTTTCCTTTTGTTCAATTTGATAATAATAAACTTCTTGGTGACATTTGTCATTTTGCAAAACAAAGAAAACTTTCTTTTCTTTAAGCACTTCCACTACTACACATAGCTTTGAACTACTACATGCTGATATTTGGGGACCCTATTCTCACACTTCTATGCTTGGACATAAGTACTTTCTTATATTAGTGGATGATTTTAGTAGGTATACCTGGCTCATGCTTATAAAAAATAAATCTGAAACTCGTACTCACCTCACATCCTTCATAACCTACATAGAAACCCAATTTAACACAAAATTAAAATGTCTTAGAAGTGACAATGGTGTGGAATTCCTCATGCATGATCTTTACTCTAGCAAAGGCATCATTCACCAAAAATCATGCATTGAGAGAAAACATCAACACATCTTAAATGTTGCCCGAACCCTTTTCTTTCAAGCCAAATTATCCCACAAACTATGGAATTTTGCTGTTCAGCATTCTGTGCATTTGATTAACAGAATTCCTACACCTATCCTTAACAATAAGTCACCCTTTGAAACACTTCATAACCAACCACCTTCACTTGTACACTTAAAAACCTTTGGTTGCCTTGCCTATGCATCCATCATAACTGCTAATCCGTACAAAGTTTGATTCAAGAGCCAGAAAAATAGTTTTTTTGGATTTTAAAGAGGGTATCTGATAACTCATATTTATATGAGTTATTTATACTTATTCAAAGTTAAATCATGCAAGTCCTCTGGCAATTGTAGGTTGTTCCTATTGAGTTTCTGTTAGTTTATTGCTTTTTAGTTAGAAAGGGGGCTAAATTACAATCTCTAGGCATTTTGGCGCCAATTGGCGCCTTTGTGAACATTTTGATGCTTCTTGTGTTTGTGCAGTGAGCTGAACGTGGCAGCGTCCCTCATCACGTCTGAAGGAAGGCAGCAGAGCAAGAAAGAGATATCTCATTTTTGGCGCACAAGAAATGATAGGCAAAGATCTAGAAGTGCAGAAGATCTTCTCTCTCCTCAGCGCTGACGCGGCTGACGCACTGTAGCAGTGCAGTGTCATTTCAGAACAGAGTCAATCTACAAGCAAGCTTGGAAGGTGGGGAATGACATCAGCAAGCATGTGACCCCTTGTTCCTTGGCTATTCTCTCTCTACAAAAGGAAAGGCAGGAACGCCTCCAAAAAAGGGGGAGATAATCCATTCATCATCCACCTTCCTCCATTTTCAGAAGAGAGTTTTCTAAAGAAGTTCTGGACACAGACTTCTTCATCCGAAATTTTCTCAAGCTCCATTTTTTTATTTCCATTCGCAACCATCACTGTGAAGCTCAGACGTTGCAACGTCTCTACAGCGTGCATGAAGGAAGGCTACTTAGGCGTATCTTTTGCGTTTAGTCTCCTTTTCTCTATGTACGGTATTTGGATTTCAACTCCTCTTCTTTCTGTAAAGATGCTCAGCATGAGCTAAACATTTGTAGTTGGGTTGTTGTTTTGCATGTAATGAACCTCTAGTTTAATGTTATGAAGTATTGATGTTTATGCGTTTTAGATCTTTGCATGTTAATATTTCCAAACTTGTTTTGAAATTGGCCACTTAAAATAAGTAGATTCATAGGTACAGAAATGGTTTATGAAAAGAACTCAAAAATTTATGTGAATGAAAAGGTGCACTAAAGACATTTAGGCATTTTTATCTAAGTCTAGACATAGAATGGATAATAGTTCATAGGGACATTGCTGTGGGTACTTAAAATACAGGAGTAGGCCTACTTAGAACCTAGACATAGGAATTCTAGTACTTGAAGCTCTGACGTTTTGTGACTGAAAAGCACAGCTCTTTTGCAACAGCGTTCAAACGTTATAACGTCTATACAACATAGCATTTGTACGTGTTAACGTGTAAACGTTATAACGTCTGACTAGAGGAGATTTACTTGCATGCAGCAATCCAACTCATACCCTTCCATATTCACAACCACTTCCTGTTTACTTGCTTTATCTACGTTCTTAGTCTTAATACCAACTTTTAGTGCCGACTTATTACTTGTTTCACTTGTGTTTTTAAAGACTTGAACTTTGAAAGTAAATCAATCCTCGTGGGAACGATCTCTTACTTTTTATCCACTTTATTACTTGTACGACGTGTATACTTGCACTGATATTGCGATTAGAAAACACGCGCAAACAGTATCAAAAGATACATTCTTTATGACCTCTTCTCCCACCAACTAATACAATCTAGAAATGTGATCTTCTTTGAAAACCACTTTCCATTTCATGATAACTCACCTCCACCAAATACTGTCACTGAACCTACGCAACAACCCACCTTCTCATTTGACCCAACAAACCTTAGCACAACAAACACTCCAATTCGCCAAAAAAATTCCACATCATACCAAACCTCTGCAAATTCTGATGCTTCTATAGATTCTGGAGCAAATATTCCCTCACCAATTGAACCCATCAGCCCTGATTCCTCTCCCTCTACATCTATTACTTCACCCCAACCCCTTAGACATTCAACTAGAGTTATTCACCAACCCAGTTACTTAAAGGACTATCATTGTAGCTTTTCTAGCTGCACCAATCATTCACAAGGTACTCCTTTGTCATATCCTTTATCTACTGTTCTCTCTTATGATAAATGTTCCTTACCATACAAAAATTTCTATTGCCATGTGTTTTCCACCATTGACCATATTACCTTTTCACAAGCCTCTCCACATCAGTGTTGGCAGAAAGCAATGCAAGATGAACTTGTTGCTCTTGCATTAAACCATACTTGGTCTTTGGTAGATCTTCCTGTAGGTAAAACACCTATTGGTTGCAAATGGGTGTATAAAACTAAATATAGAGCTGATGGTTCTCTTGAGAGACACAAAGCTAGGCTTGTAGCAAAGGGATACAACCAATTGGAAGGGGTGGATTATTTTGAAACTTTCAGTCATGTGGTCAAGATGACCACAGTCAGAGTTCTTGTAGCCATTGCTGCATCCAGAAGTTGGTTTCTTGAACAAATGGACATCAACAATGCTTTCCTACATGGTGACTTAAGTGAAGATGTTTATATGGCTATCCATCCTGGTTGCCCAGTTTCTGAATCTGACAGGTCTACTAAGGTGTGTAAGCTCCATAAGTCTCTCTATGGCTTAAAGCAACCCAGACGTCAATGGAATCACAAATTAACCACTACTCTCACTTCTATGGGCTACACACAATCTGAGGTTGATCATTCTCTTTTTGTGAAATCCACACCTCCTTCCATCACTGTCTTACTAGTCTATGTAGATGATATTGTTTTGGCTGGTAACAACGTGAATGAAATTTCTGCTGTGAAACAGCTTTTGGATTCTCAATTTCGCATCAAAGATCTTGGTGCATTGAGGTTTTTCTTGGCCTTGAAGTGGCACACACTAAAAAGGGTGTTATTCTTAATCAAAGAAAGTATACTTTGGACCTCCTTGAGGATAGTGGAACTCTCGCTGCTAAGCCAACTTCTACACCAGCAGATGCCTCTGTTAGGATAAGCAGCGAAGGGAGGACAGAATATCACGATCAGTTTTCTTATAAACGCCTTGTTGGGCGCTACTTTATCTCACAAACACTAAGCCTGACATTTCATTTTCTATGCAGCAGCTTAGTCAGTTTGTTTCCAAGTCATTACAAACTCATTTTCAAGCAGCAGCTCGTGTCCTCAAGTATTTGAAGGCAGCACCAGCACAAGGGCTTTGGTTCTCTGCAAATTCAAATATTCAAATATTCAATCTTCAATCTTCTCTTAATTAGGTCTCTACAATTTTGCTTGGTATTTGTAACTGTAACTTGATTTCTTATTTCTACAATTTTACTTGGTAGTTACTACCCTATTTAATATCTATCTGTGTACTTGGCAGTGGATTGAAGTTGAGATCGCGTGACGGTCATCCTCGTTTCTACCACCGCCAGAAAGCGAAATTATCAGGTTTTGTCTTTTCTACTATGCCTCCTAAGATTAGAAAATATGATTCTGGATGTGAGAAGCGTAAGAAAAAGAAAAGAATTGAAGAATTAACTCTTTCTCAAACGGGAGCTCTTGATAAATTTTTAATAAAAGAACAACAAATTCCGATTGAAGTTAGTGAAAATGCGGTTACAGCTGAAGTTAGTGATGATGTTAATTTGAATGTTGATGATCAGCCGGTTGAAGTTGAGATTCGTGAAAATGTGGTTATTACTGAAGTTGGTGATGATGCTAATTTGAATGTTGATGTTAATCAGAATGTTGAATTTGAAAATGAAAATGTTGATGCTGGAAATGGTAAAGAGGATAATATGGAGGGTCATGTTAACAACAATGTTGAGCAAGGAAACCCATTTGAACATTTGTTTGATATATTTGATCCAAGAAACTGGAATGCTCTTGATTCTAAAATGATTGATTTATTAGTTGAGAAAGGTCCTAAAAGAGATTCTTCAATTGTCAATGGTCCTAAAGATAAATTTTCCAGACACTTTACGGCTAATTTATATATTAGAGTTTTATCAAATAGAGAGGAGTGCGATAGAGATTGGCTTGTTTATTCGAAAGAGCTTGATAGAGTTTTTTGTTTTTGTTGTAAAGTTTTTCAAGGGGGGAAAGGTAGAGGCCAATTAACAACCGAGGGTTATAGTGATTGGACACATGTTGGTGAAAGACTTAGAGAGCATGAGATAAGTTTGGAACGTGTTAAGAATATGACTACTTGGTTTGAGTTGCGTCAAAGGCTACAAAAGAATCAGACTATTAATAAAACGGCTCAAAGACAAATTCAGAAAGAAAAGGATAATTGAAAAAATGTTTTAAAAAGGATTATTTCAATAGTGAAATACCTTGGTAAACAAAATTTGGCCTTTCGCGGTTCTAATGAGAGATTGTACCAAAAAAGCAATGGCAATTTTTTGGGCTTAGTTGAAATGTTAGCAGAATTTGACCCAATTGTCCAAGAACATGTTAGGCGTATTACAAATGAGGAAGTTCACCATCATTATCTTGGGCATAGGATCCAAAACGAGTTAATACTTTTGCTTGCTTCTACAATTAAAACTGAAATCATTAGAAAAATCAAACAAGCAAAGTATTTCTCAGTGATACTTGATTGTACTCCCGATGTTAGTCATCAAGAGCAAATGTCTTTGATTGGTAGCAGTTGAGAATGATCTTTTTGAGACAATACAATATGAAGACTTAATTGACGAATTTGCTTCGAAAAATGCTAGAATGATGACTCTTTTTAAGTAGCTAGAAGGTTGATATTAGTTTAAAATTGTATTGAGATGATATTTATAATTTAAATAACAAAGTTTGAGTTTTGGTGATTTATTTAGTAATAATATAATTAAGGCCCCACTTTTATGATTTGCACAGGGCCTCCAAATTGTATGGGACGGCCCTGTAAATAACTCACTGTCTCAGGTTTTCCTGACTCGGATTGGGCTTGTTGTGTTGACACTAGAAGATCTATAACAGGTTATTGTGTGTTTGTTGGGTCTGCTCTTGTGTCTTGGAAGTCAAAGAAGCAAAACACGGTCTCTCGGTCTTCATCAGAAGCTGAATATAGAGCTCTTGCAAGTCTTGTCTGTGAAGTGCAGTGGCTGCACTATCTTCTTAAAGGCTTGCAACTTCCTCAAACTAGCCCTTCAGCTGTGTATTGTGACAACAAATCTGCTATATATCTAGCACATAATCCCACATTTCATGAAAGAACAAAACACATTGAAATTGACTGACATGTGTTGTGGATTTATATATACGCAAGTATACGCAGTCACACAAGTAATATAATGATAAATAGAATTCGTTCCCACGAGAATTGGATTTAATTTAAGAGATTAAGGGATTAAGCAACTTAGTGAAATAAGAAAAGATACAGTAACAGGGTTATAAGTGCAAACATAATAAGTGGTTGTTAAAACAGTGGAAAAGTTAAGAAGTAATAAAGTGAGTTGGATAGCTCAATTGTTATGTAAATTCCCAAGAGTAAAGTGCTATAGCGTTAGACGCTGTAGCGTTAAGCGCTGTAGCGGGATGGAAGCGTGCCTTTCAGTCACTGTCGCCAGGGTTTTGTTACAAGACTCTTATGTCTAGGCTCTAAATAAGTTCACCCCTGTATAATAAAGATCTTACAGCTTTTACTTTATGAACTATTACTTCCCTATGTCTAAGGTTAAGTACAAGTTATTTAAATGTCTTTAAATAACCTTTCATTCATATTATTCCTTGAGTTCTTATTCATAGACCATGTCTGTACCTATGAATCTACTTGCTTTAGTTGATCATTCCCAAAACAAGTTTGAAAGCATTATGTCACAAGGAATAAAACGCAAACGTCATAACATTATATAAACTTTACTCAAGGTTCGTTACAAACATGAGAACAATCCAACTACAAAAGTTTAGCTCATGACAAGCTTCATCATAACAATATAAACTGAACAGCCTATATTACCGTAGGTGAGCAAGAGAAGAGTGGTTGCAAAAGATGCACTCCAAGGATCCCAAGTCATACACGGTGGATGCTGCGATGGCGTGAGTAAACCGTAGGTGATATAAGAAAACTACACTAAAACTTAAAGCTTAAAAGTGGAGTAACAATGGAGGAAGTCTAAAATGTCAAGTTTTTCTTCTTCCAAAATTATTACTTACTCTTTTATTTTCTCTATATGAATATATATATATATATGATTAGTGTGGATGACAATAATATGGAGAGGATAATTCTTAGATATTATCTCTAATTTCATAAAGTGGCTTTACAAAAAGGGCAATGATTGAAAATCATCACCAACTATCACCTAAGAATCAATTAGGAGACGCCAAGTGTCCTTTTGAATCCATTTGTAGGCTTCAATGACAGGCTGAGAAGAAGATCTGGATGATGACTCATCAGGCAGCAAGTGGTTGCGTAAATATCTAAGTGACCAATTACCTCAAGGCGCTATAGCGCTTACTGTTGCATAACGCCCACCGCTGTAGCGCTCAAGCAAACATCAAAATATTCACAAAGGCATCTATTATGCCCAATATTTAGGAAATTAACTCTCAACCTCTAATTATACTTTCAACCACATATTAAAGTACTAAATTTACTTGGAAACTTGCTTTGATTTATGTAGTAAGGGCATAAATAACTCATACAAATATGAGTTATCACACCCCCAAACTTAAACAATTGCTTGTCCTCAAGCAATGGCACTTGAATAAAGCAAGAAAACAAATTGACAAGTAAGCCTCAAAGTATAACTAGCTGCAGCTTTTAAATTAAATAGGATTTCTCAAAAATTTACTCATGCTAGGCCATTGGTCAAATGTGAGTGTGTGACTTCAAAGCTTAGCTCAAATCCTAGCTAGTTTCAGCATTTCTCTTAGGATTTGGATAGCGTAGCTTTCTTTTGGATTAGGCAAAGAATTTTTTCAAAAGGGAGAGTGGATTAACAATTTTACATAAGGAATGGGGGGCTTCAAAGCACAACAAAGGGCTTTAATTAGGTATTTCAGATCTTCAGTCAGTGCACTCAGTTTTTGATTTGGTGGTTTCTTACCGCTGCAGCGTTTAACGCTACAGCGCTGGTGGCTTGATGAACAAAATCAGTTACTGCCTTTATTGCTGAACTCCTTATTTGCAATCTTTCTTTTGATTTTTCTTTTCTTTTCTGCATTTTGGAACAGTTCAGCATTATACTTTTCTTAGGCATTTTGCAACATTTGTCTTGACCATTTACACTTTTTTAGATCTTATTGTACTGACCTACTATCATCTTAATACCTAGCCTTAACATATCTGATGCACCCCCAAACTTAGCTTCAACAACAACTCTCACTTTTTAGTCAAAACTTGACTATCCCTTGGTCAACTAGGACTAACTTCAGCCTTAGATGATCCCTAGCTAACTAAGTTCTTTGCATAAGTTTGGAGTTTAGTGAAAAGGCAGCAATAAAACTATTTTATTGAAAACACAAGGCTACTTTACTCAAAAACATCCAGTCATCACTTAATTTAGCTACAAAAGTTCAATTTTTGTTACTATAGAATTTAAAAAGTGCAGCTACTCATATCTTATATTTAAACAAACATAACATGGCATAACATTAATTAATTATAATTAACACAACATGATTGTTCTTAACAAAACATAATATAATAATCATAAGGTCCTCCCCCAAAATTTAAAATCTAGCAGTGTCCTCACTGCTTCATGCATGTTAAAAGGGAGAGGCCATAAACAAAATAAAATATAAAAACAAAGAAAAACTGAAACACTACATCAGCAGGCTTGAACAGCCAATAACACTTGCCTTTTTACCCTTGCTTTAGCCTTTTGCTGGCTCTACCAGGGGTTGGTGCTGCTTTGGCAGCCTTCTTTTTCTTGGGGGTTGGGGGTTTGTCTTTCCCACCGCTACAGCGGTTGACATTGTAGCGTTTACTCCTTTCTCTTTACTTTCCTTCAGCTCCACCTCCTTGCAGCTTTTCATCTCCTGCAATTTTTCTGCTGCTTCCTCCTCTGGTGTCTTCTCACTAGCTTCATCTTCATTCTCATCTGCCTCAGGGTTTGCGTCGCTAAACGCTGCAGCATTAGCCGCTGCAGCGCTTACTGGCTGAATACCTTCTTCTGGGTAATCAACCAACTTGACTCTTGGGTTTCTCCTAGCCCGAGTGTAAGACACAACAGATTTCTTCAGAGCTGGGGCCAGCAGGTTTTTCTTTCTGGGGTGGGGGTTGTGGTTGCTTAGTTACTTCTTCTTGGGCTTCCTTGGGTGGGGATTTGCTTGGGGATTGATGGTCTGATTCTGGGTTGGGGGAGGGACTTGTTGGGGGTGTGATTTGGGCTGAGGTAGATTGTGTTTTGGATGGGGATTTCTTGGGGCTTGGGGTTGGATCACTGTACACCTCTTCTGCCTCAGAACTTGTTTCTTCCTCTTGGGATGATTCTTCATCCTCATCCTTCTCCATTTCCTTCATTACAGCTTTAGTCTCTTCCTCTTCTTCCTCACTAATTTCTTCTATTTCCTCAGAATCCAGACTTTCTTCCTCTACAATCATTTTCCTCACTCTCTTAGCAGGGCTTTGTTTTGGCTTCTCTGCTGGGCTATCCACAGATTTCTTCTTTTCCTTCTTGCCTCCCTCCGCCTCCACCTTTTTAGATGGCTCTTCATCCATTAGCCAATCTGGAAATTCTGGTGGCGGGATAGAGGTTTTTCCCTTGGAGATTTGGGCATACATAGCATTTTCCCATTCAAACTTCTCCTTTACAAAACGGTAAAGAGACTGCTGCTGCAGCGTCACAGAGTCAGCAGACGCTGGAGCGGCAGGCTTCTGCTTAGGCTTGAACATGCAGGGAAAAGCTCCCTGGGGGGATCTCCTTTCTTCCTTCTTCTGAACCTCAACCTCAGCATTCAAACACAGATCAGTAATCAAACAAGGAAAATAAATATTACCTCCCTTTTTGATTCTTCACTTCTCTATTTCCTTTGCAATCAACTTACCTACATCAATGTCCTCCTCTGCCATAATAGCATCTATTACAATCAACATCTATTTCTCCACAAACGTGGTGTGGGAGGTTGGCAGCAGTGAATGTTTGATAAAGCTGCACCATAGGTTGGCTTCTTCACATAGGTAGGACTTCTTAATATTGTATTCAGCCCTAAATTTCTCCCATTTGGACCCTTCTACACAGATCCTTGCTCTGACTCCTTCCATTTCCTCTTTTCCCCATAAATTTACCTTATTTTCCAACACCTTTCCTTGATATCCAAGGTGGAACAGATCATTGATAATCCTTGCATTGAAGTTCACTGTTTCACCCCTAACCACATAATAGGTTTGGGGCTTTCTATCTCTGGGCTCTTCTATTCCTGCGTAGAACTCTCTCACCAGCGAGACCACAAACTGCTTCCTATGCTTGATGAAATGCTCCCACCCTAGCGCTGTGACGGTAGTGGTGAACGCTTCAGGAGCTTTCTCAGTTTTGAATCCCCTCTCAGCTATAAACTCCATCTGCCAATTTTTTTGAGAGTTTGAAGTAGCCATGGAAGGTTTGGATGTCTCTGTGTCTATGTTGGCTCTTTTCCCAGATTTCTTGGCCGCAACTTGTTTTTTAGTCATGGCTGGTTTCTGTTTTAGGAAGCGTAAGGTTCTTGGAAACGTTAAGTGTGTTGGGAAGAAGAGAGAAGAAAGAGATATGGCGTGCAAGTGTAACGGAGAAGACGGTTATGGATTGTGAGTGGAATGGCGAAGACGGTTTTGGGAGGCAAGAGTAATGGCGTGCGTGGGGGAAATGAGATATTATGACTTGACCGTTGTGAGTGAGTGATGGGAGAGAGAGGAAAAAAAATCAAGTGGTTGAAGTGACCACTCTCTGCAGTAGGAGCAGTTAGGATAAGTTTTCAAAAGTGCCAGCCTCATTCAGGAGTGAAAAAGTTTTATTTTATTGTTTGACTTTGGTCAGCTTCCCCTGACAACCGCTGTAGCGCTTGAACAACGTTATACGCTGCAGCGTTTACTGCTGATATCTGAAACTCTTACTACTTCTTCTTACTTCTCAGCTGAATTTCTGCAAAAAAAAGACTCAACACAACAAATTGTTAAATTCATTGGAGTGCCTCCCAAGAGCGCTTGCTTTAAGAGTCTGCAGCCAGACTTCCTCTTTTTATTAGAGGTCTTTCAATTCAACTGTGGTTTTGTTTCTTACCACATCTCCACCAATGTATTATTTAACCCTCTGACCATTTACCTTGAAGGTGGTGTTGGTTGCTTCATCATGGAGGTCTACTGCACCATGGGTATATAGTTTTACTAACTTGAATGGGCCTGACCATCTTGACTTCAATTTACCTAGAAATAATTTAAGTCTTGAGTTGAACAGCAACACCTGCCCTCCTTCTGTCAGCTCTCTTCTCTGCAGTTTCTGGTCATGCCATACATTGGTCTTTTCTTTGTAGATTGTTGCATTTTCATAGGCAAAATGCCTAATTGCTTCCAGTTCATTTAATTGCAGCATTCTAGCACCTCCTGCTCCATTGTAGTCAAAGTTGAGCTTTTTCAGGGCCCAATGGGCTTTGTGTTGTAGCTCTACAGGTAAGTGACAAGCATTTCCATAGACCAGCCTATAGGGAGACATCCCTAAGGGTGTTTTGAAAGCTGTCCTATAGGCCCACAATGTATCATCTAAATGTATTGACCATTCTTTCCTTGTTGGCCCTACCATTTTTCAAGTATCCTCTTGATTTCTCTGTTGGATAACTCTGTTTGACCACTTGTTTGTGGATGGTAAGCAGTGACAATTTTGTGTTTGACTCCATACTTAGCCAAGAGGGTCTCAATTAACTTGCTGCAAAAATGAGATCCTTCATCACTTATGATGGCTCTTGGAGTTCCAAACCTGGTAAATATGTTTTTTAACAAAAATTTGCTCACAGACTTAGTATCATTGTTGGGTAGAGCAACAGCTTCTACCCACTTTGAAACATAGTCCACAACTACTAAGATATATAGATTTCCATGAGATGGAGGGAAAGGTCCCATGAAATCCATTCCCCAAACATCAAAGAGTTCTATCTCCAAGATGTTTGTCAATGGCATCTCATGTTTACTTGATATATTCCCTGTTCTCTGGCATCTATCACATCTTTTCACCAAGTCCTGAGCATCTTTAAATATTGTAGGCCAATAATAACCTGATTGTAATACCTTTGCAGCTGTTCTGATTCCACCAAAGTGCCCACCACATGGTGCAGCATGGCAGTGTTGTAGCACTTGTTCTTGTTCCTCCTCTGCAAGGCATCTCCTCATTAATTGGTCCTGACACTTCTTATAGAGAAAAGGTTCATCCCAGGAATATTGCTTTACTGTATGGAAGAATCTCCTATTTTGCTGATAATTCATCTCAACAGGCACCACCTTGCTAACCAGAAAATTTACTATGTCAGCATACCAAGGTGTTGAAGGTTCAAGCGCTGCAGCGTCTAGTGTAACAGCATTAACCGCTACAGCGGTTGATGCTTCAGCAGTTATTGCCAACAACGTTTCATCTGGAAAGTGCTCCTTGATTTCTCCTCCTTCTGTACCTGCATTTTCTCTTTCTATTCTGGACAAATGATCAGCAACTTGGTTCTCCACTCCTTTTTTATCACGAATTTCTAAATCAAATTCTTGGAGAAGGAGAACCCATCTAATTAGCCTTGGCTTTGCATCTTTTTTTGTGATCAAATACTTGATGGCTGAGTGGTCTGTATAAACAATAATTTTTGTGCCCACCAAGTATGATCTAAACTTGTCAAATGCAAAGACAACAGCCAGTAATTCTTTTTCTGTGACTGTGTAATTCAACTGAGCTTCCATAAGTGTTCTGCTAGCATAATAGATTGAGTAAAAAATTTTGGCATACCTTTGCCCCAGTACAGCTCCAATGGCAAAGTCACTTGCATCACACATAAGCTCAAAAGGCTTACTCCAGTCAGGAGCTACAATAACTGGTGCAGTTATTAAAGCTGTCTTCAATTCTTTGAAGGCTTGCATGCATTCTTCATCAAATATGAAAGGAATATCATGCTGCAACAATTGACACAGGGGTTTGGAGATTTTTGAGAAGTCTTTTATGAATCTCCTATAGAATCCAGCATGTCCCAAAAAACTTCTGATGCCTTTGATGTTTGTTGGAGGAGGCAGCTTTTCAACGACTTCTATCTTTACCTTGTCCACTTTCAGTCCCTTCTTGGAGATTCTGTACCCCGGGACAATACCCTCTTTCACCATGAAGTGGCATTTTTCCCAATTCAGCACTAGGTTTGTCTCTTGACACCTTAGGAGAATTTCTTCCAAGTTAGATAGGCATAGGTGGAAAGTTTGCCCAAACACAGAGAAGTCATCCATGAATACCTCCATGGATCTTTCAATGAAGTCTGAGAAAATTGTCATCATACATCTCTGGAAGGTGGCAGGTGCATTACACAGTCCAAATGGCATCCTTCTGAATGCAAAGGTGCCATATGGACATGTGAATGTTGTCTTTTGTTGATCTTCAGGGACTATTGTTATCCGGTTATAACCAGAATAACCATCTAGAAAGCAATAGAATTCCTTCCCTGCTAACCTGTCCAGCATCTGGTCAATGAAAGGTAAGGGGAAATGATCCTTCCTTGTAGCTTTGTTTAACCTCCTATAATCCATGCAAATCCTCCATCCTGTTACTTTTCTGGTTGGCAGTAGTTCATTCATTTAATTGGTAATTACTGTTACCCCTCCTTTCTTTGGAACACACTGCACAGGACTAACCCATGCACTGTCAGAGATAGGGTAAACAATACCTGCATCCAACCATTTGATAATCTCTTTCTTCACCACCTCTTTCATGATGGGGTTCAGTCTCCTCTGTCCTTCAATGCAGTTCTTGGATTTTTCTTCTAACACAATTATGTGCATGCAGATGGTAGGGCTTATACCTTTAATATCTGACATTTGCCACCCAATTGCTCTTTTATGTCTCTGCAGTGTACCTATGAGATCCTTTTCCTGCTCATCTGAGAGGTCAGAAGCTATTATAACTGGTAAAGTTCTGTTTCCCCCCAAATAAGCATATTTAAGGTGAGTAGGTAACTCCTTCAGCTCTAGAGTAGGTGGTTGTTCAATGGATGACAGGTTCTCTCTTATGTCAGAATTTTCCTGCTCAAGAGATTCATACCTTCAAGCCCAAACTTCCTTTACAGTCAGTTCTTCTTCCTCTGTTGTATCTGCATCAGATTCACACTCCTCCTTGTTGTTCAGCAGCTGTTCCAAGTGATCAGTGCTTTTCTGAAAATGTTTCTGAACCACTTGGTCAAGAGAGACCACCAATGAGCATGCTTCAGTATTGGGGTCTGGAAACTTCATGGCATTAAGGACATTAAATTTGACTTCTTGGTCATTGACCCTCATGGTCAATTCTCCTCTTTGCACATCTATTGGTGTTCTTCCAATTGCTAGAAATGGCCTTCCCAATATGATAGGCACTTCCTTGTCTGCTTCAAAATCCAGAATTACAAAGTCCACAGGGAATACAAATTTATCTACCTTTATTAGAACATCTTTTAGTATTCCTTCTGGATAAGCAAGGGTTCTGTCAGCTAGTTGCAGAGTAACTGATGTAGGCCTGGCAGTCCCTACTCCTAACTGTGTATATATGGGCTTGGGCATTAGGTTTATACTACCTCCCAAGTCACATAAGGCACGGCCAGAGTAGAAATTTCCAATTGAACAATGTATAGTAAAGCTGCCAGGGTCCTTTGACTTCATTGGTAGTTTGTTCTGCATAATCATGCTGCATTCCCCAGTCATGGCTACTGTTTCAAATTCCCCAAGTCTTCTCCTCTTGGTGAGCACGTCCTTCATAAACTTATCATAGTTTGGCATTTGTTGGAGGGCCTCCACCAAAGGAACATTAATGTGCAGTTGTTTCAGGACTTCCAGGAATTTGTTGAATTGCTTGTCCTCCCGAGCCTTCCTAAGCCTTTGAGGATATGGAGGGTCAGGATATGTTGGAACAAGCTTAGGTATAGGTGCTATAGCACCAGGTGCTGCAGCTTTTGGTATCTGGGCAGCAACAGGCGCTGTAGCGTCAGACTTAGGCGATGTAGCGTCTGTTGCAGAATTTTTGTCTTTCTCAGATTTTTTAATTTCTTCATCACCTGAAACAAGTGATGGCCCTTTCAAATCTTTCCCACTTCTTAAAGATATAGCTTTGACATGCTCCTTCCCTTGAATAGTAGAAGTTGAAGCTTCAGTAGTGGATGGTAATGATCCACTAGCTCTCTGGGTAAGAACATTAGCTATCTGGTTAACTTCATTCCTCATTCTAGCATTCTTACTTGGCGGAAAATGTTATGCTAAGAATTTCTCAGCCATTTCATTCCAAGTATGGATAGAGTTAGGCTCTAGAGAAGTTAACTAGGCCTTTGCTCTATCCTTCAAGGAATAAGGAAAAAGTTTTAACCTGAATGCATCATCACTTACCTCTGGAATGATGAAGTTACTGCAGACTTCCAAAAATTGCTTCAAATGTAAATATGGGTCCTCTTGAGGAGAACCACCAAACTGACCTACTGTTTGGAGCATCTGGAACATCATGGGTTTAAACTCAAATTGAGCTGTGTGAAGAGTAGGTCTAGCTATGCTTGTCTGCATGGTTTGTGGATCAAACACGGCATAGTCCCTCATAGGTCTGTCCCTATCATTAACCATATCAGCTGGGCCTTGATTTATGAATTGTTGCCTATACCAGTCTTCATCATTATGCAATATAAGAGTGGGTGGTTGATGTCCTCTACCTTTACCTCCTGGCTCTAATCTACCCCTACCAGAATTGGTTCTACCACCCTGTGTGGTACCTCTGCCTGAGTTGCCTCTGTTACTAGGTTCAGACATTGTGGGCCTAAGCTGTCTTTGTCTTTGAAGTGTTCTCAGTCTCCCGAATCTCCTTTCTGGTTCTGGGTCCAACTCAAATTCTGGTGGTTGGGACCTGGGCATACGCTGTAGCGTCTACCGTTGCAACGCCAAGAAACAACACACCAGTGTAAAATCTTCACTAATATTACTTAAAAACCTTAAACAGTAAAAATTAAATGCTATCCCCGGCAACGGCGCCAAAAACTTGTTGTGGATTTATATATACGCAAGTATACGCAGTCACACAAGTAATATAATGATAAGTAGAATTCGTTCCCACGAGGATTGGATTTAATTTAAGAGATTAAGGGATTAAGCAACTTAGTGAAATAAGAAAAGTGACAGTAACAGGGTTATAAGTGCAAACATAATAAGTGGTTGTTAAAACAGTGGAAAAGTTAAGAAGTAATAAAGTGAGTTGGATAGCTCAATTGTTATGTAAATTCCCAAGAGTAAAGTTGTAACATCCCCTAATTAGCTAATTTAATTTATTTAAATTAGCGAAGAGATTAAGGTAATTATTGGCTAAATCAAATATTTAGCGCAAGGGGTTCATTGCAAGTTAACAATGATTCATGTTTATACCTAATTGTTATGTTAAATTGCTAAGTTAATTAGTCATGGAATTATAGTGATGTTAGAGGCAAATTAAGGGTATTAGAGAAAAGGGGCATTTTGGTCCTTTCACCTCATTAAATGAGGTTCCAGCTGACCAAAACACCAAGCCAACTCACTCACACACTCTTCCCAAATTCAGAACCCAAAACAGAAGCCATTTTGAGAAAATCTGAAAGTTTGAGAGAAAAGAGAGGGAGAGTTCGAGAGAGGTAAGGAGAGAAGGAGTATGATCATCACCCCAATGCATGTACCATTTATCCACACCATTGGATTCAGCTTCTCCTCCTCTATCCATTGATACAATTTTCGTGGCCTAACCTTCTCCCAACTCAGATTTACCATTTTCACCCTTTTGAAGCTCCAAGCTCAAAAATGGAGTTTTAGAGTTGCATGTCTTGTTCCAGCTGCTACATTTGGTTCTAAGACCCATCCTCAAGCCAAATACTGTGTGAAATTCGATTGAGTAGCTGGGGGGAGTGTTTCAGTAGTTAAGGTTCGAAATTGGTTGCCGTCCAAGCTTCAAGTTTATGAAAATGAGTGTTTCCAGTTTGCATGTTCATCGATTGGTTGTTTTGAGCTGATAGGGAACTTCTGTTTTCATTCCCTTGGAATTCCAGAACCTACATTGTGTTGCCAAGCCTTGAGAGGGAGATTGGGTAGCTAGGATTCGAAGTGTGTCACTTGGGTCAGTTTCGGGGAGCTGCTCGGGTGCTAAGTTCGTGAATTAGAGCGATTCTGGGATAGTTCGTGTGTTCTCGGTTCGTGCGGATTCACCAAAGTCTCGGCGTTGTGCGATTTTCATCGCAATAGGTGAGTTCTATACTCGCTTAGGGATGTGTTGTGTTACTGATTTTTATGTCTCTGAATGATTATGTCTCGCGTTTCGTTTTGAAAAGAATCGGGTCAAAAACCGTTTTCGGGAAAATGGCATTTTTACGGTTTTTCGGTGAATATATATGTTTTTATTGATTTGATTGATTTTAATGCTTTCGCTGGAATATGACTGAATTGCTGGTTGAAATGTCTGTTTTTAAGTCACGGAAGTCCTAAAATGTCTCGGCACCGGATTGAAAGCGAAACGGAACAAAACGGAATTGTGAAAAGTCATTTTTTCTTCACTGCTGCCAATGGTCGCCTCGCGACCATGCACTGTTTTGCAACGGAAAATCTATCTGTTACTTTTCGCGTCGCGACGCAGTGTAAATTTTCAGCAAACTTTACTGATTTTGTTTTCGCAATAACTTTTGATCCGGTGATCCGATTGAGGCGTTTTCAGTTGCGTTTAAAAGCTTTTTGAAAGGCCTATTCAAAGGTGTAATTAAAACTATAAAATGTTCTGTTTTGAAAAACAAGATTGTTAGAAAACCGTACATTAGTGAAATGCGAGTGTACACAAGTTAAGTTACGAAGGTCAAGACATGGTAAAAGATTGTAAGCTATACATGACAGGTTACTTTCCCTCGAGGAAAGGTAGATGACATTCATAATAGACGGCCCAATGCGGGTAGAGGTTTAGGGTGACGACCCTAATGTCAAGGATTAGCATACTAGGGGAGGGGAAGTCACGAGCCCCAAAACCTAGGCCCCATGAGGTTTGCCCACTAGTGATTAGTGGATTGGGTTCACCAAAGACCGAGAAATAACCATAATAAGGGTCGGCTGGAGGTGTTGTGCTAAGCAAAGGTCAAAGTAAAAGACATGATGTGTAGTTGCTTATTAGGGCTACACCAAGTAAGAAAGAAATGTAACGCATAGTCGCTTATTAGGGCTACAAGTTACAAGAGGTAAAATATATCGCTTATTAGGGCCATGAGTTCCAAGTTAAAGATAATGAACCGCTAGAGTTAGTAAGGGGTCCCGATAGGATTCACTGAGATAATGTTTATCTCACCCTTTATATATTGTGGTTTTTACAGAGAAGCAGGGGAAGGCAAAAGCGAAGAAGCACGGTTAGTCGATGCTACTCTTGGAGTCATTGGAGGATTGATGTTCTGTTTAGGCCTCGTACCTTTTTAGTTTATGTTATCGGTTGTATAACTATCTTTGTATAAGTTGTAAAATCGTTTCCGCTACTTTATGTTTTGAGGCTACATGCGTAGAATACATTTTGATTTTTTTTTTTGAGTTTTGGTAATATAAATTTGTGTTTTTTTTTTGACTCGATATAAATTTGTATTTGTTTTGTCATTTTCCTTCCTAATTTCATTTTGTATTTTTTTATTTTAGATTTTGTATTTCAAGTTTGGACTATGTATGTAATTTTTAATAAAAAGAAAGTTTGTAATTTTGGCTTCGCTATTTTCAACAAAGGTCCTTTATTGTATTTACAACAAAATAGAAATAATAGCAAAATCAAGTATAGAAACAAAGTTAAAAGGTTTAAAATTTTCTAATTAGCTGGACCGAATTAGGGTACAACAATAGTAAACATACTTCACTTCTCTTAATTTACCTTTTTAACTTTTTTTTTTATTTCTCCTTCTCATCTACTACTCTATAAGAAAACATAGGGCTGATTAAATTACTAAATTGCCCTGTGTTTTCATATATAGTAAATATCATTTACCTCTTATAATTTACCTTTTTAACTTTTTCTCTTACTTTCACGCATTTCTATGCTTCATTCTTATTTTAATTCTTTTATTAATTCACCTTCTCTTCTAATTCTTCTATCTATATCTATATCTATATAAGAAAACAAAGGGCTGATTAAATTACTAAATTGCCCTTTGTTTTCTTATATATGTAGTAAATATTTTTCACCTCTCTTAATTTACCTTTTAAACATTTTCTCTTTTTTTTTTTATTTCTCCTTCTCATATACCCTATTATCTCTATAATCTATCTACTATCTTTATAAGAAAACAAAGGGCTGAATAATTTACTAAATTGCCATTTGTTTTCTTATATAGTAAATATCATTTACCTCTCATAATTTACTTTTTTAACTTTTTCTCTTACTTTCACGCATTTCTATGCTTCATTCTTATTTTGATTCTTTTATTAATTCACCTTCTCATCTAAATCTACTATCTATATAAGAAAACAAAGGGCTACTTACCAAAAAAAACTAAGAGCTAATTAAATTACTAAATTGCCCTTTGATTTCTTATATATGTAGTAAATATTTTTCACCTCTCTTAATTTACCTTTTTAACTTTTTCTCTTTTTTTATTTCTCCTTCTCATCTACTCTACTATCTCTATAAGAAACAAATGGCCGATTAAATTTTTAAATTGCCCTTTGTTTTCTTATATATATAGTAAATATACTTTACCTCTTTATAATTTAACTTTTTCTCTTACTTTCACGCATTTCTATGCTTCATTTTTATCTTAATTCTTTTATTAATTCACCTTTCATCTACTTCTACTATCTATATAAGAAAACAAATGGCTGATTAAAATACTAAATTACCCTTTATTTTCTTATCTATATAGTAAATACACTTCACCTCTCTTAATTTACCTTTTTAACTTTTTCTCTTTTTTTTTTGATTTCTCCTTCTCATCTACTATCACTATAAGAAAACAAAAGGCTGGTTAAATTACTAAATTGCCCTTTGTTTTCTTGTATATATATATAGTAAATATACTTCACCTCTTATAATTTACCTTTTTAACTTTTTCTCTTACTTTCACGCATTTTTATGCTTCATTTTTATTTTAATTCTTTTATTATTCCACCTTCTCATCTATTATTTATATAAGAAAACAAATGGCTGATTAAACATTTTGTTTTTCCATAAAATAAAAAAATATTTGATGCAAATCTTTGCTTTTAGAATGCAAATTTAATTTCGGAATCATTCATAGCAAGTAATATGATATTACTCGTTTCTTGTGGGTTATGAATGTTATTGCAAACATAGAGACTTTGAGGTTAGATCAGCATAAATGTGTTAACTTGGCCTACTGAGTTGGGTTGGGCTCGCCAAATAGAAGCCCAAAAAAATTGGACTATTTTGATCCAGCCCAAGTGGCATGTGGTTTCTTCTGTTAAAAATTAGATTAGCCCAACGCTAGCACAATGTTTTGGGCAGGGTTATAGAAAACACAGCCCACTATACAATTGAGTTTGCCTTGCTCAGCCCTGCTTTTACATTTTGGTCCTGTGGGCGAAGTCGAGCGGTCCAATTTGACAACTCTAGATCAATGTGCGGTGACCCGTGTGATTGAGAAAAATCAATTTTCATTTAAGAGTGATTGACCTATTAGTTCTTCATTTATATTTTAGAAAATATTAGCAAATATTATTATCATTTAGGCTTGATTGCACATTTGATCTCAAGTAAAACAATTGTGCGATTTTGGTCCCTTGAGTTTTAATTAAGCGAATTGGGCTCTCTAAGAATTTTGATTGTGCACTTTTTTTAATCTCACCAATTTCAGTTACATGAATTACATCCTCCATATATTATGATTGTGTAGTTTTTGTCAGCCTAACCATAGTTCAATTTTTAACCAAAAATATTAATGTTTGCATGTAGATATAGCCTAAAGGGGCCCATTTTTCTAGTTGGAATTGCAAAATCACACGATCACAAAACCAAATCGTCAAAATTTGCGATTAAAAATGAAAGGTTATTGGAACCTAGATGACCAATATCGCACAATTGTAGTACCTAGAAGACCCAGTTTGTGCACAGTCAACATACCTAAATGAACCAACTCGCTCAATTAAAACATAAAGGACTAAAATCACACAATTGTAATACTTGAAAGACCAAAATTAAGTACAACTAAGCCTTTTTTAGAATAAATAAATTGGTAAATTTTAACTCTAATATTACTTCAGTTTTGACAAACTGACATTTAGATTTTAATTTCTGAGGAAAATGCATAACTTTTTCTTTTCATATTAAAGAAAAATAAAATAATAAGATCGATAATAACATGAAAAGAAAGGTAAAGTAAGAGGACTTTTGGAAGGATTTATTTATGGTTCTGTGTCATGACATAAATACTTGTCTGAGTACTTATGTCTCTATGTCATGACATAATTAATACTCGGCATTAAGGGACCCAAAACTCATTTTAAGCATTAAAGTTACCAAATCCACAATCTTTGAAAAACATATTAACGCATCTTGGGTTCTTTTGTATCACTTTTACGTACACTATTGGGCATTGGCTTAATGATAATATATGAAAGAAGCATTCAAATTTTCCTTGGCTCGACAAACACGGCTGTTGTCCTTGGAGGCACAACAAAACAGCCAGAAGAAGCCTCATATCTTGAGCTCTTAATAACTTCATCTAATGACATTACCTACAACACAGTACACACAACCAAACTGAGCACCTCATCTGAAACTATAAAATAAATGGATAAACTCTATCGATTGTTGAGTCAAGAGGAAAAATCACCATAATGCAACAATTAATCACAACAACTCCATTTCATGCTTTCTCATCGATGCAGCATTATAAAATAATAAGTACAGTAAAGGCAAAAGTGTTCTATATCATATGAAACTAAAATAGTTTATGAACATGTGGAGAAAACTTGAAGTCTGAATAAATTTATCTAGTAGTGAAATTAACTAATTTACCAAATTGGAACATTACATATTCCAATTTTCATCATTTAAATTAGTAAGCTTTATTTTTACCTGTATGGGATGCAACTGGAGACTTCTTGATTGCAGGGAAGGGCTGACAAATGATACTTCTTTTGGACTTGCATTGAAAACGACAACAATGAACGAATATCTGCACAACACAATTGTCAACAAAACTAAAGATGTCCTACTTCTAGTCATCAAACAAAAAACTGCCAAATGTTTGAACATACGTGGGATCCAGCTGAGGCAACCCAGGAAAGCCATCATGGCCATCTTCAATGCTCATCACTATGACTCCATAAATCAATGATGGTCCAGTATTGTGAAAGTGTACTCGTTGCTGCAAATGACACAGAAAATTTTAGGTCTTGTATACCAGAAATCTTAGGTCTTGGAACAATGAAGGACAACAAACGTAAATGCACATCACAACATTAATTAGTAGAAATACACTAATAACCAATGTTTGAAATCAGAACAATTTGAAATTAAAAGCAAATAATGAAAAATTATCTTGGCCATAACTATACTAAATAAAATTATTCCCATGTCAATTCATTAAAAAAAATGAAATAATTAGTCGCGCGTATAAAGAATATTCCTGAAGTTGATTAAGCACTTCAATATCTATGTATTAATTGAGAAATGATTTTACATAGTAATGAAATTTAAAATGTCTCACCTGGATAGCATTTGCCGTCCTCAGGCGGAAAAGTGGTGAAGAATACCTTATACCCAACAGGTTTAAGAAATTGTCCATAGTAGCAAGGATCTCAAGCCTTTGAGGCCTGAAGGATGGGTCGGCCAGTCTTGGTTTGATTCTGAAAAGTCAAAAGATACTCAAGATCATCAAGCAGTAAAACAGATGCATTGTAAGTGGTAGGATAAGAAAAGGGCTGCTGTTCCTCACAATTTCAACAACCCAACAAATCATGATTTTCATCAATATAACGCTGGAAAAATTGTTCTGGTGTGGCATATTTTATAAAGGTAAATCCTAAGAAGGTGCCCTTAGAAAGTATTTATAGTGAAGTGTAATATTTGATATTACTAATACATTTGAATGTTATATAATAAAAAAAGAAATTCTAATTCTTAGATTCTTTAATTAGTACTCTTGACTTGAGGCACTCATTTGAAGACCCCTTTTTTGAATGGTGATAATGAAATATTTAAATGCTTACAGTGACCAGGTTTTTTCATTTTTCTCCTGTGGAGGAAGTCCCACACCCCAATTATTGGAATTGTATGTAAAGTCAAGCCTGAAATTTTGAGTAAAAGTGAAGTTAGATGCAGAAGGAAGCACATTATAGGCGACACTAAATCTGTGGAAAATAACAGCATGTTTGAATGAATATTAAATATAACATTATAATGAAGTAGAGGATATGATACAAACACAGTAAAGTCTAAACAGTAACGATGATAATTCTTATGCATAGCAGAAGTTGAAGAATACCTGTTGAACCAATCTCCAGAATTGTATGAATCTCGATCCAGTGATTTTGAGCGAAGTATCTCATCACCAGAGTGAAAAAATGGTATGCCCTAAGAACAGAAATTACTTAATACCAAAATAATTCCCTAAAAGAGATCAAGGGTTACTATCTAAGCAATTGAATCGGTTAATGTGGTACTGGAAATTGAACTTATCAAAACACACTGGCTCTAAATCTTGTTTAATATTGAATAAAACCCAAAAAAAAATACAAATTTAGCTAGAGATAAAAAATTCTGAGCTGATGTTTTTAAAAAGAACCAAAAAATATTGCAATTTGCAAATGATAATTAGATATTTTCTTGTCTACTACTAAGGGGGTGAAATTTCAGTTTCAGTTTTCGAAATTGTGGCCTTTTCTTTTCTGCGAAAACTCAACATGCCATGACATCAAAGAGGCACTTGTTCACCAGAAAATGACATGCTCTCATCAGAAGGATTGAAGGAATTATTTTATGCTACCTCAGCTGCTTTTCATACAAAATAGGTACCAACCTGAATCTTCTCTAGACCTCATAGAGAAGTAAATACGTAAGTTTATCAGAGAGAAAAAAGAGCATGCATACTCGGCAGGTTTGAAATCCCCAGAACAGGAAGAAAAAAAAAGCCCTGGATGCTAAAAACGTAAAATTAACAGCAAAATCTCTTTGCACGTCAATAATTTTCCCTTAAAATAAAAGTGACTAAGTGAGTATAGCATCAGAAAATTTATCAGCAACAACCCACTAATTATATCACCCCCACAACCACTACCTTTGGCTTAAATTGATAAAGAATAGCCTTTTTGTCATAGTAAATATTTCTCTATATTATCTGGTGCTCATTCTTTTTTTTAACATCACATTTATCAGGTGCTTATATTTTTGCAAGTTTACTTAATTCTTATCCTAGATTGTTATATCTCACCCTATCCTATTTGTCTCACTTAATGAAGCTTCCAACTTCCATGACAAGGATCTAAATGCATCAGATAAATAATAGAAATACAATATACAAAATCTCATGATTAACAGTGAATAAAATCATTTAACTTATTTAACCTGTGATAATGCTATAACACTTGTTGCCAGATGGTTTATCCTGCATCTCTCAGCCAGAGTGATATCCATTGGAGTCTGAAAGTAAAGAACAAAACAGTATCAGAGTCCACGAAAAATATTGCATGAACAAACTAGAATGTTGAGAATACTGATTATATCATGTTACCTTTAAGCTCACAATGTCAAACAGGGTTTCATTATCATGAGCAGAAACATAATTGATCTGCAAAACAACTAAAGATACCCATTAGATTATCTATGATTCAAAATGTTTTAAACCCGTCCCCTCCACATTGTGGAAAAAGATGTTCAATACTGATAGTTTAACATTTTGCTCATTTCTCAAAATATAGAGCATGTTTAGAGGCAGTAGAAAAGTGGTGGTGGTGGGGTATAAAAGGGAATACACTTACAGTCTCGATAGGGCATGTGGCATATGCAACGGGTGTTCCATCATATGTTAAAATTTCCGACCCTTTCACCTGAGACCCCATAATAAGTTGTTAGACAAGATTTCTCTTTCTGCCTACAGGTATACATTTTTCGATGATACCATCTATTATAAATATAAACTTTTTTCCTAAAATAAAAAAAATGAATCATACATCCAAACAAAAAAATAAGAATTAAATCATAATTTCAATATTATTTCACAATTCCTTATGCAATTCAAACGCTAGAATTTGAAATTTTGATCAAATTTCAAATGATAAAATAAAACAGAGCCACGTGATATTTATTCAAACAGTATGCAGAAAGTACACTTTTAACTCCGGTAGACAAAGCAAATTGACCGATTTAAATACCTCTTCTCCTTTAGAGTTGGTTAGCACAAAATCTTGCAAATTTGCAGCCATTCCAATCTAGAAAACATGAAAGCATATGGATGACTTATATCATATATACCATAAAATATGCAGAATAATATCAAATGATCCGAATAGTGAAAGCAGAATGTCCCAGAACATTAGCACTCTAGCAGTCAATGATGCACGGAGTTGTGTATATTACACGCAACTCACAAGCGCATAAACTCGCGAAGAGGGAGAGAGTAAGAGAAACTGAGTAAATTCTTAATATTTTCAAAAGTCTCGCTCTTATAAAATGCTTATGCAGATCATATTAAATGTATGATAAAACAATGTTGTAGCTGCTCAAGTTACCAAGAAGTCATCTTAAGGGGTCTTTGTTTGTTACTCCCTCCGTCTCAGTATTATAGTTGTTTTAGAAAAAGAAAAGAGTTTCATTTTAACTGACGTGTTTAGTTTCCAATGCATATTTATTTCTTTGCTTCCAACTTTGCCCTTCTATTAGTGTTGCAGCCTTTTCTTTTCTTTTGATGGCAAACTGCAGTACTTTTCTTGGAAAAGATATTATAGAGCCATGTGACTATCTTGCTAGTCACTCCCTTTATTAAAAAATTAAAAAATAAAATATTTTGAGGTTAGTTTAGTAAAATTACTATGTCTGTTTACTTTTCTTAATTTGTGTGTAAAAACCTTAAACGACAATTATTTTGAGACGGAGGGAGTAGTAAGTAAATAATATAAGTTATAATTCTTTCGAAGTTAAGCAACACTAATGTAATTTGAAACTGAAAAAGAAAAGTGCATGGGTTTCAATATATGCAACAAATCAAACTATTGTGAGCTAATATCCCTCCAAAGTTTTGTGTTCAGGGTATTTTCAAACCATCTTTGGTCATAATACTAACTATTCGGATAAAAGTATAAAATGGCAAACCAACTCAAAAGCTGAAAGACACTAAGAAAGAGTCTTAATCAAACATAAAACATCAAAATTTACATGAAATACAACCATGAAAATCCCTACGACCTTGTCAGGAGGCACTGCAATACTCGACATAATTTTCCAAATATTTTTAACGTGAAAAATAAGACAAAAATTCATAAAGCCAAAACCTGGATGTGATCCATTGATGTAGTAAGCATGTATTTCATACCAGCTTCTGTTCCATGGTCATGGCCATTAGGCTGCAGATATAGGATGAAAGTCGACAGTCAAGTTTTTGAATGCAAATTGTAGGCAGGCATTAAAAGAAATTTCTGTGCTTTTTCCAGATGTTAATTTGTAACCACAAATCACATTAATCTCTGCTTATTGAACCAAAGGTGTTTATCATGAAGTGGTAAATTGGTAAGTTTCACCACGTAGGAATGGATGCAAAAAACATCTGAGGGGCCAAAAATAAACAAACTGTAACATAAATTATTATATCAGTAGGCCACAGGACTAGATAGTAGATACTATTATAGTTAAAAAATCACAATATATATATATATATAATTATATATATTATTAAAAACTAATTGAGAAGGGGGTATCAATCTATCCATAATTGCGGGAAGATCTGACAATAATGTTGAGAAAATAATATGTAGAAATTAAAAACAACGGTGTTATCGTTTGTTGAGGAATTTAAACTTAATGTTTGGATTTCCAAACATTTTATGCAAAACATAATGTTAAGGAAGAACTAAGAAGCATTAATTATTATTACCTTGTCCTAGGTAGTACATCAATTCGATTTTGATACAGCAAATTTCATACACAAATAATTATATTTATATAATGAAAAAATTGAATGTTGAACAGATAATATAAAGAAAACTAGAAAAAGTAAGAAGGAAAAAATAAAGGAAGAAATATGGCATTGCCATTACAAGATCTAAAGGTGAAACCGTTGAATGTTGAATGTAATATGCCTATGAAGTAAAAAATAAGTGATCAACAAAAGAAAACAAACACCTGCAAGAATAGACCAGTCACAAAACCCTGTTGAAGAGGGTGGCCAAATGGAGATCCACCGAGTATGGCATCTCGAATTCGATCATTAAAGCTGAATATAACATTCGAACATGACAAGACAACAAAAAACACATTTTAACAGAGTACTTTGAAGTCAACAGTCATCAGTTAGTAATAATGGGCAATTTTTAAAAATCAGAATATGACAACATTATCAGTTGAACTTGCATGAATTCATGCATGTATAGATAGACTTCTTTCTCACTCAGAAAAAGATGAAGAAAAAGAAAGAACATTTAAGGCAGAAGTTCTGTCTTGTACATTTAAAGAAAGGTTGTGAAAGATTTTTAAGCAACATATGACAGAAATAGACAAACCTTACCTCCCAATCTGTGTTCCACAAAGATTGAACTGAGAAGCATTTATCCCACGTCCATTTTTAGCAACTTCACCAAAGTCCCATCCTTCACCGTATCTATTTTTCAATTAAAATGAAAATAAAGAAAATTAAAAACAGAATATAAGGAAAAGGCGCAACATGCTAATGCGTAAAATGAAGCGGAGTGAAGATAATAAAGAACTTCACTAATGTGTAATTTAAAAAAAAAAATCAACATTGGAAAACAAGTACATGTATATGCTCGAACCATCGACTCCATCCTTATCTTTTGTTAAACAATGGAGAGCATTTTTCGCTTTTACCTGCATCCATATCATGATATCAATATTTTCCCCATGATGTATTGTATTTGCATGTCATACATGATATATGATGTCAGTGAGGTTTTTTTTTGTTAACATTTTATTTGGATTCAACCAATTGAAAACCAACCATGAGGGACTGAAACTTTGAAGTTATATTCTGGTTATAGTTTGTCATTCAATCACTATTTCAGCAGATACTCCGATATCTAAATTACAGGCTACACTTACCAAGCAATTACATGAGTTTCCTCAATCAACAGTGTGAAACATTACGACAAATCCATCGTCTCTTTTTTACTGTTTATCTGTATCTTGCATTCATTTGATAATATGTTTTCATATTAAGTCACAGTAAAATGACAAAGTGAGTTATATACCATTGTGCTCTTCATTATATGACCCATGAGGTCAAATCTGAACCCGTCAATCTGAAAAAGAAAAGCCATAATATGGTCAAAGATAACCAATTTATAGAACCCCAATAGATAATTTTATTTTAATAGAAAAAAGGAAGGGAAAGTACAATTAGAGGGGAGTTCTTTAAAACGAAGAACAATAAAAACTACAAAGTCTGCAAGGTGCTTAATCTCTGCAAATCAGAGATAGCAGTTCCTTTCAAGCAGCCTCAAGCAGAAAAAAATTATTCCTATGAAAAATTGTAGACCCCGCATAAAATCAAGGATGTACTATTGGGAATTAGAAGGTACATCTAATAAACATAAAAAAGAATTAGTTTCTGAATCATACAAATCTAAGAGGTAATGAGTGGATACCAGTAGATGATACAAACAATCACCTTGTAATTGACTGCCCAGTGTACAAGATCATCAAGGATCAAACGCTCAACCATAAAGTGCTCACTAGCAGTATTATTCATACAAGTACTATGCTCAATGAAACCATCAGCGCTTCTTCTTAGATAATAACCTGGAACAATCTATAAGATACATTTTGTCAAACCACAAAAGCAGATAGGCGTACAAAATAATGAATATATAGTATATACTCAATAGGACAGCGATTCATACATTTGCATATCTAAACAATTACAGGTCATCTAAAGAAAAATTCATGATAACTCGGGACCTTATCAAGGACAGAATGCTCATCAAAGGGCCCACTTCCTTGCAAATGATTGTAGACAGTGTCCAACACAACACGAAGGCCAATATGATTAAGAGCCTGCAATGTATATAAATTCCAAGAGATAGAACAGCAACAAAAAATTATTTAACAAACAACTAACAATGGTATTACTCTTCCACAATACAAAATTAAATACAAAAATAGATCTATGGCTCTAACATCAGGTTAAAAAACAATGAATTCATACCTGAACCATCTTACGAAACTCAATTGCACGGTATGGACCATTTGAATTACTTGCATAACTGCCTTTAGGGACGCCCCAAAGAACAGGATTATACCTTTTCAAGACAAAAACATTAATAAGCAAATCTTACAATAAACAAATGTTCGAATTGTCCATCACTGTGGCATTTAGGAACTTACCCCCAGTTATATCCATCTAAGTTTTGGATGGCTGTAATAAGAGCTTGTTGCTGATCTGAATCAGGTGGCAATTCTTCCAGTATTGAGCTATCTATCAGAGTGGTTATGTCAGATAATAGAAGACAATTCAAATCAATATAATCATGAGCACATATCGCGTTTCTGATTTTAGTTATAAGCTTCAAAACAAAAACAAAAAATCAGAAATCAGGTTTCCAAAAGTAACAAAAAATAAGAGATGTCAGTTATGATTGATAAATATATGAGAAGGCAGACAAAGTCACATAAATTCAGTAATTCACACATTCACATAAGCAATGGTCATAAGTATCAAGAGTAAAAAGAAAAGTTAGCAAGACCATATGTGTAAGTATGTATCATTAAGTTGATGTTCGTATAGATGCAACATATGTAAAATAATAGATAACAAGCTGAATGCTAAAATATCATAAATATTATATGGACCTTGGAAATACATACATAGACTCACGGCTATTCAATTCAAGACAAAGTTTCCCTATAGAAGGAATGCTAGAGGGTGGGAAACACAGCTTAAAGTCTAACACTAGATATTACATGAAATTCCTTTTAATATTTTTAAGTATATTACCCGTCTTCCCAATTTTCAAAGCAGTTACAAACGTTACGAAGCTATTTTTGTTGAGTTATAGGAATACAGGCCCAATATGACCCAATCAAGAAGTAGGAGTTCCATGGACGATGCTTGAAGGGAGGGGTTTGACCGTGAACAAAGTTTTATTAAGAGGATAATATGTCGTAAACCTCACCTACAAATTTCCAGTTCTCCTTTTGATCATCAACCCCAGCAAACTGAAATGTCGGCAATAGATGGACATGGGTGATACCAGCACTTGATAATTTCTTTAGATGAAGTACACCTGTTGAATCCTTCAAACATAAGCTCATAGTTAATTCAAATTCCACTATAGCACTTAGTTATTTAATATTGCAAGTTGCAACTAACATAATTTTAAAGTCAATTTCCCACCACAGCTACTTTTTAATCAAATAAGAAGATAATAAGACAGAAAAACAAGCAAAAAGTGAATCTCTTCATTTATATATATATATATATATATATATATATATATATATATATAATTCCATATCTCCATTACTATTCATAAAAGCTGGAAATTCTTATTCTGATCAAACTCCATCAATAGAAAGACTTGGATATTAGAATTACCGGCAAAGTAAAGGCCAGATAACCACCACGAAAGTCAGGTTGCACAGATAGGTCATTGGCACTGTATGGGAACAAGTAAAAAGTGATCAGATTTTAGAATGATTGAGAAAATATACATAAAAACTCAGCAAGCAACACTTCCAAGTGATACTTCTGAAATATAAGCAGTGAACACAAATTAACTACTTTAAAGATTATTAAAAAAGGCTATTGTGTATCGACAACTGGCAGCTGACTATGGAATATAAGCCCTAAAGATATCTGGAGAAACCAGGAGAATTGAAAAGCAGTAATTTTCAAGAGAAACAACATAAGTTAACATTATTTATAATAAGAGAGAGACATAGAAAATAAGCAACCTAAGTTATTTGTATGCTCTAAAAAGGGTATAATGTGGGTCAGGGAGTTGCATGAAAACAGACCTTGCCTCTTTGTTTTTTCTACCTCTCTATCCTCTCATTGTTTTCTCCTCTTTCTACAGAATCACACCACAAAATCATGAGGATCTGTTTTAGTATAAGTTTCAAAGAGATCACATTACACAAGGAAAGAACACCGAGAAAAATTATCATCACAAATAAGAAAATATAAAGCATTATTTTATTTTATTTTAGTTTAAATTTGAGTACTTAAGTCACACATAATTTTCAAAGGCCGCTTAGATTATTATGGATTCTGGATTTCAAAAAACATCCCTTATACTTTCAGAATAAAAGACAACACTTATCTTTGAATAAAATAAAGGCGCCAATTAATACTTACCTGAAGTCTCTTATATGCATTTCATATATGCTCATGTCAGAGAAAGAACGTAAAACAGGTTTCTCATTTGCCAGATTATCCCATCCATCAGGTTTCAACTCATTAGAGTCAAGATTAAGCAGAAAAGTCCTCTTGCCATCTGCTGAAAGTCTGCTTAAATATAGAGAAAGAAGAAAAAGAGGTTAAAATAACAATCATTTAGGGCATTGAATTCTATATTTAACTACTTAAAATATATATTACTAGATTGTACATATGAATTCTAGAATCTAGTGTATGGAAATAATTTGGAGAAGATAATTGATGGAAAACTGACTTTATCAAGCATACCCTCTAGCATATGGATCATTTGGATAGCACTTTTCAACCCGTAAAGTGCTAGGGTGGTATACACATACTTCATAAACATAGTAACAGCCCTCCCAACTTTTTGGTCCTTTAGTTCTCCAAACACCATGTTCCTCTTCAAGGGATACAATTTCTACGGGATCATCTCCTGATGGGTGCTTATAGATGTAAGCATTAACTGTCTGTCTTAACCAAAAAAATATGTGCAAGGATATATCTTAATACGCAGATAAAGTTGAAGAGATCATAGACAAGAATTTATTTTACTCGTTTCCATAAAAGAAAATATACTTGAGCAGTAGGCGCCCAGAGGTAAAGTGACACGCCGTCCTCTGAGAAAAGTGCACCAAGGGGACCACTATACGAGAAAATCTCATCTAAAACACCAGGTAACTGCAGACCGGTACAATTCCTGCAATTCTCATCAGCTGTACAAAATGAAGAAAGGAAATACTATTAGACACTAGTGACTGCAAATACACTTTCCTTCCTGATTTTAAACAATAATACTCTATGATATAAGCCTAAATAATCATTAAATATAATGCAAAGCACAACTTTTACTTTAAAATCTTGTGCAGCATAGGCCGCGAACTAACTTAACTATGCTAATGAAGGGGCAGTACACAATCACAGAAATATATGCTATTCAATTACTTGTAAACATAGTTCTGTGTGTTATTGAAGACAGAAGAGGACTTACAATCATAAGAAACAACAGCTAACTGGGATTTAAGAAGGGATTTAACATATGGAATGGGTGGCAGTTTGAAAGCTCTGTAACCTCGAATATGTGGAAATTTCTCCACCACCTACAAACACAAAGTTTTGCAGTGGTAAGTAAATAGTGCTTCTTATTCCTCTATATTTGAAAGCCACCACATTGTCAAAAAAGAATGGAACCATAAAGAAATATCAGCAGTATTTAGCAGTGGATGATAGATAGAAAAATGTTAAATGTTACAGAGTAAAAGGGTAGATTACATTTTCCGGAAGGCCAGCCCTATCCTCATGAAGCTTAATTTTCAAATCCTCGCCTATCAATTAGCAATACTACGAGTCAATGTTCATTTATAATCAATTCCAAATAAGAAAAACCAGAAGTCCAGAACAATTAGAAAGATGTGTTAGAAAATTGAAAACCTTGAATTTTACAATTTGCAATTGTCAAAGAAGCACTTTTGCTGGCAAGTAAGTAGCAAAACCCGTTCCCATCCTCGACATTCCAAGCAATAACAGATTCAGTGACCCAATAACCTCTTGAATACAACAAACTATCCTGCTGCATCTGGGTCATCACGTTTAAACCAACACAATTAGAAATTCCAATAAAAGAGGGTTTCAATTTTAGCAATGAAAGTGTAAATGCAATAATCATAAATGCAAGTGAGAGAGGATGAACCTGAGAAATTGAAGCAGTTTGTTCCACTGAAGAAGGAGGAGAAGAAGAAGAAGAGAGGGAGGAAGAAAGAGGTTGTGGAGTGTGGAGGCGAAGTGAAGTTGATTGCAAAGTAGAAGAAGAAGGAATGGGGAGGTTAAGTGAAGGGCGAGGGAAGGATGAAGGTGGAGGAGGAGGGAGAGAAAGAGAAAAGGGTGATGTCGTTAACCGAAGCATTCTTCTTTCTTCTTCCTCACAGTGTCAGATGGGTGAACCAGATGCTTCCATTTCTTGTCTATGTGTAGATGAGAAAATATACATGCATGCTAGTTGTGCTGATGTGTAATGAAAATATCAATCATTCACAAAAAGTCAAAAGCCTTTTCAATGAACCGATGGATATTTAATACGGGTGTTCCACCTTACGGGTAAACCAGCTTATTGAAGCCAACTTAACCCAACTCAATGCATTTTAATCCAACTCAATTAACTTTAACCTGTAACCCGTGCGATCTACGGAAAACAATTTTGATTTAAAAAGTATGAAATTAAATTAAGTTTTTGAAGAAAATAAATATAATTAACGGATGAAAAGGGTAATATTGATTATATGTAAGTCGGTTACATTTGAAATTAAACAATGATTTTAAAATAAATATGGTTATTTGTATGTGTTGTAATCAAAAAATGAGTAATTCTATAGATTACTAATGTTTATAGAGACGATACATAATTTCAGATATTAATAGGCTTCCTTATGCAGTGATTTTTTGCTTCACCACCCTAAAATTTCCATCGCGATCAACTGCAGCTATTAATAGGCCTTTTATATATATAAAAGAAACGTATTAATTATGCTATTATGAGATTTATTATCGTGGGCAGGAGAAAGACTAAGTATATATTTGAAATTTCACATTTGAATATTAATCAATGGTATTTTTTTTACGGTGGAAAAAATTATAAATCAGAATGTTATAAGTGTTTTCCATCCGAATATTGAATGGTATAATTGTTTTCAATTAGATTATTTGAATATTAAGCAAAGGTATATTTTAATTTTATAATTGCATTCAATCAGAATTTGGGTGGAAATTTCTGTTGGAATTTTTGAATTTGAATTTCCAATTAATTGAATATAAAATTAAATGAGGAATAGTGATTGGCATATAACAATATTAATTTATGCTAATGGTGCATTTATTGTTTTGTCTGCAAATTAGTTTTTTATTTAATTTTAATATAATAATTAAGTGTATTGCCACATTGGATGGTAATGTGGTTAAGTAGTAATTAGTTGGACCAAAAATATTAAACGGTTGGAAGAGCCACATGGTTTACGAAAATATATGCAGGTATACGAAAAATATATTTGGACGAATATATGGGTATATGCTTTTGTGTTATTTCAGGTAATTGTTGATGATGGTTGAGGTTTTATTCTGATATTATTTCTGGTCCCAAAAATAAGTATTTGTACTGATAATATGTACGGTAAACTTCCATATTCTAAATATAAATTTGAAAATCTTTGAATGTTATTGAGTATATATTTTGAAATTTAATGCAGAAAGCAATGTTATGCTAATGTAATTTCTGGTCAACAAAACATAATAATACCTATTAATAATTGGTTTAAATATGAAAACCTCTTCATGCCATTGATTAGCAAATTTGAATTTTGAGTTTCTATATTGAATGCTTATTTGTTAAGTAGGAAATTTTTTAATGGAATTATTTTCAAATTCGAAATAGTTTATATCAATTATACTAATTATACCATTATCTGAAATATAATAGGTATAGTTCCTTTCTGTTAATTTTAAATATTAAATTTAATAGAATGCAGCAATTTTTCGCTTCGCCACCCTAAAATTACCATCAGCGATCAGGTTTTTGTTTGTTCTTTGCTCTCCTTTTGTTTTTTGTATTAACTCATGGCATAATAGAGAATGGCATAACTCAAGACAATCTCTTTCCCAATTCCCCTTTTTCACATAATTTATGAGATGAAAATATTCAAGAAAATATAATGGCACAAAACGACTTAATTAGTCTCGAAACTAGGCTGAAGAAGCAAGAATGCCGAGGATAAAGACCAATTGTAGAGAAGAGGGTGGTAGAAGGTCATTTGCATTACATTGAAACCACTCTAGCTGAAAACCCTTTGCCTTAGATCGACCTTACTATTAAAAAATAACACTAAGAGATAAAAGATGTCACAAAAAACTAGCCTCAACACAAGAATTTGTTCCAACTTTGATACCCTTTGATACCCGCTTCGAAACTAGCATTGAGAGAATTTGTTCCAACTTTTTATAACTTTATAGTAAATGAGAGCAACAACTACTATCTAAGGCAAAGAAATTATCTATAGTAGAGACTAACAATCTTGTTGAGAGCAACAACTACATATAAAAAAACACAGAAAAAGTTACCCCAAAAGAAGAAACTCAAAAGGAGAAGCTTTTGTGCAGTCTTGTTGGGATCCATGGTTTGCGCTTTCTCCTCTGATTTTTATGCATACAATGAGAGTAAGGTCATTGGATGCAAAATCTACAACAATGGCAGATGAAGAAAATGTAAAATAAAGTAAAGTTGCAAATTGAAATTGTTAGAGATAAACTCAAAAATGTTAAGAAACTTCTAGATTCATCAAATTCTTTACTTCAGGAAACCAAACGAAAATGTTAGAAATCTACACAGTTAATGACATAGAATGGAGAACCTAGTTAAGAAACTCGCCCAGAAACAATAACAGAAAAAACACACATCAAATCTGAATTGAGCATTTTCAAAAGGTGGTAACCTGTTGAGGTCTTAATCATTTCACTGGGGCTGTGAAGTTCCCCCTCCACAGTTTTCAATCATTGTTAAAACCAACACAATTAGCACTTCCAATAAAAGAGGGTTTCAATAAAAGAAGGTTAAGTGAAGGGCGAGGGAAGGATGAAGGTGGAGGAGGGAGAGAAAGAGAAAAGGGTGATGTCGTTAACCGAAGCATTCTTCTTTGTTCTTCCTCACCTGAACTGCAACCACTTTGTCTTCCTCATCATTATGGTTTTTCTAAGTTGGGGAAGATTATATGAGTTTTGTGGGTTGAGAAAGTAAAAAGCACCTAACTGAAACCCAAAGATATATATGAATGACCTAATGGAAATGGAAACATTAACACCTAACTATGCCAAAGAAAGCAATTAATAGTCATGTCATCATCCGTTAACTGTAATGGACTAAAAGTCCAAAAAAAGATTTTTGTGTCACAAAATTGAAACATAAAGGACCTATTTAGAAAAAAAAACTTAAAGGATCAATGTGAACTTTTAAAATAACTTAAAGGACAAAAAATGTATTTTACCCTAACTCTTATTATTGTAAAAACTAAGTTAGGTATAATTTTAGGGATCTTCTTCATCCAAATTTAGACTTCCTAACTTCGTCACTTTTGTTTTAGCTAATTTGCATTTGCCGAACTTGATTCAATTGTGAATGAATTTTTTAGCATGAATGTTATGTTTTATTCAATTTAAGTACTAGAATTTTAAATTTTTTTGAATGTTCAAGTATCACAAATGTGTTGATTGAATTATTTTTTATTAAAATTTAAAAGCTTTTTTTCACCTGACCCGCAAAACCAACCCAACATTGATGATCAGATTGGTTTGGTTTGGTTCTACTATTAAAAGTACATGTTGAGTATTTAACCCAAACCAAAGACAGTTGATTCCTCAAGTATTGGGTTTGCGGCTATTCTGAAATTTTAGATAGCTTGTATTTGGATCAAAAAGTTATACCATAATTCAGTGAGGCACAAGAATTTGGATTTATATCCCGTCTATTGATCATTCTTCTATCTAATACTTTTTGATCATCAAACAGAGAGTACAAATAGAGTTCTCCTATCCGATCAGTTACCTTTTATTTTACAAAGGTCCATTACATTCATTTATTTATTTATTTATAAGAAAGCAACGGACAATGCTTCCTTTTTTTGCCGATAAGCAATGATATATTGAAAAGAGCATTAGGTATGCTCAAAACCATAATAAAACAAAGGAATCAGATATTGTTGATACAAATGAGAGCATTGTTCCACCATAGTGGCGGAGACAAACTATAATGTCTTCCCAAGATTGTTAATACAAGTGAGAGCATTGATACAAGTGAGAGTGTAATGTAGCGACCGAAAAATCCGGGTGAGGATTTCTTGAAGGTTTAAAAATGAAGCAGCCACCAAAGTTTAATTATAAGGGCAAACATTGGAAAATCCCTTTGGAATGGATAAGGGTCCTTGAGACCAGATAAGGGTTCGGGAGTCGGTTATGCGTGGGGAAGGTATTAGCACCCCACGACATCCTTCCTAAGGAAGGTTACCTGCTAACTAATTGTAGGAAAGAATATTAATTTTGAAAATGTTTATTTTTACCCTTTTATTGTGAATCGAAGAGAAATAAGAAAATTGATGTTTTATTTAAGAAAATGGTTATTTAGGAGAAGACTGAAAAATGTTTTTTATTAGTGCAATTGACAGAGGTCGCACGGCCTCTGCTCCTACGTATCTCTTGGTAGAGAATCAAATCACACGTAGGTCTTGGTAGAAAACTTTGTTTGTTGGTGTATTTTATTTAGGGATCTTAGGACTCCTGAGTGATCAGTTCATTTGTCCTAAAATGATGACTAACCCAACTGTACAGTCGGCTTGGTCCCCTACTTTGTGAAAATAGAGTTTTTGGAGTTTGGAAAATGGTTCGAAGTGTGTTTGTTTGATTTTATTGGGATAGAGTTTTAGGATTCCTGAGCCGTACGGCTCATTTATCCTAGAACGCTGACTAACTCGTCTGTACAGTCGGCTTAGTCCCCTATTTTAAAAATTTGATTCGTGGAAAGAAGTATGTTTGTGTTTATTTTGATTTAGAAATTATTTGTTTTAAATAGGGATTTTAGGACATGATCCGTAACGGTTCATTAGTGACCTAAAAAGCAGACTAACCCGACTGTACAGTCGACTTAGTCCCCTATTTATATTTTTTAAAATGAAATATTTACCTATTTATTTTTATAGGTTTTTTTGTAAAAGAAATTATTTTTTGGAAAGAAATAAATAGAAAAACGAAAAGGGGCTGCATTAGTAAAACAGGGGTGCAGTTAGAGCAGATGGCTGTATTATTAAACTGGGGGTGCCGGTAACAGAGTTCAGCTTTATGTCAGCTTCGCTGGCCCACGAATTCATGGGCCATTCAGGGGTGCTGTAATAATTAAACGGAGGGGGTTCAAATAGCAATCTGTTGTTTTTTTTTAATTTTTAAAAGAGAAATAAAAGGAAATATATAAGGCTACAAATTGGGTTTGTGAACCCTAATTTCACTACCCTCTTCTCTAGCGCCGCATAACAGAAATGAGGAAAGGGAAAATAGAGTTTGTGGAGAGATCAGAGGCGCGATTTCCGCCGGAGAAGGGGGAGGAGATTCACGCGAAGGGGGAGGGAGAGAGAGAGAGAGATGATACACGCAAGAGAGAAAGAGAGAAACGAAGAGGGAAGGGAGGCGATGGCGAGGAGAAAGGCGCGAGGGGAGGAGAGAAGAAGACGGTGACAGCGACATGGTGGAGCTGCTGTCTATGGTGGACGACGGTGCATACGCTGGAAAATGCGATTGGGGCTCGGCGGTGTAGCTAGGGGACGACGGTGAAGGCTCGCGACGGAGTGGGGATTTCGCACCGGAGCCGCGGGGATGATGCGAAGAGGATGGTCACGGTGCCAGGGATGTTGTTGACGGAGCAGACAGACACCGGCAACGAGGAGAACGACGCGACGGCGTTCGTGGAGGACGACCACCGTCTACGGTGGTCGGTGCTAACAGTACGGTACGGTTCGATTCACTTTTTTCTTCTCCTAATTCTGATCTTGTGGTTTTGTTATTGTGTTTTTTTTAATCCTAATCTGTTTACAAGCCTATTTACAATATGAACCCTATTTACAGAATAAACCCTAATTTGTTTATAAGCCTATTTTATGCATGAATCTGTTCATAGCGCTAACTGAGGATTGAACTTTTAGTTTATACATATATTTTCAAATTTGGATTGCTACTGGTTTCTGATTATCAGTTCAAATTGTGATTACTGTTCTTTACAAAAAAAGCCTATTTTGAACTAAAATTTGTAAAAACCTAAAGGAACAAAGAAGAAAATGCAAAGACCAACCTCTTTTCCAGCATCTGATATGCTCCTTACGTTTGCTTGCTGGTTACTGTTTCTTTTGCTTTGCTTGCTGCTTACTGTTTCTGAATTTTGATGCTTTGTTATTAGGGTTTCAACGTGAAACCCTAATTTTTGCTCTGAATTTCTATCTATTTTGTATCCGTTTTTCTGTCTCTCGTATCTGCCTTCTGTGTGTCTGAATTATTTTGTTTATATAGGCCAATTGTTGGGGTTTTGGCAATTAATTTCTGATTATCCTTGATTTTGTTTTCCTATTTCAGGTTTGGGCCTAGAGTTGAAAACTTGCTCACCAAGTTACTGAAGCCTTGGTGAAGAAGGTTTGGGAGTGGAGCGCAGCTGCTGCTATTATCTCCTCTGTAAAAAAAAATTCTAATTTTTGTAATTGTTTTTCTCTTTTTTAACAGTTTTTTGTAATATTGTAAATTATCTTTTTTGTAATTTTATTTTTTTATTTATTTTTTTAGTTTTTGAATTTTGTATTTTTTGTAAATTAATTTTTATTGATTTTTTAAATATATTTGTTTTTTTTTATTCTAGACAGATTTATTGTTTTTTAGTCAAAGATGGAAGAGAATGATTAAATTGGGCCAAGCCCAATCAAAAAACTAAATAGGCCCAATTAGACAAATGACTAAAATAAGGTCCAATTAGAATAATTTTTCTAAGATCGGGTCCAATTACTATCATAGGTCCAATAGCCACATAGGCCCAAGTAGGCAAATGACTAAAACGTTAGACATAAGCCCATAAGCCCATTTATATATAAAAAAACTGGTTCAAAACACTAAGCGTGAGCCCAATTAGGCAAGCTAACGAAGACAGGCCCAAGAGGCTGGACATAGGTCCAATTGGACAATTTGGTCCGACTTTAAACAAAACAGCGCTTGAAATGCCATGGGCTTGTGACACGGGGCTAAAGCGATTATGATAAAAAGACCGGGCAAAATTAGGGTATAACATGTAACATCCCCAAAATAATTGTTTCAATTATTTTATTTATGTGTTTTCAATTATATTGGTTAGTAAGTAATTTTAATTATAAGTTGTTAAGTGAGTCGATGATTGATGGTCAAATTTGCTTAAAGGTAACATTTGTGTGAATTTGAGTACTAAATAGTGATTTACTAGTTGATTTTAAATTGGAGGTTAATAAAGTATATAATTATGAATGATTGTATTGTTACTAGAGTTATTTAATGATAGTAAGAATGGGGGATGTAAATAGAAGTTCTATTGAGTCTCACCTATATAAGTTGGGGCGCTAACCCAACATAAATTTTAGACCCAAACCCACTTATAATCAGCTGAAATAAAGTGTTGGAAAACCTTACAAAACCAGCTTCATTTGTTTCCCTCCCTGTTTTTGTATCATTATTTAGTGAGAAGAGAGAGGGTGAGAGGATTCGAAGGAGGAGAAGAGAGAGGCTAGAGAAATGGAGCTTCACATTTGTTGCATTTAACCAAGTTGAAATGTCTCTTATTTCATCTCCATCGCCTCTCCATCCTCTTGCAAAACAGAAACTTGGTTCACCAAACACCCTCAAAGCTGATTTTTAGAAACCACCATTAAAGCTCACTAGACTCAAGATGCATGTTTGATTTGGAGACAAAAATGGGAGCTTCAAGTGATGCATCTAAGCTTAGGAACATCAAGGTGGAAGCTTAAGTTTTTATTTAGGAGAGTTGGAGCTTATTGAAGGATCCTCAAAGGTAGAGAGTGGGAGTCGATTGAGCAACTAGAAAGAAAACAACTAGGGAACCGCTTAAGCTTAGGCACATCAAGGTGGAAGCTTAAGTTTTTATTTAGGAGAGTTGGAGCTGATTGAAGGATCCTCAAAGGTAGAGAGTGGGAGTCGATTGAGCAACTAGAAAGAAAACAACTAGGGAACCACTTGAATAGGAAACTTGGGCTCTCTCTCACGGTGATGCATGTGGAATTTGGGGGTTAGAACCTAAGTTTTTGGAACTACAATTGGGTTGAGAAATCATCAAATTAAAGTCATGGAGTTAGATTTCATTTTCTAAGAGACTTGCGTAAAGATGGGAAGATTGAATTGAAGTATTGCCCCACTAATGACCAAGTTGTTGATGTTATGACCAAGCCCCTCAAAATGGAGACATTTGTTAGACTGAGACGTGATATGGGAATGTGTTCTGTTGCTGATATAAACTGACCTTTGATTAAAGTTCAGTTTAGGGGAAGATGTTGAGGTATTAATTGTAATAATAAGAGAATTGCCTTGCTGTTGTAATAGCTCACTTAGGAAGTTAGTTTCAGTTTTTTCTTCTGTTAGAAGTTGTTATAACTTATTCTGTTTTAATCAGACCAGCCATTGTAATTGTTCAGTTGTAAACTCTCCCTAAAAGAGGGCATTTGAGATCAATCAATGAATAAGGGGTTTTCATTTCTAAACCTAACAAAACCTATGTGTTATTGTCATGGTTGATATCTCTCTCACTGTAATGTGAGAGATGAGGAAGATAACAACAAACAGTCTTAATACCATAGTTACTGAGATGAGGAAGCTTTGTGTTTACAACAACTAATCTCAATCGTATCCCTCTCACTGGAATGTGTTTACATTTTGATTTTTTTTTGAGTTTTTGTAATATAAATTTGTATTTTTTTTGTCTCAATATAAATTTGTATTTGTTTTGTCCTTTTCCTTCCTAATTTCATTTTGTATTATTTTATTTCAGATTTTGTATTTCAAGTTTCGACTATGTATGTAATTTTTAAAAAAATTACAATAAAATATTGTTATGCTAGTAAGTTTTGTATTAATTTTTAAGACTAATACATCCATATTGTTATATTTAAACACTATGGATTTTTAAATATAAGTGAGTCAAATAATAATACATCCTTATTGTTATGTATGTAATTAAAGAATTTAATATAGATTTTTAAATATAATTCTTAAATATAACACTATGGATTTTAATTCTTAATTTTTAAATATGGATGTATAATTAAGAATTATATTTAAGAATTTTAAATATGGATTATAATTCTTATATGAATTATAATTCATATTTATAATCCATATTATAAATATAACACTATTTAAAATATGAATTATAATAGTGTAATCATATTTATAATCCATATTTAATGTTATATTGGATCATAACATATGTATAATAGTGTTATAACTGTTATACATATGTATAATAGTGTTATAACATTTTGTTTAACATTATTATACATATCTTATGACATTATATTTAACACTATACATATGTATAATAGTGTTAAATATAATGTTATATGTATAGTGTTAAATAGTGTTATAACTATTAATGTTATACTAGTGTTATAACATTATATTTAACACTATACATATGTATAATAGTATTAAATATATCATTATAATACATTATAACTATTAATGTTATAACACTATTATACATATGTATAATAGTGTTGTATTATATTTACCACTATTATACATATGTATAATGTCATAATAGTGTAATCACTATTATACATATGTATAATAGTGTTATAATATTATATTTCCCACTATTAACATTATATTTAATGTTATCGATATTAACACTATTATATTGAATTATAACACTATTATATTTTAGTGAATTATAATAGTGTTAAAACTAGTATAACAGTATAATCATATTTATAATACATATTTAATGAATTATAATAGTGTAATCATATTGGATTATAACACTGTTATATTCATATTTTAAATATGAATATAATCCATATGTATAATATTGTTAAATATAACATTATATGGATGTATAATAGTGTTATATTTATAATTCATATTTTAAATATGAATTATAAATATGGATGTATAATAGTGTTATAATTCATGTAACACTATTCTTTATATTAAGAATTATATTTAAATTTTAAATATGGATTAAAAATATTAAGAATACATATGGATGTATAATTAAGAATTATAATTCTTAAATTCTTATACATCCATACGTATGTAATCAAAGAATAATACATTCATATCTGTCAAAGAATAATACATCCATATTGTTATGTATGTAATTAAGAATTATATTTAAGAATTATAATACATCCATATTAAATTCTTTAATACATCCATATTTTCTTAATTACAATAAAATATAAGTGAGTCAAAGAATTAATTCTTTAATTACATACATAACAATATGAATTTTTAAATATAACACTTACTAGCCCAAATCTAATTAATTCTTTGACTCACTTACAAACAATCCATATTGTTATGCTATATTTAAAAATTACAATAAAATATTTAATTCAAATTCTTTTAGTATGCAAATTTAATTTCGGAATCATTCATAGCAAGTAATATGATATTACTCGTTTCTTGTGGGTTATGAATGTTATTGCCAACATAGAGACTTTGAGCTTAGATCAGCATAAATGTGTTAACTTGGGCTACTGAGTTGGGTTGGGCTCGCAAAATAGAAGCAAAAAAAAAAACTGGGTTGACCACCTTTTGCGGTTTCTTCTGTTAAAAATTAGACTAGCCCGACGCTAGCCCAATGTTTTGGGCAGGATTATAGAAAACACAGCCCACTATACAATTGTGTTTGCCTTGCTCATCCCGCTTTTACATTTTGGCCCTGTGGGTGAAGTCGAGCGGTCCAATTTGACAGCTCTAGATCAGTGTGCGGTGACCCGTGTGATTGAGAAAAATCAATTTTCATTTAAGAGTGATTGACCTAAATAATAACAGAAGATATGGCTATTAGTTCTTCATTTATATTTTAGAAAATATTAGCAAATATTATTATCATTTAGGCTTGATTGCACATTTGATCTCAAGTATCACAATTGTGCGATTTTGGTCCCTTGAGTTTTAATTAAGCGAATTGGGCTCTCTAAAATTTTTGATTGTGCACTTTTAATCTCCCCAATTCAGTTACGTGAATTACATCCTCCATATATTATGATTGTGTAGTTTTTGTCACTCTAATTGTAGTTCAATTTTTAACCAAAAATATTAATGTTTGCATGTGGATATACCTAAAGGGGCCCATTTTTCTAGTTGAAATTGCAAAATCACAAAATCCCAAAACCAAATCGTCAAAATTTGCGATTAAAAATGAAAGGTTATTGGAACCTAGATGACCAATATCGCACAATTGCAGTACCTAGAAGCCCCAGTTTGTGCACAGGCATACCTAAATGAACCAATTCGCTCAATTAAAACATAAAGGACTAAAATCACACAATTGAAATACTTGAAAGACCAAAATTAAGTACAACTAAGCCTTTTTTAGAATAAATTGGTAAATTTTAACTCTAATTTTACTTTTGTTTTTACAAACTGACATTTAAGTTTTAATTTCTGAGGAAAATGCATAACTTTTTCTTTTCATATTAAAGGAAAAATAAAATAATAAGATCCATAATAACATGAAAAGAAGGTAAAGTAAGAGGACTTTTGGAAGGATTTATTTATGTCTCTATGTCATGACATAATTAATACTTGTCTAAGTATTTAAAAGAGTCATGTCAAGTATTTATGTCTCTATTGATTAAAGACTTAAATTGATCCCTGACAATTTCCTCGTGGGACAAATTCGTCTCTGACAATTTTTTCAAGACACATTAGTCCCTCACATTTTCAAAACGAGACATGTTAGTCCATTCATTAATCAAGTGTTAAAAATGTCAGCTAGCATCTCCTACATGACACATTATGTTCCAACATGTCACGTTAAGTGACATGTCATACGTAATTTCAACTCAAATTGGTATCTAACTTTACGTATTCATTTTTTTTAAAAAAAAGGACATATTGGTCCTTGCAAACTAAAAAATGTGTTTAACCTTCACGACAATGGCTCTCTCTCTCTCTCTCTCTCTCTCTCTCTCTCTCTCTCTCTCTCTCTCTCTCTCTCTCTCCTGTGTTTGGAAATGGTAAACTTGTTTCTAGTTTTCAGAAACCACACATTTGTAGAAGAAGACGTCCATGGACTAATTTGCCCAAAACGTGTAGGACCATTATGTCCCTTTTTATTTTAATTTCAGAATAGGTAAAGCCAAAGACTAAATTGGGCTGAAAATCTGTATGATGTGGGAATTAACATGACACGTTGGAACATAACGCACCACGTAGGAAGCGTTAGTTGACGTCTTTAACACTTGATGGACGAAGGGACAAACGTGTCATGTTTTAAAAATGTGAGAGACTAATCTGTCCTGAAAAAGTTGTCAAGGACAAATTTGTCCCACGAGGAAATTGTCGGGAACAATAATTTGGGCCTTTAGTCATTTATATTTATCACATGACATAAATACTTGTATGAGTGTTTAAAAGAGGTATAAAAATGACTTAAGATATGTACATTTTGATAAACTCCCTAACTTATGGGTAGATCTTACTCAACATTAAGGGACCCAAAACTCATTTTAAGCATTAAAGTTACCAAATCCACAATCTTTGAAAAACATATTAACGCATCTTGGGTTCTTTTGTATCACTTTTACGTACACTATTGGGCATTGGCTTAATGATAATATATGAAAGAAGCATTCAAATTTTCCTTGGCTCGACAAACACGGGTGTTGACCTTGGGGGCACAACAAAACAGCCAGAAGAAGATTCATATCTTGAGCTCTTAATAACTTCATCTGATGACATTTCCTACAACACAGTACACACAACCAAACTAAGCACCTCATCTGAAACTATAAAAATAAATGAATAAACTCTATTGATTGTTGAGTCAAGAGGAAAAATCACCATAATGCAACAATTAATCACAACAACTCAATTTCATGCTTTCTCATCGATGCAGCATTATAAAATATTAAGTACAGTAAAGGCAAAACTGTTCTATATCATATGAAACTAAAATAGTTTATGAACATGTGGAGAAAACTTGAAGTCTGAATAAATTTATCTAGTAGTGAAATTAACTAATTTACCAAATTGGAACATTACATATTCCAATTTTCATCTTTTAAATTAGCAAGATTTATTTGTACCTGTATGGGATGCAACTTGAGACTTCTTGATAGCAGAGAAGTGCTGACAAATGATACTTCTTTTGGACTCGCATTGACAACGACAACAATAAACGAATATCTGCACAACACAATTGTCAACAAAACTAAAGATGTCCTACTTCTAGTCATCAAATAAAAAACTGCCAAATGTTTGAACATACGTGGGATCCAGCTGAGGCAACCCAGAAAAGCCATCATGACCATCTTCAATGCTCATCACTATGACTCCAAAAATCAATGATGGTCCAGTATTGTGAAAGCGTACTCGTTGCTGCAAATGACACACAAATCTTAGGTCTTGGAACAATGAAGGACAACAAACGTAAATGCACATCACAACATTAATTAGAAAGTAGAAATACACTAATAACCAATGTTTGAATTCAGAACAATTTGAAATTAAAAGCAAATAATGAAAAATCATCTTGGCCATAACTATACTAAAAAAAATTATTCCCAAGTCAATTCTTCAAAAAAAGATGAAATAATTAGTCGCTTATAAAGAATATTCCTGAAGTTGATTAAGCACTTCAATATCTATGTATTAATTGAGAAATGATTTTACATAGTAATGAAATTTAAAATGTCTCACCTGGATAGCATTTACCGTCTTCAGGTGGAAAAGCGGTGAAGAATACCTTATATGCAACAGGTTTAAGAAATTGTCCACAGTAGCTTAGATTTCAAGCCTTTGAGGCCTGAAGGATGGGTCGGCCAGTCTTGGTTTGATTCTGAAAAGTCAAAAGATACTCAAGATCATCAAGCAGTAAAACAGATGCAATGCAAGTGGTAGGAGAAGAAAAGGGCTGCTGTTCCTCACAATTTCAACAACCCAACAAATCATGATTTTTATCAATATAATGCTGGAAAAATTGTACTGGTGTGGCATATTTTATAAATGTAAATCCTAACAAGTGCTCTTAAAAAGTATTTATAGTGAAGTGTAATATTTGATATTACTAATACATTTGAATGTTATTATATAATCAAAAAGAAATTCTAATTCTTGATTCTTTAATTAGTACTATTGACTTGAGGCACTCATTTGGAGACCCCTTTTTTGAATGGTGATAATGAAATATTTAAATGCTTACAATGGCCAGGTTTTTTCATTTTTCTCCTGTGGAGGAAGTCCAACACCCCAATTATTGGAATTGTATGTAAAGTCAAGCCTGAAATTTTGAGTAAAAGTGAAGTTAGGTGCAGAAGGAAGCACATAATAGGTGACACTAAATCTGTGGGAAATAAGAGTATGGGTTGAATGAATATTAAATATAACAACATTGTAATGAAGTAGATGATACAAACACAGTAAAGTCAAAACAGTAACGATGATAACTCTTATGCATAGCAGAAGTTGATGTGTAGAGAATACCTGTTGAACCAATCCCCAGAATTGTATGAATCTCGATCCAGTGATTTTGAGCGGAGTATCTCATCACCAGAGTGAAAAAAATGGTATGCCCTAAGAACAGAAATTACTTGGTACCAGAATAACTCCATAAAAGAGATCAAGGATTACTATCTAAGCAATTGAATCAGTTAATGTGGTACTGGAAATTGAACTTATCAAAACACACTGGCTCTAAGTCTTGTTTAATATTGAATAAAACCAAAAAAATATATATTCTCCTAGAGATAAAAAAAAGTCTGAGCTGATGTTATTAAAAAGAAAAAAATATTGTAATTTGCAATTGCAAATGATAATCAGATATTTTCTTCTCTACCTACTAAGGGGATGAAATTTCAGTTTCAGTTTTCGAAATTGTGGCCTTTTCTTTTTTGCGAAAACTCAACATGCCACGACATCAAAGAGGCACTTGTTCACCAAAAAATGACATGCTCTCATCAGAAGAATTGAAGTAATTATTTTACACTACCTCAGCTGATGTTCATACAAAATCGGTACCAACCTACTAAAGTATTGTATAGTAGCCTGAATCTTCTCTAAACCTCAGAGAGAAGTAAATACGTAAACTTATCAGAGAGGAAAAAGAGCATGCACACTCGGCAGGTCTGAAATCCCCAGAACAGGAAGGAAAAAAAGCCACGGATGCTAAAAATGTACAATTAACAGCAAAATCTCTTCGCACATCAATAATATTCCATTAAAATAAAAGTGAGTACAGCATTAGGTGCTTATTCTTTTTTTTAACACCACATTTATCAGGTGCTTATATTTTTGCATTTACTAAATTCTTATCCTAGATTGTCATATCCTACCGTATCGAATTTTTCGCACTTATTGAAGCTTCCAAGACAAGGATATAAATGCATCGGTGTAAATAATAGATATACACAATCTCATGATTTTAACAATGAATAAAATGGACTATTTTGATCTACAAATTCACAAAAATACAAAAAAAAAACCGGCATAACCACTGCACGAAACTAGATTTACAAATTCACAAAATCTGCTCAAACTTTACTGGTTTTCATTAAAATCTTCATTCAAAACACAGTTTTTAACATCGAAACAAGCATATGATATGGATTTATCATATATCGTATTGCCTTGCCACACTCCTTATCAAATTTGCATAATGTGTTCCATGTGCCACAGTTGCGAACGTATGTACCGGATCCTAATCAACCGTTAAGCTTTGAGGAGGTTGATCTTCGACCCGACCTTACTTTCCAATCGTATCCAAGTCAAATCATAGAGCGTGGTGAAAAGACACTCCGAACTAGAACGATTCCGATTGTCAAGGTCGTTTGGGATGGATTCTGACCCGAAGAAGCAACATGGGAACTCGAGGACGATATGCGGACTCGCTATCCGTATCTTTTTCAATGAGGTAAGACTTGACAAATTTTTGAGGACAAATTTTGTTCAAGTTGGGGTGAAATGTAACACCCAAAAGTAATTATTTTAATTACTTTGATGATTAGAGGTTTTTAAATAAATTAATTAATTATTTATGATTGATTGTTGATCGATAATTCCATGAATTGATTGCTTAAATGTTAAATTAGTGTGCATTGTGTACTAATTGCTAAGTAAATTATTTGATTGAATTGAGGTTTATTAGGGATTTTAAGAAAGAATAAGGGTATGGTGGGGATTTCCAAAATCAAACACACCCAACCTACAAAGAACCAGCTGAATTCCACACAAACACACATACCCACATTTCATATATTTTCAAAAACACATTTATTCCTTCATTTTTCCAAAAAGAACAAAAACACTCTCAAAGTGAGAAGAGAAAGAGAGAGTTGCGAAGGAGGGAGAAGAGAGGAGAATGAGAGAGAGGTAACTCCTAGAAACCAAAACTGAAACACAATCTTTGAGAATCACTCTCTTCCCTTTGTCATTTTGCTCTAGATTGAAAATTCAAGCATCACCATACTCACTCTCATTTTCGAAAATGAGAAGAGTTGAAGTAGATTGAGCCGGGTTTATGGTTGCATGTCCAAATTGGAGCTTGCTTAGGACTATTTTGGTAATACATTGTTGAATCTGTTCTCATCCAGTGAACCTATTCCCATCCAGTGAAACTATTCCTATAACTGTGAATCTATTCCCAGCTAGTGAACCTATTCCCATCCAGTGAATCTATTTCCATAACTGTGAATCTGTTCCCATGTTAGAAACTAACACAAACAATTCTTTCCTTTAAATCTTGAATCCATCATCGACGCCATTGAAAGCCCAAGCATAAAGGACAGCGCATAACTCTGAACATCGATTTTCAAAGTAGCTGAAAACGTTCAACGGGGAAAGAAGATGGGTTTTCACGAGGTAACTATGAACATGGAGAGAGAGAGAGGGAGGGAGAGAGAGAGAGAGAGAGAGATCTGAATGTGATGTTGAAAAAATCCAAATTTAGGTGAATCTGGAAAATTCTTTAGAGAAACGTGAAGATGATGAACATCAATTTTCAATATTTTTTAGTAAAATTAATTAATTAAATAAATAAATAATAAAAAATAATGACTAACTAGGTCCACATTAAGCCACGTATCCTTCGAGGGATAAGTGCAAACTTCTACAAATAAGTCTTTTTGATACATAAGTTGTTCATGACTACAAAAAAAATAAAAGCAAAACAATCCAAAAATTTGACTTCCGGATCGATTAGCCTTTACTGGTGTTATCTACACTCTATTTCTGCGTAAAAATGCAAGGTTTGGAGATAGGTTAACCGGGTCGGGTCTCGGAGTTAAAAAACCCAAACCAAGTAAAAAGCCTCCCAATCCCAAACCCTTTTTTTTACAAAACGGCAACACACACCAAACGGTCCATCTCTTCTTCTCTACGGCTACGCGCTACGCAGGCTACTGTTGCAGATCACGTTCTATCAATAATCATCATCGTTCATCATCTTTGTTCACGCTCTCTGTTAAAATATAGATAGTAAGCCCATTAGCTAGTAGTAAGGCCCATTAGTTGGTTAGTATATAAGGTGTATAGTAGTCTCATTTATGACCTACCTCTTCTCATTTTATTGTATTCTCACTACTTTCAATATAATAGATTTTTCAGGGTTTTCTCCCTTTCTTCCATGGATGCCATGATTTTTTAAGATGGTATCAGAACAAACATGGTATCTTCCATGAATAGGTCACTTTCTTTATTTTATTATTTTCTTCTTCATTCATTTTCTTCATCTCTTTCCCGAGAAATTCTTTATCTATTCTGCTAGTTCATTCATTTCGTCGCTAGCACATTCTTGTTGTTGCAAGTTCAGATCACATCTGAGTTTTGGTGTGCCTTCATTTTCTGATTTCGATTTTATCTCTGCATCACCATCTACTATTTCCCTTTTGATTCATCGTCTTAATGCAAAACTCTGCGATTTTGAATTTCGTTAATCCTATTTGATTTCAAAATTCATTCTGTTCCTCACAAGTTTTCTAGATACACTTCAAGATTCACAGATCGCTCTCACCTTCTTCATCTTACATCGTCTCTGCATTTCAAGATCAGTTCGACGATTCTGAGTTTTCATCATTCCGATCGCTTCTGCTGGGTTTTGTTTTGTTGCGCTTCGTTTCTTCCTCAGATTACTGCATCGGATCTTCATTCTCGTCGCAGAATCGCACCTGCTTCAGGTTTGCTCTCTGGATCTTGCATCGTTGCTTGATACTGCAAGGTCAAGCTTTTACTATTTCGGTTTTGCTCCGATCCTTACCGCAACTCTGCTTCGCTCCATGATGTTGCTTCGATATCGCACCGGGTTAATTCTGGATTGGTACGTAATGCGTTCTTCCCTCACTGTTTATCACTGAATTACACGGTTTGTTTTTGGATCGCTGTTTGATTTTCTGAATTACTGGTTCTGTAATTTTTTTTTACCAAACATACAAGCTGTTTGATGAAATGTCTCAAAGAGATATGGGGCACATGTTGAGGGATAAAGAAGCCATTTAAATTACAAGAGATCGGGCCCTAGTTTACCTTATTTCAGAAATGATTATAGTGATGTTTTTGATGATACCGATCAAAATGTTAGGAAAAGCCTGCTTTGAAAGGATATTGGGATATTAAAAGATTTGCTCAATCATATACTGATCATTATCATGTTGATGGGCGGAAGAGATCAATGTTGATGGATGTTGACTTAAAGGTTCAAGCATATTAAGAGTTAACACCTTTTGTTAGTGTTGCTCCTTGAATCCCATGGTCAAATATACCTCTTTGGTTTCATTATTGGATTATTGTTGTGATGGTGTAAATTGAAGGGAGTGTTATTATTATTATTTTTTTGGTTGGTGCATAATTGATCCCATCAGCTTGGTCTTGCAACACGCTAGCATGATTTTTTATGGTGGGCTTGTGTGTTTAGGTGCTAAGGTTTTTTGTTGGTGTTTTGGTATTCACCGATTGTTGGTGTTGGTGTTTTGGTATTCACCGATTGTGCTAAGTTTGTTCAACAAGGGGGTTTCATGGTTTGATTGAGCAACGTATTAGTGTGGCTATAGCTATGAGAGCTGCTGAAGTTGAAGGCCTTGCTGCTGTTGCTCCTATTTGGATACCAATTTTGAATTGATTGTTAATTTCATTAGCCTTATTGGCTTGTTTTTAGCTTCTGTTTATGGTGGTTAAGCATGATGCTTCTACTATAAATGGTTAAGCATTAGATTGTTGTGCTTCTGCCAAGTGGTTAAACTTTGAGGTATAGTTTCTACTTGGTGGTTAAGCCTTTGGCCCTATGGCCTTGTTGATGTTTGCTTCTGCCCTATGGTGGTTAAGCGTTTTTTGCTTCCTTCAAGTGATTAAGCCTTGAGTTGTGGCTTTTGCTTGATGGTTAAGTGTTGGATTGTTACTTCTTCCGAGTGGTTAAACCCCCAAGAGTTGGTCGAAGACTTTTAGGAGCTATGCACCTCAACTGCTACCAATTTGGATTGTTCTTCCTTTTGTTAATTTTATAGTACCTTTGTGTTGCTTATCCCAAGCTGGAAGTGTTGTGAACACCTTCCAGCTTGCGGGAGGCTGTTAAAATATAGATAGTAAGCCCATTAGCTAGTAGTAAGGCCCATTAGTTGGTTAGTATATAAGGTATATAGTAGTCTCATTTATGACCTAACTCTTCTCATTTTATTGTATTCTCACTACTTTCAATATAATAGATTTTTCAGGGTTTTCTCCCTTTCTTCCATGGATGCCATGATTTTTAAGACTCTCAAACTCTGTTCTTCTCGGTGAGTAATCTTTCTCTTCTCTGCGCTAACTCCGTTCTGTCACAACACCTAATCGTTCTCTTCTATCAGTAGTAGTATCTTACAATCCGTGCTACGGTGGCAGAAGTGAATCATAGCATCACATTGTACGAATAGAAACACAAAATTATGTTGCTTGTTGGTAAGAAAGTAACGTTTTTTCATATGTTAGTAGTCCCCTTTTTGTTTCTACGCAAATCCATCATAATTACATGTTGTTGTTGTTGTTGTTCTCGGTTGCAGCCAGTTTAATATATTCAAGTGGAATAAAGTCAGATGAGTCTAGTCCGGGTCTGGCAAAAGTGTGGAATGTATTGGAACTTCGGATTCTAGTTATATTCAGCCTCTACTTGCAAACATTACTAATCCTTCTTGGCAACCGAAGAAAGTATATAGTGAATGCAAAGCTTCACATGTTCCTATGGTTCACCTATATGTCAGCAGATTGGATTGCTACCATTGCCCTAAACATTCTTTCCAAACACAACAAATTTCCTGAAATAGACCCGGACTTCATAATTAAGGCCATCTGGGCACCCTTCCTTCTCGTCCATCTTGGTGGACCCGACACACTCCCTTGAGGACAATGAACTCTGGCCACGCCACATGCTCGGGTTAGTCTACCAGCTGGCTGTGGCAGTTTATGTGGTTTACCGATCATGGAACGGCAGCTCCCTTAACTATGTCACCTTTCTTATTTTCCTGGCTGGAATAATCAAATATGCTGAGAAGATTTGGTCTTTGTGGTCCGGAAGCACAAAAGGCTTCAGAGGTTCCATTCTCCGTTCTCCAGACTCAGGTCTAAATTATGTAAAATTCATGGATGCTTACACTGCAAAAATTGCTGAGGGTTATAGTGTTACCTTGGAGAAAGTGACTGAAACCACCTCTTAAGGAGGGGCAGTGGCGGAGGCAGACCTAGAAAATCCAAATGTACCTCCCATAGTATTGGACCATTCTCAAGGAGGGGCAGTGGCGGAGGCAGACCATGAAAATCCAAATATTTCCCCTAGATGGATTCAGATTCTATAATATTCCCGAGTGCTTGTGTGCGGATCTCATCCTTAGTTTTCAAGACCACGAACGAGTGCTTGTGTGCGGATCTCATCCTTAGTTTTCAAGACCACGAAAGTAGCCAAAAAATCTTTAATAAAGTTACTTGGGAACATGCCTTTGAAGTGGTTGCGGTTGAGCTTGGACTTATATATGATATGCTGTATACAAAGGCAGTGCTAACATACACACGTCATGGTATCTTCCTAAAACTCGTGAGCTTTTTTTCTACACTTATTGCATTTATTGCCTTTTCTTTTCTGAATATTAAAGGACCCACAACAAAACACATGAATTATGACCTGAATATCACCTTTGTGCTTTTTATTGGGGCTATTCTTCTTGAGATATACGCGCTCATTGTTTTACTTTCTTCAAGTTGGGCAATGCATTGGATTAGCGGTATTCCTAAGAATTGGAAAATAGATCTTCTCTACAAATCCATCTCATTCTTTTTGAAGTGTTTTAAATTCTCAAACACACTCACGTGATCTAATCGTATGTCACAGTTCAACCTCACAAGATTATGCATGAAAGATGAACCCGTCAAATGTATCAAAATCCAAAAATTATTTCGGATCTATGGGTTTTTTGAGAATGTTTACTACCAAAAAATAAAAGATGTTAGTCTAAAGTTGAAAGAACTCATTTTTGAAGAGCTTAAAGAGAAGTCTGAGGAAGCAAAAGATATTAAAGCATGTAAGAAATTATGCACCCACAAAGGTGATCGAGTTCTTGACAAATGGAGTTGTAGTGCTCATGATGACATTAACCAAAGCATTAAGGAGGTAGATTTTGATCAAAGCATTCTGCTCTGGCATATTGCTACAGATCTTTGTTACTATTCAGATGAAACTCATCCTGACTTAAATCCTATTGCCCGCCAAAGTCGTGAAACAAGTCAATTGTTGTCAGATTACATGTTATATCTTCTCGTTATGCGTCCTTTTATGTTCCCCAATGGCATAGGACAGATCAGATTTGTAGACATGCGTGCGAAGGTGGATGAACTTTTGAAAGATAGGAAGTACAAGTACATAACAGAAAGAAATCAATTATGTGAGATGATACTTCGAGTGAACACAAATTTTCCACCATCAGAAGTTAAAGGAGATAGAAGCAAATCTGTGTTGTTTGATGCATCTAGGCTTGCCAAATCCCTACAGTCATTAGAAAAGGAGGAGAATGGATCTTGGTCCAAAGAAAAGAAATGGGGAATGATAAGTCGTGTTTGGGTTGAGATGTTGTGTCATGCAGCAAGTCAATGCAGAGGGCTTCGTCATGCCAAACAGCTTAGCCAGGGTGGTGAGTTGCTTACCCATGTATGGCTTTTGATGGCTCATTTAGGCATAACGGAACAATTTCAAATTTCAGAAGGTCACGCGAGGGCAAAGTTGAAGCTCGGCTAAAAGTCTTTGTTGAAGCTAGTTCTCATTACTTCCATTCCATTAATGCTTACATCTCTAAAAATATGTGCATTTCATAGATGTAAGCATTAATGGAATGGAAGTAACAAGAAATAGTTTCAACAAATATTTTTAGCCGAACTTCAACTTTGCCCTCGTGTGACCTTCTGAAATCTGAAATTGCTCCGTTATGCCTAAATGAGCCATCAAAAGCCATACATGGTAAGCAACTCACCACCCTGGCTAAGCTGCTTGGCATGATGAAACCCTCTGCATTGACTTGCTGCATGACACAACATCTCAACCCAAATACGACTTATCATTCCCCATTTCTTTTCTTTGGACCAAGATCCATTCTCCTCCTTTTCTAATGATTGTAGGGATTTGGCAAGCCTACATGCATCAAACAACACTGATTTGCTTCTATCTCCTTTAACTTTTGATGGTGGAAAATTTGTGTTCACTCGAAGTATCGTCTCACATAATTGATTTCTTTCTGTTATGTACTTGTACTTCCTATCTTTCAAAAGTTCATCCACCTTCGCATAATCTTGTGAGGTTGAACTGTGACATACGATTAGACCACGTGAGTGTGTTTGAGAGTTTAATAAAACACTTTTGAAAGAATGAGATGGATTTGTAGAGAAGATCTATTTTCCAATTCTTAGGAATATTGCTAATCCAGTGCATTGCCCAACTTGAAGAAAGTAAAACAATGAGTGCGTATATGTCAAAAAGAATAGCCCCAATAAAAAGCACAAAGGTGATAATCAGGTCATAATTCATGTGTTTTGCTGTGGGTCCTTTAACATGCAGAAAAGAAAATGCAATAAGTGTAGAAAAAAAGCTCACGAGTTTTAGGAAGATACCAAAACGTGTGTATGTTAGCACTGCCTTTGTATACAGCATATCATATATAAGTCCAAGCTCAACCGCAACCACTTCAAAGGCTTGTTCCCAAGTAACTTTATTAAAGATTTTTTGGCTACTTTCGTGGTCTTGAAAACTAAAGATGAGATCCGCAAACAAGCACTCGGGAATATTATAGAATCTGAATCCATCTAGTATAGGGGAAATATTTGGATTTTCATGGTCTGCCTCCGCCACTGCCCCTCCTTGAGAATGGTCCAATACTATGGGAGGTACATTTGGATTTTCTAGGTCTGCCTCCGCCACTGCCCCTCCTTGAGAGGTGGTTTCAGTCACTTTGTCCAAGGTAAAACTATATCCCTCAGCTATTTTTGCAGTGTAATCATCCATGAATTTTACATAATTTGGACCTGGGTCTGGAGAAGGGAGAATGGAACCTCTGAATCCTTTTGTGTTTCCGGACCACAAAGACCAAGCCTTCTCAGCATATTTGATTATTCCAGACAGAAAAATAAGAATGGTGACATAGTTAAGGGAGCCGCCGTTTCATGATCGGTAAACTGCCACAGCCACCTGGTAGACTAACCCGAGCATGTGCCGTGGCCAGAGTTCATTGTCCTCAAGGGAGTAGGCAGTGATTGTGTCGGGTCCACCAAGATGGACGAGAAGGAAGGGTGCCCAGATGGCCTTAATTATGAAGTCTGGGTCTATTTCAGGAAATTTGTTGTCTTTGGAAAGAATGCTTAGGGCAATGGTAGCAATCCAATCTGCTGACATATAGGTGAACCATAGGAACATGTGTAGCTTTGCATTCACTATATACTTCCTTCGATTGCCAAGAAGGATTAGTAATGTTTGCAAGTAGAGGCTGACTATAACCAGAATCCGAAGTTCCAATACATTCCACACTTTTGCCAGACCCGGACTAGACTCATCTGACTTTATTCCACTTGAATATATTAAACTGGTTGCAACTGAGAACAACAACAACATGTAATTATGATGGATTTGCGTAGAAACAAAAAGGGGACTACTAACATATGAAAAAACGCTACTTTCTTACCAACAAGCAACATAATTTTGTGTTTCTATTCGTACAATGCGAAGCTATGATTCACTTCTGCCACTATAGCACGGATCGTAAGATACTACTGATAGAAGAGAACGATTAGGTGTTGTGACAGAACAGAGTTTTAACGCAGCAAGAAAGAAGAGAAAGATTACTCACCGAGAAGAACAGAGTTTGAGAGTGTGAACAAAGATGATGAACGATGATGATTATTGATAGAACGTGATCTGCAACAGTAATACGTGCCTGCGTAGTGCGTAGCCGTATAGAGAAGAAGAGATAGAAACCAATCGGTTTCTGTGTTACTGTTGTTTGTATTAGGGTTTTGGTTTTTTTAATTTGGCGACCCAGATTAAGCTATCTCCAAAATATTAGTTTTTTTTTTTATAAGTTGGATATCCTCTTCGTGCATCCCTCGAGCTGGGTAGGACCACAATCGGCGGCGGCAAAGCTCTCTCTCAATATTAGGGTTTTTACTTGGTTTGGGCTTTTTTAACTTCGCGACCCAACCCGGTTAACCTAAGATTTCTTGTATACAAGACCTAAAGTTTTCCGTGTCATTTGTAGCAATGAATACGCTTTCCGTGTCTATGAAATTTGCTGTATCAAAATTGAAATGATGCGTGTTTCCTTTGACGGTAATATTTAATGCTTATTAGTTCTTTCCTTGACATTATGTTTTGCATAAAATCTTTGGAAATCCAAACATTAAGTTTAGATTTCTCAACAAACGATAACACCAATGTTTTTTAATTTCTACATATTATTTTTACAACTTTATTGCCATGACCATGGAACAGAAGCTAGTATGAAATCCATGCTTACTACATCAATGGATCACATCCAGGTTTTGGCTTTATGAAGTTTTGTCTTATTTTTCAAGTTAAAAATATCGGAACATTATGCCGAGTATTGCAGTGCCTGCTGACAAGGTTGTAGGGATTTTACTGGTTGTATTTCATGTAAATTTTGATGTTTTATGTTTGATCACGATCCTTTCTTTAGTGTGTTTTTTATTTACTAACAAACAAAGTCCCCTTAAGATGACTTCTTGGTAACTTGAGCAGCCAAAACATTGTTTTATATCATACATTTTAAAGGAGCAAGACTTTTGAAAATATGAAGTTAACAATTTACTCAGTTTCTCTTACTCTCTCCCTCTTAGCGAGTTTGTGTGCCAGTGGGTTGCGTGTAATATACACAATTACTTGCATCATTGACTGCTAGAGTGCTAGTGTTCTGGGACATTCTGCTGTGCTGTCACTATTCAGATTATTTTGATATTATTCTGCATATTTTTTGGCGTATACAAGTCACTCATATGCTTTCATGTTTTCTAGATTGGAATGGCTGCAAATTTTCAAGATTTTGTGCTAATCAACTCTAAAAGGAGAAGAGGTATTTAAACCGGTCCATTTGCTTTGTCTACCGGAGCTAAATGTGTACTTTTTGTTAGTGGATTAGGGCTTTCGTTTTGTCCTAATCATGTGTCTCTGTTTGTCATTTCAAACAATGTGAAACAAATTTGTGAACTCAATGTGCACATTAACGGAAACAAAGGTGCATTTTTTATAATAGATGGTATCATCGAAAAATGTAAGTGTATTCCCTCTTATTAATCTCAGGTGAAAGGGTAGAAATATTAACTTATGATGGAACACCTGTTACATATGCCGCATGCCCTATAGAGACGGTAAGTGTATTCCCTTTTATACCCCCCCCCCCCCCACTTTTTGACTTCCTCTAATCATGCTCTATATTTTGAGAAATGAGCAAAATGTTAAACTATCAGTATTGAACATCTTTTTCCACACTGTGGAGGGGACAGGTTTAAAACATTTTGAACCAAAGATAATCTAATGGGTATCCTTAGTTGTTTTGCAGATCAATTATGTTTCTGCTCATGATAATGAAACCCTGTTTGACATTGTGAGCTTAAAGGTAACATGATATGATCAGTATTCTCAACATTCTATTTTGTTCATGCCATATTTTTCATGGACTCTGATACTGTTTTGTTCTTTACTTTTAGACTCCAATGGATATCTCTCTGGCTGAGAGATGCAGGATAAACCATCTGGCAACAAGTGTTATAGCATTATCAAAGGTTAAATAAGTTAAATAATTTTATTCACTGTTAAAATCATGAGATTGTGTATATCTATTATTTACACCGATGCATTTATATCCTTGTCTTGGAAGCTTCAATACGTGCGACAAATTCGATACGGTAGGATATGACAATCTAGGATAAGAATTTAGTAAACATGCAAAAATATAAGCACCTGATAAATGTGGTGTTAAAAAAAAGAATAAGCACCTAATGCTGTACTCACTTTTATTTTAAGGGAATATTATTGATGTGCGAAGAGATTTTGCTGTTAATTGTACATTTTTAGCATCCGTGGCTTTTTTTCCTTCCTGTTCTGGGGATTTCAGACCTGCCGAGTGTGCATGCTCTTTTTCCTCTCTGATAAATTTACGTATTTACTTCTCTCTGAGGTTTAGAGAAGATTCAGGTTGGTACCGATTTTGTATGAACATCAGCTGGGGTAGTGTAAAATAATTACTTCAATCCTTCTGATGAGAGCATGTCATTTTTTGGTGAACAAGTGCCTCTTTGATGTCATGGCATGTTGAGTTTTCGCAGAAAAGAAAAGGCCACAATTTCGAAAACTGAAACTGAAATTTCATCCCCTTAGTAGGTAGAGAAATATCTGATTATCATTTGCAATTGCAAATTACAATATTTTTTTCTTTTTAATAACATCAGCTCAGACTTTTTTTTATCTCTAGCAGAATATCTATTTTTTTGGTTTTATTCAATATTAAACAAGACTTAGAGCCAGTGTGTTTTGATAAGTTCAATTTCCAGTACCACATTAACCGATTCAATTGCTTAGATAGTAATCCTTGATCTCTTTTAGGGAGTTATTCTGGTACCAAGTAATTTCTGTTCTTAGGGCATACCATTTTTTTCACTCTGGTGATGAGATACTCCGCTCAAAATCACTGGATCGAATTGAACTGCAGTCCAATTGAACCGCCCAGAACCGGATCAAACCAGGGAAGAACCGTTTTGAACCGGGTTGAACCGTGGTTCAATCGCTTTGAACCGGGAACCGAACCGGGTTGAACCGCCCGAAATACAATTTTTTATTTTTAAATTTACTTTTTTCTCCAAAATTTAATATTTTTTATTTAATAAATTACTCATCCGGATCAACCATGGTTGAACCGGTTGAACCGATTAAACCATGAACCGGAGGTCTCGCCGGTTCGATCTCCGGTCCAGTTTTAAAAACATTGCCAGTAAGCATACCGACATTCTGAATATTTGTACCACTGTGAGGTTAATTTAAGTTCTGCTTCTATGTTTTGTGTTTGTTCAAGCATTTCATGCTTTGGTTTTTAATATGTTATTAAGTGCTAATTTTTCTTCTCTGTTGCATAGAAGGATCAGAACACTAGGTGCTGTCAAACATCAATATTTACTTGCTATTTTATTATTATTTTATTATATGAAACATCATCACATGGCTGTTATTACTAATTGGTACTTCATCCATTTTTTATGAGTGGCTAGACAAACAACACGGTTAAAGCAATGAATGTGTAGCCAATCTTATGATGCATGTTTTTAATTCCAAAGTATGAGTCAGAGATTTGAATAGACATATTACCTTTGCTAATGTTTGGTTCAGGTTTTCATTTTTAAAATAATATTTATATGATCTCTCTTCCTATTATGGCATGTCATTTCATCTCAGCAGTTGCAATAGTCAATTTTCCTTCCAAACCCTTATAATTTATGATGCCTGCAATTTGTATGTTTTGTGGTTTTAGTTTGAAGTATAACAAATGAGAATGATCATAAGATGTGCTGCCCCCCTACTTTCCAAGTCGGCTGTGCAAGGCTACCAGTAAGCATACCGACATTCTGAATATTTGTACCACTGTGAGGTTACTTTAAGTTCTGCTTCTTTGTTTTGTGTTTGTTCAAGCATTTCATGCTTTGGTTTTTAATATGTTATTAAGTGCTAATTTTTCTTCTCTGTTGCATAGAAGGATCCGAACACTAGGTGCTGTCAAACATCAATATTTACTTGCTATTTTATTATTATTTTATTATATAAAACATCATCACATGGCTGTTATTACTAATTGGTACTTCATCCATTTTTTATGAGTGGCTAGACAAACAACACGGTTAAAGCAATGAATGTGTAGCCAATCTTATGATGCATGTTTTTAATTCCAAAGTATGAGTCAGAGATTTGAATAGACATATTACCTTTGCTAATGTTTGGTTCAGGTTTTCATTTTTAAAATAATATTTATATGATCTCTCTTCCTATTATGGCATGTCATTTCATCTCAGCAGTTGCAATAGTCAATTTTCCTTGCAAACCCTTATTACTTATGATGCCTGCAATTTGTATGTTTTGTGGTTTTAGTTTGAAGTATAACAAATGAGAATGATCATAAGATGTGCTGCCCCTACTATCTAAGATATTTAAATTCGAAATTAACCTTGCTTATAAAATTCTGTTACAAGCCTCTTTGAAATGCTAGCAGAAGCAAGAATTGAAGTACTTGAAGGGATCCAACCTTTATAGAGGTATGGAGTTATTCGAAAACTACCTTGCGTGAAATGGTTAGTTGTGGTTTTGCAAAATATCTAATTTGGTCCAACTTTATTCCTGGCCGTTGGCATCTCTTCGACATGCTATAAAGTTCAAATGAGATATGAAACAATGCTTTTGAAGGGAAAACCATAAAGGTATTCCAATGTAATGGAGCAATGTTTTGACAAACATACCGTGTCTTATTTATATAAATTCTCCGTTGTTTATATTTTTTTATATTTGTTACATCCATGTTTTTATGATGAAATCAATCTAACAGAGAATTGATATATTTGGATGATATATCAACTGATTCGCTGTGGCTCACGCCAAGAACGGCAACAACATATGGAGCTTCTGGTGTGTCTATGTTGCTGTTTTTTTTCCTCTCTCTTTTGATTTCATCATTTTGTAGTAAATTTTGGATCCTTTTAAGTTGCAGATAAAGGATGCTTCAACCTCGGATAAGACACTTGGTGCACACGTATGGTTCCAGTTTTGTGGTCTGTTTTATATTTTTCTTTATTATGTGGATGATTAGATCTAATGTAAAATTCTAGCTCAACCTTTCAGTTTTTACCTCATTTTTCTGTTCAGTAAATTCTTATTGAGAAACACACATTTCTTTGTTTTTTCCCCACTCATCAGTTACTGCATCTATGTTTCTCACTTTCTTGAAGGTAACAAAGAACTGGTATTAGCGACCGAAGGAAACAAAGAAGCCCTCCATTTTCAAGGAGCCAGTGGGTTAAATGTTTTTCCATTTTGATTTCCTACTTCTAGGATTTTTTTGAGAATATCGTGGTAACTATTTGTTACCTTTTTCTCTTTTCTTTTCAGTTGGAGTGGTTAATGGATTACAAAGCAAGCACAGGACATCCTCACACAAGGTAATCTGTATTTTCTTTAAAACCGTATAAGAATGACATAGAACTACCTTGGAAAGCCAATGAATGTAAAAGTAAAAGGGCCTAGACCAGCTATACCAACTTATAACGATCCTGGCATGCTTCAGATGATTGACGGTTTAACAGATGCTATTGTGAATATTCTATTCGTTTAACCTTACTTTATATTTTATATAATTGTATAATAATATCTTCCTTCATAATCAGGCCAACAGAAATTGTTCCAACAAATTATTATTGTTTGTGAATAAAGTGCTGTTTAAGTAATCTGTCATGAGATTGTCAAAAAAAGGTAATCTGTCATGAGAATTTCCGGCTTATGATTTTTTTAGTCTAAATTGGAGCCAAGGGGTGTGCAGGACCCATCCCAACCCGCCAACCCGTCTCAACCCAATGATTTTGGGTTGAACCCAACCCTGTCCCACACAAATAATGTACAAATTGGACCATCCCAAATAGTAACCCAACTTCGGGTTAGGACGGGTTCGGGTTGACTCTCGGGTTACCCAACCCATCCCTAATAAACATACACATATATTAATATATAATTAATACACTTATACTTGTGAATTGTGATAATTTAGTTAGACGATAAACTCAAAACAAGTAGTTTGATGCTAAAATTATGTAATTTTAACAAAGTTGGACACACATCAACATTACTTTTATAGAAGTTTTACTGAACTTATCTATTAAATTTCAATGTCTAGTATAAAATATGTAATTGAAGTAGTAACAACATTTATAAAAATTGTATTATTTGTATTTTGGGACAACCCGATCCCGTCTTGGTTAAACCCGGTCCTAAATTAACCCATAACTTATCGGGTTTGTTCGGATTTTAGGACGAGTTAGGGTCAATAAAATGGCCCGATCAAATTTTGGGACCGGGTTAGGGTTAGTTATAACCGTCCTACCCCGTCCCATGCTCACCCCTATTGGAGCCTATAAGCTCTCTACAATACATTGACTTCCATACAAAATTTGAGGTTACTAATTTTATTTAGTCTTCAAATTTTTGGCAATCATATCATATGACTTGAGTATTTAACACTATTTAGCAAAGTGGTTTGCTGATTGATTAAAATTTTCATGGATCTCAGTTTGGAAATTTAAAAGAAGCATGCTATTTATATGATGCTAATTTAGCATTATTTTACATCAATATGTTGGGAGTAAAAATGTTCAAAAGCCTACTATTGAATCTATATTGAGATGGACACTTTCACATGCTATGGCATCCGTATGTCTGCAATATGGTTTCAATTTTCTAATTTTTGATGTCCTTATATTCTCTCTTGATGTTAGTCTTTTAGACAATTTTGTATTCATTGTGTTGGTAATTATAACTTTGAATGGTCATTACAAAGTTGTAGATTTTTCTGCAGATTTCTTTGAACTTAAAATATATTGATTGCTGTTTTGGAATTTGAATGTTCTCTCAACTATTGCTTGATGATTAGTTGGGTTACATTTGTGGTAACTTGGAATGCTGTAGCACGTTATTTGACAACTTAGTATTGATGAATGGCTACACTGAATTTAAACAAGTAAGGTTTGGTAAGAGTTACTTGTGTCCAGTTAGTAACTGAGGATATCTTTACATGATAACGACTTCACGTGGCTTTGTTACATCTTCATATGGCTAAAGATGGCTTTCGAGCTGAGTCGAGTCTGTTTCAGCTGTGGACTATTTTCCTAGAAATTTTGACTATCGAGTGATGACAATTAAACTCTTTCCTTCGAATGCTTATTAAGCATTTCTTTAATTTTTAATAACTACATTTGGTATAGGTCTTCTTCAATTAGTACAGACCAGGGTATAGTCTACTCTACTGTCATAACAATAACAATGATTTCTTATAAAACTAAATCTCATAACCTTTTCCCTTAAAAAAATTAAATCTCATAATTTAGTCATGAAATTGGTTGCCTACTATAATATCTAATATCTTTTGAAGTAATGACATTATTTAGTGATGGATTATAATCTCATAAGAATACGTTATATGTCCTAAAGTGTTCGAATAGTCCATTTCCTTCTCATTTTTGTTAATTAAGACCATCAATTATATATTTTTATTCATTGCAGCTAATATAGATACATTCTCATGTTTTTACAGCTAGGTCACAATTGGTGAAAGTTTCTACAAAATAAGATCAGCGACTCCCTTTATTACTCCAATGAATCAAATTTCAATTGTAAAAGAATCGTGCCAAAAAAAGGACTGATAGGTGCACAAGCAGTTCAAACAGTGGGTAGAAGCATGAATATTGATCCAATATGACAAAAAATTGATAAAATATTTATACTGATGCGGAATTTATAGTGTAATAGATGTACAATATCACTGTCAAAAGAATGCATGATTATATGTTAATCGAGTATAAGCAAATTATATTTAAAGCAACAAAAAAAATTCGTGGTTGAATATCATGTGGACTCGATATCCAAAATTTTATATTGCATGAATTCTAATCATAGAAGATTTATTAATTTTATTAGCATGTGTAAAACAAGCTTAAGCAACACTTAAAAAAGGAACACAGTAAATCTTTATTTTTTGCTCCCTCTCATTTACAATCGAATTATGTTTTTGTTCAGGCCAAAATGAATTATGTATTCTGTTTTGGGATGGTAACGTGATTTGACTAACAACTCTCCACTTATTTATTTATTTATTTATTTATTTATTTGCTAAGTAACTCTCCACTTATTCTTAGTTGAACAGTAAGTGATGCAAGTTAATGAACTTTTTCGGTAAAAGTGGGGGTAATTAAAGAGTCATAGTGGAAAGGAACAAAGTAAATTAATGACATCACTCTGAAAAACTCTTTTATGGACTCAGCTCATGTCTATATATCACCCCATTCTTCACTGTTTAGGACTTGAGGCAACATTATATATAATTAATAATGTAAATGCTGTATCAGGTTTGGTGAAACAAATGTAGAAGTTTTTGAATTGGACACCTAACAAATGCACTTGTGTTGTGGATGGATACCCGACATATATGTCAGATACTAAGTAAACATGTTTAACAGTAAGACAGGCCCATGCAGAGCGCGGGTGAGAGTCTAGTTCCAATCAACGGTGAAATACATACACCAGTATACCACCACCACCTAACTCACTGACTGTGCTAAAAAAGGAAACTTAAACAAATAAATATAAGAGGCAACAATAATGTGGATAATGACACGTTGAAAAGGAAATCAGTTAGAAAAATGTAACGGTGAGGTGACCGATTGGGAAAAAATCATACATAAGTAGTGTAAATAAGTATTGGGAAAAACCCAAGTCCCATATTGACTAGAGATATGGTCTCTAGTCACCTTACAAACCGGTTTTGTGGAGTTGAGTTAGACCTTAACCAAAGAATAAACATAAAAGAAAGGGAAAGGGAAAACGTGGAAAGGAGGTTTTTTTTTTGGTTTCCCAAGGTATTCTCCCCGGCGACTGGGGAGACTAATCCTTCGAGGTACTGGTGGCTGGCGACACTGGGAGTGAGTGAGTCAAAGGCACGTCCACGATATTTGACTCACTAAATAAACAACGGCTCATTGTATCAGTCAATAAACACGGGTACCCAGTTTTACTTTTAGCTAATTTCTGTTTTTTTTGGTTGGTAAATCAATGTATCATTTACGGTGACTATGAAGACTAATTCTTCGAGGTATCTGAGATTCATTTAAGGTGTTGACCTCTCCCAACAAATGTTTTTCCATACGCACCGGCCATGGATTGAACCCAGAACCAAATGGTTAAGGGACCAAAGTATCTACCACTTATGCCACATCATGTTGGTAATCTCTGCTTTTATTACACAGCTAGGAATACAAGTTTTGAGCACTTTTTTAAGTGGGTGTCCTCTGCGTGCAACCGTAAAGATTAATCCTTCGAACCGGTAGAATCACAATAGCGGTAGAATCACAATAGGCAACAAAACTTTCCTTCAAAAGATTTAACATTGTTGCATTCTCAATGTTGGATTTGAACCGGGGCTTTGGTTAAGTGAGTGTCTTCTTTTAGGATATCACAAGAGAAACATAAACGGTACCAATTGAGGATCAAATTGAATTAGTTTATGCGCTACTACTTATGATTTTTTAGAGACTAATTTGAGCCTCAATTTTAACAAATCTTCCTTTACTTCCCTAGGAGAAGGTGCACAAGACAACCAATTCAAGGAAGATCCGAAAAACAATATGACAATAACTTGGTTCATACCATGTGATATAGGAACTCGATCGAATCCTAGAGATTGGAAGTGTTCTTGAATTCTTCAATTTCTAGTAAAAAGGTGTTCAATTTTCATCTTGAACCCATATATTGTTGAATCTTTATCAATGTATTGTTTTAGAATTTCAAGCATTCTTGCTTGTTGCAGTATTATCCATAATGCGTCCAACATTGTTGTTTAATGTTCGTTTGATCCTTGCCATCCCAAAAATGGTGACTTTGTTCTAATTATTCTCCTTTAAATTTGAGCAAGTTACAAGCTTTGACCGCATATTTTTAAGATTTTATTTCTTTATAATTAGGAGTTTATTGATGTGGAGTAGTCAAAAAAGCTTTCAAAAGACAAGTACAAATCTTCTGTAAGCCATCCTCGCACCTAATACTCTAACTACTCCTCATAAAGGCCACAAAGACAAAATTCTAAGATTTAAAACATCTAATATTTGCTAAATCTAAAGAAACAAATTATCCTCTAATAAAGCAAGATCAATCACGACATAAATAAAAGAAAAAAAACTACTATTTGATACCCTACATCGTGATTCAAGATTCAATAGGACATGTCAATAGAAGACCTTGGTTTCCAACACCAAAATTGATATATGCACTCCTTACACCCGATAAAGCAAGCCACACATTTCTGGCTATCTCCTAGAAATAACACAAAAAATCGATTGGCATAGTCTAGTTGGACTTTTAGAAGCTTTATTTATAACGTCTTAGAGTGATCCTCTTCCTGGTACTTCTACGGAGGTTTGAGAGGTTTTGGATCACTTCCTCCTCCATCATTGCATATAAGCCTAGTTGCTTACCAATCTCTCATGTTCTTTTTGCTTCTTAATTATCATCATCTAAGCCCTCTTAAGAACTTATATTCAAAGTAGTTCCTTTCCCTTTTTTCCTTTTTGCTTTTGTCTTCTTCTTTCCTTTCACACTTGAGATTACTCGTGAGATACCTTATACGGGGAGATTAGGCCAAAGTTATCAAAGTCGGGTGGCCCATTCATTGCCTGCACCCATTGGTTTAAGATGTCAACCTCTTGATCCAAATTATAACTAATCATCCTCGAATTAGTTTTGGAGGAGGCCTCTTCATCTACCAAACTCGTCGACTATGCCACCTCATTCATTTTCGTGTGACTTTTCATAATCATGTTTTGTCAATTGCTAACATCAAACATTGTTCTTTTGTGCCATTATCATGTGCAAATCCCTCAAAGTGGTTTCCTTGTTCTTAAGTCTTATTTTTTGAAAAGTAGATCCTATTCGATTGGACATAATGATATGTTAGAGGAACTTCAAAAGGACTTTGTTGCAAATGCCAGAGAACCAAGGGTGAAAATATAATATAAGAAATGGAGATGCAAATAGCATACGTCACAAATGAATTGCTCATACTCTTTTTTTGTTACCGAATTGCTCACACTCTTATTTACTTTTACTCTTTATCTTCTTGTTTTTCTTTTTGAGTTTACCTCCTTCCCTCTTTGATTAGCTTTTCTTGTTTGCCTTTTAAGTTTTAGTTTTGTCTAGAGTTTTTCTTTTCATAGGTAGGAATTTATTGATATCACCTAACCAAAAAGGTTAGTCTGAGAACAAAACAAACCAATTGCAAGCCAATGTCACACCTAACACACCGAAAACTCCAGCTAGCTCCCAAGAGACCACAAGGACAAAAATCTCCAAAAAAAACACCTAACTAAAAAAGGTAAATCCGAAGATGCTCAGCAGCCTCTAAAAAATAAAACACGCCAAACATCAAAAAGATTAAACGAAGCCCTATAATGATGAAGAGAAAAAACAACATAAACACTTGGCAACACCAAAACTGAGACACACACACACAAGCACTACATGACCATTACTCAAACCACACCTCTTGATCATCTCATAGGAATGACACCAATAAAAGCCTTACGCCCTTACTGTGGTCCTCTTCCTGGAACTTCTATGGAGGTTTGTGACGTTCCGAAGCACTTCCTCGTCCTTCTCTGCGTATAGGCCCAGCAGCTTGCCGACCTCCCGCGTTCTCTAGAGCATTTATTTTATTGAACTTCTTAGTGATAACATATGCAAACTTCTTTTGATCATTGATGTGCTCGAAGGTTCTTGAGAACTCTTATATAAAAAGGGCGTAAGCAAGAGAGCCGCAATATGCAAAATTCAAAGTGTGTGAAATACTAGAGATCTCAAACTAAGAGAGAAATATGTGAGAAGAATGGTGAGATCCTTAATGAAGATTATCAGTTTTTGTGAACATATCTAGACCCCAAGTAAAATAATCACTCCCTAAACCCAACACTAAATCCAAATTTAAAGCGAGTTTTTTTGTCAAAATCGAGCGGGAACAATGGGCATGATCGGGCTCGTTTGTTACAGTATTTTTTTATAAAAAAAAGGCTTAAATATATGTTTAGTTCCAGCAAATATATGTTTGGTTCAGTTTCGTCCCCATAAAAAATTAAAGTTTGTTTTGCATTTGTGCAAATATACGTTTTATCCAGTTTAATCCATGTAAAAAAATTGTTTTTCATCACTGTAAATATACATTTTATCCAGTTTGGTCCCTATAATATGTAAAACATTTTATTTTAGTCCCTCTAATATGAGCAGCAAGAAGGACTAAAATTAAATATTTTACATATTGTAGGGGCTAAACTAGATCAAACATATATTTGCAGAGACAGAAAACAAAATTTTATTTTTATAGGGATTAATCTGAATAAAACGTATATTTGCAAGGACGATAAACAAAATTTTATTTTACATGGACCAAACTAGATCAAACATATATTTGTAGGGACTAAATACATATTTAAACCTAGGATATCACTTTTTATAAAAATAATCATTTTTAGAGGTTTTCCATCTATTTGTTACAACTTTTTAAAAAATGAGAATATAAAAATAGTTTCAAATGAGAATTTGTTTTGAGTAGCTTCTCATAAAAATCATTTTTTGAAGAGTGATTTTTTTAAAATAAGTGATTTTCAGTATGTTACACAAACACAAAACAATTCTCATTTTCTTAAAAAATTCTAAAAATTAATTTCTAAATTATTTAACAACAAATCACTTATTTTTTAATCCAAAATAACAACCCTTATTGTAATGCATAAATTAATTAAGGCTTAATTACAATTTTGATTCCCCTATTATGACCAACTCACGATTTTAGTCACCCAACTTTTTTTCCACGATTTTAGTCCCCCTATTTTTCCAATTTCTAAAATCAAAGTCCCCCTCCTAATTTAGTCAAAATTGAATATGATGTGGTGGTGTTCAATTAACTGATGTGGCAAGCCACATTGGAATGACACGTGACCTTTTTATTTTTAAAATATTATTTTAATCTGTTAACTAAATAAAATATTTTTAGTCCAATTATTATTATTGTTTTTAAAAAATATCATCAGCTTCAACTCGTCAAATCCTTAAATTTTTCTCTCGCAGATTCACCTCTGCTTGTTTTGCTACTGATGATATTTTTTGGATGAACTAGGGTGAGGAACAAAGAAGATGCAAGATACAGAACGTGTTTAATTTCCCAATTTAAATTAAACAAAAATAATAATAAGTTTTAATTAAAATTCCATCATGGCAGTATATGTTGGTAGGAGTGTTCAAAACCGAACAAAATCAATAGGAGAACCGCAAACCAAACCAAATCGAAAACCGCAAAAAACCGATTTCTAGCGGTTTTGTTCGGTTTTTTTTTCACTGAACCGAGCGGTTCGGTTCGGTTCTCGGTTCTCATTTCAGAAACCGAACCGAACCAAACCAAACCGCTAAAATCCTATTTATTATTTGCATTTTTTTTTAATATACTAGGCACCAGCCCATCTCTCACTCACGCAGCCCATCCCCCATCTCTCACTCACGCAGCCCATCCCCCCATCTCACAGAAACCCTATCTGATAGATCTCACTCACTCTCTCAACGCAGCCATCACGCACAGGCAGAACCCGTTACTGATCTCTCTCTCAACCCGTTACTGGAGGTGGTTTCAGAGGTGGACGTGATGGCGGATTTTGCGGCCGAGGTGGTGGTGGTGGTCGTTTCGGTGGCGGACGCAGCTGCGGAGGTTTTCGTGATGAAGGACCCCCCATCGAAGTTGTTGGTATGTTTACTCTTCCATTTTCGAAATATTTCGAGTTTTATAATTTCTGTTGGAGTTTTCATAAACAACCCTTGAAGGTTGGAAAAGTCTCTGGTTCGTGATGAAGTGAATTCGTTTGGTGAATTTATAAGCAGATAATGCAACTTTAATGTTGGGTTCTTCAATTTTTCAATTTTCAATTTTTTGTTTTATTCTTTTAGAGGAAGCAAGTAAATGGTGTGTTTTATCCTTAATGTTGGGTTCTTTGATTTGATGTATGCAGAGGTCTCAACGTTCATGCATGCGTGTGAAGGAAATGCTGTGACAAAACTTACTAATGAGAAAATTCCTTTCTTTAATGCTCCTATATATCTACAAAACATGACTCAGATTGGGAAAGTAGATGAAATTTTTGGCCCCATCAATGAGTCTGTGAGTTTCTATTACTTTTGTATTTTAACATGTTCGTTGGTTGCTTATTTTTTGTGTTTCTTGTGAGGCTAGTTTGTGATTTGATCCTTTGCTTGCTTTTGAAATGCAGCTCTTTTCAATTAAAATGATGGAAGGGATTGTTGCTACTTCGTATTCATCTGGTGACAAGTTTTACCTTGATCCAAGGAAACTCTTGCCTCTTGCAAGATTTCTTCCACAACCAAAGTATGTTCTCTTTGAATCTAGTTGCCCCAAAATCTAACCTGTCTAAATGTTGTATAGTTAGTTTTCTCCACAGTTGTTAATAGGAGCAAGGTTGAAAAGCTTAACAATAATTATTGGTTTTTGACACTTAAACTATAGGTTGATTGCTAACATCAGTCTATTACATATACAGCAACTCTTTTGTTAGATTTTATTACTTTATCATTTGTTGATTTTAGTTACTGATTTACTTTGTAGGACACTTGTTGGAGTAGTGGATAATGCCTTTGGAGACTTGCTGGAGATTGAAATTATGTTTGAATTATGTTTGCTGGAGAGTGGAATTATGTTTGTATTATGTTGGAGACTTGCTGGAGTAGGTGCTGTTTGTTATTTATATGCTTCACTTTTTATGATTAACTCCTTCTTAATCTTTACTTGTATTAATGTGGATGAATTGCCAGGAAATATATGCACATATTTGAATGTTGGTTGAATTTTATTTGTTAGCAGAATTTGCTCTTTTATAAATCATGTTTTGTCTCGTCAAAAACCGAACCAATCCAAACCACTTTGGTTTGGTTTTTTTTTTGAAGCCAACCGAACCAAACCAAACCGCATCTATTTTTACCTCGCGGTTCGGTGCACTTTTTTGCTCAAAACCGAACCAAACCGCACCGCGAACACCCCTATATGTTGGAACGCCGCATAGGATTAATGAGTGCCAACTCAACCAAATGTTTGACCATATTAAGGGGGACTTTGATTTTAGAAATTCGAAAAATTTGGGGACCAAAATCGTGAAAAAAAAAAGCTGGGGACTAAAATCGTGAGTTGGTCATAATAGGATGACCAAAACTGTAATTAAGCCATTAAGTAATTATTAATTGATTTAGAATAATAAAAATGACTTCGCAATATCGGAATGTGTGCAGAGCGAATTGGTAAAAGGACGTAAATATAAGATATTTTCGAGATTTTTCCTTGTCCCCTTTTATAGGATTTGTTTCAAATTTTCAAACTGCATTAATTATTTATTTACCAACAAACCCATAATTTTGTTACACGTTTTTCTACACCATGTAATATTAAATACTATAATAGAAACATAAATCAATTCTCTCTTGAAGGGTAAACCTGTAAATAATATCAATAGTCAACAAATTTAAAACTATTACTACATTTCTTAAGTAATTCACGTGATTTGGTCATCGAGGTCTGATATTTAGAGACAAAAGGAGTTGCTAAGTGTGAATATATGCATTGACAGGAATAATTTTGTTTCGATGATTGACAAAAAAAGTTTCAAAAGGTCAAAGATGCAAAAAGCAAAAAATGAGATCAAGGTTTCAAGTCAAGAGTTGTTTGGTTTATTATTTGTATGGTATGTCTTAGAATATTTGTGTTAGTAGAAATAAAACTCTCTAAAATAAAATAAATCACACACTCACATTATTTTTCATAAAAATATGTTTTGCATGAAATATTTTTAAAACAATTAAATATTTATTAGAATTAATCAATTATGTGGAAGGATTATTTTTTTCATAATTATATTTGTTCACATAATTAATTGGGCTGTATTTCAAAAGTGGTTCACGTAATTATTATTATTTTTTTGCCATAAACCAATTCTCATGCTTTATTGTAATCCATGGTTTTGAAGATTGAAAACAATTGACTACATAGCTATGGCATATCTATTCTCCAACGGGCCAAATTTTAATTCCTTTTGAAATCAACACATATTGCATATACTTGCGTTCCAACGGACTAATTTGAGTAGGGTTTTTTTTTTTGTACCCCCATCACCTTCCTATCTACCCCCATCGACCCTGCGAAAAGACGCAATTGCCCTTCACAAAAATTAAAAATCCCAAACGTATCCTGATTTCAATTTTTTTTTTGGAAATCGGATTTAGGTAAATCCGATTTCCACTAAAAATTTTAAAAAATTTAAATCGGATTTAGGTAAATCCGATTTTCACTAAAAATTTTAAAAAATTAAAATCGGATTTATTTAAGATGGGGTAGATCCGCTTTGAAAAATAACAAATCGGATTTACCTTAAGTGGGGGTAAATCCGATTTGTTATTTTTAAAAGCGGATCTATAAGGTAAATCCGCTTTTAAAAATAACCAAAGCGGATTTACCTTATGTGGGGGTAAATCCGCTTTGTTAACCTAACTAATAAGTAAATAAATCAGTTAAAATTTTAGATACAAATTTCGACCGTCTTTTGGTTCTGTTTAGTGTGTAGTTCGTTAACACGTGACGATATTGTACGTCGGGAGAATAATTTAGGCTAAAAAATCAGTTTTCGGGCAACCTACTCAAATTCTAATGAAACCACATTCTTTAAATCCGAAAAATATCAAGGATCAATACTCCTAAAGAAGGGACTTCTTTCAGGACTGGGGACCTCAAAATCCCAAATTCCATCGTTTACTATTTTTTATTAATTTTTTTAATTTTTCATAATCTCCAAAAAATCTGAAAAAATTTGCATAACCTTATTTTGGTTTTATTAGATTTTTAGTGGTGTTTTTATAATTTTTGGATTAGTTTTGGCTGTTTAACGGATTTTTAGTAGCATTTTATAACCTTTTTTAAAAAATTAAATAAAAAACAAATTTTTTTAATAACAAAATCGGATTTACCTTAGGTGGGATAAATCCGATTTTCTTTTTTTTAGGGAAATCGGATTTACCTTAGGTGGGATAAATCCGATTTTCTCTTTTTTTAGGGAAATCGGATTTATGTGCCCATCAGGTAAATCCGATTTCCAAAATAACAAAGCGGATTTACCTTCAGCTAAGGTAAATCCGCTTTGTTATTTTTGAAATCGGATTTACCCCCATCTGAGGTAAATCCGACTTTAAAAATAACAAAGCGGATTTACCTTAGATGAAGGTAAATCCGAGCGAATTGCAAGTTGGGCAGGGGTATTTTCGGGTTTTAGCAATTTGATGGGGGTAGATGGGAGTTGATGGGGGTAAAAAAAAAAAGCCCATTTGAGTATCGTTTGCAATCATTTCATAATATATGGCAATCTCTAATTTATTGATCCTTGATCATTGTTGTTACCGTTGGAGTGTAAATGGTCCAAATTATTTTATTTAATTATGTAACAAGATAAATGATCAAAAAATTGCCAAAATCTTACCTATTATTTCCGTTAATGTGTTAATCATCTAAACTATTATTTCCATTAATGATTAAAAAAACTATTTGTTTCCATTACATCATCTTTCCCTCCCGCGCTCTGAACCCCAACTCCTCTCTCGCTCACTCTCGTTCTCCTCCATCCCTTTCTCCCGCCTTTTCATCGCGCTTTCTCTTACTCTCTCATCCGTCGTTAGCTGACCTAACTTCAAAACATAGGATTGCAAGGTTTGCAACGAATTCCTCTTCTCTTTTCAATTCTCTTGATTTTCGTCTTTCTATTCATCTTCCTCCTTAAGTTTTCTTTGTTGGTTTGCCTTGTTTGATCGAATAATTATTGATGGAAAGTTATTTTGGTTGTTTTTTAGGGCTTGATTTCATATTTTGGGGATTATGCAGTTACAAAGCCTACTTTATCGATCTATTTGTGAGAGCAACAAAAGCACCGGCTATCAAATGTATGAAAAGGTAATGATTCTGTACTTCACCAGCTATTATTTTTTCCCTCTGCATTCCCTTGTTAGGAGGATTCCTGATTTATCTCTTGATTTCTTTTTATCAATAAAACTAGTATTTTACCCGTGCATACGCACGGGTGATACTGTATGGTTGGTGTACTGCATTGAACTCACAATAGTAATAAAATTATAAAGAATTTAAGGAGATTGACAATATAAAGAATTTGTAATTTGGATGATATTCATAAGTTCGGAACAATGTCCAAAATGTATGATTTGAAAATCAAAGTGGAAAGAGATTGGTATGTCATATAACATACAAATGCAAAGTAAATTGAGTGGAAGTAATTAAAGGAGATTGACAATCAGCATTATATTGTTCCATAATAATGTATTTGGACACTAGAATACAAAAAAGCTGCTTCCACTTCAACTTGAGAAGACATATGTAAGTAGTTATTGAGTGTCACAAAAACCTGATTGACATAGTAAGAAAAGTTATTATCCCTTGATTGAAATAAAAAATTGAACACAAATGAAAACGAAATAGAGTTGGAAAAGATAATTGAACTAATAATGTTGGTAGAAAGATTTAAATAGTAACATATATTCAACAAAAATAGATGTAAAATATAGATGACACTTACAATCGCTAGATGTTTTGAAAAATCTCTTTAAAGACGACATTGGTAGTAGTCTTCAATGGTTTTCCTTGATTGTCATGTATCAAAATCTTTAACCCATCTTTACTTTGAACTCTTGAAATTGCTACATACAAATTATAATTATAATTTACTCTTCTCTTTTCAATTCTCTTGATTTTCGTCTTTCTATTCATCTTCCTCCTTAAGTTTTCTTTGTTGGTTTGCCTTGTTTGATCGGATTATTATTGATGGGAAGTTATTTTGGTTGTTTTTTTAGGGCTTGATTTCATATTTTGGGGATTTTGCAGTTACAAAGCCTACTCAATCGATCTATTTGTGAGAGCAACAAAAGCACCAGCTATCAAATGTATGAAAAGGTAATGACTCTGTACTTCACCAGCTATTATTTTTTCCCTCTGCATTGCCTTGTTAGGAGGATTCCTGATTTATCTCTTGATTTCTTTTTATCAATAAAATAATAGCAGCTTAGGAAGAAATAATAAGATACAAGTCAAGTAGATAGACTTGGGGACCGTTTGGATTAGCTTATTTTTGAGCTTATGAAAAATAACTTATGGAGATAAATGAGTTTTCATGTTAATTCATAAGTTCTTACTAACAAAAGTTATATCTCCGTAACTTGTTTTTCCATAAACTACATTGACAAGCTTATGAATAATACATAAAAGCTTATTTATTTGCATAAGTTGTTTTTCATAAGCTCAAAATAACTCTATCCAAACGGGCCCTAAAGTTCAATTGTAGAAAGTCTTCTCAATTGTAATTGACCGTGTACAGTTAGCATTCGGTTACTATAACTGATTGAACTAGCTATGCTTGTAACAGGTTCACTTTTGGTGAAATCATTTCTAGATCAATCTGAGCAAACTACACCCACAACACAGCAAAAGCACGACTGGAAGCGAAGCAAAGCGAATAATTGAAGTCAAGCAAATACAGCTCAAGCAGAGCCTGCGTCTTCAGCATCACTGAAGCATGGCTGAAGAGGTCACAGTGCTTTTGTCAGATGCTATAAACAGACTATCTGATCTCCTTCACATAGAGGTCGAACTGCTTTCCGTGGATGGTAGGCTGATAGGAACCAACTAGTAGATTGAACGAAAAGGATGATTACAATGTATCCCTAGAGTATTCGAGAGACTCTAGAACTCTCCATAGTGCCATAAGGCCCAATTCTTTACAAATGATTACCCGCTTTCCTCCCTACTCCCTCTTCTCTATATGTAGGCTATATGCCTTAATGGTATTCACTAACTAACCATTCAACCAATTAACTAACTAACTCAACCTAATTAACAAATTGTAACTAACTAGCTAATTAAGTCCTAAGCCCATAACAACCATACGGCTTAGTCCTATCAATACTCCCCCCCGGACATTCACCTTGTCCTCAAGGTGACTAATAAAGGGAAAATTACAACAAGTATACAACAAATCCAAAAGAAAAAATCATTATTGACAACAAAAATATTCCCAAAGAATTTGTTCCGAGCTGCCAATCCTCCTCAACCCCCTTAATATGGAATAGGCCTAAAAGGTAGCACTTGAGGATAATCTTCAAATAACCCTCCTTGAAGTTGTCTTGAATTTGTACTGTCCAACACTTTATCAACGCATCACTTTTGTTGCTTTAAACCTCATCCTTGTAAAAGATAGGTGAAACTGATAATTCCCTCCACTTGTAGAATGAACAACCTAAGGAAATGATATCTTCCACGCATTTACTGCGAGCCTCAAATCGTCTATCCCTTGGATTAGTCAAATCCACCATCACTTCATGCAATGAATCGAACCCAAAACACATATGACATCTTGGGCCAATGTGAAATCCATCATGGGAATTCCCACGTGTCACCAGCAACGCATGATGGATACCAATTTCATCCAGACTTATCCCAACATGCACTTTAATTTGAACCCATCCAGTAATTTTACTTCTCGAATACATTCCAAGTGCTTCGCAAGAGTTGGGATCCTTGTTGCAAGTAACACCCTTAAGACCCTCACTTGATAACAACAGAGGCATGGAAGTATGCCTTAGAGTAGGAAGATTTGCACTTGAGCCCCACTGTGTACTTATTAATAGGATTACAAGCTCACTTGAAGGTATGTCTACTACTGCCACATGTGTGATAACCAGCCACATGTCACAAACCTTTGTTATACCCTTTATTGAAAGCATGACTAACCTGTGAACGTCAACGTAGACTTGGACTATTGTTACATTTGATAGACAACCTTCCACTATAACACCCAATATGTGGAATACCCATTCAATCCCTTGCTTTACTTTCACTTGAGAAACGGTCAGAATTATAAAGAGAGAGTTTATCTCCGTGGACAAAACTCGCTTCAGAACAAGAGGAACCACTTCCACTACACGTTGTCCTTCAGCCCCAACAACTTCCTCGTGAATTCTGAAATGCAGTTTCAGCAGTTTCCCAACAACAACATTTACCAATCTAACCCCACCGTGCACCTTGCGCGTTTCCTCCTTCCCCAACGTTGACAACCGCAAACCCTGGAGATTCTGTGTGGCCATGACAGCAGCGGCGGTGGTTGGCGAATTGCTCCGGGCGACAACGACGAGCCCCTTTTCTCTCCCCTCCCTACTCATTTTCACGCACCCCTCTTCGTCAATGGAGGCGTTTCGATCTGGAGGCTCGGATGGCGGTGATAACCATGGAAGATCGGCGCCAGGAAAAATACGCATGAAGGAGGGCGAGGGAGCGCGACCTCCTTGCGCCTTCGCGTCGTCGAGTTTCAGAGGGATTCCGGTCGGGTCACGTAAACGAATTTCTGGACTTTTCATTTTGACCTTACCCAAAGTATTTTGGGCCTGGCCCATTAAGATTGAAATGGAGCCCAACACAAAATTTCGCACAGGACCCAATTCGCAGCACATGGTCCACGACGACATTCTCGCACCCTTCTTTTGTGCCAGAGGAAACGTTTGCCGGTTTGGCCTTTCCCCGACGGTTGTGACAGCGTCCGGTGGCTTGGACGTGGACGGTGGTGGCCAAGAAACTCTAACCTTCAATCTTTTCTTTTTGTCTGTTTCTTTGTTCCCTTCTTCGGCAACATTCTGGTCCGGTGGTTCCGGCGGCGGTGGTGGCTCCTTCCCCACTCTTTGCTTTCTTTCTCTCCGCATCGTTCTTGAAGTTGTGCAAAAAACTTCGCTCACACGAGCACCGGTCACCGGCGACGAACCAGGAGGTTCTGGTGGTGACGGTTCAGCCTTGGTTCGTTCTGTTATGACAAGCTGTTTCGGCTCCGATAGTACCAACGATGGCCCAAGACCCGTTGACACTCTCATGGACTCCGAACTAGCCATTTTATCACTGTAATCAACCATCATCTATAAATAGAGTTGCACCACACCAAAAGTTTCAACACACCGAAAGGAGAGGACAGAATGTAAAAATATTTAAAGAGGGGGAAGTGACCAAAATTTAAAAGGTTTAGATGTACCACGAAATTTACATAAGCAAATTGACCGGAAGTAAAAATGTGGCGACGGTAGCCCTAGACCACCACATCACCGTCTTACACCACATCACCATATCTCTTCCATGTTTTTTCAACAAAACTCAAAAAAAATTCGAATATTTTTTACAAATTACTCACAAGTTGATCAATTTTTCTATCACATGGATCACTCACCAACATACAGCGATAAAACACATTATCACTGCTCTTTTGGTATCAAATTTGAGCATTTTGAAGTAGAATAATGTAAGTATATTTTTACACAATATTATACTATTATTTACTAGGTTATACCTAATTTAGTCCCTGACTTTTCAAAAATGTTCAATCTGGTCCCTGACGTTTTGCATATGTCAATTTAGTCCCCAATATTTACAAAAGTGTGTCAATTTAATCATTCTGTCAATCATGATGGTTAGTTACAGAGCTGAACTGGCAGTTAAGTGCTAATTAATGTGGCAAATGTCAGGGACCAAATTGACACACCAAAAAAATAATAAAAAATTTCACGTCAGCATGCCATGTCATTCAAATGTTGGGGACCAAATTGATACTAAGTTATGTAAGTCAGGGACCTAATTGATATTTAGTAATAAAAATCAAGGACCAAAGTGCTACTATATTATTTAGTCATAATGATATTGTTTCAATATTATACCCTGTTTATTGTTCTATTTCTACATTCAACTCTGCATATATTACATTAAAACTAACTTCAAATTGAGTACCATACAATCCATAATAATGTGCATTACATAAACTTTCAACATAAACAACACGAAGTGCAATTACATAAATTCGTTCCGTGAAAAAATAAATCCAAAAATCTAAACCATAATGCATAATTAACGGTTATGTGAAACACTATCCAAAAAACCAAACCATAAAGTGCAAAATAATATAACGACTCCACACTATCAGGGTTGCATTGGACACATCTGGTGAAGTCGTGGTGTTGGAATGAATCGCATCAATGATATTTCTGGAGTTGGCATCATGTATGATGATGGCGGCGGCGACGGTGGTGGTGGTGGTGGGACCATGAATGATGGTGGTTGGTTAGGAGGCCTTGCCGAATTAATTAGAGTTGGTCCCCTAATTGGAACAACCTTCATCTTCAATGTGTCAGGGTTGAATGTAGAAATTGAACCATAAACAAAGTTTAATATTGAAACAATATCATATATGACTAAAAAAAAAGTAGCACTTTGGTCCTTGATTTTTTCAAATATATATTGAAAAACCAGGGACTAAATTGGGTATAACCTCTATTATTTACTATCATGTTAATACTTCCCTTTTATTGTTCTAACATTTTTTCTTTTTAATAGGTTGAAGCAAAGTTCCCTTTCTTCCTCTCAAACCAAAATAACAGAGAGTTTCCCTTTGTTGTTGTTCTGTACCGTACCTCTAGACCGGTATCCGATTTTTGACACCAAGTCTGATCCGACGTAGTTGGTAGTTAATGGTCTTGATCGACCGAGCTCCGTATCCGAGGCAGAGTTTCGATCTGGGGCAGAGGTCTGATCTGGGACGTGCCGAGCTCCATATCTGATCCAGGGCAGGTGGTACATGCGAGGACACTCCGACGCTCAGGTCAGCTAGAGAGCTGATTAGAGGTAAACAGTAGGAAAGAGTGTGTCCCTTTGGCATTGTATCAATGCTTAATTATAGGTTTTGGAATCCAATGGGAACCATTGGATCTAGGTCTTTAATCTCCACCATTGATTGATGGATCTACATTTGGTGTTGGGCCTTAGTGATAAAGGCCCAATCCGTAACAGTTGCCCCCCAAGTCGGGTTGCCTTGGGGCGAGCTAGACTTGATGCCTTATCCGGGTTTCGTGAGAGTTTTTGAATTTGAGGATGGACCTTCGTGGCGACCTTCTTCAAGACCTGGGCTTATACCATTGAAGGTGTCTGCCCCCAGCCCCAGAGTGCTCTAGATTTGGGTCTTGAAATTGCGATCTTTTCCGAGCGATCTTTTCCTAGGCCGGGCTTGTACCTGCGAAGGTTTATGCCCCCAGCCTCAGAGTATCCGTGAATGATATGACCACCGAGTGACTCGAGGTGTCAGTTCAAAGTCGCCTTTAGGGCAGTTTACCGGGACACGGCCCAGATCGAACTCGCCCTTCAGGGTAATGGCAACCTCGGCCATTTAAAACGTAACCACCTAAGAGACTCGAGGTGTCAGTTTAGAGTCGCCTTCAGGTCAGTTTACCGGGACTCGGCCCAGAATGAACTCCCCCTTCAGGGTAATGGCAACCTCGGCCATTTAAAACGTGACCACCTGAGAGACTCGAGGTGTCAGTTTAGAGTCGCCCTCAGGGCAGTTTACCGGGACACGGCCTAGATCGAACTCGCCCTTCAGGGTAATGGCAACCTCGGCCATTTAAAACGTGACCACCTGAGAGACTCGAGGTGTCAGTTTAGAGTCGCCCTCAGGGCAGTATTCTTCCGGGCCGGGCTTACACCTCGGTGGGTGTCTTCCCCCAGCCTCAGAGCGTCCGAGATACGGGTCTTGTCAAAGATCTTCGAGGCCGGGCTTATACCAGCGAGGGTGTTCGCCATCAGCCTCGGTCATGTTAAAACGCGACCACCTGAGGGACTCGAGGTGTCAGTTAATGTCGCCTCGAAGAGGAGGAAACCAGAGACGAGCTGGGCTGAGGGGAACCCTCTGGACAGCAGGAATCATCCCGAGCCTTTAGCGATGTCGAGCTCGGTGTCTCGGGTTCCGGTTTTAGCGTGGAACTTTAAGATGATCGTTCGACCGGTTCCAAATCCTTCCCTTCATCCTCGGAACTCACTATTACTTAGCAATCAGTGCGAGGAAAATCGTAGCCGATCTATATATATTAGATGGTTTGAACATTTACAAAGTCGGATTACATCACGCCCATAGGCTCATTCCGAGACCTGGGTGACACGTAACCTTCCTGCGATAATCCCTTCTTCATGATCGATATACTTCTGAGATCGATATATTTTAAAATTTGACACATTTCATTCTCTTTTGAGTCACCTATGCATTTTTGTTTTCACCTTTTCCATTTACATGCATGTCTTACTCTCAATGTGACACTTACACTATTAATTTGCTTAATCATACCATTTATATGCATGTCTTACCCTCAATGTGACACCTACATTATATAAAACATGTCTTGCTATGAGTTTGCCACCTATTGATATGATATTAGACTAAGTGTAAACAAAATAATCAATCATCATCTATAAATAGAGTTGCACCACACCAAAAGTTTCAACACACCGAAAGGAGAGGACAGAATGTAAAAATATTTAAAGAGGGGGAAGTGACCAAAATATGGCGTTGGGAACAAGTTTGTGTGCTAGCACCGCTTACCATCCTCAGACAGACGGACAGACTGAGAGAACAATTCAGACATTGGAGGATATGTTGAGAGCATGTGTACTTGACAGTGGAGGCCGATGGGAGGATCATCTTCCATTGGTAGAATTTTCGTACAACAACAGTTACCATTCTAGTATCGGAATGGCACCATACGAGGCATTGTATGGGAGGAAATGTGGGACGCCATTGTGTTGGTGGGATGTAGGTGAGCAGAGATTGTTGGGACCGGATTTAGTCTCTGAGACTACGGAGAAGATCCGACAGATCAGAGAGAGGATGAAGACCGCTCAGAGTCGGCAAAAGAGTTACGCCGATAAAAGAAGAAGGCCTCTAGAGTTTGAGGAAGGAGATCATGTGTTTTTGAGGCTATCTCCAACCATTGGTACCGGTATTGCATTGCGAGATAAGAAGCTCAGTCCTCGATATATTGGACCCTTCCAAATTATCGAGCGAGTTGGGCCAGTAGCATATCGCATTGCATTACCTCCAGCATTGTCTAGATTGCATGATGTGTTTCATGTATCACAGTTAAGGAAGTACATTCCCGATCCGAGTCAACCGTTGAGTTATGAGACGATTGATATCCGACCGGATTTGTCTTATCAGGCCACCCCAATCAGAATCATCGAACGTGGAGAGAAAGCGCTCCGAACGAGATCAATTCCTATTGTCAAAGTGCTTTGGGACGGTGCTTCACCCGACGAAGCGACATGGGAAGTAGAGGAGAACATGCGGGTGAAATATCCCCATCTTTTCGATTGAGGTACTGTTGTACCCCGAAAAATCCCGTTTAGGGTTCTTCAATGTACAACGTAGAAAATTGTGAAGCCGCCACCAATATTTTAGTTTTTAGACCAAAACATTAGAAAAAAGTCTTTTACAAAAAGGCGGGTGGTCTTTTGAGAAATAGAGATATGGGTTCGGGGGTCGGTTAGGAATGGGGAAGGTATTAGCACTCCATTCCTCCTTTCTACTGAAAGGGAACCTCTAATTAAATTGTGTGGTTTTAAATGTTTGATTTGAAGAACACCTAGATTTACCTATTTTATTCTTATTTGAAGATGGATGGGAAATTAATGGAAAAACTTATGTAAAGAGGGGAAAAAAGAGAGTTTTTTAGAAAAGAGCTCGACGGGGGTAACGACCCGCTCCTACGTATCTCCTGGTACAATGGAGAACTCAGAGCTACGTAGTTCTGCCTTGGTTTTTGTTTTTTAACTTTTTAGGTGAGTTTTCGAAATAGGACGAGTACTAGCGAGTGACTAAACTAGCTAAGGCTATGGGTAATCACCGCTAAGTACTCAAAAGGAGTCGCTACCGCTAGTCAAACGAACTAAGGTTCTGGGTGACCGTTGGTAACAACTTGTTTTTATTCTCTTTTTGAAAGCTTTTTTGAAAAGGATTGATTTGTTTGATGACCAAACTAGCAAAGGCTATGGGTGGTCATCACTTATTGTTCTTTTTGGAGAAAGGACATCGATGTCAATAGCTAGACGAACTACGGTTCTGATTAGCTACTAACGACAATGGGTTTGAAAACATTTTTTTGTTTGTTTTGAAAATGGAGGTTTTTTATTGTTGTGAAAGTGAAGATTTTTTTTGATGTGCTTGACGAGAACAAGTCTCGCTCCTACGTATCCCAAGTGGGAATCAAAGCAACGTAGTTCTTGGAGCGAGAAAAAGAAGCCTTGAAGAAGGTGTTTGAAAAAGGAAGGAACTTTCATGATCAAACTAGCTAAGGCTATGGGTGATCCTTACTAGTTCACATGGCTTTTGAAAAAGGGAGAGCTTTCATGATCAAACTAGCTAAGGCTATGGGTGATCATTACTTGCTCACATTGTTTTTATGAGTTTGAAATTGATTGAGCGCAAATGCAAAAAACTGTTTTTAATTATGAATGCAAAGGTTTTTGAAAATTGAAGTTGTTACTAATGAGTGACAAACTTGTTTTTGAACTTGAGTGCTAAAAGTTTTGAAACTGTAGATGTTACTAACGAGTAACAAATTGTCTTTCACATACAACATGGTTTTGAGGTTTGAAGTGTTACTATCGAGCAGCAATAAGTCTATGACTTTACAAAGTCTTTGCGAAAATCAAAACAACCAAGTTGTGAACACTAATTCAACACTTTCAAGCGCAACGAGCACACAAGTAATGAATGCAAAGCATGTAAGTAAATGATGCAAGTAGTTGAATCACTTTCAAGTAATCTTCAACACTTGGGGCATGCACTAGGCATTAGTGTTGAATCACATTACTAAATCATCAACAAGAGACAAGCAATTAACTATGCAAATGAAACACAAAGGGATTGATTCACTTTGGGTGATCTCCCCTACTTGGGATATGCACTAGGCATAAGTATTTGGATCACATCACCCAATCATCAACAAGAAACAAGTAATTAACTATGCAAATGAAACACAAAGGGATTGATTCACTTTGGGTGATCTCCCCTACTTGGGATATGCACTAGGCATAAGTATTTGGATCACATCACCCAATCATCAACAAGAAACAAGTAATTAACTATGCAAATGAAACACAAAGGGATTGATTCACTTTGGGTGATCTCCCCTACTTGGGATATGCACTAGGCATAAGTATTTGGATCATATCACCCAATCATCAACAAGAGGTAAGTGATTAAACATGATGTGATATGCAAATAGTGAAACAAGTGTAAAGGCAAGTGAAAATATTTTAATGAGAGGTGAAAGGTAAATGGTAAAAAGTGAATGGTAAAATCTTTTTGTATTTTTGAGTAAAGAGTTAATGAATGAGGTAAAAACTTGTGGTAAGAAGTGAAAAGTAAGAATGAAAATGTTTTTAACTTTTTGGTAATTTTTTTAAGTGAATAGTAAAGTATATTGGTAAATGGTTAAAAAAAACACATTTACACAAAATTATTTGCACACACCAAATCAATAAAGCAAATTGCAACAAAAGCTAGGTCATAAAAAGTGGCCTTGGCCGAATGCTTGCAAGCAATATTCACCAACAAATTTCATGCCAAACATGACATAAATTGATGCATAAAAATGACATCAAATACAAACATAACATAGCACATGAGATTATAAGATAAAGATCAAGTATCACATACATTTATTCACACAAAAAAAATTAAGGAAATGAAACAAACATCAAAACCTTAATTTCTACAAGTTGAACCCGAAGCTACATATACTTGAAATCCCACCATTATTCACATTTTGGACATGAAATGAACTAGAAGAAACAAGATCCCTAAGATCTAACATGAGGCCGAAGCCAAATCAAAGAGAGAAGAGCATTTTATTCATGAAACAAAGATGCAAAGATGATGATATGCAAAGATCACATAACACAAATTATTCAAAAGGGGTGAGATACCAAATCTCCCCCAACAGCCCCCTAATCTACATTTTTGATGAATATGCAAAAGAGATAAGTCTCTTTGATGCAAAAAGTTTATGAATGCAAAGGATTCTAAGAGTTTACCTAGAGCCTTCACTAAACTATGCGAAAATGGAGAGCTAGTGAACCAATCAACCAAATCTTCAAAAGAACACCAACCAAGCCCTTGAAAACCTTCAAAATCCTAAGCTCTTGAGGGTATGAATCTGAACTTGAAGATGGTAGGAAGAAGATATGCGAAATGGGAGTGGATTGGAAGTGATTTGGTGAAGAAAAATCAAAGGAACAATGGGTGGATGATGGTGAGTATGCTCACGATTTTGGAGGCCCTTTTGAGAGAGTGTGCTAGGGTTTTTTGAGGAGTGAATGATCAGCCAAAAGGTCCTTGTGAGCTGAGCACAAAATGGTATTTATAGAGGCCACTCAAAGTTGAGGGTAACTATGTCACTCCATCTCACTTGTGCTCTAGGATTAGAGTTTTATTTGGGATCAATGGTTAGGATCAATTGTCACAAGGATTGAGGGTAATTAGAAAGCACAAAGTGAGGAGAGAGAGGGCTGAGGGGTGTAGCTTAAGGAGGTGGGTGAAGGATAAGTTTAATTACAAAAATGTATTTTCTCATGAAGCATATTACAAGAGTGCCATTTTAATTCAAATGAAGGGTGAGGATTGCATTTACAATTCAAATGAAAGGCTATGATCAAAACATGATTATCAAGCAATAAAATAAATCAAAATTTGGGTGGATATGGAGCTGATATGCGCAGGTTATGGCCTTGGTGTGCAAGTTGTCAATTGTACAACTTGTACTATTGTGTGATCATTCCATTTCCAACCCATTTTTGATTATTCTTTTTCAAGTAAATCCACAATATTATGCCAAATTGGGTCATATCCTATGATCAATCATTGGGTTCAGAAATGAATGCTACCATCATCCCAAAATTGATTTGGGTGCCCCACTTTGAAGATGCTTGAAGAATATTCCATTGTTGACTTTACGGTTTTGACTTTTTCTTTCTTTTACATAAATCAACAATGTATTTACCAAAAATATGTATGATCAAGCACATCTCACCTCAAGTGATTCCTTATATATCCCTGTGATTTTTTGATGAAAAAATGAATTTTTTTGGTGAAATGACCAAAATGCCCTTTTGATCATTAGAACCCTAATCCTTGTTCAAAATGCATTTTCTTTTCAAGAATTACTTCAAAACTCTAAAATTGCCCTAAAATCTAAAATGTATGCAAGAAATGATTTTTTTGCTGAGAAATGTCTCATTTTTCGAAAATGACCAAAATGCCCTTGGTCTTGAAAAACTCTGAAAATGCTATAAAAGGCAATGCAATGCATCCCTAATCCTAAGATGACTTTCAAAACTTTGAAATGCATGAATGATGGTCTTCATGACATTATGAATGAATGCTAAACCTTAACTTACTTATTTTTGTTTGAAAATTAGGGTTTCGACCTAGGCGGACAAAATTAGGGTATGACAGCTGCCCCTCTTTATTTGGATTTTGACAAGGAATATGAATTGGCCGAAACATATTCCGAGGCAAAATAGAAATAAAGAATTCAGAAATTATACTGATTTTGTCTGCTTGGGAAAACCCGAATTTTCTCTCTTTTTTTTTTACTTAAATGAAATGCCCGCCCTCAAAAGGCAGGAAATAAAGCTATAAAGAAAGCAGTAAAGAAAGTAACCTGGATGGACACTTGGGTCCTGAAGGGATGCTTGGATCCTGAATGAACACTGGGGTTTTGAAGGGACGCTGGGGTCCTGAATTCGGAGGTTGCCTAAAAACCTTCTAACGGACTCTTGTTGAGTCCGAGCTTAGGGGTGGCCTTCTCGAGCGGCCGATCAACATCAGGTCCGGAACTGATTTGATCAAAGGATGTCCATTATGCCTTAGGTTGACATAACTAATCCGAAGGACTTGACGAAGTCGGATGGATCCATCGCGTGCTCGTACACGATGTTGTGATCTGGATTGATGGAGTTCACTAACTCTGGGTTGATGGAGTTTACTAACTCTGGGTTGAGACTATCTAGTCTGAGGTAACTTCTATCTTGACTGGTACATGAAACGCATGCACTTGAATGCATATGAATGCAATGATTGACTTTGGTGGAATGCTTTTTCTGTTATTTCTTCGCTCTTCTGAGATACAAATTGAAAGTGTAATGCACTACTGTTTGATGCCATGAAGCGATGAATGGTATGAATGGTATGAGAATGATGAATGATATGAAGATGGTGTGTTCTTTTTATGTTCCGTTTTCTGCAATTCTTCTGTCTTTGTTTATGCTGTTTGTTTTCTTTAAGTAGCTTTCTTTTTTCTGCTTGTTTGCTTTTCTTGGTTTTTTTTTTTGACCAGCTTTCTTTTTTCTGATGATTTTGCCTGATCAGCTTTCTTTTTCTGATCATCTGCTTTTCTTTGTTTTCTTTTGCTCTTTATGAAATGGGAATATGCAAATGTAGTGCTTTGATGTTTGATGCAAAGATTGATACTTGTAATGCAAGTGTCCGATGCAATGACAGTGATTCATGTTTTGATGAATGGAATGCTCTTTGTTTTTTTTTTATTTTCTGCTCATTTCTTTCTCTTTTCATGAAATGCGGGCATGCGAATGCAATGTTTCGATGAGTGGCATGAAGAAATGAACGATAATAGAATGACGAATGACATGGGGAGCCTTTGTGTTGCCTTGCATGATACACATGTAATGCTTTGATGCAAGGACTTTGGTTCTTTCCCTTTTATGAAATGCAAACATTAATATGATGTAAATGCAATGAGATGGGATGACGTGTTTTTGCTTTTTTTTTGGCATAGGGACTTTCGGATTCTTGAGTGATCAATTCAAACGTCCTGATGACTATCTCGAATCTGTATTCGACTTACCCCCCATTTATTGAAAAGGAGATGATGTATGATACAATGATGTTGAAATATTATGGAGTGCTTGTGTTTTTGCTTTTTCTTTCTTTATGATGCAATGCTTTGATGCTTGATGGAATGATTTTTTTTCATCCGTTGTTTCTTTTTTGTTGCCTTTCATAAAATGATGATGTTGGCACGATGCAAATGAGACACTATGATGAACAAAATGGAACGCCCAAATGCATGAGGCGAAAAATACGATATGCATGATTAAACATTTTTGAGATGATGAGACGCGAGACTTTGGATGCAAAACAAAAGTGGAGGTGAATCTGGATCATTCTTTTTGAAAAAACTAGTTTTGCTTAAAACTCTGGTGTTCTCAAGGTGTTTATTTATAAACAAGCTCACTTGTTTTCTCTTCCTTCCAATGACGACTGAATCTGAGATATCGCATGACTAATTTGTGTTCTTTTTCTTTGAAGCATTGCCTAGTAAGCATGCATAGGAGTGCAAATGTCAATGAATGAGTCAGTTAACTTGGAATTGGTTTAGGGTATGGATATTTATGGCAAGTGAAGAAATGACAGACATGGTTATTGCCGAAGCTTATGAGGGATCAAGAGATACAAGATTGCCCCAATTCATGTCTTTGACGAATGAATAACTTGCCCCTGTCTAGTGGTGACGACAACTAGGGGTGTAGAAGATGATGAATTGGGAATGCTTCGGCTTTTGAAATGAAAGGTGCAAAAGAGATTTTGTCTCACCCCACAAAGTTTGATGTTGCCCCAGTCATAACAAGGACAAAGCTGCCCCAGTTAGAATAACAAGGCTTTGTTTAGGATAGTGAGTTGAGAGATTGCCCCGGTGAGTTTTTTTTTTTATGGGAATGAATGAGGTGAAGGAATGGGAATGTACTTGCCCTCACTTTGGAAGTATTGACAATTGGAGTGACATGGGATGGACATTTGAACAGACTTTCCCAAGACCAGGGTGGGTGGGTGGTGAAGAGAATGCCCCAACTTTGGGTCCGGGTGGTATTCTCAGTGCAAATCTTTGGTTCTCTACTGGTGTCTTGACTTTTGGTGTGAAAGAAGCCTCACTTGGTGATCACTAAACCTTGTTTTAATGCAGTTTGAAGCTGTTTTGGAGTGCAGGTCCCTCTTTTATTTTGTCAGCTTTCTTTTTTCTGACTGTTTGTTTTTGCTCCCTCATTTCTTTTTCCTGAGGGTTTGTTTTTTTTTCTTGATCAGCTTTCTTTTTTCTGATCGTTTTTTTTTGAGCAAACACATTGTAGACAGATAAACTTAGTTGTCCTAAGATTAAAACTTTGAGAAAACGAAAGCAACCGGTCATTGATCGGACTGGACATTTCAGGATTGTGGTGTTTCGTGGAGGAGGGGTAATTGGGCTTATCGAAGTGTTTGAGGTTGATGGGAGGATAATTTTTATTCGGCATTGATTTGACGGTTAATGGTCTATGAGGGTTAAATGGCTTGATAGGATGTTTGGAAATTTTATTCCTGGCTAAGGGTTTGTGAGGGGCGGGACGTCGAGGTCAAAGGAAAGTGTTTGCGGTTTATGGAAGGGGGGTGTATGGGAATGATGAAGTGTTTGAAGGTTTATTGAGACAAGGATCTCTTGTGTTTTGTGGCAACATGTACCAGCTCACCACTGATATTTCTTTTGCTTCTCTTGTTTTGGGGTTTTCATTTTTGAATCCCTTTTTTGATTTTCTCTTTTCTTTTTGTTTTATGATTCTTTTCCTTCTTTGACTCGGGTGAGCTGATAAAAAGTGATGCACTTTTTTTTTCTTTTTTGGATATTTGAGGTGATCCTTGTCTAGGGTGATTTTTGGATTTTGGTTTTTCTTGGCTTAAGGTGGGTAGGAAAGGGAATTTTTGGATGGCCAAACTTCATTTCAAATTCCAATTGCTTATTTTTTGTAAAACTTGACAACAATTTATCTATCTATATGTGTTTGCTCTTTTCTTTGCATTTTTTTATGCCCTAATTTTTGCCTGGACCGCTCTTTGCGAGTTTTCAATCCACCGGGCGCTCCTTTTTGCCTAGGCTGCCCTTTGCGGGCTTTCAACCTAGCGAGCTTGTTCTTCTCATTTATCTCTTCTTTTCTCTTTTTTTTTGGAAAGACTTGCACTAAGGGAATATAATGTCGATAAAGAAAGTTAGTGATCACAGAATTGCCCCAGCATGGAGGACTTAGAGTGTTAGTGAGAATGAACCAAAAAGTCAAGTATGCACTGATGGGAGAGAATATGCGCCTTATGGATGGACGGGGCGGGGTTAGACTTGGATGGTGATGATGACAAGGAAGGAAACTGACTGACTCAAACAAGAGAAATTGCACGCGTCATGCACGTTCACTATAGGAATGCTTCACAGAGAGTCAACATTAGTTAGAACAATGAATTGATGAGCTGCGTCAGTTTTTTTTTGTCATGGAATGGATGAGGTGTAGTGCTTTTGAAAGACATGCAAATGAGCTATTGATTTGAAAAACTGAGTGCCTTGGAACACCTTGAGTTTGCAACCAAGTAAGGATAAACTTTTTCAAAAAAGGATGATTGTTTTGCAAGAACGTCTCGCTTCTCATCACAACTTTTATTTTATGCAATGAATGAATGAACAAATTATGATATGCAAGTATGATGCAAATGCGTGGAGAACGACTACTCGAAAAGTGTGGCCTATTCTAAATTATTTTGTTGTTTTTAATGCAAGACAAAATATGGAATACCAATGCGAATGATGCAAGAATGATGCCCCCCTTTTTTTTCAAAATGATTTTTGATTTTTTTTATTTTTTAGAGGCGAGACAAGATGCGAAATGCCAATGCCCCTTTTTTGAATGATGAGAGATGCAAGAATGGTGATATGAGGCAACTGATTGTCGTTACCCTGAGTAACTTGCCTGCAACATTGAGTGGATCCTGACTCAATACTTCACACAATGTACTGAAACGTTTCGACAATTAGTTGACTCAATTTAATTTCCTACTTGAAATTAAAACACGTGCGACTGGGTCAAAGTGCTCTGACATCGTAGAGTAACATCTCAAATTTGTAGTCGACAAACAAATTTGAGACATTACCCTTCGTCGTTCAAAGGTGTACTTCTATCCATTAAGCCATCACATGAGAAATTTTTCTTTGTTTCGAAAGGATGCATGCAGGGAGAAATGATGTATTCGAGCAAAGTGATGAGGTTAATGAAATGATGCATGAGTGCCACATTGACACGATGTCCGTATTATTTGATGATGATTTTTTATACATGCACCCGGATGAATGTGAGGCTTATGCAATGCGGATGATAATGGCTTCCTGTTTTATTTTGTTTTTATGCAATGAAATGAAATGCATGATACTCACAATTATTTTTAACGCGTGGAAATGCATGCAAAATGAAACGTTCAAGTGCTTATTTTTTTATGCCATGAAAAAGGGAAAAGGGGTATATGCGATGCATTTTTCTAAATTCTAGTAGAAAACATACACTTTTGGATTTTTGTTTATTTGTTATGATATGAAAGAGAAAAATAATAATGCATGCAGAAAATGGTTCATTTGAGTTAAGGCTGCATGCAATATTGATGTGATGCCCCACCTTTATTTGATGACAGCTTTTGCATAATCAAGGATGAATGAAATGCGATATGGATGATAGCTGCTTCTGGTTTTCATTTTTCTTATGCAATGAAATGAAATGCGTGATGCTAGCAATTACTTTCCTAATGCATGAGAGATATTGAAGGAAGGTGCATGTGAGATGAGACGTTAATGCTTATTTTTGATTTGCGACACAGAGAAGTATTAATGCGATGATGTGATATGGATGGACGACAGAATGAGTGGGTGAATGAATGAACGAATGTGCATTTTGAATGAGGATACCGTAAATTGCATCACTTGATGATTTTTCATGATTGTGAATGAATGAAATACCATAGGGATGATAATTGTTTTTTTCCAAAATTTTGTTTTATGTAATGCATGATGCCATGATGCAAAGTGCGGATGATGAGGATGTTTTTTCATGTTATTTAAAGAAAGATATTTACAGGTAAATTTAGGGCAGTATACCCTATATGCCACCTCATATAGGTATTTATGAAAGAGAAGGAAAAATATATTCTTTTTGATTTTGTTGTTTTTTTTCCGAAAATCATTGAAAGAAAAGAACTTGGCTAAATGGGATAATGCAACACACAATTTGGAAAAGCCCTTGTGACCTAAAAAGAGGTGAGACCTACGATCTAGGGCAATCTATGGGGTAATCCTTCCACATGGCTCTATTCACTCCCCCACAAGGCCACCAGAGCCACAGTCTCTTTCACAAAAGTCCCCACAAATGCAGCAAACTGCTAGGTGTGAGGCATCATGAAAGAGCACAACTCTGGTTGAAACTTTCGCAAGTAGCCAAACGGACAAAGGTCCTGATGGGCTCTCACTACTCGAATCCGCTCTCCTAAGTTTTTTTGCAGACCTGGGTTATGGTCCCACTCAAAGTATGTAATCACAAGGTGCATGTGTAGTGTGTGTCAAGGGCATTTTCCCTAGCGCTACCCCACCTGCAAATGAAAACCAGACCAGTCCAGAAAACAGCAATCAACATCAAGTTATCTACCCTAGGGTTTCATTCCTAAGATATCTATAAACAAGAATATTGCTTACCTTTAGAAGAGGAGCCAAGAAGAGGGGACATGAGAGAATATGGGGAAATGCAATAAAAGAAAAGGGTATGCCCACAATCAATGATAAGAAAGAAAAAGAAAAAGAATGAAGGCAAACTAAGTATTTAGTCAAATCAATTTACTTTTAAACCACATATTTAATTAGTTAGGTTTGACCCACGTTTTCTTTTTTAAAAAAAAAAAAAGTCCCCAGTGAAGTCGCCAGCTGTTGTACCCCGAAAAATCCCGTTTAGGGTTCTTCAATGTACAACGTAGAAAATTGTGAAGCCGCCACCAATATTTTAGTTTTTAGACCAAAACATTAGAAAAAAGTCTTTTACAAAAAGGCGGGTGGTCTTTTGAGAAATAGAGATATGGGTTCGGGGGTCGGTTAGGAATGGGGAAGGTATTAGCACTCCATTCCTCCTTTCTACTGAAAGGGAACCTCTAATTAAATTGTGTGGTTTTAAATGTTTGATTTGAAGAACACCTAGATTTACCTATTTTATTCTTATTTGAAGATGGATGGGAAATTAATGGAAAAACTTATGTAAAGAGGGGAAAAAAGAGAGTTTTTTAGAAAAGAGCTCGACGGGGGTAACGACCCGCTCCTACGTATCTCCTGGTACAATGGAGAACTCAGAGCTACGTAGTTCTGCCTTGGTTTTTGTTTTTTAACTTTTTAGGTGAGTTTTCGAAATAGGACGAGTACTAGCGAGTGACTAAACTAGCTAAGGCTATGGGTAATCACCGCTAAGTACTCAAAAGGAGTCGCTACCGCTAGTCAAACGAACTAAGGTTCTGGGTGACCGTTGGTAACAACTTGTTTTTATTCTCTTTTTGAAAGCTTTTTTGAAAAGGATTGATTTGTTTGATGACCAAACTAGCAAAGGCTATGGGTGGTCATCACTTATTGTTCTTTTTGGAGAAAGGACATCGATGTCAATAGCTAGACGAACTACGGTTCTGATTAGCTACTAACGACAATGGGTTTGAAAACATTTTTTTATTTGTTTTGAAAATGGAGGTTTTTTATTGTTGTGAAAGTGAAGATTTTTTTTTGATGTGCTTGACGAGAACAAGTCTCGCTCCTACGTATCCCAAGTGGGAATCAAAGCAACGTAGTTCTTGGAGCGAGAAAAAGAAGCCTTGAAGAAGGTGTTTGAAAAAGGAAGGAACTTTCATGATCAAACTAGCTAAGGCTATGGGTGATCCTTACTAGTTCACATGGCTTTTGAAAAAGGGAGAGCTTTCATGATCAAACTAGCTAAGGCTATGGGTGATCATTACTTGCTCACATTGTTTTTATGAGTTTGAAATTGATTGAGCGCAAATGCAAAAAACTGTTTTTAATTATGAATGCAAAGGTTTTTGAAAATTGAAGTTGTTACTAATGAGTGACAAACTTGTTTTTGAACTTGAGTGCTAAAAGTTTTGAAACTGTAGATGTTACTAACGAGTAACAAATTGTCTTTCACATACAACATGGTTTTGAGGTTTGAAGTGTTACTATCGAGCAGCAATAAGTCTATGACTTTACAAAGTCTTTGCGAAAATCAAAACAACCAAGTTGTGAACACTAATTCAACACTTTCAAGCGCAACGAGCACACAAGTAATGAATGCAAAGCATGTAAGTAAATGATGCAAGTAGTTGAATCACTTTCAAGTAATCTTCAACACTTGGGGCATGCACTAGGCATTAGTGTTGAATCACATTACTAAATCATCAACAAAAGACAAGCAATTAACTATGCAAATGAAACACAAAGGGATTGATTCACTTTGGGTGATCTCCCCTACTTGGGATATGCACTAGGCATAAGTATTTGGATCACATCACCCAATCATCAACAAGAAACAAGTAATTAACTATGCAAATGAAACACAAAGGGATTGATTCACTTTGGGTGATCTCCCCTACTTGGGATATGCACTAGGCATAAGTATTTGGATCACATCACCCAATCATCAACAAGAAACAAGTAATTAACTATGCAAATGAAACACAAAGGGATTGATTCACTTTGGGTGATCTCCCCTACTTGGGATATGCACTAGGCATAAGTATTTGGATCATATCACCCAATCATCAACAAGAGGTAAGTGATTAAACATGATGTGATATGCAAATAGTGAAACAAGTGTAAAGGCAAGTGAAAATATTTTAATGAGAGGTGAAAGGTAAATGGTAAAAAGTGAATGGTAAAATCTTTTTGTATTTTTGAGTAAAGAGTTAATGAATGAGGTAAAAACTTGTGGTAAGAAGTGAAAAGTAAGAATGAAAATGTTTTTAACTTTTTGGTAATTTTTTTAAGTGAATAGTAAAGTATATTGGTAAATGGTTAAAAAAACACATTTACACAAAATTATTTGCACACACCAAATCAATAAAGCAAATTGCAACAAAAGCTAGGTCATAAAAAGTGGCCTTGGCCGAATGCTTGCAAGCAATATTCACCAACAAATTTCATGCCAAACATGACATAAATTGATGCATAAAAATGACATCAAATACAAACATAACATAGCACATGAGATTATAAGATAAAGATCAAGTATCACATACATTTATTCACACAAAAAAAATTAAGGAAATGAAACAAACATCAAAACCTTAATTTCTACAAGTTGAACCCGAAGCTACATATACTTGAAATCCCACCATTATTCACATTTTGGACATGAAATGAACTAGAAGAAACAAGATCCCTAAGATCTAACATGAGGCCGAAGCCAAATCAAAGAGAGAAGAGCATTTTATTCATGAAACAAAGGTGCAAAGATGATGATATGCAAAGATCACATAACACAAATTATTCAAAAGGGGTGAGATACCAAATCTCCCCCAACAGCCCCCTAATCTACATTTTTGATGAATATGCAAAAGAGATAAGTCTTTTTGATGCAAAAAGTTTATGAATGCAAAGGATTCTAAGAGTTTACCTAGAGCCTTCACTAAACTATGCGAAAATGGAGAGCTAGTGAACCAATCAACCAAATCTTCAAAAGAACACCAACCAAGCCCTTGAAAACCTTCAAAATCCTAAGCTCTTGAGGGTATGAATCTGAACTTGAAGATGGTAGGAAGAAGATATGCGAAATGGGAGTGGATTGGAAGTGATTTGGTGAAGAAAAATCAAAGGAACAATGGGTGGATGATGGTGAGTATGCTCACGATTTTGGAGGCCCTTTTGAGAGAGTGTGCTAGGTTTTTTTGAGGAGTGAATGATCAGCCAAAAGGTCCTTGTGAGCTGAGCACAAAATGGTATTTATAGAGGCCACTCAAAGTTGAGGGTAACTATGTCACTCCATCTCACTTGTGCTCTAGGATTAGAGTTTTATTTGGGATCAATGGTTAGGATCCATTGTCACAAGGATTGAGGGTAATTAGAAAGCACAAAGTGAGGAGAGAGAGGGCTGAGGGGTGTAGCTTAAGGAGGTGGGTGAAGGATAAGTTTAATTACAAAAATGTATTTTCTCGTGAAGCATATTACAAGAGTGCCATTTTAATTCAAATGAAGGGTGAGGATTGCATTTACAATTCAAATGAAAGGCTATGATCAAAACATGATTATCAAGCAATAAAATAAATCAAAATTTGGGTGGATATGGAGCTGATATGCGCAGGTTATGGCCTTGGTGTGCAAGTTGTCAATTGTACAACTTGTACTATTGTGTGATCATTCCATTTCCAACCCATTTTTGATTATTCTTTTTCAAGTAAATCCACAATATTATGCCAAATTGGGTCATATCCTATGATCAATCATTGGGTTCAGAAATGAATGCTACCATCATCCCAAAATTGATTTGGGTGCCCCACTTTGAAGATGCTTGAAGAATATTCCATTGTTGACTTTACGGTTTTGACTTTTTCTTTCTTTTACATAAATCAACAATGTATTTACCAAAAATATGTATGATCAAGCACATCTCACCTCAAGTGATTCCTTATATATCCCTGTGATTTTTTGATGAAAAAATGAATTTTTTTGGTGAAATGACCAAAATGCCCTTTTGATCATTAGAACCCTAATCCTTGTTCAAAATGCATTTTCTTTTCAAGAATTACTTCAAAACTCTAAAATGGCCCTAAAATCTAAAATGTATGCAAGAAATGATTTTTTTGCTGAGAAATGTCTCATTTTTCGAAAATGACCAAAATGCCCTTGGTCTTGAAAAACTCTGAAAATGCTATAAAAGGCAATGTAATGCATCCCTAATCCTAAGATGACTTTCAAAACTTTGAAATGCATGAATGATGGTCTTCATGACATTATGAAGGAATGCTAAACCTTAACTTACTTATTTTTGTTTGAAAATTAGGGTTTCGACCTAGGCGGACAAAATTAGGGTATGACAGGTACGTTTTGTTCAATTTTGAGGACAAAATTTTTAAAAAGTTTGGGTGATTGTAACATCCCCTAATTAGCTAATTTAATTGATTTAAATTAGCTAAGATGTTAAGTTAATTTATTGGCTAAATCGAATATTTAGCACAAGAGTTTTATTTATGAGTTGATTGGCTAAGCATAATTTAATTTACTATGAGGTAGTGTCTTTGGTATAACTAATTGTTGGTGTTTAAGAATTTAAAATTTTACCAAGTTAGTAAAGTTAGACTATGTCATAGTGTTAAGGAGTGAATAAGTTGCTGGAGGGCATTGTGGTCTTTACACATGTTAAGTGAAGGACATTTCAGTCATTCACCCTAAGTTAAGTGGTCAGCTGGACACCCACCCCCAACCCAGCCAAAGCCAAGTTCATTTTGCTGGAAATCAGAAAAAGAGAGAGCTAGAGAGAGGGCGAGAGAGAAAGGGAAGAAGGGAAGGGGGGAATCCAGCAAAGCCGAATGCATGTGAAATCCGAAACCACCATTCTTCTCCATTCCTTCTCCTCTACATACTGATACTAAATTTCAGAACTCAAACATCTCTCTCCACCAAATCACCATTTTTGAACCAAACTACATTGTTGGGAAGAGGAGTGAGCTCATAGATTGCATGTGACTGATTGGGCCTTAGAGTGAGTTGATAGAACCATCTCAGAACCTACATCAGGATTTCAATGCATTAGGAAGGAGATTGGGTAGCTGGATTCGAAGTTGTAGGAGCTGAGTCCAACCGGTTCAATTTGGAGCGTTTTGGAGTAGCGTAGATACGATTCGGGGACCGTTCGTGGGGTTACTTCGACCGTGTCAATCCGTGATCCGTTGGTTGTGCGATTATCATCGCAATTGGTGAGTTCTATACTCACTTAGGGATGTGTTGTGTTACTGAGTTTTATGTCTCTGAATGACTATGTCACGCGTTTCGTTTTGAAAAGAATCGGGTCCAAAAACCGTTTTCAGGAAAATGACGTTTTTACGGTGAATATATATGTTTTTATTGAATTGATTGATTTTAATGCTTTCGTTGGAATATGACTGAATTGCTGGTTGAAATGTCTATTGTTAAGTCACGGAAGTCATAAAATGTTTCGGCACCGGATTGAAAGCGAAACGGAACAAAACGGAATTTTGAAAAGTCATTTTTGAACACTCCTGCCAACGGCCGCGTCGCGACCGGTGGCCGTCGCCTCGCGACCATGCATAAAATTGTGTTAGTTTTCGTTTCTGTAACTCTTCGCATCGCGACAGAACCTGTTCGCGTCGCGACGCAGTGTAATTTTCAACAAACCCTACCGATTTTGTTTTCGCGATAACTTTTGATCCGGGAATTCGATTGAGGTGTTTTCAGTTGCGTTTTAAAGCTTATTGAAAGGTCTATTCAGAGGTGTAATTCAAACTATAAAAGGCCATGTTTTGAAATTTAAGAATGTTGCAAAAAAAAAACCAAACTATAGTGAACGCGAGTGTATACAAATCATGTTAAGAAAACGGACCTTGAGTTCCATCACGTCATGTTAAGTTAATTGATTGTAAGTCTATGTAAGTTATATAAACTCTCAATCCATGTAAAAACAAATCAAGTTACTTTCCCTCGGGGAAAGGTAGATGGTATACTTGTAATAATATGAGTATATCGAGGGTGACGATCCTCCAAGATTAGTATACTAGGGTGGGGGAAGTCATGAGCCCCAAATCCTAGGCCCACATGTTTTGCCCACTAGTGATTAGCGGGATGGGTTCACCAAAAGCCGGAGAAATAATTAACTATGCTAAGGTAGGCTTGAGGTGTTGTGCTAAGTTCATGAAAATATAATGTGTAGTTGCTTATCAGGGCTACATCAAGAAAGTAATTAATTTAACGAGTAGTCGCTTATTAGGGCTACAAGTTACATGAAAATAATATATGTCCACATGGTCGCTTATTAGGGCCATGAGTTCAAGTTAAAGTTAATGAACCGCTAGAGTTAGTGAGGGGTCTCGATAGGACTCACTGAGATAATGTTTATCTCACCCTTTATATGTTGTGGTTTTTACAGAGAAGCAGGGAAAAGCTAAGGCGAAGAAGCACAGTTAGCCGGTGCGACTCTTGGAGTCATTGATGATTGATTCTCATGTTTAGGCCTTTGTCCCTATTTTGCTTTTATGTTATCGATTGTTAACTATCACTGTATAAGTTGTAAAATAGTTTCCGCTACTTTATGTTTTGAGTATTGAACACCAGGGTTGTATAAGTCTTAAGTTATGAAACTTAAGCAAATTTCAGGAAGTTAATGAGGTTCAGAGAACCATTTGATATTAAGTATCAAAAATTTTAGTCGTGTTCAATATTCAATAACAGTAAGTTACTCTGATGTATGCCATTTAGTGCATTTCGGTAATTCTACATGTTAGAAATTATCGGGGTGTTACAGAGAGAGAGAGAGAGAGAGAGAGAGAGAGAGAGAGAGAGAGAGAGAGAGAGAGAGATGATACGACGTTCTTAGAAGGAGGAGCAAAAAGAAGAGGATATGAGTGAGGTGAGAACATTTTGAGAGGAGGTGGGAGACAAGAGATTTGTATGTACATGTGAGGGAGATGAAGTAAGGGGAAAGTGAGAGAATCGGAGACGAGGGAGAGTGAGGCATGGGAATGAAAGGGAGAGTGAAGTGGCACATGAGTGAAAGAGGAGATGAAAGAAATTAGAGTTGAGTATAGCAATAGGATTTTGCGAAATGGGCTTCTGAATAAAGATAAGTAATACATATATTATTTTTTTTAACTTATTTTCTAATTTACTAAATATGTAGATAAATAGAAGACTTTCAAAATAATATAATAGGCCTGAAATAATATAGTCATTGCATTAGAGTTGAGTATAACAATAAGATTTTGCCAAACTCAGGTGTCATGGTGAGACTACTTTTTGAGTCAATTGAATATTGGCATTATTTCAATTTGTTTGAGTAATTCATGACTGTTAACATTTTTGTTTTCAATTGTTCCATGCAGCATTTTTCCAAACAAATTGGAAAAATGATTCCGGAAGAATTAGACACCATTGAGGTTCACCACCGTGACGTGGATCTTTATTATGATTTTGCCATGCATGTTGCCAAGCGATCAAAGGAGGAGAAGTATCTTGCAGGGGAGGAATGGCGAGCATTCCTTAGAGTCAACGACCTACAAGTTGGAGACGTGCTTGACTGGCAAATTGAAAGCTACCCAATTTTAATTAATGTTCAGATTGTTAGGAAGGCAGAAAAACACAAGTACGGATATAAATAACTCGACGATGAAACATATACGTATTTGGCATACATATTCGTCGATTTGCCTCTTCTATTTAATTTCCGCTCTAAATCACTATCACTACTAAGGGTTGTATTGTTTTGGGCATATATATATATATATATATATATATATATATATATATATATATATATATATATTGTGAAATTTGGAACATGACCCGCGCTACTTTCAAGGAAAACATATATTGTTCCCCATTATTATTGTTCCCCGTACTAATTATTTGCGATTTACTCATGCTAACATGCTTCTTTACATGTTACTCTACATATACTAAAATTGAACTTCCTGCTCTACATATAGTAATGTTGAAATTATTTTCTTTCATGGTTTTTTTACTAATAGGATTGTTGTGGATTGCATTAGGTTTGGTTTTTGACTACATGGGTAATTTTAATTTGTTTGTGATTTGTCATTTCTTTTGCTGTTTTTTCTAATATGTCTGAATTTTAAGTTCTTAATTTACAAAACAGTTCTTCACCATATGTGTTACCCGTTACAATTGTCAACATTGTTCTCTCTATATCATACTACAATATAATTCTTCATAAAACAATAATAGTAGTATAAGAAATTAAACCAATAATGATATAATCATTTTTATTTTTTCTATCCATCATTTCAATAATTCGCAAATTTATTCTTTATCATATTATTTTTACCTCCAATACAAATACTATAGTTTATTCTATATCATATTAAATTTAACTAAAATGCACAAATTTGTTTTCCAATCAAGAACGATAATATTCCCACTATACGCACGGGTGCTGGGACTAGTTCACATTCAATTTACCCAACACACGGATAAACAAACTATACTAATTTGAACACATTAAACGAATGGGAACCATGCTTATGGACAACCTTGGGGTGATTCTTCTCTCCAACTTACTCTAAAACAAGCAGCTATCGTTGGGAAAACTCACAAAATTTGATCTCTTAAATGGTGGAAGCGCGCACACACAGAAAAATGAAAAACATGGTTCTTTAAAGTCAATTTAACAACAAAACCATAAGTGTGCTGAATCAGACAAGTTGATGATCATTAATGTTGTAATGTTCAAAATTAAGCCAGAGACAGAGTATTTTCAATATACAAAATTAGACAAGTTGATTCCAGCTCTGTTCCCATCAACTTTTTAGACAACAAGAACAGACAAGAATTTGAGTACTTAATTAATCCTACAGATAAGGAGTCAACCACAATTTACAATGTTCTACCTACATGCCATACCTAGTTATCCCTTGAGGATTGACTTGTGCTAAATGAATGCCTTGAGTTCTCATGTTGGTTTCACTCCAAATCAAAGGTGCTACCATTGAGTCCAATCCCAGCATCCTCTTCTTTGTCCCACCAGTGGATCCTTCTAGTGTCAACCCTCTCAGATTGTCAAGTGATGTTAGGCAACTTTCGGTGGAACAGTTACCAACTTGGGGCTGGAAAAATTGTGGTACTTCTGAAACTTGCATTCCACCTAGCTCACTACTTGGTAGAGAGTAAAACCCAAGGGGATCAAGTAAGGAATTTCTTGGTGCTTTACTTTCCATTTCTTGGAGTTTTTGGATGTCTGTGTCTGTAACTGTATCGTTAATAAATTGAGTAGCCAACATCTTACACGCGCTCTCAAGCATGGCCATATATCTCCTTTCCGCATCTTGCCGAATTTGCAAGTGCTTCTCTGCCTGCAGTATCATAATTTTAAGGATAGTCAGCGTTGGGATACTTTTAGCTTATGTTTAGTTCAAATGAAATGAGGGGAGGAATTTTAATAGAGGGAAATAGCAAATCTGCTTTTTATATCCTTATAACTTTTTATATTACATTTTATTTTCTGTCAAGATATTTTTGTCGGTGCATTTAAAATAAAAGCATCTCTCTCCCTTCCAAATCTCTCCAATTTGGGAGGGGAGAAATAATTGAGCCAAGAAGGATTTTGCTTCCATCCCCTCCATTTCGCTCCAATCAAACACTGTGTTCGGGTGCTTCCAATAACAATCATTGAATTAAATATTCTCAGTAATTAACGTTGACGACATCTAGCTGGTCACTAACTACAAGAGAATCGATCCAATCATCGCCATGCAACTATGTTCACGGTCTACTTCCAATACCAATCAAAATCATCTAAAATTAATATAACCAGAACAATAATACACCGTGAACCATGAAAAGGAAATTTACCTCCACCAGTAAATGTAGCTTACTCTGCACTTCCATCTGTGCTCTTAGTGCCTCCTTGACTTCATGACCCCTATACATGACAATGCAATTCTCAACTCTGTCATTATGAATCACTCCGACATCCAATGAGGAATAAATTGTTTCTAAAGAAACTATGAAATTCTTACTCATTTGCATCAGAAGCTGGTAACTTTGGAGATGAGTTTTCAGTACCAGGACTTTCTAGAAGATATGAACCTGATATTCCTTCCATAAATTTTCAATGAGTTATCGTGTTTAGAACATAATCAAAATATTCGTATTCTATGTACAATTTTGGCGTTGTTTCATACAAATGGAGGTTCTAGAGTCAAGTCAACCTTTCTTTGACAATAGAAAATAGACTAACACTAAACAGGTAATCGATCTTTCAGAAAGGATACTGATACAGTGACGCATAATTAGAAGAAAAAAAACTGTATTAAGAAATTGAGATAGGTTGGCACTTGATTCAAAAGTTCAACGAGCCAAACATACCATCTTTGCATCCCTCATCCAAATCTTTTCCTGATTGCTTACCCAGCCTGTACTTCTGCAATGCAACAAAAATAGAGACAAAACAAACAAAGAAACATGAAGTTTCAATTTTTCAAAGATTATAATAGTGTTACAACAATGATAGGCAAATGAACCTGAAGATGGCTCTTCAAATGATAGAGTGTTAAACCCTTGACGTTCATGGTCCTCATGATGGCTTTCGGTGTGGCTTCTGCAAATGACAATTTAAATAATAAAATTGTGAGAATATCACCAATAGTAGCAGTTAGAAGATGGAGGATATCCCAGTAATTTAAGGTAGAGGTAGATATTGCTCACATAATAATATTAGTAAATTTCGTAAGAATTCCTAGAAAATACTCACAAATCATAACATAGCCCCACTGAATTTCTAATTTTTGGCTTTTCTACTTATTTATGGTCCTCAATGCTTTCATACTGTTTCAGCTCAAGGATAAAGTTCATACCACCTTTAAAAGCATAAAATCACCACCAGAATCTAAAGGCAGTTTTAAAATAAAAGAAAATGAAGCAAGAAAAATAAGAGGAATCAACCCTCATGATCAAATCCAGCGATCTTTAGAAGAATTCTAAAGGCATACACAAGAAGAACCTTTCTACCCGAATGGAACTTAACAAGATTGAGATACCAATTACTGAAAAATTTCTCGCTGGATCATGGCATCATGCTATGCAAATGCTAATTAACCCCTTGGTTTAGTTCGTTTTCTTTCCAAAGAACATTATATTACAATGGCTTAGTCCTCCAATTTGGACTCTGCAATTGTGATCTCTCAAGTTTTTACAAGTTAATCAAGTTCCTTTACTTTTAAAATTAAGCAATTTTGGCCCTAAATCCAGATTGTTTTACCTAAAAACCCTTAGATTCTCATTTTTCATCCACATATTTGGGGGTCTCTAATGGATTTGGTATGTGAAATGATTTTAAAAGTTTAGAAGTCAAAAAATTAGAAAAAAGTCCAATGAAATTTGAGAATATTTTGTAGGATGTGAAAATAGAGTCTGGAAAAGGGAAAACTTGATATTTTGGTTGATGAGGGACACAATTGTAACACTCAAAAAAATTAGGGAGACCAAAATCACACATTAACTATGGTAGAGGGAAGTACAATCAAGTCTATTACAACAACCAAAATAACATAAATACATGGAAAGTGTAAATATACTGCGAAAAATACAGAACTGGTGTGCTGATAAACTACAAGAATGATTCAAAGAAAGAGAGAACATGAAAATGAAAATGTAGACTCAAGCAGTAGAGCTAAATAAGAAGTTGAATACCCTAGAAATTTGTATTCCACATTCCAATCATGTTAAGCCCTGGATGCTGCATTGACTAGCAATTTCTACAACATTCACTATACATGAACTTCACCTTATTAAGATTAAATAAAAAAAAAATTAAGGCCTACTACATTCACTAAACATAAGCTAAAACTCCTCAACAACACAGAATCAGTTTCTAAATTCTCTATCAGTATGAAGCTAATAAGGGCAACTATAAATTAATTAATTAGTAAATTAAACCAAATGGGGTATAAAATTTGGATGAATCAGACAAGAGAAGAAGCATAAGAAGAAAGTAATGTGAGGTTAGAGAGGAGAGGAATGACTTACTACTAGCACCACCGAGTTGAGTAACAGCATCAACAAAGCGTTCATGAAGGTCAGTAGTCCAACGAAGGCGAGGCTTTGGATCAGAGGTTAGAACAAGACAAGGGTCTCCAAGGTGAGTGTGATTTGCACCACCTTGAATCTCTTCCTGCACAATGTTGGAAAAACTGTTTTACTTCTTGGTGATGATTTCTTGGAGAATGCTAGAGAGGAAGGGAGAGAAATTGACTGAGAGATAACAGAAAAACAGTTTTATTAACTTCACTATTTTATTTACAACTGTAACATCTATTTATACAACAACCATCAATTAACCACACCTTGGTTAATATACTAACAGATGGCTAAATCAAGTATATTGACTAATTTGAATTATATCACAATACACCACCTAATTCAAATTACTCAACATAAGCATTCCAATCTTGTTCTTCATTTCTTCAAGTCTGCTGGGCTTCACTGCCTTGGTCAGAATATCTGCAAGCTGTTCTTCAGTTCTGCAATGTTCCAGTGCTAAGCTGTTCTTGTTCACATGATCACGTATGAAGTGATACTTGACTTCTATGTGCTTGCTACGTCCATGAGCTATTGGATGTTTAGCCAAGTCAATGGCAGACTTATTGTCAACCCTCAGTTTCATTACTTCACTGCACTTAATCTTCAATTCCTTGAGCAACATACTTAACCAAAGAGCTTGGCTTGCACCAAATGCAGCTGAGATATATTCAGCTTCACAGCTGGATAATGCTACCACTTCTTGCTTCTTAGAACACCAAGATATGGGAGCATTACCTAGCATAAAGATGTAGCCTGAAGTACTCTTTCTATCATTGATGTCTCCACTCCAATCTGCATCGGTGTACCCTGTGACTTCAACCTCAGATTCTTCAGTTGCAGTAGGAAACAGTATGCCACATTCCAGTGTTCCTTTCACATATCTGAGAACTCTCTTTGCTGCCAGCAGGTGATCTTTGCAGGGTTTCTCCATAAATCTGCTCACTAGTCCAACACTGAAGGTGATGTCTGGTCTGGAGTTGCAGAGGTACCTCAGTGAGCCAATGAGCTGTCTGTATAAGGTGGAATCAACCAACTCTGTATCTGTACCAGCAGTCAGTTTAATGCCAGGTTCACAAGGAGTAGTAGCAGGGTTGCAGTCAAGCATATTAAATCTTTTTAATATGTCTGTTGCATATTTCTTTTGGTGAAGAAATATGCCCTTCTTAGATGTCACAAATTCCATGCCTAGGAAGTAACCAAGCCTGCCAATGTCAGACATCTCAAATTCTTCCATCATCTTCATTTTGAAGCCTTTGATCTCTTGCTCACTATCACCAGTAACTAGGAGATCATCCACATACAAGCACAGTATTATCACACCAGCTGTACTACTGTTTCTGAAGTAGACACCATGTTCTGTGGTGCATTTTGCAAACTGTAGCTTTTGTAGAAAACCATCAATCCTTCTATTCCAAGCTCGTGGAGCTTGTTTCAAGCCATATAAGGCTTTGTTCAGCTTCATCACCTTGTCTTCCATGCCCTTCTTGACAAAGCCAGGTGGTTGCTTAGTGTATACTTCTTCTTCCAAGGGACCATTAAGGAAAGCAGATTTCACATCTAGCTGACTTACTGTCCATTTCTTCATGCTAGCAATTGCAACTATCAGTCTCACAGTTTCAATTCTGGCTACAGGTGCATAAACTTCATTGAAATCAAGGCCAGGTTTCTGTAAAAAACCTTTAGCAACCAGCCTTGCCTTGTACTTGGCAATCTCACCAGATGGTTTAACCTTAGTCTTGAACACCCATTTCACTTCAATGGCTTTCTTATTTCTTGGCAAGCTGACCATCTCCCAGGTCTTGTTCTTCTCTATTGACTTCAGTTCTTCATTCATTGCATCCTTCCAGTGAGTATGAGCTAGTGCTTCTTCAAGAGAGACAGGTTCAGCTTCTGCTAAGAGCACTAGGTTCAGTAGCTCACCATCAACATTGATAGCAGTATCTGGAAACACTTCATAGTCCTGAAATCTAGCTGGCAATGTTGTCTGTCTCAGAGATCTTCTTAGGGGTGCTGCTGTGTTGTCTTCAACTATCTCCTGTGGCTCATTATTGTCCTGAACATCCTGCTCTTGTTCATGACTGTCATCAAGTTCAATTTCTATTGTATCAGCAGTTTCCCTTTCAATACTGTTGTTCCAGTCCCACTCCTTAGTTTCATCAACCACCACATCATTACTGATCACAGTTCTCTTGTTCAAGGGATCAAACAGTTTATATGCTCCAGTACTATGATATCCTGTTAATATCATTACTTGAGCTCTTGAATCTAGCTTTCTCCTGTTTTGCTCAGGTACATGCCTGTAGCACAGTGATCCAAAGACTCTAAAATGCTTCACAGCAGGCTTTACTCCACTCCATGCTTCTTCTGGTGTTGACTCCTCAAGCCTTTTTGTAGGACTTCTATTCAGAATGTGAGTTGCAGTAAACACTGCCTCTGCCCAGAATTCTTTTGGCAAGTGTTTCTCCTTCAGCATACATCTTACCATATTCAATACTGTCCTGTTTCTTCTCTCTGCAGTCCCATTGTGTTGAGGGGTGTAAGGTGCCATTACTTCATGAATTAGGCCTTCTTCCTTACAGTAATTCTCAAACTCAGTTGATGTATACTCCCCCCCTCCATCAGTTCTCAGTAATTTGATTGGATTTCCAGCTTGTTTTTCAACAAGTGCTTTGAATGATTTAAATGTTGTAAAGACTTCACTTTTCTTTTGCAACAAATAAACCCACATCCTTTTAGTAAAATCATCTATAAACGAAACAAAGTACAAATTACCTCCATGAGACTTGGCTTCAAATGGTCCACACACATCTGAATGGACAATTTCAAGCTTTGTTTTGGCTCTTGTTGGCACTGCAGTCTTGTAGGATTTTCTGGGTTGTTTACCTTCACAGCATTTGCCACATACTTCCTTAGGGACTTCAATTGCTGGCAGTCCAGACACCATGCTCTTCATCTGCAGCTTCCTCATGCTATTGAAGTTCAAGTGTCCTAATCTCTTGTGCCATTTCCACACACTTTCACTGACTTGGGCAGTTAGACATTTCTGCTCAAGTGAATTCACACCAAACTTGAAGGTTCTGTTCTTTGATACAGATACTTTCAAGACACATTTTCCATTTGTATCAGCAACTTTCATATGATCACCTTGCATATGCATTGAGAAGCCCTTCTCCATCAGCTGTCCCAAGCTTAGCAAGTTGCTCTCCATATTGGGAACATACAGTACATCAGTAATCACCACATTACTTCCATCTGATCTTCTTATGCTCACCTTGCCAATTCCTTTGGCCATTACAGATCTTCCATCTCCAAACTTGATGCTTCTTCTCACTGTTTCATCAAGTTCACAGAACCAGTCCCTATGCCCTGTCATGTGATTTGAGCAGCCAGTATCAAGATACCACCATTCTACACAGCCAGTTTCACTGTTAATGACAGCCATCAATGTCACATCTTCCTCATCATCAGAGTCTTGCGCAAATTGTGCTTCCTCATTTTTCTTTCTAGGCACCTTAGGATTGTTACATTCATCTGCATAGTGGCCATATTTTTGGCAATTGTAACACTGAATACTCTCCTTAGATTTCTTCTTTCGCTTTCCATTACCATCAGTTTCTTTCTTCTGATTATCACCTTTAGAATTGTTGCCTTCTTGCTTATTGTTTTTCCATCTTCCCTTTCCTTTCTTATTCCTCCAAGAATCACTTCCACCACCTTTCTTTTGTGATTGTGCAAACAAGACTTTCTCATTCTCCTTATCATCTTTCTGGTTACTGTCTCTGTTCTTTAATTTCAATTCATGTGCTTCTAAAGCACCTAGCAATTGTTCTAGTTTCAATGTATCTAGGTCTTTAGCTTGTTCTATTGCAGAAACAACTCCATCAAAATTTGGGGTTAATCCAGTGAGTACCTTCTCAACCTTCATGGATTCGGATACAATTTCGCCACAACTCCTCATTTGATTGGTCAGAACAACTAACCTGTTTACGAAATTGGCCACTGACTCATTGGATTCCATTTGCAAAAGCCCCAATTGACGCCTCATCGCCATCAATTTCACCTTCTTCGTTTGCCTATCTCCGGTGTATGTGGTGGCGAGCACGTCCCACGCTTCTTTCGCAGTCTCGTACTCGATGATCTTCTCAAGAATGTTCGCGTCCACACACTGATGAATCAAGTAAATCGCCTTGTCATCCTTCTTTACTTGTTCGCGATGCGCTGCTCTTACTGCTTCTGTGGCATTCGCCTCCAATGCCACGACGCCGGTGTTTATGATATCAAGAACACCTTGATATCTAAACACCACCTTCATCTGTGCCGTCCACCTCTCGTAATTGTTGCCGTCAAAGATTGGCAATTTCGCCGGAATCTGCTCGTTGTTTCTTAGCGCCGCCATCGTTCACCGCCGTATGCCTCCGTGGATCGTATAGCTCTGGTGCCAAAATGTTGGAAAAACTGTTTTACTTCTTGGTGATGATTTCTTGGAGAATGCTAGAGAGGAAGGGAGAGAAATTGACTGAGAGATAACAGAAAAACAGTTTTATTAACTTCACTATTTTATTTACAACTGTAACATCTATTTATACAACAACCATCAATTAACCACACCTTGGTTAATATACTAACAGATGGCTAAATCAAGTATATTGACTAATTTGAATTATATCACAATACACAACAACACTCCCTTCATGAGGACGTATCAACCTAGAAAACATCCTCGTACAGAAAACTCCACTACCACACAAGGAAGAGAAGCAAGAAAAAACAAATCTTGATTGTTATTATAGTGGAAGTGGAAATGGAAGGAGATGGAAATGACCCATTTGGTGAAAGAGGGAGAAGAAAGGGAGGGTGGGGCAAATGAGGAAATGGGTAAGTGAAAAGAACAAGACTTTGGTTTTGGGGAAGAGAGGGAGCTGGCACTGTCACGCTTTACTGTGATTTTGTCACTTTCTGCTGCCTTTTTTCCCTTTCTTCATAAAAAAATTAAAATAAAAATAAAAATCAGTGGCATTGATTTGCCGCTCCGGTGTTTCCCTCCAATCAATCATTTTCCGTGGGGTTTAGATTAGGGTTCTCGTGTCAATCGCTCAATGTGCAATGCATATGCAACTCAACTCAACTCAACTCAACTCAACTCTTTCTTCTTTGAGGAGTAGTGTGTTTGTATATTGGTTCATTTATTAATGACTTTGTGTTTGTCAAAAAACAATTAAAGACTTTTTTTTTATATCTCTGGTTGCGCGTCATTAATAATCCAAATGTTTTTCTTTTTCTTTTTCTTTTTCTGAGTCAAAAATATTTTTCTTATTTTTTTGTTTCGTCATTGTTTTTCGTTTTGTTTTTGAGTCAAAAATATTTTTCTTATTTTTTGTTTGGTCAATAAATGTTTTTCTTATTATGTGTCCATAATCGCCGTTCCTTTTTACGGGCTTAACAAGGCTTGGTTATTCCACATTCTGGGCTTTACCAGTGAGTCCATTGGATCTACAATATTCCAAGCTTACATGGGGCTATGCTTATCCCACTCCCCTCTACTCACCACACCCTCCCCCTTTTACCCTATGAAAATACCAAAATACCCTTAACACTCTAAAATATTTTCCCCTATCCTTCATCCTTCTTCTTCTCCTCCATTTCCATACACTCCCCTCTAAACCCCACACCTCCCATCTCTCCACTTCATACCCTATCCTCCTCACATACATCATAAACATTTTACTCATCTTCCCAACATTGCCGACCATAATAAGGTATCATCATCCCTACCAACCATTCTTTTTTCTCCCCAAAACTGTGTGTATTTGTTTTTTCTGAGTTCGCGCTTGGTTCGGTATATTAGAACCAAACTGGTTTGGTGAATAACCATTGTACCTTAAAAAAATTCTGATTAAGGGGTGTTTCTGTGAGTCCACAGGCACGACAGTATTGTGCTGGAGCGGTTCGGTTTTTTGGAACCGTACCTGTATTGTAATACACATCTGGTTTCATAGAACTGAACCTGTTCAACACAATACTATCGTACCTTTCGAGGTTATCAGAATGTGCAGTAACATGTTTTTTACTTTTGTTTTCTGTTTTTGTAGGGACTTAGAAGTATAAAATGGAAAAGAATGGTGCGACCTCAGGATGAGATGGCATCCCAGATGACGCATTGGTTGTGGACTTTACTAGTTCATTCACAACTAAACAGGTATATATTAAGCCTAACTTTTTTAGTAACTAACTAACAGTTTTTTTTAAAAAGTAACTAACTTTTATTTATTTATTTCCAGTTATTTGCTACTCGTGACGAGCCGTGAGCATTGGAATTTTTGAGGTTTGGGGGTGTTTGGTGAGTAGGAGAGTGGGATAAACATGGGCCCTTACTTGGGTACATAATATAGAATCCGTATATTGACCAAAAATACATAGGGTTTTTTTTCTACCCCCATCATATCCCTATATACCCCCACAGACCCTGCGAAAAGACGAAAATACCCTTAAATTTTTTACAAATTTACAAAACATTTACCATTTTTCACTTGCATCCGTTTGACCAGAAAGTTTACGGAGAGAATCGGATTTACCCTTGAGAGAGCTATTTCCGATTTGCCATCGGATCTACATAAATCCGATCTTCCTCAGAACACGCAGAAACAGTAAGTCGGAACTAGCTATATCCGATTTCGCATCGTATCTACCTATATCTGATTTCGCATCGGATATAGCTAGATCCGATTTGTGTTTTTTGTGTTTTTCTTTAAAATTTATTTTTTTCCAGTGTCCAATAGGTATCGAGGGGAGTCCTCGGGCCAGGCCTCGCCATCTGCTCCCAGTACACGCACCCGCCACAAGATTGCGGGACATGCGTCTACCCGGCGTAGCCGACAGCAGCAACATCAGCAGGTGGAGGAGGCCCCAGCCCCAGACTATCACTATGAGGAGGGCCAGCAGGGGCACCCTCTTGATGAGCATTCTATGTATGAGGACCATTCTATGCCTGAGGACTACCAGCAGCAGTATTATCAGTAGCAGTATCAGCAGCAGCAGCAGCAGTATCAGCAGTACCAGGAGGAGCCCTACCATCAGCCTCAGCAGCATGAGGAGCAGCCTCCTCTATTCAATGATTATCAACTGTTGATATTGTCGGTGCAATCTACACCGTTGATCAACATTGACAGACAAATCCTACCCATCGAATTTAGTACAAATCGGATTTACCTATCAGGGAGGTAAATCCGATTTGCATTTTAACAAAACGAACATACCCCCACTGATAGGTATATCCGCTTTGTTAATTGCAAAGCAGATTTACCTATATCCGCTTTGTTAATTGCAAAGCAGAGTTACCTACCTGATAGGTACATCCGCTTTTGCAATTAACAAAGCGGATATACCTCACTGAAGCTATATCTGATTTCCCCCCACTAATTCTAATCGGATATACGTAAATCCGCCTTTTATTTTTGTGAATCGGATCTACCTTTGGGAGGTAGATCCGATTTAAGTCAATTTTACAAGAGATATTTTCGTCTTAAAATTTATTGTAGGGGTAAAAAAAATCCCAAATACATAATAGGTCCATGCTTCTTCCACATCACACTTACTCAACCACACACACACCCAACCTTGCAAAATGACTAAAATACTCTTAAAAAGTAGTTGTTAGTCATTTTATTTGCGTATGTAAGGTAAGATTTTCATATTTCTTTTTGTTTGGAAATAAAAAATTTACATGATATAACCGCGTGAATATTTAACATCCATATCATATCATGAGACTCCCCTATCCAAAATTGTTATATCTAGACATATCATTGCTTCACGGGAAAGAAATTTTCTTGTAAGACATATGATCATTGCTTCCCCCGCTCCTGCTCATCCCCCCAGTCCCAGCTCTCATTATTCCTCTAAGTATCAGAAGCAACAACTTTTAGAAATTACTATGATAATAATAATAATAATAATAATAATAATATGAGCACTGCACAACAGTGAATAAGTAACCTTCAATTAAAGACCATGCTAGCTATTAATTCCAAGCTAGGTTACACCACCTCCTTAATTTCTACCAAAGTACTACAAAATCTTGTCATAATTTGAATGAGGTGAAATTTTGTGACAATTCATTTCAACCTCAACTCAATTGACCAAATATATACACATAATATATACTAGCATGAAATTAGGGAAACAGTTGACTTTCTATTGCAGCATAGAAAATTAGGTGAGGATTTGTTGATAGTTGAGGTGATGCACAGTTACAGAATGGCCACCTGTTTCATTCTAATTTGCTTAACACTATGAAAATGATGGGTGTGGTAAGAAATCATGTGATGCAGATACAGATACAGTGGTATTATTATTATTATTAGTAGTAGTAGTAGTAGGTGTGAGTGTGACCTTTCTACACTTTGTAACAGGACACTCATTTCCTGAAGATAGAACAACAAATTCTCTCTTATTTGGTGATGAAATTGTGACTGGAGGGATCTCAATGGAATTGAGTTGTGGAGGAGGGTGTTGCCACTGTGGTAGTGGTCCAGCAAGTAAAAGTGTCTGCAACAATGGTCCAGCTTCCACTACTGCTTTTAACAGCTTCCCTTTCTCTGGCAATGCTTTCTTTTCTGCTAATTCCAACACTGCTTGTAATGGTGTTTGATGTGGAGTTGAACTTCCATCAGTAGAAGGCATGCTGTTTTCTTCACAATCAGAAGAAGCTGTTGGCGCTGAATGCTTTTCAGAGAGATTTTCACTTCCTGATGATTTTGTGTCTCTTTGATGTTTTTGAAGCTCTAGTTTTTCCAGCATTAGTTTCTGGCATTTTTCTTTTGCTTCATCTCTTTCTTTGATGACTCTGTTTAAAAGATCATTGACATGAATCAATTCACATTCTTTTTTGGTAATCTCTTCTTTAGCTGATACAATGGTTGCTTCTAGCTCCAAGGTTTTGTACACAAGACAATGCCTCAACTCCTCTAACCCCTGCTAGCTAATTCATAAATGAGTAACACAACAATAATAATAATTAAATAAATAATATTATTAAGATATTTATGTCACACACACCTCTTCTTGGTAATAGAATTCCCAGCTAAGAGGGTTGCATTCATATTCCATTTCTTGCAGAGAAAGTGAGTATCTCTATCTGTGTTGGATCTTCAAGTGAGGAACTAATTTGGAGTGCAATGTTGGTGTCTACTTTCCTTATATTCTTGGCTTAGCTTTATTTAATGGGGACATGGAGTGGAAAAAAGACAGAAAAGGCCAAAAATTTAAAGCAGAAAGGCCAAATGGTAAGTGCATTTAGCATTGTACAAATAGGCACAAAAGACTAGAATTCGGTGGAGGGTAGGGAAATGGAATGTGGTTTCATTTCATATAGGTCCAACTTGGACCCTAATCCTCTTCATATTGAACCCTTTTTAGGTAGCGGTTGATGGTACGTGTGTGTATATACGTGTAAACTACTGAAACTAAATTAGTAAGTTTAGCTGCATGGAATTACTTTATTATATCTCATATTAATGTTAACCGTTACTTTTATGTTTGGAAAATCTATCTATAGGGTCAAGATTAACATAAAAAAAGAGTCTAGTTTGAGGAATGATTAAAGGCATGCCATTGTTATTCCTTTTCCTTTTGTATGTATATATGCTTTGGTTTTTCTTTTTGACTATAAATAAAGAGGATTTTTTTTTTGGATCAAATAAAGAGGATTTTGTTATGGCTTTATGGTCATGCTATATATACCATACCATACTCTAAAGCATGTATTGTTTTGTTGTTCACTTTCCCTCCTTAATCATTTCTCATTCCCTCCACCATTTTCTTGTTCTCACTCAAATGGTTATAATGCAATGTCGTCTTATGAAAATGACACATCCACCTTTTAATTTCAACCCAAATCTCTAGCCAATTTTAGAGTCACCCTTTTACTATCTGCTCATTGGAAGTAAAGTGATGTAATTATCATTACACAATCTGATTTCTTCTATCTGAAAATGATATTAGAACATCTCACAAATTAACTATGAATAGTGCAAATTAGAGCTGTCAATTTTTGGCCGACCTGATGGCTCGGTGTTTTGGGTTGGGCTAAGCTCATAAAATAGAGGCTCGGAAAGAATCGAGCCTCTTGGCCTAGCCCAGCTGGCCCATGGGCCGATTTGAGCCTACTTTTTATACTTTTTTGAGTATTTTTTATGTTTCCCTTAGTTAAAATGTGAAGTGGGTCAGACCGGCCCGCTAGGCTTAGTGTTTTGGGCTGGGACAAACTGCAAAAAAATACAGCCCAATAGATAACTAGGTCGGTCCAGTCCAGCCCGCTTTTGCACTTTGGCCCAATGGGCTGGGCTGGGCCGAGCCGCCCCATTTGACGGTTCTAGTGCAAATCACTTACCATTAACTATAACACAAAATTATCTAATAAAAAACAAACTATCAACACAAAATTGAAGAGATTACAAGCAATTTATGATCTCCTACATTACATATTTGTTTGTCAAAGAAATGAGCATTGCTGAAAAATGTTTGTACCTAAAAACAAAGGGGGGCAATGGAGATAATGGTGGGTCCTTTATGTAACTCTTTTGCAAAGTAAAGTTAATCCTTTTAGATCAAAAAAGAAGAAAAAAATAACGGCTTATGCAGCAGCTAGCTATAACTGTTTTGTTTTGGTAAGAAAATATTGGCATTGATCTCATTGAAACCGTGTGGGTCCTCATATCCCTCTTCACACTCTCTTTGGTTTCCCAATATCCATGCACCAAAGTAGAATCATCATTCATCAAGAATGTTGCATATACTGACAAATTTTTATTCACTTTTTCAAAAAGAAAAAAATTCACATTTATCTATGAATACATTAAATGGTATTTTCCGCCATCTATAAAATTATGGGAACTTGTTCATATTTATATTCAAAAGCCATAATTTCTGCCATTTGTATGAAAAATCTCAAATGTATATATATATAAACAACTAATTCATTTTGTATGAAAAATTTTGAAGTAGAAAAGCGGATGGTGGCTCTGAGCGTGCATGGAGCTCTATAATAATTGACAAACATTATCTTTGCAACTGACAAGATTCTTAGAGATCGTTTTATATAATAATTAATTACTTGATGTACTCTAGGAGAGACTTTTTTTAATCCGTGAAGTAATAGTTAGTTGATGAGAAAGAAATGGCACATAACTGTTACACATGCAAAATGATTTGTTTTCTAACAAGATGAAGACGACTAAAATCATTCACAAGTTGAAGTTATGCTATATAATCTTCAAATTAAGCCATTCAAAAGTAAAATAGTAGTATCAACTTAGAGTTATATTAACAAGATATTGTTTTTACACTCTTTTCATGTTTTTTTATCATCAATTAAAATTCATATGAATTTCGTTTAGATAAGAAATAACCTCCCCCAAATTGGTAAATTTGAAGTTGTGAGCCCAACTCAAAGTACCTTCAAAACCCACACTTGAGATAACCCATAAAACCTTAACATTCTTCTCTTCAATCAAAATTGCATCATCTGCATTGTAGATGAGAGTTTACCACCTCTCTAAATGCCCAAGGCGTTTCCTTTTTCAAAGTAAACCTAAGAACTATAAAATATTTCCCAATATTGTTCTAATTAGCAGCAACTCGCTTTGTCTCTAAATATAAGACCCCATTGACCAAATCACAGGAATTAAGAAATTTGGTAATAATATTAAATTTCTTGACTATTGATATTATTTACAAGTTTACCCTTCAAGAAAGAGAATTGAATTATGTTTCTATCATAGTACTTAATATTACATGTTGTAGAAAAATGTGCAACAAAATTAGGGGTTTGTTGGTAAATAAATAATTAATGCCATTGAAAAATTGAAATAAATCCTATAAATGGGGACAAGGAAAAATCTTAAAAATATCTTATATTTAGGGATGAAGGGAGTGTATCAACCACTTCATGAATGACTTTCCCTTCACAAATAATAATAATAGCTAAACATATAAACTAATTATGTATTCATTCGTGCTGTGACGCGGTTTTGAACTCAAAATGTCAAGTAAATCAGATACTCTATTGTCTCTTTTTGCATTGCATGTGAGAAGCAATAGATGGTAGGCCCACACAACTAACTGACTAAGTATACTTATGGAATAATTGGCTAATTAAATCGATTGACTCCACGAAAATGTTTTTTTTTTGGTAATACACGAAAATGTTATTTAGGATTTGCATAGTAGATTTTGTTTTAGTTAGAATGTAAAAATTTTCAACTCATAAAACAAGTAAATCATAAATTCATAATGATTGTTTCTATAACATTTTCATAAAAAACTACTATGTAAATTTGTAATTAAAATTACATTTTTTCTAACATTTGCAACTTGCACATGATTAGCTAGCCATATTAAATATATATCTTATTGTTTATTAACTACTCTCTTCGTCACATATTGTTTGTTGTTTAAGGTTGTGGTGTGCCCCATATGAAAAATACTTAATAGTTTAGATTTTATAAAATTTGTTGCATAATTATACTATTTTATCCTACGCTTAAATAGACTTTTAGTCATTTATTGGATGTATAAAGAAGGGTATGAGTGGAAAGAAATATTTAATCTTTCGTTGAAAATATAAAACGACAATCCAATTGGGACAAATTAGTTCTTTCTAATTGAGTAAATCGGGTATCATCTGTGCAATTGTAGAGACAAATTTATCGAGCCGAGTATGACCACAACGAGCAGCAAAGCTTTCCCTTAAGAGTTTTAAGGTTGCATCATTCCCAAGGCTTGATTAGAACTCAGGACCTTGATTAAGCTGGAAAAAATCCAAATCATCTCATCCAAACTCTTGGTTGGGACAAATTAGTTTTGCTAAAAAGACAAACACTGTGAGACGGAGGGGAGTATTAATTTTCCTTTTTGTTAGGAAAAGAGAAATTTACAGAGTAAATCAATGAAACAAATAGGAAAGTGTGTAATTTGTTAGAAAAAAAAGTAAATATTTAATAGTAAGATTTCACATGTGCAAAGGAAGTGTACATGTTAAAAAGTGTATGTTTGTTTTAGATTTTTCCTCTCAAAATACAGGCGAAAAGTTCCATTTGTGAAAATGAGATGTTGAACGCCTTAAGAAAAAAGTGAGAAAATGTGTCTTAGGACACATTTTTTTGTGATTCTCTAGCAAAATAAACAGGCTCCATATATATAACTGATTTTGATCTCTAAGTGAGTAGAGTTGGGTAAAACGAGAAAATCAAAATTATTGATTTTGATCTCTAAAATTGTTGTTTTAACAAACTCAAGGTTTGTAATGATGTACACTTGATATGTACATAGTAATGATGTACATTTGATATGTACATAGTAATAATTTGTTATTCAACAATGGTTGATATAGTAGTCACTTTAGACTATCAAGGGAGTTACGCACTTTTAGGCTCTCTTTGTTAAAAAGTAGTGGATAGCGGATAGCGGATAAGCTAGCTGATAGCAAATGATGTGTTTGGTGAAACTAGCGGTTAAAATAGCTGATAAATAGAAATTTAATAAAAGGATATTTAGTTAGTTATTAAATTACTTAATGAAGACAAAATGTTTAATGAGGAAGGGGAAGTAATTTAAGAAAAATAAAAAGGGTAAAAATGTCAAAAAGTGAGACGCTATCTGCTAGCGTTTGAAAAAACGCAACTTGAAGTGGTGTCTGAAAAAATGCTAAACGCTAGTGCTTTACCAAACACGCGTATGCTTCACTCGCTAGTTTCATCTAGGCATGGCAACAAAACCCATACCCGCGGGGACCGACCCAAACCCGCCCCGATTTGACAGGTTTTCCCCGCTTTGACTGGGTTTGGGTTTTCCCCGAAATCAAAATACGTGGACGGGACGGGTAATGGGGATATAGGTCCTGTCCCCGAACCCGTCCCCGAACCCGCCCTGAATATATAAAATTACATTAGTACCCATCCACTTGCTGCCAAATGGGCCTTGACCCGGTCCACTACTAATGCACAGAGAAGGGTTAAACCCAACCCTAGCAAACAAATAGCCTCAGATGGTACTTTCTCTCGTTCTCTCTCTATCAACCTTGAACTCGCCTCTCAAATCAAACTCTCCAAACTCGCTCCCTCACAATCTTCGCTCCCACCGACCTTACCTCGCCTTCAACCAAATCCCTCAACTGCCTCTCTCTCTCCTCCGTTACCATCTCCTCCCTCACACTTTCTCTCTCCATAGCCTCAGTTCTCTCCCCTACGGCGCCAACATCGCCACTCTCCTCCCTGGCCACTCCCTCACCGTAACTACCTCTAACCACCGTCTCTCTATCAACAACGTTACTGTCCATGCTTCCCCTCTCTTCGACGATGGTTACCTTGTCATCTTCCGAATTCATAGCTTCTTCGATCCTTACTTCCAGATTCCTCGCACCGCCGCAACTTGTTTCCCTCGCGTTGCACCGTCGTATTCTTTTAAAGAAGCCAGCGGAATTTTGAGATCGAGAGGATTTTCTGTTATGGCTTCGTTTTTAGATCTGCAATTTCTCATTTTGTTCTCGTTTTTAGATCTGCAATTTCTCGTTTTGAGATCGAGAGGATTTACTGTGGTTCTCGTTTTGTTCTGGATCTGATTGTGTATAAACTATAAACGATCGATTGAAAGGATAGTGAGAAGTTATTTCGTTTCAATAAAAAAACAAGCGAAGCTATTTTTTTTATTTAATAAATTGATTTCACCGCGAGGACGGGGTTGGTTCGGGGATCCCCGAACCCATTGGGTACGGGGATGGGGATCAAGAATTCATCCCTGTTGGGTTTGGGACGGGGAACGGGGAACTATATGCAATTCGGGGATGGGGATGGGGAATGTCAAACCCGTCCCCGCCCCGCCCCATTGCCATGCCTAGTTTCATCTGCTATCTGCTAGCGGATGAGACGCACCAAACAGAGCCTTAAAGGAGCCGGATTCAAAAATACTAACATACACACAAATGTAATTAAACGTCCTCTTAAGGTATAAGGAAAAAATCTGGACTCTTTGAGCCCTACTTCAAGGGAGCAAGTCTTGACTTGAATCTACGATGTGTCAAATTTAAGTCTTGTAATACTCCATTAGACAAACTCCTTGAGCCAAATGATTGTACTATATACTAATATTGACCTTGTTTTTTGGGTCTTTCAATTACTAACATTGACCTTTGTTGTACCCCAATTTTGTGTTCCCTTCACAAATTTTTGTCTTGTTTTTACTCAATTTTATTATTGGACTTTTTGAGTTTTTTATATTAAATTTGGGTCAAGTCCTTTAAAGCACAAATTGCTATTGAAACTCAAGTATCATTTTTATCTAAATTTATAGTGGACCATGAAATTCATTGTCTAAAAATGGATGAACCGGTCCATTTTTGTTTAAAGTCCAATCCATCTTTATTAGGGCCCAAACAATAGCATTAAAAAAAGTAAGAAAAATAAAAATAATATATTTAAAAACAAAAGGGAAACCGCCCAGGCATCTCTCTCTCTCTCTCTCTCTCTCTCTCTCTCTCTCTCTCTCTCTCTCTCTCTCTCTCTCTCTCTCTCTCTCTCTCTCTCTCTCTCTCTCTCTCTCTCTCTAAGTCTTGGTTTTCGGCTGTCAGAGCTTGTAACTTCCACTCCCTCTCTGCCTACAAGCAACCATCAACTCCCTGCTACAATCTTATCCATCTCTCCCACTTGCATCTTCTATTTTCTATATAATCAAAACATATATCAGCACATTTATATTTTTAGACATCACCAAATTTTGACATTTGTCACAATTTAGGGGCAAAATAGACAATTCACCACATAATGACAAAATGCTACAGTATCACTACAGTGCGCTACAGTGACGTTTCTGACGCGCTACAGTCCCAATACAGTTTTTTTTAAATTCAATTTTTAAAAAAAAATTATACACTATTTTTTTAATTTTTTTTTAAAAAACGGTTGCCAATATTTTTATAAAAACAATTAGTCACTATAAATCAATTTTCACTATTTTTATAATCTACTCAAACTACTAAAATTAATAAAATAATTAGTCACTATAAATCAATTAGCCACTATCCATTGTAAAAAAACTTTAACCCTACAAAAAATTACAAATAACTACTAAAACTAATCAATTTAACTACTTTTGTTAAAATCAATCAATTTAACCACTACAAAAAATTATCAAATAACTATTTTATAATTACTAAAAAAGAGTAAAATGCCAACGGGAATGCCAACGGGAGTGGCAACGAGAGCGCCAATGAGAGTGGCAACGAGAGCGCCAACGGGAGAGGCCACGGGAGTGGCAACGATAGAGGGACAAAAAAGTGAGGGACAAAAAAGTGATGGAAAACTGCAATCAGAAGCTGCAACTGACGCAGCAAAAGGACAAAAAACAGTAAATTTTAAAACCAACTTTTTTTTCAGTTTTTTTTCCAAATTTTTTTTTCAGTTTTTCTTTCCATAAAAAATCACTTTTTTGTCAGTTTTTTTACTAAAAATACAATTTTTTAACTATTTCTATAATTTACTCAAACTACTAAAATTAATCAATTTAACTACTACCAATTGTCAAAAAAAACCATACCTCTAACAATAGTTTCAAAATTATTTATTCCAAAAAAATAAATTATTAAATTAATATCACACTCAGTAATTAAATAATTTAAAATTTACTATTTACTATAATCTCTATATTAAAACTACTAAAATCAATCAATTTTTCATGTAATAAATAAAATCAATCAATTTAACCACTTACAATTGTAATATTAAATCATACATAAAAAAAGAGAAAACATGTGGCAACAAGAGCGGCAACGAGAGACTGACAACCAGATCGGCAACGAGAGCGGCAACACGAGAGCGACGGGGCTGCATAGTTTACCTTTTACTCCATTATTAATATTATAAGAACATACCGATTTTGTGTTAACTTTTTGCAACACAACTATTTTAGTAAATTCACCGCTAAAAGACAAAATTTGCAACACAACGAGAGCGGCAATGCGAGACTAGCAATGGAATCGGCAACGAGAGCGACAACGGGAACATGAGTGGGAACAAGAGAGGCAAGGAGGGCGCCAACAGAGCGCCAACGTGGATGCATATTTTAAAAAATCTTATTTTCTTTTTTCTTCATTTTTACTCCATCTAAAATTTATTATTTACTATAATCTCTCTATTAAAACTATTAAAATCAATCAATTTAACTATTAGGGAATATGAAGAATGACACTGAACAAGTCAGTATGCCACGCAAGCAGTGAGCTGGAGCACTTGTACAGCAGTGCACAGTTAGAATGAAAAACAGAATTAGTTGGATTGAGCTTCTGTTAAGCTTTGTTGTAACTGAATCCATTATATAGCTTTCATGTATAAAATGTAAACTCTTTGTAACTGTGAAGTTAGTTAAATGAAAATCAATTGCATTCCTCTCAGAAATTCTTTATGGTATCAATCGCTTTAGATCCTGAGAGCTTCGCTCTCTCGCTTCCGCTCCCAATCACATTGTTCTAACCGTTTCCTTGAAGTTTCTTCCATGGCGTCGTCTCCAGAGCCCACTCCTCAACCCGAATCACCTGATAATGGATCGATTTTCCAAGGAACTACCAAGTCTTCGTCCTCACATCACTTCGCTACTGGTCCTAAGCTCTCCATCAAACTCGATGAGAAGAACTTCCTATTATGGAACCAGCAAGTTGAAGGTGTGGTGAAGATGCACAAATTGCATCGCTTACTGGTGAATCCGGTTATTCCACAGAAGTATGCAACGGAAGAAGATCGTCTCGCCGATGTCGCCTCCGACGAATTCGAACGATGGCTGGTGCAAGACCAGACACTGTTCACGTGGTTGTTGTCCACGCTTTCTGAATCCGCCTTACCAAGGGTTCTAACATGTCACCATTCATGGCAAGTATGGGAAAAGATACAACAGCACTATTTCGCTCACCTGAAAGCGAAATCTCGTCAACTTCGTAATGAACTCAAGAATACGAAGAAAGGCTCTCAATCGATCTCCGATTTCATCACCAAAGTCCACTCTATTGCCGATGCTTTGATCTCTACTGGTGAAACGATTACTGATTCCTATCTTACGGATGTGATCTTGGATGGCTTACCGGAGGAATACAATTCCTTCGTCATGATGATATTCAGCAAGCCAGAGACACCTTCGCTATCTCAGATCGAATCTCTTCTTCTAGTGCAAGAGTCTCAGTTGGACAAATTCAGGCAAGAGTTGACCATTGCTAATGTTTCTGCCAATCTTGCACAAGTTTCATCCAGATCCGGTCAAGGTAACTCACAGAACTACAACAACACACAAGGTGCTCGAGGAAATGCCTCAAACAACTATAACTCTCGTGGACGCGGTCGTAATCAAGGACGCGGGCGTGGTCGTAGTTCCTCCGGTGGTTCAAGACCTACGTGTCAGCTTTGTGGACGCTATGGTCACTCTGTGCTCGAGTGTTGGTTTCGTTTTGACGAAACTTTTGTTCCTCCACCTCACGTAGTTGAAGCTAATACTGCATCTCAAAACACTGCAACAACTTCTGCTGATACACCAAAGACAGATGACACTGCTACGCCTACTGTGAATTTGGCTGAGGCTCTACCATTTGAATCTACAGGTAACACCTCTGAATTTTCTTCACTAGCACCTGTTGATGAAGAAGATTGGCACGGTGACACTGGTGCTACGCACCATGTCACTGCTGATGATGATAATATTCAGCATAAAATACAGTACACTGGTTCAACTCAAGTGAAAATGGGAAATGGCAATGGTGCCACTATCAAATCAGTTGGTTCCTCTTGCTTTAACTCCCCCATCCACCCTCATATTAATTTAGTGTTAAATAACCTATTACATGTCCCCTCAATTACCAAAAATTTGCTTTCCGTGTCTAAGTTTGTTAAAGATAATCGTGTTTATTTTGAATTCAATGATCCTCATTGTTTGGTGAAATCACAGGTCTCTAATCAAGTGGTTCTTCGTGGCACACTTGGACATGATGGCCTTTATGTTTTCAAGGGAATCAATATAGCTAAATCTGCTACTGCATCTTCTGCTGCATCTGCACACTTATCTGTTTTTCCTTCCTTGTACTCTGCTAGTATTCCACCTAATGTTTCTTCTCACACACTTTGGCACACACGCTTAGGGCATGCTAATTCTCAACTAGTCACTCATGTCATGAAACTGTGTAAGCTTTCCACATCAAATAATACAAATGTTGAATTCTGTACAGCTTGTCAATTAGGGAAAGCTCATCGCATACATGCCCCTGCATCTGTTACTCAGCACAACAAACCTTTTGAGTTAGTCTTCACAGACCTTTGGGGACCTTCTCCAATGGTCTCTAGTGCTGGTTACTATTACTACATTGCGTTTGTTGATGCTTGTACCAAATTTACATGGCTTTATTTACTTAAACACAAATCTGATGCTTTACTTGCCTTCACTTTGTTTCATAAGTATGTTCAACAGCAATTTTCTGCTAAAATCTTGTCTGTCCAATCAGATGGTGGAGGTGAATACAAGCCCTTTACCAAATTTTTAGCTAGTCATGGCATTGTGCATAGATTTACGTGCCCTTATACATCTCACCAAAACGGTTCAGTGGAAAGGAAGCATAGACAAATCACTGAAATGGGCCTCACACTTCTTTCTCATGCTTCCTTGCCACTAACCTATTGGGATCATGCATTTACAAATGCTGTTCATGTCATTAACAGATTGCCAACCACTGGGTTGTCTAGCTTTATCTCACCTTTTCAGGCTTTATACAATGCAATGCCAAACTACAATCTGCTGAAACCTTTTGGGTGTGCTAGCTTCCCTCATATGCGTCCTTATCACAAGCACAAGTTCAATTTTCACAGCACTCAATGCATCAACTTGGGTCTTTCTCCAATTCACAAAGGATACAAGTGCTTGACATCTGAAGGCAAGATTATCATCTCCAAGGATGTTACTTTCAATGAGACTAGCTTTCCTTATCCTTCACTTTTTCCCAAACACCTAACCTCCTCCAATGACACAGATACTTCAGCTTCTCTACCAATACCCACCTTCACTACATCCACACCAGAAGCCATATCAGACCCCTCACCTCCAACTGCCTCTCAAGCTTCACACCCTACAGCAATCACTCCACCATCACCGCATCCAGAACCTCCCTCACCTCCCTCACCTCACATCTCTGCCACTCAGTTGCACTCTGAAACTGCCACACTGTCCTCCTCCCCGTCTAGCACTGATACTACTACATCTCCACCAGCACCTATTAAGACTCATCACATGATCACTAGGCTACAAACAGGATCCCTCAAGCATAAAATCTTCCTTACACAAGTTGAACCTTCTACTGTAAAACAAGCCTTAGCTGCACCTCATTGGAAGGCAGCAATGCAAACTGAAATCCAAGCATTGATTGACAACCAAACTTGGTCACTCACCACTCTACCTCCAAATAGAAAGGCAATTGGTTGCAAGTGGGTATTTCGGGTCAAAGAGAATCCCGATGGCACTATTAACAAATACAAGGCAAGATTAGTAGCCAAAGGCTACAATCAGTTGCCAGGCAAAGATTTTGGCGAAACATTTACCCCGGTTATCAAACCAACAACAATCAGAATACTTCTAACATTGGCTCTCACCAACAACTGGAACATCCAGCAGATTGATGTGAATAACGCCTTTATCAATGGTGAATTACAAGAAGAGATATATATGGTGCAACCACCTGGTTTCATTCATCAAGACAAGTCTTTAGTTTGCCGATTACATAAGTCTTTGTACGGTTTAAAACAAGCCCCAAGGGCATGGCATGACAAGCTCAAACAAGTGCTGCAGAATTTTGGATTTAAACCCAGCAGGTGTGATCCTGCACTGTTTCTGTATTCTGCAGCTGGTGTGCAGCTCTTTGCGCTTGTGTATGTTGACGACATCCTCATAACAGGGTCTGCCAACAATCTGATACATGATCTCATTAACAAGCTGCATTCAACCTTTGCTTTGAAGCATCTAGGCAAGCCCGATTACTTCTTGGGTCTTGAACTTAAGTATCAGAAAGATGGCTCAGTGATCCTCACTCAAGCTAAGTATATAAGGGATCTTCTCACTAAAGCTGATATGGCTACTTGCAATGGGATAGGTACTCCAATGGCTTCAGGCACAAAACTAAGCAAGTTTGGCAATGATAAATTGCCTGATCCACACCAATATAGGTCCCTAGTAGGTGCTCTTCAATATGTTACATTGACTCGGCCTGAAATTGCTTATGCAGTAAACAAAGTTTGTCAATTTCTCTCCACACCACTTGAGTCACATTGGAAGGCAGTGAAGAGGATCTTAAGGTACCTCAGCAGCAGCTCAACTCATGGACTTTTGCTCCAACCAGCAACTACCTCTGGCCCTGTTACTCTTCGAGCCTATAGTGATTCAGATTGGGGCAGTGATCCCGACGATAGACGCTCTACTTCAGGCTCTTGTATCTTTCTAGGACCAAACTTGGTGTCTTGGAGCTCAAAGAAGCAGACTCTAGTAGCAAGGTCAAGTGCAGAGGCCGAATATAGAAGCCTGGCAAATGCCACGGCAGAATTACTGTGGATATAATCCTTATTGAAAGAACTTCATGTTGTGCATCATGCTCCTGTAGTCCTCTGTGACAACTTGAGTGCCATTGCCATTGCTCACAATCCCGTGCTACACTCAAGGACTAAACACCTTGAATTGGACATACACTTTGTACGTGAGAAAGTTCTAGCCAAAGCTATGTCAGTGGCTCACATTCCTGGTTCAAATCAGCTCGCAGATGCTTTCACCAAGCCTCTGCCAGCACCTCTGTTCCATTCCCTAAAGAGCAAACTGAAGGTTGTTCCCACACCTCAGTTTGAGGGGGGAATATTAGGGAATATGAAGAATGACACTGAACAAGTCAGTATGCCACGCAAGCAGTGAGCTGGAGCACTTGTACAGCAGTGCACAGTTAGAATGAGAAACAGAATTAGTTGGATTGAGCTTCTGTTAAGCTTTGTTGTAACTGAATCCATTATATAGCTTTCATGTATAAAATGTAAACTCTCTGTAACTGTGAAGTTAGTTAAATGAAAATCAATTGCATTCCTCTCAGAAATTCTTTATTAACCACTAAGAATTATAAAAATACGACTTTAGCCACTACCAAACTTTACAAAATAACTTACTTATAATTAAACGAATATGATTTAATTAATATTAAATCATATAGAATAATATGAGTTAACATGTGGCAACAGGAGCGACAACGAGAGACTGAGAGCGCCAACGAGAGAGGTAACGAGAGCGCCAATGGGAGGGTCAACGAGTATGCAAACGGGAGTGTCAACGGGGATGCATATTTTACCTCTAATGTCCAAATACATTATTATGGATCAATGTAATTCTGATTGTCAATCTCCTTTATTTTCTTCGACTCAATATAATTTTTATTTGTATCTTATATGACATAATACCTATCTCTTTCCACTTTGAATTTTAAATCATACATTTTGGACATTGTTCACAACTTATGATTATCTTCCAAATTACTATTATGACTTTATGGCAATACACCAACCATATAGTATCACCCGTGCGTATGCACGCGTAAAATACCAGTAACTTCTTAAAGAAGGGTTACTAAACCCTCAATACTAGAAAAAGTCTCAGCCTATAAATATTAAATACTAAGGCAAATGAGGCAGACAGAGGAGAGAAGAATCACACACTACTTAGAATTGACAGCTCCATCTTTGAGTACCCAATTTTACACACCATACATCATAAATAGAAACAGGAGGAGTAGAGATCAATAGAACAAAGGGAGAAATAGAAATTACAGAACAAGGAGAGTATTTACAAAATCAAAGGAGATATCCATTTATTCCTCCACTAAAAAAAACCCAACAACTAAGAGTCCAAAACCTCTTCCTCAATTTTCACCCAACCATGGCAAGCTATCACCAACAATCTTGCCTGTCCCTGTTCCGTCACTTCTGCGCTGTCTCCACGCCCATTTCCCTCTTTTCCTCCTGATGTATCGCACCCCTTCCCCTTTATTTGTTTCACTGTAAGTATGCGTGTTTTTAATTGTGTGTGCTGTGTTTAAGTATTGGTCTTTTAGGACCACTTTTATCGCACCCTTTCCCTCTTTTCCTTGCTTTCATTTGTGTTATTTAACATTCTAGTCTTGGGATTTTTTTGGGTACCCCCATCAGATAAGAATCTACCCCCATCGACCCTGCGAAAAGACGCAATTGCCCTTCACAAAATTTAAAAAACCCAAACGTATCCTGATTTCAATTTTTTTTGGAAATCAGATTTAGGTAAATCCGATTTCCACTAAAAATTTTAAAAAATTAAAAGCGGATTTATGTAAGATTGGGTAGATCCGCTTTTAAAAATAACAAATCAGATTTACCTTATATGGGGGTAAATCCAATTTTGTTATTTTTAAAAGCGGATTTACCTTCCGCTTTTAAAAATAACAAAGCGGATTTACCTTAAGTGGGGGTAATATGGGGGTAGATCCGCTTTTAAAAATAACAAAGCGGATTTACCTTAAGTGGGAGTAAATCCGATTTTGTTATTTTTAAAAGCGGATTTACCTTATATGGGGGTATATCCGCTTTTAAATAACAAAAGCGGATTTACCTTATGTGGAGGTAAATCCGCTTTGTTAACCTAATTAATAAATAAATAAATCAGTTAAAAATTTAGATACGAATTTCGACCGTCTTTTGGTTCTGTTTAGTGTGTAGTTCGATAACACGTGACGATGTTGTACGTCAAGCGAATAATGTAGGCTAAAAAATCAGTTTCCATCGTTTACTATTTTTTATTAATTTTTTTAATTTTTCATAATCTCCAAAAAATCTGAAAAAAAATTGGATAACATTATTTTGGTTTTATTAGATTTATAGTGGTGTTAGTATAATTTGTAGATTAGTTTTGACTCTTTAACAGATTTTTAGTAGTATTTTTATAACATTTTTTACAAAAATTAAATAAAAAACAGGTATTTTTAGTACACAAAAGCGGATTTAACCCCCACCTAAGATAAATCCGACTTTTAAATAACAAAGCGGATTTACCTTATGTGGGGGTACATCCGCTTTTAAAAATAACAAATCGGATTTACCTTAGATGAGGGTAAATCCGATTTTCTTTTTTTAAGGGAAATCGGATTTACCTACTAAAAGAGAAATCCGATTTTGGAAAAAAACCAAAATTAGATTTATCTTTTTGTAGGTAAATCCGAGCGAATTTTTTAAGTGAGGGGTATTTTGGTGTTTCACTTTTATGTGGGGGTAGATAGTGAGTTGATGGGGGTACACAAAAAAAAATCCCGCTAGTCTTTAAGTTTTCTTTGTTAGGTTGGGTTTGGGCTTAAGCCTATTTCCTTTATTTCTTTTATTCTTTGGCCATCACTTTTTCCACACCCCTCCCTACTCACCCCACACCCCCAAACCACCTAAAACCCAAAAATACCCCTAACTCAAAAACACTCTTTCTCCCTCTCAAACCCCTCACACCCACCAAAAACACACCCAGCCGAAACCCTCTCCCTCACCCTCTTCGACTTCTCCCTCTCCCAAATCCACTCAATCTTCGATTTTAACCTTCAAACTCATTTTCGGAACATAAGGTACACGTTTTCTAACCCTCATTTACTTGCATTTTGCTTGACTTGCTGTGTTTTATCGTTTTTTCACTTCTGCGAAGCAAAACGGACCCATTCAGTTGAGGTCAACCGAATACGTTCGGTTGAGTTCAACCGAATCATACTGATACTGATTGTGTTTGATATGTTCGGTTGCAGGTATGATCCAATTCGTTACCCTCATTGAACGAAATGCTGGGAGGATTTCCATTCCAAATGAGATTGGAGACTAGAGTTGCCTTGTTCCTTTTATTTTGTCTTGGAAGTTGGCCCTTGTATTCGTGGTGTCAACAACATGCGCTATGGCAACATCCTTACTGATACGCATGCCATCTGCCAAGGGTATGGGGGTGTTGAGAGTGTGGAAGCCTCGTTAACATACTATCAGACCGGGAGCTTCAGGTCGCCAGGATTATGCCCGCGGTTGCCTCTGATGGGAGTGGGAGTGACAGTGATACTGCGAGTGATGCCGGATCCGGCTCTGTTGTTACCCAGTTGTAGTTTTTTACTATTATTTTGTTTATCAATAACTGTAATTGAACGTCACTTAGAAATGGAAAGAATCTTGCACAGGCCAGGTAAGGAACAGATGAAGGCCATTTCTCTTAAAAATGGAAAGGATCTTGAAGAACCTTATGAGATTGAAGGTGAAGGTAGCGTAGAAAATAAAAAAATAAAAACAGAAAAGAAAAAAGTTTGCAAGATGCAGAAGCACTTCATGCGCCTGCATCTCAAGAAGTTCAAATGCCCCAAGGTTAGTTCCTGAATACCCTCTTCCTCCTTATCCTCAAAGATTAAAAAAGGCACATGAGGAGAAGCAATTCAGTAAGTTTCTTGAAATTTTAAAACAATTACACATCAATGTTCCCTTAGTTGAAGCACTTCAACAAATGCCAAATTATGCTAAATTCATGAAATATGTGCTTTCAAAAAGAAAAAGATTAGGGGATTTTGAAACAGTTGCTATGTATAAAGAATGTAGTTTAATTTTGTAAAACAAAATTTCAAGGAAATTGAAGGATCCTGGCAGTTTTACAATTCCATTCTCAATTGGAAAATTTTATACAGGTCATGCATTATGTGATTTAGGTGCAAGTATCAACTTGATGCCTAAATCAATATTTACACAACTTGAAATTGGAAATGCCAGGCCAACAACTGTGACACTTCAATTAGCAGATAGATCAATAGCATATCCTGATGGAATTATAGAAGATATTTTGGTTAAAGTTGACAAATTTGTGTTTCCTGCGGATTTTGTTATTCTTGATTTTAATGCAGATAAAGAAGTCCCAGTCATCCTTGGAAGGCCATTCTTAGCAACTGGAAAGACACTCATTGATGTACAAAAAGGTGAACTAACCATGAGGGTGAATGATCAAGAGGTGAAATTCAACGTGATGAATGCATTAAAATATCCTACAGAGGATATTGAAGAGTGTTCAGCCATAATCTCTCTGGATCAATTAGTGCAGAAACAATTTCACAAACAACAGGATCATCTGATCAATGCTCTTGCATCTGATGCTCCTGCACTACTAGGTGAAGACATGGTGGAAAATGAGAGTGTGGGAAGAAGAAATGAATCAGAAGAAGAAGGGAGTGTTAAAGAGATTGAGCCTGAACCAGACGCTAAAGAAGTACTCAACAAACAACCAACTCTCCTAACCCAATGCCCATATCACAAAAATTCAACTCCACAAACTTTTGTGAGAGTGTATCCTAATGGGGCAGTGGAATTGTTTGATGAAGCCACCAGTTCCACATTCAAAATCAATGGAAAAAAGGTGAAGCTGTATTATAGAGCACATGTGGTGAGGGACAAGGTCACCACAGAGTTACCAGAACTCTAACATGAAGCTTAGTCTAGCTAAAGACTAAAAATAAAGCGCTACTGGGAGGCAACCCAGATTTTTAGGACTAATTGTATTTTGTGTGTTTTTGTTTTTACTTTTGCAGGTGTGAATAAAGTGGTTTTGTGCAGATGCTGTCAATTATGCAGAATTCTGATGCTGTAGCACCATGTGCTGCAGCATTCGTGGCTGAAGATATCTGGCACAAGACTTAGTCTGGCTGAAAGACTCTTAAATCAAGTGCTTGTGGGAGGCAACCCATGATTTTGAATTATTAATTATGTTCTTTTTGTTCAGTTTTTTGTTTTGAAGTATTTTGTAGGAAAAACAGGTGAAGGAACTTCTAATGCAGCTGCATCCAGTGCATCTGCAAACTGCATCTGGTGCAGGTGCACCAAAAGCTAAGGAGCACAAGAAGAAGAAGCAGAAGGTCAAGCACATACCAGTGAGGTCAAGCTCAAGGCTCTGGAGTGGAGCCAAGAAACAGTAAACTTTTGATGTTGTTATAACTATTTTTCTATTAGTACTATAGAATATTATATTTTGCACTATCCTACTTTGTTACTAACCGCTCTCCCCATTTTTGAAAAAAACTGTTTTGAACTTCAAATAGCAGTGAGGACACTGCTCAACTTTAAGTTGGGGGGAGCACTTTATACTTTATCACTCTATGCATGTGTGTGCTTTAAATAGTTATGTGTGTTTGTTTTAAGTACTTATATATGTTTGTGTTAGTATATGTTACATATATGTGTTTGTTTGTCAATGTGAAATAGTTTTAATTAAATTTTAGTATTAGATGTACTCAACAAAGTAGTTTGAAATGCATTAAACTGTTTTCAAAAAGTAGCAATTCCTTTTCAAAAACAGTAGGTGCATAAATTCTATTGTTAGGTGCATAAAAATTGTTTCTATATTCTAAGTAGGATTTGATAGTTTTGAAGCATGATCAGCTTAGATTCTTTTTCACAAACTTAGCCAAATGCATTTTTTTGAACTGAATTTTAAATGATGAAAGAAGAAAAAGAAAAGAAGCATTGTTTTCCCCAAATAACTAATTTTATTATTACTTTGACACATCTAAACTGAGTTTTGAAAAAAACCTTGCTATTTGAAAAACTATCTGATGCAAGAGGAATTTTTAGAAAGCCAAGGTCAAAATCAAATTTTTACTAAAAATATAGGAGAGCATAAGGAATTAAGTTTGGGAGAGTTTCCATGAATACTAAGGCAAAGTATGAGGAACTTAGAGTAGTCAATGCCATAGGTTATAAAAAAAAAGGTTCAAAGTGTTGTAATTAGCTATATTTTCCTGAGTCATTAAACTGTACCCATTCCAAAAATGCATTTGATTTGAAAAGAAAAATTCAAGAAGAAAAGAAAGAAAAAGAAGAAATGAAAAGAAAATCAAAGAAAAAAGTATGCATAAGGGGGTCAGTGAGGAGGGCAATATATGCTATAAAGTCTTGAAAGTAGTAATAGTGCAGCTGCACTCAATGCACCTGCACCGTCATAGTATAAGTGCATCCACACTTCAGAAAAGTGATGCACCTGCACTCAATGCATCTGCATCAAGAAAGACCACAAAAAATAAGAATAGTGCATTGACTCAACAGTTTTAAAATACTCAAATCAAAGCCCTTTGTTGTGCTTAGAGCCCCCCCAAGTCTTAAGGATGTTGTTAGTCAAGTCTATGTTTTGAAACATCTTTTTTTTTGACGAAACGTGATCTAAACTTGTCAAAAACTAAGAGAAACTTTTTACTTAGTTTTGGAACTGATTGAAATCTCAGTGGGGCACACTCACATAAATGAGTTTTAATAACTTTGGATGTTTGGGAGTTCAAAGGCACAAAGACAAAATTTTCTGAAAAATGAAGTTCATAAAATGCGAGATCATTCTTTGAAATATGAGCTGATCTGTTCTTCTTAATTATGAAAATCTTATTTGTGTTTTCTTTTTGTCATTACTTGAGGACAAGTAATGGTTTAAATTTGGGGGTGTGATAACTCTATTTTATATAGAGTTATTTATGCATCTAAACCTAAATAATCACCTAAACTCAAGTACAATATGTGTTAAATATAAGTCTATAAATAAAATAACAACATTCTAAGTTTCAAAGAGGGTTATGTAATGATTTAAGCATTTTGTATATATATATATATATATATATATATATATATATATATATATATATTGGTATGTTTGATGTGTTTGTTCAGTGCACCTACAGTTGAGACACCTGCACCAGGAAACAACAGTGCACCTGCACCAGATTAAGACAGTGCACCTGCACTTAATTCTCCTGCACTGAAAACAGATTTCAAATGCAAGAAGCACCATAAAATCATACCAATGCACCAGCACTTCATTGATGACATCATGCTTAGTCATGGATCACATGGGGCACATGGAACTTGCAAATTTCGGCGCCTACCATAGAAGTTAGCTTTGAAGAGTCACTCACTTAGGGACACTTGGCCATCCATTAGTGGACCTCCATTCAATCTGCTGTCTGAAGTTCAGAAACTAAGTCATAGTTAACTTCTCAAGTTAACTTAATCTCTAAGGAAGTCTTACTTTTTGAAGGCTATAAAAGGACCCTCACTTCTCATTTGTAAACACACCTCAAGATATCCTTAGAATTAGTTTTAGATAGTTTTTAAGTTTCAGGAAGGTAAGGAAGGAATCGACAACTTCTTTCTTCACTTCCACGAAGTGCTAGCTAAGTGCAGGGAATCAGTGCACCTGCATTGCTTGGGAATTCATGCAAATGAACTCCAACTTGTGTAACCTTTACCTTGTTGCTTTCTTTTATGATTTCAAGTATATAAACATGTTCTATTCAGTTTATATATGTCTTGCAATGTCTAACATGAGCTGAATTTCTTTAGTTGAGATGTTCTAACCTTATAATGATCTTTTGAGTAAGTTGTTGTGCTTTTATATGATGTATGCATTTTAGTTCTTGTGTAACACTTCTTTCAACACTTGTTTTAAGATTGATCACTTGAAATAAGTAGATTTGTAAAAGCAGACATAGTTTACAATTAAGAACTCAAGAACTAATAAGGGTGAGTGTTTTAATAAAGTCTTTGTTAACTTGTTTTAATAAAGAAACTTTTGTTAATTCCATGTTAAGTCCTAGACATAGGATAACATAGTCCTTAGGGTGATTCAGTGGGTACTTAAGAGGCAGGAGTGAACTTATTTAGCATGCCTAGACATAGGAAGCTTGTAATGAAACTCTGAAGAAAGTGACTGAAAAGCACATACTGATGCAGCTGTGCACCTGCACCACTTAAATGCACAAAACTCTTGAAAGTGACTTATTTGGTAAAGACATCTCAACTCTCATTCTCAACTGATTTCCTCTACATTCTACTACTTATTTGCATTCTGTTTACTTATCACCATCATCCCAAATTGTGAGTAGTATAGTTCACACTAATTTATACAATTTTAAGCTACAAGAGTTAATCCAATCCCTGTGGGTTCGATCTTTTATACTACTTATTTGTGACTGTGTATACTTGCACACTTTTTCAGCCACCAGGGGGCAACTGTTACGGATTGGGCCCAATCCTCAGTAGTGAGACCCATTATCAAAAGCAAACTCATTGATCAACGGCTAAGATCTAGGCCCCAGATCGGACGGCTCTGATTCATTAGGTCAATACACATTTACTCTATAAATAAGCATTCAATGCAACGCCAAACGTACACACTCTCTCCTATATTCTTACCTCTAATCAATTCACTTCCTGACTTGAGCGTCGGAGTGTCTTTGCAGGTACCCCCCATCTAGGATCGGAACTCCATCTAAGATCGGAACTCCATCTAAGATCAGAACTCCATCCAAGACCGGAACTCCATCTAAGATCAGAACTCCATCCAAGACCGGAACTCCATCTAGGATCGGAACTTCACAACAGAGCTCAGTTAATCAAAACCTACTACTATCAACTATCCCGGATCGTCCATACCTTTCGAGATACGGTACATAACACTAAGGATAGGAGAATAACTAGATCCATTGTAATCCATCACTGGAGTAGTTTTACCAAATAATCAGTTGTGAACAAACAATGGTTTATGATTGTTCCTCAATTCATATTTCTGGAGTTCCCTTACGAAACCTTAGCCAGAGTGAGTCATGTAATACAAAACATACTGGGGGATCATAACCTTTTATTATTAGATAATCAACACTAACTTCTACTAAAATGAGGCCCATATCAATAAAACATAGGAGTTTAACGAGCTTTACTTCTTTATTTGACTAAAAAGAACTATTGCATTTCATTAAAAATAAGCATAGCAATGCAATCTAGAATTGATAAAAACAACTGAGAACAAGACTCGACAACAACCGCTCTTGCTAAATAATGAGCAACTAAATTAATTTGTCTCTTTACAAAATACAACTTTGCTAAGTTAAGAAAAATTATGAAGATTGTTTCTACGATCAAAGATGATATACCCATATTCTCAAGCATCCTCCTTGTGTGAGTTGACATCATCCACTACGGTTTTGCAATCCATCTTAAAAATCACCCTTCTGGACCGATTTAAACGAGTTCTTGGTCGGTTCCACCAATTTGGAACAAGCCCTTTTTTTGACGAAACAAACTGAACACCTGACCGATTCCTAGTTGAGCCGACCGATTCAGGTCTGGTTTTCAGAACCATTGCTTAAACGCTCATTTAAGATAAGCTAATATAATTATTAAACAATATTAACCCACTTTAAAAATTTCTAATAAATTATAATAAGCTAGCTAGAGTATCATGTTTTTATGCTAGTCACCAAAAACATGATTTTATCCCAACTTGTATTGAATAAATGGTGTTTAAGGTGCCTAGTTTGGTTGTATTCACAGCTTACAATGGAAAAGCAAACATGAGGCAAAGAAAATAAGACTTCCCAACACTTTCTACTAAAGCAACTATGCTACCTATGATCAAAATCCTAATTGACCCTCCTGAAAGGCTAAGCAGTCACTTCTCAACAAAATTAATCTTAAAAGAATCAAGTTCAAGCAAAATATAGTTTGCAAATATAATCCAACTATCAGACTTTTTTGCTCCAGTATAATCTCCTTTTGCATTTGATAAACTAAGATCAACCACCAGGCCATCACCATAACAGAAATAACAATGTGACTGGGACGGAAGGGAGAAGAGAAAGACATCACTTGATAGGATCACATGTTATCATTACAACAGAACATCATCAGTTTAAGCAGAATCCTAAACAAGAAGCTAATCAAAAAATCAATAAAACCCTATTACCATGCATTGTGGCATCAGGATGTAGGGCATATCCGGCTTTCAGATTTCTACTTAATTCTTCTCTACAATGTTAGCGTCACTTCAGTGTGAACCTTATATGAAGTTGATTCAATTAGCTCTGTGGCCTGCGCATCTTTATGTTCAAAGGAATCTCCTTATAGGACACAACCTTCTCAGCAGATCTTCGCATAGGTCGCCCAACAGATGATCTTCGAATTTCACGAGGATCGGACGTACATGCTATGTTTTTTTGACTAGAAGTTTCACTTGATGTTGTTGGAAGACTTTTTTCTAACATATCATCACATAAATTGGAAACTGCAAATTTTTCATCATCTATGTCAAAGTGGTCTTCAGTAGGTTTTGGTTTTTCGGGTATGAATCTTGCAGATTGCCTTCTCAAGCTGCTCCTGCAAATAATTCTCAAAAAGATGTAAGAGGTGTTATGCTCAATCAATTGCAAATCCCGATTTCGGCCATTCAATAATATAAAAGCATACCTCTTCTTTTCAATATTCCGCTTGGCATGAACTTGTTCAGTGTTAGTAGGTCCTGAAGCTGCATGCAAAATTATGCATGAAGGACAGATAACAAGAGAAAATTAGAGAGAGAGAGAGAGAGAGAGAGAGAGAGAGAGAGAGAGAGAGAGAGAGAGAGAGAGATCATGTACACTCACATTCAGCATCTTCTCTAGCTTCTTCATGAACATTGGATCCTAATGATGTTGATTCATTTTCATTTGCTAAATTTTCTTGCTTACACAAGCCATCAGATTTGATTTCATCTACCGCAAAGAAGTCTTCTGTTGTTCCCGGTTCTTCAACTTCTAACCCTGCTGATTGCTTTCTCAAAGAATACCTGTTTGCATATTCATATTCACAAGAGAAAAATAATGAGTTGTTGCTAAATAGCCCAGAGTCCAACTCTGGAGTTCAGAAATTAGTCAAGTATAGCAAGTGAACTCAAGCTTATACCTCCGGTTGCCAGCCTTTTCTGTGGATTTGACTTGTTTAATACCAACAGGTGCAGAAGCTGCATGAGAGAAAGACCTATTTTAAGAAATCTACATTAAATTTAGTATCTACAAACACACACAAAGTGGGTTTGGCATACTAACTACATTGAGATTTAAACACTCGTTTCCTTTTTGCTTCTCCCCTATTATTTTCTTGAAACGCTTGATCTGCCTTAATCTGAGATCCTCCGACCTAACAGTGATTATGAACAGGGAAAACTGTTTAAGTGCCAGTGAGCTGGAAATAAAGACCTACAAGCATCAGAAACCAGTAAAGAAGTTTATAAAGTACCTCATTTGCATCAATTACATGCTTCAGCTTTGCTGTGTGTTCTTTTGCCTAGGAAAAGAAAGATGCAACAGTCAAAAACAAAATAAGCCTTTCCAAATTGCTAATTTTCAAATCATCAGCTTAGAGAAGACTACAATTTACCATCAATTCTAACTTCAAGGCTTTCAGTATACCATTTTTGCCCCCCAATTCATGTTGAAGTTCTCTTATCTGGACAGCGACAAATTCAATGTTACTCAACACAGCACAAAAGGAAGAAACAAAAGCACAATGATTTTCAAGACTCACCCTCTGTCTACTTGAACTAAGCTCCTGCATTGCATAAATAGATTAAAGCAGCACAAGTCAGCAATTGTAGATTTTAATTTTAACACTTTAAAGGATAACAAGATGACTCTTAAAAGAAAATATTTGCTGAAGTACCGCCATCATTTGACCATTTGTCAGGATGAGTTCTGAATTTTGCTTCCTTAGTATCTGAAAATTACTTTGACATTTTTCTAGCTGTGCTTTATACGATTCTATTGTAGCACTGCTCATACAAGTGGAGGAAACCACAGCAAACAAAAACTATTACCACAATAATTATGATAAAATTTACACAAGTAGACACCAAATTTACATAAAGGCTTACTTTCTGTTAGCTAGGAGCCTCATCAACATTGCATTCTCCTGGGAAACAAAATCAAAACATCCACCAATGAAATCATAATCTTCAGAATCCAAAAGATGTGAATGTAATCAAAAATATTTTATTGATTATACCTTGAGAAGCAGTTCAGAAGAGATATCAGTTGCAGGTGCGGCAAGTGGTGCGAGATGCTGCATTGCCTGTTGTTGTTGGTCCATGTTGGTTATGTCAGTCAGAATTTTCTTCTGAGAGGCTCCCACGGAAACAGAAGCCCCCTTTAACAATCTTCCTCTCCTTGCTTTTTGACCTGCAACTGCAACCCATTTCCAATTACTTCATAGGGAACCTCAAAAAAAATCTTAAAACTACATCTGGAAATTCTTTTGGACTTTGGAGTGTCACAGTTAGCAAATGAATCAGAGACCTAGTAGCTACATAATCACATATTTGAACTTAAATTATTGATTTCTTCTTCTTCTTCTTCTTCATAAAGAAACACTTAATTCACTAACCGCAAGGTCCGCAACAGAACTAAATTTCACGACATGAGTCGGAAAACCCTAATCAGTGTGAAAGAGGAGAGGGAAATTGGTAAACATGGAGAAATAATTAAAAACCTCGAAAACCCTATTCCCGGGGCATAGAAACAAAAATGAAGAGTTGCGATTTGAAATGAAATGAAGTGAAATTTAAGAAGAATCAAGAAAGAGGAAAGACGAAAGTGTAGGGGAAAAACTTTGTTACCTCCTCCAGCGAAACTGCAAGGCACCGAATCGGTGTCATGGAAGATTCCACCTTCTTCCATCTCTACTCTATCTGTCTCTCTCTGTCGCGATTCAAAATCGAAATCACCAAAATGAATTGAATGACAACACACGGCTTTCCGAACCTATTTCCGAACCTCTTTTTGAACTCTCCGAAGCTTTTTATTTTTATTTTTCATCATTACTTTTGGTAAACTGCTTTTTTCTTTTTTTCTTTTTAACCCCCGTAAATATGGCAATAATCCATTTAAGTCTCTGTAAAAAAAAGATTTAAAATGACCCTTGCAAATATTAAACGTTTGCGGTTAAGGCCCTCGGTCAATTTTCCATCCAAAAAACTGACGTGGCAAAGCGTGATGACGTCAGCATGACATCATCAATGATGTCACTGCCACGTGTCATCATCCTATTGGACCATTATGCCACGTGTCACTGAACGCCACGTCATCAACTCATGTCATCATAGACACATGGAAGTGACATGTGCCACGTCAGCACCCATTAGATGGCTGCCACGTGGCGCTTACATGACAATGTGGGGGAACATATTTACTTAAAAAAATAAAGATTTTGGAGAGTATGGGTGTTAAACCCATGACAAAATAATCATACACCCTCCCTCCTACCACTACGCCACAATGATACTTGTGTATATAGACCCACCTATATTTATATATTATATAACTGTTGATTTTTTTTTATCAAAAAAAATCAAAACCAATCAGCGGTATCTTCTTCCTGTTCATCCATTGTATCTTCATGTTCACAAAAAAATAACCCAGAAACGATGAAGATACAATGGAAAGCGAAATTAATGATTCATTTCGTTTCGTGAACATGAAGGAAAGCGAAATTAATGATTCATTTCGTTTTAATCATTATCAATAACCCAGAAACGAGATTATCAATAACCCAGACACGATGATGACATAACGTTCAGTGACACGTGGCATAATGGTCCATTGGGATGATGACACGTGGTAGTGACATCATTGATGATGTCATGCTGACGTCATCACGGTTAGCCATGTCAGCTTTTTTGGATGGAAAATTGACCGATGGGCTTAACCACAAACGTTTAATATTTGCAAATGCCATTTTAAAGTTTTTTTACAGAGGCTTAAATGGATTATGGCCATATTTGCAGGCTGAACATATATTTAAGCCTTTCTTTTTTTAGTTTTTGACTCCTTATTTTTGAGTTTAAGTGCTATGTAATATTTTTACACTCCCGGTTAATTATAATTCAGTATGAATTACATATAAGATAGATATAAATAGACTTACTTCTTTTTAATAGCACCACAATTTATAATTAATTGATTGTGTAAAAGTTTTATACACTAATGGTGTATATAAATAATTTTTGGGTAAAATATGTTTTTAGTTCTTACAAAATAGGGACCTTCTAAGTTTAGTTCATTTATTAACGAAATAGGCGTTTTGGTCCCCATCTTATTTTTCAGTTTTCATTATTAGTCCTTGCCGTTAGTTTTCACTAACGGAGCTGATGTGGCATTGCTTATGTGTCAATTTTAATGTGTTGGCACCCATTACTTATTTCCATGTCATTTTCTTAATGTTAGAAAATGAAAAAACAAAATACAGCACTAAAATTAAAAAACCAAACCCATATCCTCTTCTTCCTCTCACTACACGCCTTCCATCCCGAGATCGGATCATCTACATGCCGTAGAGGGTGCAACAATTGTTCTCTCTCTAGATCAGACGGTGCAGCAACTCGCTGCACCCTCTAGAGCATGTAGAGGACCTTCCATCCCCCAACCCCATCACTGCTACATGACTTCCAACCCCCACCTCTCTCTCTCTCTCTTACCCATTCTTCCTTCTTTCCAGTGAGTTAATACAACCAAAAATCATCAACATTATCAACGGATCTGAAACAACAAGAACACAACAGGTATGGTGGAGCGAAATCTGTTACCCATATTTAACCCATATTTCTTCTTTTTCTGATAGGATCTGAAACCCCCACCTCTCTTTTACCCATATTTATTCTTTTTCTGATCGTTCATGGCAATCTCATTTCCTATTGTTGCAAATCTGTTACCAAAACCATCTAACAAAAAACCATAATTTGAACATTAATCAAATCTGAACATTAACCAAAACCATCTCACTAAAATCTAAAATATGATTCCCAGAACACAAAGGAGAAGAGGAGAAGAACAACACGATGTCCAAAATAAACGATTTTGAGAGAGAGAGAGAGAGAGAGAGAGAGCAACAACACGATTTCCAGAACGCGATTTCCTTTCTCCATCTCTGTGAGTTGCGATTTCAGTGTTGACCGATCTGTGTGATGATGCTCGTTGCGATTTCAGTGTTGACCGCTCTGTGTGATGATGCTCGTTGCGAATTCGTTTCTGTTACAGTTCGATGTGATTTCGTTTTCTGAGAAAACATGATGTTGATGAAAACTGGTTTTGGATTGGTGGTGATGTGGATGTAACCGTGGGTTGGTGGTGTTGTTTTTTTTGATAGATCATGATCTTGACGGACCTTCAATCAAAAAAAATGAGTTTGATATTTAGAATCCTCACGAGTCACGTCATTCTCTTCGAAATCCCTCAAAAAATTTTGTCATCAGAGTACCTTTCACCAGCGACCACTGTGCTAGAGGTCATCTCCACAGCCTCTTCTGCCAGAGGAGAGGAAGAAGAAGATCAAATTTTTTAAAAAAAAACAAAATATAATAAAATAGAAAATTTTGGGAAAAAAAAAGCCAAGTGGATAATAAAAAAAGTGACTAGATTAACTGATTTGCCACGTAGATTAAAAAGAATACACGTGTACAAGCTAACTCAGTTTTCCGTTAGTCCAGTCTGCATGATTTAACGCCAGGGACTAATAATGAAAATTGGAAAATAAGATGGGGACCAAAATACTTATTTCGTTAATGTAGGGACTAAACTTAGAAGGTCCTTATTTTGTAGGGACCAAAAACATATTTTACCCATAATTTTTTTTACAATCTTTTAAGTTGGGGGATCAACTAAGTCTCTATTTGGTATACTAGTCAAATTGACTGTATAATACTATATAAAAATTACTACGAGTGGTCAAGATTGTGTAAACTAGTATGAAATCTCGACTGATCACAATATTTTATATTGGCCCATGCTTTTCCCACATCCCCTTCTACTCACCACACACCCCCTAACTTCAAATATTCCAAAAATACCCTTAAGTAGAGGACGTGTTCACGTATGATTCGGTTGGGGGTCAGCCGAATATATTCGGCTAAGGCCAACCGAATATGTTCGGCTAAGGACAACCGAACACACCTGATACTGCACAGACTGACTGAAAACCAGAAATTTGTCTGTTTAAGGTTCAAATTTCAAATGCAGACTAATATTACTAACTCAAATTAGTATTGATTTAAAAAAGTACATAACATATAGAAGTCAAATTTCCAAGTCAAATTGGAAAACAACAATTAATCAACTAATTACTATCTTTACTTAAATCTACATAAGCCAGTGTTTGGGTCTGAAAGACCAAGGCCTTCCACTTTTGTATACGACTCGTAAACAACGTGTCCCAACCCTTTGCTACGGGTCTCCTGTTAACATTCCAAAGCGCATCGGGCGGGGGCATTGGACTTCCATTTTTCAAAAAAAACTTACAAAGACAAAAACAACATAATGTTAACTAATGTTTGACAAATTAAAATTGAATTCTAAATAAAAGTCGATATACCTGTCCAAAGTGTTTATCCGTGAAACATATGTTGAACTGACGGGCAGTTTTGAGTGGGGCAATATGAAATGGGAAAATGGTGTGACCCGTTAACAGACAAACAAGTCAGTACGACCTGATATTTGTTAACGATTAGATACCCTATATCTGGTACAGTCATCCAATTCTCTTCGAGACCCTTGTTTCTCTGCATCAACAACTTCATCAGAAATGTGACTTTTCCCATACCACCATATACGCAAATGTAGAAGTCAATGTATTTCTTGATCTCCTCCAAAAGATCATTTCTCACAGAAAGCCAACCATCCTCACCCCGTCCAAGTAATGCTCCAATACACCGGAATCCACAGTTCCCATCACCCTTAACATTAACAATATTGTCAACATAAGGATGAATGATCGATGGCAAGCCCTTTATGAATTCATAATAACCTTCCGTATGAGTAACAATAGGAGCTGGTGTAAGAGTCATATTTGGTGTAAGAGTAACAGATGATGTAGGAGCTGGGTCTTTAGTAACAGTAGGAGGAGGAGTTGGTGTGGGTGTTTGCCTCTTAGGTAGAGGTGGAGTAGGTGTAGTAGTTGAACTGTCGGCTTGAGTTCACTTTTTGCTTAGTGATGGAGTAGGTGCCGGACACTCTGAGTTTGGTATAGGTGGAGTGCCAGTGGAACTCTTACTATGGGTAGGAGTAGGACGTTTTCAAGACTGAGCAAAAGATGAGGTATCTTCTTGGGAGTCTAATTTGTCATCCACGTGTTCCCAATATGACTTTGCTGGCTTTGTAGAGAATGCATGACTCGTTTTCTTGGCTTTTTTAGGTGCTCCCTTTGTGATGATCTTTTTCGGAGGTGGACACATGGAAGTAGTGTCTGGAAAGGCCAACTCATGTGCTTTTGCCTTTAACATAATTTTACCCGCATGATGAGAGGCATCAAATCTTCGTTGTATAGCTTCAAATTCCATAGTTAGATTCAACTCATCATTTGGCAATCATCTTCACAAGGCACTTTGAAATTTAATCTTAGCCAACGTTTATGAATCAGACGCAACAGTATTGGGGAGCAGTCCATCATACATCTACAAAATAAGTATATTTTTTAGTGATAATTCAATTTACAAATTGAATAAAAGATATGAGAACAATTGGAATACATACCTATTGAGTTCACATGCACATGGTAGTCCGTGTGTGGTTCTAAGCAAACAACCACATAATGATGCATCAATACCAATGGCTCCACTCCGCTGCAACTCATTTGCAATATGATCTATAGCGTTGGAAGAAACTACACCCCTAATTTCTTCAAAAATCTTCTTCAAGTGAGAAATTTTTGGCCTACTTAGACTATGCTCAAAACTCATTTTGAGATCATTAAACTGAATCCTAAGCATGGTACAAATTTTTGGCCTACACCCCTGCTGTCATGCAATATTTTCTTCAACCGAGAGTGTGCAACCTCAACTCTGTTAGTGGTAGTGTTGCCAAGGTGCATATACCGATTGATCTACGCATCAATAAAAACCTCTTTGTATGAGACTAACCATTACTTGTTGACATAATCTATGAAGCTGGGATAGGGTGCTGACATCAGATACAAAAGTGCCAATTCCATGTCATACTCATCAAAAGATTTCGCATGGACAACTCTAAGAAATGCCTTCATCACATCCTCAACTATAGGCATGTCTTTGATGATCAACCTAGCTTTGGCCCTCACATTTTTTTAATGTGAAATTGACACAACAAATTTGTAGATGATGGAAATACAACTGACAGAGCATTCATCAGACCTTCCTCGTTATCAGTAAGTATAACCTGTGGCAATGTATCCTGTCTCCTAAATAAACCCTTTAATTTCTCACAAACCCATGCATAGTTATCTAACCTATCAAAATTCACATAAGCAAATGCAACCGAAAAAGTCTTCTCGGTTGAGGTTACACCAACGATCTCAACCAACGGATACCTATACCGGTTGGTCTTATACGTGGAATCAATCAACAATACAATCGGGGAATGTGTTGACAAACTCAATAGAATCTGGATGTGCCCAAAAGATGTCTTTGACAACATTAGTGCCATCTGCAACTCGAGACCAGTAAACATATTGATCATGCTCCGGCAACTTCATCAAATGTTGGAGCTCAGTCCTACCCTCACGCATACTCGATCGTTGCCTTGAACGACAGTTGTATATTTGCTTTACGTACAACTATCTTTAGGCTTCATGGTCTTGATTTCATTAAGTATGAGATTAGGCGCAATATGATTCTTAGTCATTCTATCCACCACTTCCTTCTCTTCCTCAGTTAATCTACCACTGTACGGATGACCTTCATCATAAGATATGACTGCATGGTTATGTGTTCCACACATAACCCTCAATATCCATCCTCCAAGCTTCTTGATAAATTTTCCTTTCAATCTAAACTAACAACAAAATTTCCTAGTGTTTGTTCCCTCAACTACACTAGTCCTATAATTTCCACCTTTTTCACAAATCAACGTGCAAAATTCTTTACCTGATCGCTTTCCGGTGTCGGATCTAGATATCACAATCACCATCCCAAGAGACCTGCCGACACTACGTACCAATGTCAACAACTCTTCACGGTTTGCAAACAACTGAAAATGGAAAACGCAAATGTCATTGTATTCCTTAGGCAAATTAAACATATTGAAAAGAGTGAATGTTCCGCACCTTATCCGTTGTGAATGAACTCGTAAAGTCTAGCACCATCAACGCCTCATTTGCTGCCATTTATATGATCCTGTAATAAAAAGAAAATTTCAAACAGAAGCTCTTGGACTTGCTGTAATTACGTCTATTCGGCTGCCCTAAACCGAACACATTTGGCTCACCTTGACCGAATGTGTTCGGTTCCCCTTAACCGAGTGACCAATTGAAAAACACCCCCCAAATGTGATTTTTGTGCGTTCGGTTGGGCCTAACCGAAATCTTTCGTTTGAGGTCAACCGAACTGAGCGCGATTACAGAAAAAACAAGTCAAAAATAGCAACTAAATGAGATTAAAACGAAAAATGTGAGGTAGGGATAATACCTTATGTTGTTTGCGAATGTTGAGGAGATGATCAGAAGGGTAATGATGTAGAAATGGTAGATAGGGAGAGGAGTGGAAGAGATGGGAGGTTTGGGGTTTAGGGTGGGGTGTGTAGGAGATGGAGGAGAAGAAGAGGGATGAAGGATATGGTTGGAATTTTTTTGAGTGTTAAGGTTAATTTGGTAAAATCACCATGTCAAGGGGTGTGGGGTGAGTAGGGAGGGGTGTGGGAAAAGTGATAGCCTTTATATTATATGGTGAAATATGGATATCAAAGTGGATTGGAACGGTTGGGCCAACTCGCGTAGCCAATATGCCATTTTTATGTATTTTTAAATTAAAACTTCCATTTTTCCTTTTTTTAAATTTTGAAAAGCCAACCTATTATTTGCAATTCGCAATGAAATCATAGGTTGGCTTTTCAAAACTTACCTTATGGACGACCCTGAAAAATATAATTAAAGTGTTATATAATCATGAGCATATAATCAAATTTTCAAATATTTAGTTCATGATTATAAACATATACTTTCAGACTTGTACATTCAAACATTTAAATTTAATTTGAACGTCTGGATGTAAAGTTTTGGAGAGAACAAAAACAATAAAAAATTGCAAGTGTTTACCTCTTTTAGCGTTCCTGCTTGTATTGAGCCGCTTGTGCTCGTTGATGTAGCTGGAGTTTCTACTCCTAGATATTTCTCGTTGTAGTTCTCTTTGAGTGTCGACCCTCTATTTGCTCAAAAAATAAAATAAAAGATGATGGTATCTTACGTGTCGATAACAAGGGAATAGAGAAGAGTGAGGAGGGTTTTAATGGTTCTGAGTGAGAAGATTAAAACTATAAAGAAGTGAGGGTGCATGTTCTACTTTTAAAAAAAAAAATTTAGTTTCATCCAGAAATTAATTTCGAAAAGTTAACCCCATGATGGTGAGTGTTTTGGGAAGAAAATGTTGAAAAGACTTTGGGGGGTGTATTAACAAAAAGGGTGCAAATAATAACCCCTTAAAACATAAAAACATTTTGGAATTGACGGGCTACACGCTGTGGGCATAGCATTGTTAGCAATAGCATCTGATATGGAGTTTTTTCAAACACCCCCTCTTACTCACAAACATCCCCAATTTTTTTAAAAATCCCTAAAATATTCTTTGCGCTTACACGCTCCCAAACCAAACCCACCCCATACTATTTTTTGGACCGGTTCAATACTTAGTTCGGTACTTTTGATACCAGGTATACAAATAGACGATACGGTACCAGATCGGTTCGGTATTAAGGTACCAGGTGTTTTGCTTACTTGTCTGCACATGCGCAGTACTGAACTACCGAATCAGTCTGATGCTAAAGTACCGTACCTAACTGATACTGCAGTTTTTCTAAATATTGAATTAACAATATTATCTTATAAAATACTAAACAAATTATTCATGTAACTCTAATTACATGGTAAATACTCAACTGACATTAATGATGAGGCGAATGTGTCGTTTGTCTACATATTCAACTACGGTACCAAAGTACCGACTAAATATACAACTAAACAGTATTCCTCTAACAATAACAGTATCTTCTGCAACTCTATGCCAGTGCATATAGCGATCAAGTTGCAAAAGGTGTCCCTTACAATAAAAGTACCTTCTGCAACTCTATGCTAGTGCACATAGTGATCACATTGCAAAAGATTCATCAAATGTCGGGCCTCCGTCCTACCCTGACGTCGACTAGAGCGAATCCTTGAACGTATATTGTAGATTTGTTCGATAGTAGTGTGGCTATCAAGGTTCTTAATTTTGATTGCATCTGCGATTGGCCTAATCAGATTCTTGGTCATACTAACCATTATATTCTTCTTTTTTGTTCATCGTGCCTATTCAATTTGTGGTTGTGAGTTCCACACATAAATGGTGATTTTTTGACGGAAAATACGTAAATGATGATTGGAGCACATTAAACATATATATAGGCTTATCATGTAATGTACCATTCAGTGGCGGACCTACATGGTAACCAGGGAGTTCAGTTGGACCCCCTGGAAAAAAAAGTTAGTACTAGTACCCCTTTATAAAATTATTTTGAACCCCTTGAAATTTTAAATTTGTACTAGTATATTTAAATTTGCACCCAATTTTTAATAAATTTGTCTTATTAATCTCCGTAAGAGACTATTTATAAAACTTTAGGAAGTAATTTTACCGACATCACATATTTTTACGGACTACTTCTTATTTCCTATAGATTAGGACTTAAATAGGTAATGGCGGGTAAACTTATAGGCTAATTTGGCGTTTTACTCTTAAATTAATTTGGAGTAAGATAATTTGATTACTTAATTTTAGTAAATTAAGTGAGGATATATAATTGAAAAAAAAATTAAACAATTCAATGAACCAACATTTTTTATAATGAATTTTTTTTTTGCACCCCCCGACCTAGGGTCCTGGTCCGCCACCGGTACCATTCCCGCTAAGTGTAGCTGAAAAAAAAACAATACATGTTGAGAAAAATATATAAATGAAAAAAAAAAGGTGTTACACCCAAATTTAACATAAAAGATTAACTTTGCCTTCCTATCACAAATCTTGTATGTTAAAATTAATCTGCTTATCAACTAACTCAAGGAGACCAATATTTGTAGTACTATCATCTTCAATGGCTATATTCAAATCCAAAGAGAGGCTAGAACTTTTATCATCCATGGTCTCTTTCCCTTTGATTTCCTCACATGATGTTGACTTTCTTTCATGAGATTTTGACACTGAAGAACTGAAACTTTCACAGCTGAAAATGACAATGGCATCCTTGAGAGGAACAGATTCACCATCAGGAAGTGTTAGACTTCCACTTTCTATTGCTTTCTTAAGACCCTTTTGAGTAAAGCAATCAACTTGCTCCAAATCTTCCATGAAGAACACCCTATGAGGATTCTCATTCACTGCTTCTCCAAATCTTTGCAAATAAGTGCTTCCCAACTCATTTCTTGGCCTCTTCCTTTTGAACTTCTCATCAGTGGAATCATTTTGGGAAGAGAAACTGCTTATACCAATTGTCACAAAGTTACTATAAGAGCCAAACACAACTTTAGCTAGTTCCTTTGAGATATTCTCCTTGGCTTGAGAATTCACACCAAGAAAGAACATCCAAGTTTCTTGCTTATCTTCTCTTTTTCTCATTCCTGATCTACAATGAAGGATAGTGCTTACAATCTCTGGAATGATTTCTTTGTGATTTGGTACCTTGTTCTCCAAGGCATCACACAGAATCTTGAGATTCTCAGCATTAAGTTCATTGAACATTTCAGTGCTATCTAAACCATCTACTGCTTCACTTGATGAAGCTGAGTTAGGACTAGAGTTTGGATTTGACAAAAGATCTGGTTTAGGGACATTTCTATGTGGCATAAACATTATGAAGTTGCTATCATAGCAATCATCATCACATGTACTTTCGGTGTATAATAACTCACATTCTTTTGGTGTTTTTTCTTGTTCAGAAATGATTGGCCAATTTAGGTGGCTAAGTTGCAAGGTAGATTTTTTTTCAAGTGAGGAAATAGAAGTAGGTGATGAAGGACATGATGAAAGAAACAAATCTGGTTTCTCAAGAAAAGATGAGTGTCTGTGACTGTGTATTGAGTTGCATACTGAGTTCCATTTCTTGCAGAGATCCTTAAGCCTTGAATTTTCCTGTTTCATAAAGAAAAAAAGATAAGAAAATAGAAATGGTAAAAGTTTTTTGTTTTATTTTTCTGAACAAAATGTTTTATGATAGTGATACTATTATATTACTAACCTGATCTTCCATCATATGACTTCTCTCTTCCTTACAATTTTGGAGCCATGCTGGCAAGCTAGAAGTGCATGCTTTCTTGCTTATACTGTTGTTCATATTTTGAGCTTCATTTTCAAAATTTATTGAGCAATCTCTGCAGCAAGTTAGATGCTTCCCAACTCCAACTCTATCTTCAAAAGGCATGTCCTTAAATAGTACCCTTTTTCTCTCCTGAGCTTGAAAATCACTATAACAAAGTAAAACAAAAGAGAGGTTACAACAAAGCACTAAATATAAAAGGACAAGGAATATAGGAATTTTTGAAAGTAAAAAAAAAAGTCTTAAAGAAATAAAGAATTACCTGTCAAGATTTAAACTTAGGCTGAGGCTGCCAACAGGAACTGTGAAAGGATGAAGTTCCCAAATGGTTTCTAGAGAAGGATGAGATATTTTACACTGCATGTATGTTTTAAAAGTTGCAATCCCCATAAGCCAAAATCTACTATTTCCCCCACTTCCACTAACTAATTTTTTAAGCTCCATGACAACATGTTCAACAGAACAATAGAAGTTTCTTTTTTGCTCACAATAGTTTAACCAAAACTCAAACAACCATTTAAGATCCCCTAAATAAAGAATAACCCCTCTTCCCATATAACTCTTCACAAGACTCCTAACTTCCACAAGTTTCTGTTCAACTTCCTCCTTACTAATATTTCTAAAGCAGATTAGAGGAAGACTCACAACTTGCACATACTTTAACTCTTTAGGAACATTTCCTACCTCAAATCTCTCCATCACTCCCTTAACTACTCCCTCAGCACTATCCACACTTTCCCCCACAATAACTGTGTTTCTTCTCCTCTTCACTAACTCACTCAACACACTAGTTACATCATCATTGTTAACTTCACCAAAAGGTCTAGAAGAAATATTACAAACTTCAAGAACTTTAGGCTTAATAATGCTTTCTTTATGATCAAGAGCTTTTTGTGAAGAAACTTCCATTGGATTTGGAATATTTTGTTCAACTTCAACTCTTGTTTTCACAAGGGTACTTGAAAAACCAGCTTCTCTCATAACTCTACTAACACTTGGATCATCAAGGATAGAAACTATGAGCTGTTCAGCCTCAATTTTCAAAGCCAAAATATTTTGCTGCTGTTGATTCTCAATAGATCCACGACGTTGATGAGCTTGAGCACGTTTGAAAGCAGCAACCAAAGCATTGGAAAGTGAAGGAGTTGAATATTGAGGAGCCAAAAGTGGACTTGGTGATGAAGCTGGTAAACGGTTGAGTGCAACATTGAAACAAAGCTCAAGAGCTTTGCATTGAAGAGGGTGAGAGTGACATTGAAGACAAGCTTTTCTCAAAAGTCCAGTTGAATTTGCAAGCATTGCACTAGCAACATGAAGAGGAGTCACTTGTGCATGTCCTCTTCTTGTTGCTAGATTAACAGCTTGTTTAACAATAGTTGCAGCTTCTTGTGTTAGAGCTTGAAGCTGTATACTACAAATACCTCCTCTCATTTTCTCAACTATATATATATTGTTTTCTCTCTATATATATCAGCAATAACTCACACCTCACAGATATATAGAACAAATGAAGGAGATTTTGATGTTGGTTTATATGGAATGAGTTTTGTGCCTTTCTTGACAGGGAGGTAAATTTTGGCTTTTTTATATGGAACTTTCTCTCTCTTTCTTGTACATGCAAAGGTATATGGATTATCAAAAGCTACTTAGCTAAATATTGTGGGAACTATAAAATATATAGTAAAGTGAGTAGTGAGTAGCTTTAAAGATTATGAATGGAATATAATTGGCTTTTGTTAAGAATAAGCTTAACTCAAAGTTTGATGATGGAAAGAGAAAAAAAAGAAAGTGAGAAAAAGAGAAAGTGGATAAAAGAAGGAGAGGACTGTCTGTCTGGTTGAATGAATAGGGAACTACACAGTAGTGGTGGTGGTGGGCTTTTATCTTTTTTTGAGGAGAAGAGGGAATAATAATGCTTTGAATGATTGATGGAATAATGAATGAATCACAAACTCCAAATAAAAACAGATTGCATCAAAAAACCATTTGTTTTTTAAATATGTCATTTTGTCTCTCTCTCTCTCTTGTGGTAATTCATTCTAAAAAGTTGGCTTTCTTCAACATTTTAGTGAGTGAGTCTAAATAAATCATGGTTTTCTGTTGTCTGACACATTTTGAGAAATAAAATGACATAATATAGTAAGTTAAGGGAAGACATATGAAAAGAAAATAAAACTCTTTTTTGTCGAAAAAAAAATAAAACTCTAGACATCGTCCAAGTGGTGTTATAAAAAAAAAATCAATATATAAGGTGGATTCTGAGTGGACTATCTTTTTTTTTTTTTTTACAATCAACGTCTAACTCATTTCATTCAAAATAATCCGGAGAATGCATGTTGGAAGATGATGGTGGTAAACATCCGGACTACCCGAGAACAAGGCCACCCCTAAAAGGATGTGAGCATCCTTATATTAACATTCCTCATAGAAAATTGGACATGAGAGTTGAAACTAAAAGTGAAATAACAAATCTTAGTTTTTTTTTTATAAGCAATATTAGTCGGGGTGGGGGAATGTTAGTTTCCGGGAGTTGAACCCAAGACCTCCTTCTTGCAAATTTGGTGCGCTCCTTCGGTATCCCTTAGCTCGTCAACTGAGCTACCTACTTAGGATTCATAGGTGTATTGATGTATTTTTTTGTTACAAAAAGTTTAGGTGAGTTGGACTCCGAGAGATCACCGGGGTCAGTGCAAGCCTCACGACTCTTTGAGCGCTTACAGATGTATCTTCATAGGTGTATTGGTGTATCTAATACGAAATGAGTTTAAATTAGAGGGAGTCCATCAAAATAAAACAAAAAGAATATGTTAATGAAAAGCATACATTATTGTGTACACTCCAAGAGAATTGATCAAATACTAAGAACTCAAACTTACTATAGGAAGTTATTTCACATCTGAGTTTGAGCGTAAAACTCTCAAATGTAGTAATTTTAATTGCTACACCAATCAAAATAGTGAGAGAGAATGTGCATTGTCGAATCTTTTTCTTAGACAGTAAAAAACTATATTGCCTATTGTGTGCTTAGCACTTGAGTTAGAGTTTGGGGTAGTAGTGGTGGAAACTAATATAATTTTGGAGATCGAGATAAAATTTAATGGAGTGGTAAGTAATAGTTTTAAATTTTGAGGGGGTGCACCGCATCCTGCTCAACTATAGGTAGATCCTTGTCATGAGATGCCGAATCTTTTTTTTATAAGCAATGTTGCATTAATAGGAGTACTAGGGGTGCTCAAAACCACAAATACAATGATGAGATCACAGGTTGTTTATACATGAAAGTGTATTATTCCACCATAGTGATAAAATACAACAAGAATTCCTTCCCACCCCGTAAATGAACCAGCCCCAAGATAAGAACTTCACCTGGGCCACTATCGAGTCTACATTTGGCTCTACCCCTCTAAAACAAACACCGTTACGAGATAGCCAAAGACACCAACAAGTTGTCAACCAAATAAGATGTTTGATCCTCTACGCTTTCTTACCAGCACAAAGGTCGCCATAGCGTAGAAAATGATCAATTAAAGTAGATGGGCAAGACACTTAAACATTCAGCCAACGACCAATCTCGCCCCACACCCTCAAAGAAAAATCGCAAGCCAAAAACAAGTGATGAGAATCCTCAATGTGAGACTTACACAAAACGCAGACCGCATCCTCCTCCAAGTGAATAACATGTCTAAGTAACAGGGACCGAACATGTATAGAATTGTTGAATATACACCAACCAAAAACAAGATCTTGGTTGGAATACGAGTCCTCCATAATGCTATCAAGTCATATATCTGCAGAGTTGAAACCGGCCTGCTGCTGTACACGGCTGAAAGTTGATTGGCTTGCAAAAGAAATTGGTAACAAGACCGAACAGTGAAGGATTTTAGCGGATCAATAAACCAACACCATCGGTCAGCAACTCCACGGGCCATATGAACATCGCACAGAATCGTCAACAGCTCATCAACTTCATCACCGAATGCGGTTCCAGCACTTGCGAAAAAAGAAAAATTCCACTGCCAATGATCATCACGCCAAACTCCTAGATCCGCCAGCCTCACATTTTTATTATTACAATTGTTGAAAATGTTGCCAAACTCAATCTTCAACGGTCGTTGCCCAAGCCAATGACGATGCCAAAAATCCACTCTGCTGCCATCCCCCAACCTCCGTCTTACATTTGATTCGAACCAACCCACCGAGAACCTCTCCTCCCCCACACACCTAATATCGCGCCACCGCAAAGAATCTTCCCTTCTATGCACCGATGTTGAACAATTGAAAAAAATAGACCCCAAATCACCAGATCTATACGAAAGAATACCCCTCCAATGCGCACCTTCATCCGACATCAACCTCCACTTCCATTTGGCCAAGAGAGCAATATTAAACATTTCAATATCCTTCACACTTAACCCTCCCTCCTCCTTAGATCTGCAAATCTTCTCCCAAGCCACCCAATACATGCCCCTCGAATCCTCCTTGATCCCCCACAATAAATCTCTTTGAAGCTTAATAAGAGTCTTTATCACCACCTTCGGCGCTTTATAAAAAGACAAATAATAGAGGGGTATGCTATTTAAAACAGAGTTTATAAGAGTTACCCGACCTCCAATAGACAAGAAACGCCCTTGCCACAAAGCCAATCTACTCCGAATCTTATCAATAACCGGCTTCCAAGTCTCCGTCTTGGATTGGCGCCCACGGGAATTCCCAAAAATTTGAATGGAATAGACTCCGTTCGACAGTGAAGAAAAGTTGAAGCCGATTCTAAGAAATCCCTCTGACACGTTGATACCAATAAGTTTACTTTTATGAAAGTTAACCTTCAACCCCGACACCATTTCAAAGCTTCTAAGAATAGATTTGATACACCACAAATTCCCCCATGTTGCCTTCCCCAACATAATGGTGTCATCGGCAAATTGAAGCATAGAAAAGCGAAGATTATCATCAACCTTATATTCAACAAACGACCCCACCTCCACCGCCCTTGACATCATAACCGACAAACCCTCTGCTACAATCAAGAAAAGAAAAGGAGATAGAGGATCACCTTGACGAAGGCCTCTACCAACTCGAAAGTCATTAGTTGGGCTACCATTAACCAACACAGACATGGAGCTAGAACACACACAAGCTTTCACCCACCTAATCCACGCCGAGCCAAATCCCATCCTCTCCATCATGTAGATTAGGAAATTCCAAGAAATAGAGTCATAGGCCTTCTCAAAATCAACTTTAAATAACAAACAATCTTCCTTCCTTCTCTTAGCTAGATCAACAACCTCATTCACCACCAAAACACCATCTAGAATGTGACGACCCCCCCCAAAACACTGATTGGCAACTAGAAATAACATTGGGAAGAACTCTCTGCAACCTACTAGCAAGCACCTTGGCAAGAATTTTATAAATACAACCGATCAAACAAATAGGTCTATATTCTCCCAAACTTTGAGGATGATCATTTTTGGGAATAAGAGCAATGAAGGAGGCCGTGATAGCTTTTGACAACACTCCTTAATAAACTTCAAGTTAAACCCATCCGGTCCCGGACTCTTATCACCGTCACAGTTCCAAACCTCCTCCTTAATCTCCTCCTCCGAGAAAAGGCTTCACCAAAAGGTCATTATCACCACTAGAAATTTGTTTAAAAACGACCCCATCAAGATTGGGCCGAGCCTGTTGAGTCTCCTCAAAGCACTTCTCAAAATGCCTTCTAACTACGTCTTTTACCTCCTCCACATCATCAATTAAAGCACCATTCGCATCCATAAGGAGAGATTTACTTCTCCTCCTTCGACTATTCATGAGAGAATGAAAATACTTTGAATTGGCATCGCCCTCTCTAATCTAGCGAGATCTAGATTTTTGATATAATAAGCTTTCCTTCATTCTAATATCTTTCCAAAACTTAGCAGTGGCTTCTCTTTCTTCCGCAGGAGCACTTCGGTATCAAAAGAGTCAATCAACATATCATCTAACATATTAATGTCCTGAACCTCCTTCCGAATGTTCAAATCCATAACACCATACACCTCCTTGTTCCAATCCCTCAATTTAGCTTTGAGAAATTTGAATTTTTCCTTCAAAACGAAAGCTTTATTGCCATGAATGCCACAACCAGCCCAACAAGAGTTCACAAAAGGGCGAAATTCACCATGTTCTGCCTAATAATTATAAGTGATTGCTTGGTTATATATGTAAAAAATAATTTTATTTCTTTGAAATTCATCCCAAAAATATAAATATAAATGTGTCAAATTGTCTATATTAATCCATATAACAAAAAGTACTCAAAATCGAGTTTTAAATCAGCTTCTTCCTGTTACTCTAGCAGAACACGTCGATCCCCTTTCTTAATTAAACTCTTTTTTAACATTATTAACATCCTTTAAACAAAGAATGTAGAATAAAGAGAAATTAAGATTTCATTATTTCTTTTTTCTTTTTTTTTTGTTTTTCTTTTCTTTGAAAGTAGATAAAACAAAAGTTAACCAACCTGAAGTGACCCAAGTATTGCTAGCAAAGTGTCAAAAGCTTTCAAAGCAATGAATAAGTTTATTCTTCATGCTCTAAAAGATGCAAAGAATGAGACAAAAATGGAATTAGCCTTTCTTTAGGAAAAAAAAAGATTTGAATGACTTAATCCAAACTCATATTCTTTCCCTAAGTTACAAGAAACCTACCGCCTCCTTTTGAAAAAGATTGTGTAACTTTTCTTTTCAATGTTTTTGAGGTCACAAATCTTAGTCGACTATTCTCAATGATAATTTAAACGGTATAATTATAATATATTAGATAACTTGTGTATTGAAAGTACAAAAAATCTCACCACAATTATATATCCCTCCTAAAACATGAAAGAGCCAGAAGACAACAAAATCAAAGGCATGGAAACATTATTAGAATCCACCCCGAGATAACAAGGTTGTCCTGTATGGGAATTAGTAAAAACCACATAAAAATTATACATGGCTTTCATTTCCTAGAGATAAATTTTATTGTCAACTTTTTTTCCTAGAGATACATTTCAAAGGCTCCACACACCACTCATAAAAAATACCATGGCCTAACTTCTCATTAGCCATAAGCCGTTTTCACGAGTAAAGCTTAATCACAAATAGTGTCTCTCAAAGGTCTACAATTTTATTTGAGAAAATAATTCCATTTTGGGACTCTTGGATCGCCCAGAGAACAAAGTGTCAAATCATAATCAAAACCTTCTAGCTCTGGTAGGGCCAACACCTAAATACAAGATAGAGAATATGGTACGGAGACAGGGTGGGAGCACCATAAGCAAATCTAACCATTTGAAAATGAGGTACCATAGTCGCATTGAGAAACATCAATCACACTTTAGCAATCAGAATTGACCCTCCTAGAAGAGCCTAAGTTGGGAGTCCATTCAGAAGAAATCACCATACAGACACTACATCCTTAGGCGAGTCACTTCTTGAATCTATTTTTTTTTATGAATATATAGCCCTTAAATTTTTTTCTCAACCAAGTCCTTTAAGTCTCAAAATGTGAATAGTGTTGCATGTTTTTGAGTTTTCGTTTAATTCCATTAAAAAATCTCACATGGCTACTAAGATGTTGGTGTGGCTACAACACTAGGTCGACTTTTAATTAGAAAAATATGTTTTTTTTGATTAATTTTTTATTCAAAATCAAAGGACTAATTCGTTGTAGAAAAATTAACTAAATGACAACATAAGTATTTTTTCCTAAAATGTACTACCATTAATAGAAAATAGTGCAGAATCTAAAGTTATTTTTGGGTAAAAATTAGTGGAAAGTAAATAAATTAACTCATAATAGATAAACTAGCTTATAGTAAATGAGTTGATGGTGAAAAAGGTAGAAAATTGAGTTTAAAAGATTTAGTAAAATTAACAATTTTTTTATAAGGAAAATAAATTATTAACAAGGAGTACAAGGGATACATTAATCCGTAAAATCAAAGAGACCTGGATTTACAGAGAAAACATACACCCCATAGGTTTAGAACACCGATTGGAAAATTGTAGCTTTTTTTTGTCAAAAAAAAGTTGTAGCTTTGTACACACCTACCATCCTAAAAAAGGAACCAACTCCATGATAATCTTTTGACAGGAACCAAAACCTCACAACAAAGAGTGATCATCCCCTCAAAATGATTCTTTTCCTCATAAAAGTTAGAGGTTAAATTAATTTATAAATATAAAAATAACCTAAATGGTCTTTTTTATTAATGTTTTTTGGTTTTACCCAGGGTATCCACCGCCGACCGCAGTGACTAATCCCATCGCTGAATTATTTTTTTATTAATGTTTAAAAATGAGAAAGATGTTTATTGATTTATTTAATAAAAGATAAAAGAATAATTTAGTTAAAGTAATAAAAGTAAAATGATAGAAAAACTGAAATATTATAAATTCAAACTTTACTTCAAATAACATTTGAATTATTTTTTCTTTGAGAGAGGACTCTAATATGTTTGTCTCTTAAGAAAGAGTGTTGAATTTTGCTAAAACAATTAGGAGTTTTACTATTCAACCCAAAAAAATTATCCTGAAAAATATACCTACCTGAAAGGAAAATGACCGAGCACGAGTTATACTGTATTCTCTATGAAATGACTATATTGAGTATGAAGAATGAATCTGGGATCTGTCCATTCGCCTCATAGGGCGTATATTTATAGTACAATGGTGATAAATGCACATAATTACAATCAGGGGCAGAGCTTGGGAGAATTTCTAGGGGTACCAAATCAAAATATATATTTATTTTCCAAGTAAATTTCAAGGTTTTATAATTGGCTTTGTGGTAAAAAGTTTATGAAGAGTCCCGAGGATTCAAGTTCGATTCCTCCTTAGCATATTCTTATTTTTTTCACTGTTTTTTATTTTAAGAAATGAAATACTAAAAAAAATGTAGGGATCGATCCTACAACCTAATGGTTGAATAATGCAAACCTCTACAGTTGTGCTCAACTCAAAACATTAATATATGATAGATATTTTCTATATTACATTGTGTATTAAAAAAAATTAAAATAATTTGAGGGTACCGTGGCATCCACCGGCTCCTTATAAGATCCGCCCCTGATTACGATTGATGGTCGAGTTGACCGTTAAAGACAAATGGGAGGGAAATCAAGGATTTTCCCTATGATTATGCTTTATTCCATATTGGGAGAGATGGAGGCGAGATATTTCCGGACGATCGGTCAGTCATGCAGAGAGGTCCTTCCGCAGCCGAGCGTATGTGTATACCGGCCGGTCCGGTTGGGAACACTACCAATCATGTGATGATCACAATTTGTGAGAGAGAATATGAAAAAGTTGTTGCACAACATGGCTAGCAACACCACATTAATTTCAGGTCCAATATGCGAGAAGTTTCTTTCTGTCGAGATGATACAACATTGATCCACTTTGACCAAAAAAACCATTGATACACTATTAGATCATCCAATGGAAACTTTTTATCTCTTAAGAGTTGAAATTTAATAGGTAACCTATTATGGAGAATAAAAAGTGGGTATTTATTGTGGTGAAACTCTTATATAGGAATGCTCACCAAAAAAAAAACTCTTATATAGAAAATATTATCTCTCTTCTGATACGTGGATCTCAAGCTTACTTTTGATTAAAAATCTAATAAAATAGTGATACAAAGTTATTAGTGGAACCCATTTAGTAAATTTTGTTGGGGTTATGGGTTGGAGAGATAGAGTTCTTATTAAGTACTACTATTAAAAAATTATAAAAAACTGATGTGTATACGCGAGACCCATTTAAGTACTCAGATGAGAGTTTCTCCATTGCGGATACTCTTAATAACTTTGAGAAATATGTGATTTTTATCGATCCAATAATTAAATAATAAGTATGTAAAAAAACTATTTATTTAGATTGATTAACAACTGCATACCCTTATAGGTTTCAACTGGTTCACACTATGAGGGAGATTATTTTGTAAGGCTTTAAGCCTTGTTTTTTCTTTCTTTCCATAAGTGTCTCTTTTGTTTTTAGTTTTCCTTTTTTGCCTTTGTAACAAAAAAGAAAACTGCATGCCCTTAAGAAAACTGTAACAAAATTTTTTAAAAAGAAATATACTTATTTCATTTTATTATAATCAATTGTCCAAAAAATAAGAAACACGTAAATGTTGTCAAAAAAGTTTCAGATGACAGATTTTTTTCGATAATTAGAAATTTATTGATACGTCTAATCAAAAGGTTAGCCAAAAAGCAGATATAACAATCCCAAAGCCTTGAGCGCATCTAAGATGCCAAAAAAACTTCGACTACTCCTCATAGAAGACACAAAGACAAATACTTGGGTCTGTTTGGTTGAAGCGAGAGAGAAAAGGAAGAGAGAAAGAGAGAAGAGAGAATGACTTTGTATTGTTTGGTTGAAGCGAGAGAGATAGGGAAGAGAGAAAGAGAGAAAAGAGCTAACCAAACAATAGAAAGAGATAAGAGAGAAAATATTCTCTCTTCCCTCTTTCTCTTCAACCAAACGGACCCAAATGATACACACCTAAAAAAACTAAAACTAAAACTAAAACTAAAGAAGGCTAACAACCACTATTTTAATTCAAGATACAACATCTCAAGTCAATAGACAATTTTCCTTGACAACACCACCAAAAATCTATCAAAGGTTTGGTGTGGATACTCAAGCCACGCCTCTTGATGATAGCTAGTTGGAAATTAAAATCTCTATTTATATCACTTTGGTGTGGATCTCTTCCTAGAGCTTCTACGAAGGTTTGTTAGGTTCTGGATTACTACTTCCTTCATGTTTGCATATAAGCTTGGCTGCTTACCGATCTCTCATGTTTTCCTTGCTTCTTGAACATCGTACGTCACCTGAGTCCTCTTGAGAACACGCGGTTGTGTCTTTTCCTCTTTTCTTTTTTGCTCTTTCCTTCTTCTTTTCTTTCACGACTGAATAGCAACACTCTAAAACTATTACATGCATATTGATTTTTTTTGTTACGCAACATGCATATTGATAATTTTTTTACAAATATTTTTCATATCCTCCAAAAAGGGGTCGGGTATGCAGATTGTTGCAAACCGTGTTATGCCATCCACTATCTCAACGTTAATTAATTTGTTTTCTATAAAAAAAGAAGTGCAGAATATTGTCACTACTGAATAAACAAGTCCTTGAGCACTGCACCCATAAGATTAATTAAGGAGTATCACATCATTTCCTTTTGTCAAATAGCAAATCTTATTTTTACAACCAATAATCGTTTTCATACACCTTTACTTTGTCCACATCGCTCTACATTATTTCTTTTCATATATATATATATATATATATATATATATATATATATATATATATAATTATATATATATAGCTCTACATTATTGATGTATAGTTATATTTTTAACAGTAATTAATTATTTTGAGTTTAATTTATATATAGTGTATAGGCTTTTATAATCACAACCAATAACAATTTATGGAATCGTTGGCATAACGGTAATCAATCGACTAACGTCTTTTTAATGACGTGTCAACTTGTAATTGATATATAGTGTAAAACACTTATACACTTATTGTGTGGTATAAATTAAATCTAATTAGTTAAAAATTATTCATATGTCATAGCCAAAAAAAACAAGTTATTATCTTTGATTCAGAAACGATAGATCACAAGGATTGCTTGGGTGAAGAGGGATAGAGGACTGAATTAATCTCCATGATTGAGTTACACACAAGCCAAGAGCAAAGAGACTTTATAGACTAAATCTTTATAGGATCAACCAAATCAAAATCGAAATACTAATGTTTATCAATTGCTATTTTCCTGGCAGCCACACTATAGGAATTATCGAGAGAAAAAAATGCTGCCGCTAGCTTCTGTTTCATAAAAGATTATAAATCACCAAGAAAACGTATAAAAAATGAGTAATGATATCAAATTTTTAGGCTAAAGTGCTCCCGGGGTCCCTTATCTTTATTTAAAGTAACGAATTAGTCATTTATGTTTTTTTTTCCAAAATAAGTCATTTATCTTTCAAATTTTTGACACATAAATCCTTTTCCGTTAACAGTGCTGATTTATGTGTCAAAAAAAAAGGATTTATGTGTCAAAAATTTGAAATATATAAAGGACTGATTTGGGACAAAATGATTTATGTGTCAAAAATTTAAAACATAAAGGACTGATTTGGGACAAAAAAAAGATAAAGGACCAAATCGTTACTTTAAATAAAGATAAGGGACCCCAGGAGCACTTTAGCCAAATTTTTTTATTGTGTGTGTCTATATATATATATATATATATATATATAATTGCTAATTTAGGAGCGTTTAGTCTTCTTGGGGAAGGGCCTCTAAAATTTTCTGGTGTTGTTTTAGCAATACTTCCTAACCCAACATTTTGCTATCCAATAGCAATAAACTTCTACTTTAAGAAAAATATAATTGCTAGTTTTCATTTTTATCCTTATTATATGTGAAACTTATATTAATATGCATCAGTTTTTTAAAAAGAGTAATTTATAGAAATAAACTCGTTTTAAGAGTATTTTATTAGAAAAAATAGATTTGAATGCAATCATTTGATTTGGGCTAAAGTGCTCCCGGGGTCCCCTATCTTTATTTAAAGTAACGATTTAGTCCTTTATATTTTTTTTGTCTCAAATAAGTCCTTTATGTTTTGAATTTTTGGCAACAAAATCCTTTTCCGTTGGTATCCGTCCAACATTGTTAAAATTGGCTTATGTGGCTGTTATGTTGATTATGTGGCTAATTACGTGGCAATATACAATTTTTTAATTATTTTTTATTAAAAAAATGAAATCTGGATTCCTCACCACTTTCCTCTCACCTGCGCCCCTTTCTCTTCGATTCCTCACCACTTTCCTCTCACCAAGTCCTTCAAATAACTCTCCTCTCACCAACAGCAACATCAGATCTGTTTCATTCTCGCCAAGTCCTTCCCCCTCACCAAGTCCTTCCCTCTCACCAAGTGGTTTCCAGATCTGTTTCAAGTGGTTCTATGTTTCAATCCCTTTCATGTTTCATTTTTTGATTCTTTGATTGTCAGATAAGCATTACACAGAAGAAGAAAGGAAAAGAAACATCCTTCGCTTTTGTTTCCTCCGTTTCGTTTCTCTTGTCCTTCGCTTCGTTTTTTGATTTCGTTTTCAGTTTCTGTTTTCAGTTCACTTCGCTTCGTTTTGGTTTCGATCTGGGTTTTGGTTTCAGATCTGGGCTGAAGATGGGCTTCGATTGTTGTTCCATTTGCGAACAGTAGCTCGCGCAACCACCTCCCCAATCGGACTTCTTTCTTCGTTTTCCATTTGCGAACAGAATCTTTGTTTCCTTCGTTTTCCTTCACTTCGCCTTTGTTTCCTTCACTTCGCTTTTCGTTTCCTTCACTTCGCTTTTCAGATCTGGGTTGAAGATGAAGAAGCGATGCGTGAGAGGGAAGATGAAGAAAGGAAAGGAAGCGATTCTGGGTATGGGTTTGGAAGCGAAGGGTATGGAAGCGAAGGATTAAAACAATGCTAAATAAAATTAAAAAAATGCCACATAAGTTAAAAAATAAATAATGCCAAATAAGCATTAAAAAATGCCAAATAAGCATTAAAAAATGCCACATAGGCATTTTGTAACGGACTTGGACGGAAGCAGACGAAAAAGAGCAACGTTGTTAAAAAATTAAAACATAAAGGACTGATCTGGGACAAAAAAAAGATAAAGGACTAAATCGTTATTTTAAATAAAGATAAGGGACCCCAGGAGTACTTTAGCCTCTGATTTGTGTAAATTAATATTGGTTCTTTATAATAAGATTGGTACGTAGGAGTGTTGTTTTGGTCAATTAAAGTACAACATCGCCATCTTATAATTTTCTATTTATTTTATTATTTTGTCATTCTTAAAATACAACTTAAGATCAATATTGTACATTTGTACTACACATCCCAACGGCTAAAAGGTTCTTTAAACACCAAGATATTGCACCGGACACTTTAAAATCTTAAAAACATGATCTAAAAATCATTACAATCGGAAAAAAGGTAAAGATAAAGAGAATTTAAAAAGCAAGACCCCACTAATTGTATTCTTTTTAGGGGGTCATTAACGCTCTAAAGCATTCAAAATGTTCATACTTTTCAAAACTTTTCTTCTTTGCTTTGAACATTGGTAGCAAGAAATGATATGATATATAGTGGCATATGATATGATATGAGATTGGCATGGAGACAAAGTTTCCACACCTTGAGAGCTTTTGCAGTCTTTAGTTAACAAAAAAGAGATAAACCTAAAAATAAAGCTTGAATGGTTTTATTCACTTTATGTGTAGAAGACCATCTTCTTTTTAGTTCTCTCTTCTTTCTATTACAAGTGATTTTTTTTGGCATGAAAGTAAGGGATTTCTTGGATCTAGAACTCTCAATAATCAGTGTATAATTTTAGGAATCTCTTTCAGACACATTCAGAGCATTATCTATGGTGCAGTGACCTTGGATCCTTCAACTAGTTGGAGACAAATATTGATGAATGACCTATGTTCTAAAGGCTGATCAGCACATTATATATGACCAGTCAAAAAGGAAGTTGTAATGGAAGTTTATGAGAATGTGCGGAAAAAGTTTTTTTTTACCACAAAAAAAAAATTGGTTCCAAAGATTTTTGGTCCGGGCTTTTAAGCATGTTAAAAAAGAATAGATGCTTTAGGAAAATAGAGAGATAAGAGAATTCCATTTACCTTAATGTATATCATGCTGAATATTTCTTTTTTGATGAAATATATTACCCATATCAAATTAACAACTCATTCAATCCTGTATGCAACTAAAATTATCAAATATTTTTTGAATCATTAAAGTAGTAAATCTAGGGTATACATAAATATCTTCACTATTCCCCTATTTTATTACATTTTTTGTCAACATTTAAAGTACAATTTTGCTAACAAAAAGATTAGTCAGTTGAAAAGTATATGATCCATATATAACACAAGAACATAAGTTTGAATTTCGCTACTGATGTGAGAGCTTCATTCATTAATGAAAGAACGATTGTTTTATTTTTAATTATGTAACTATAAACTATTAAATTCTATACCAATAATTTTTTTTCGAAATAAAATTCTATTCTAACCATTATTCAATCAATTTAATATTATATGGCGAATAAAATGCGCATTCTATAAAATTATTTAATATATAGTTTAAGTCTTGTAGGAGTTTTTTTCTTTTATTCTTACAATGTGTTAAGAACAACACTTAAAAACCAGTTAAGCAAGGTCAATTGAAATGAAAATAAAAACAAATAGAAGCATAAATAATAAGTGATGAGGTGAATTGTGGAACCCAATTAAGAAAAAAAAGAATTATTCCATTAGAGTGTAAAAGAGATTGAGTTATTATCATGTGGCATCTAGCTAGGGCCATGTAAAATGGGAAGTAAGAACCCGCTTACTGTTTTTTCTTTGGAGTTTCTATTAGAAAGATACTTGGACATAATAAAATCTAAATTAAACATTACAATGTCTTTCAAATAACCAATTAACTCATTTGTCTATGATTATTTGTTAACAATTTTGTTAATAAAAAACCGATTTTAAGAATTCTTTAAGATATTAAATCCCACTTTTAAGCTTCAAAAAACAACTTACTAATAGAAAAAGTGTGAACACGTTAAAGTGTAGTGCAATTCATTTATACTACTACCCCATTACATAACACTTCACCGATCCCTATAAAAATAAAGTAAATTGAAAGTGACTTTTCTCACTTTAACACAAAATATGACGACTGAAATCAACTTTCACTTCCATCCTTTTTTTCCCCACTTTCACCCTTCAAAACTTCACCAAGTGATTTCAAACGATAGACAAGTGGAGCACAAAACTAGTATTACCAAAACTTATGTAACAAGCACTAAGGGGAGTCATAGGGTGGTCAAGGTCAAGTGATAAGGGTTAAAGGTGTGGAGTATTGGACAGATAAAGATTTCCAACTTCGAACCCCATCCACTAACAATTATTTTTCACATATTTTGTAAAGTTGTTTTACACAAACTAAAAAAACCAACAAATTTTTTATTTTTGATAAATCATTAGTAGTCTTTATTTTATGATATCATTGACTGTTTATTACTCATTATGCTTATTTCTCTCTACAATAAATAATTTTGGTATCAAAATGATAAATAAAAAAGAACACACTTCTCTCTAGAAATCGATAAGTAAAAAGAAATGAAAGAAGTAAATTAGGTTGCTTCTAGTGGGTCTTAAGCTTGTTACATGAGTTTTGTTAACCGCGGGATTAAATTTTTCATTAGATTATAGATAGATCTGATGAAAGTTTTATGTAATGTTTGAAACCGCGGTGGCAATTGCGTAAACTTGCCGCAATGCCAAAGCTAATCGTTATAGCTTCCACGTTAAGGGTTTCTCACCGTGATGCTAGACGCATAACCAAACATTCATTTAATGGGACAATAACAAAACTCATGTACTTGTAGAAGACCCACTAGAGCCATAAATATATGTCACTAAAAACGTAGAATCACTAGAGCTTTGGCCCAAAAAATAAACACTATACACATATTATGGTATTAACTAATATGCTTTGAATTATAAATACAAATAGGAGATAACTAGACCAATACTCATCTGGGAACTGTGTTCCATGAATTTTCATAGAGAAGTTCAGCAATATTATAGCATGTATCAAAGCTACAAGAACAAATAAACACGATACATATGACTATCAAGTCTCATTTACAGGCCCGTGTATAACAAAGCTCAAAATATTTGGAATGAATTCTAGTTATTCAGACAGTTGGGTCCTTTCCGAACCTCATAAACACATGCGTAACCAGCATTGATCCTCTGCGGGTCATTTCTGCAACTCGGCCAATCATCGGAAGCTTTACTGTTTCTCTATTAGAGATTGGTTTTTTGTCCCACCTATTTGGTGTAAATTCAAAATTCAGTCCAGCAGGCAGAATTCTAAAATCTAAAATAGAATTCATCATTTACAGAAACTATAAAATCTCAACCCAACTAGTGCCGCCCTGCAACTAGAGTCCCCCACTTATGAGTTATAAGAAATGATAAACACGCATTCATAAGAGGTACCTTCAGTCCTTCACTATACAAGTGATCACTCACATTGCTCACTTCTCTTAGACAACAATTGATCACTCACATTGTCTCAACTCTTCACAAGCCTGACTTTTTATATATTACCTAACCCACCTACTTAACCATAGTTAAATTAATACTTTGTATTTAGTTATCTTCTAGTTAGTTTGTTGAGTAATTTTAGCTAGTTATCTTCTAGTTAGTTTGTTGAGTAATTTTAGCTAGTAGTTTCAGTTTGTAACAAACTATTTCTTGGCCTATATATCAGTTTGCCTTCCAACTGATTATAGACAGAATCTTTCTTTTCATTCAATACAAACAATGCATTTTCCTATCTTCATTCTCTGGTTCTCTGATAATTAACATGGTATCAGATTGAATCTCTTCTCCTCTGTTCATCGATTCTTTCATCTTTCTTGCTGCTTCAATCGTTCCATCAATGGCGATTGACTACTCCGATTTTGCAACCAATCCCTAAAACCCTTACTATATGCATCCAAATGAAAACCCCGCTGCATCTGGTCATTCCACCACCACAGCTTCAACATCAAGCACGCCTACCACTTCCGCATCTAATTCCGTTCAAGACTCAACCTCCAGTATTACTCCATTGGTCTCATCTACATCTCTCAATACCATTCAAGAACAATATCAACATATTTTGCAACTACTACAACAATCTAATTTGCAAGCCTCACAACCGGCATCCGTAAACTCACTATATGCCACAAACTCTGCAGCATCCACCTTAGCATCTCCATCCACCGGTGGTAAGAATTATTACCTTTGGATTGTAGATACCGGGGCCACAGACCACATAACCTACATATTTGCAAACTACATCCACACCTACCATACCACATCCAAATCCACGACCCTACCAAATGGTGAAACCGTGACCACCACAATTGCTGGCACTGTTCTCATCAAACCCTCCCTCATCTTACATAATGTCTATTATTTTCCTTCTTTCATGTCAATATTATCTCTGTTACTACATTGTTTGATTCACTTCTATATGATGTGCAATTGCACCCTGATAGATGTTGTATTTTGCAGTTTTCAAACCCGGAGATGACTGGATATACAGCTAAGAGGCTTGGCAAATTGTACGTGTTGGACTCTTCATCACAAGATTTGAAGTCTGCTACTGGTTCTCTCTCTAGTTCTAGCATTAATCACTTAGATTCCCTCATATTTGACCCTGCCAGAATTTGGCACCTTAGGCTAGGACACTTATCAACACCTATCCACAAATGTATTTCTTCACAATTTCCCTCTATTTCTTTTAATTCTAGTTCATCACCTTGTGATACTTGCCATTATGCAAAACAAAAAAAATTACCTTACTCAAGTAGCAATTCTCATTCATCATGCATTTTCGATTTACTACATGCTGATATATGGGGTCCTTATGCAACCCTCTCTATTTCTGGTCACAAATATTTTCTTACCCTAGTAGATGATTTTAGTCGTTTTACTTGGATTATTTTTATGCAAAACAAAGGCGAAACTAGACAACACCTCAAAAATTTCATCACCTTCATCGACACCCAATTCCAAAAGAAACTTAAATGCATACGTAGTGACAATGGCCCTGAATTCCTTATGACTGAATATTACCTTTCCAAAGGTATCATCCACCAAAGATCTTGTGTTGAAACACCCCAACAAAATGGCATTGTAGAACGCAAACACCAACATATTCTCAATGTTGCCCGAGCCCTTTCTTTTCAATCCCACCTTCCACCTAACCTTTGGCATTTGGCTATACAACAAGCTGTTCATATTATAAACCGATTACCTACACCTCTCTTGAAACACATCTCACCATATGAGTCACTACACTCCACCCCTCCCACCTTACTTCACTTAAAAGTATTTGGTTGCCTTGCTTTCTCCTCCACCCTTCAAAACCATAAAACTAAGTTTACACCTCGTGCAAGGAAAGCTGTGTTCCTTGGATATAGGGATGGCACCAAAGGCTATCTCCTATATGATCTACACACCAATGAATTTTTCATCTCTCGAAATGTTATATTTCATGAAACTACCTTTCCCTTTTCTTCCAATCCAACTCCCAAAAATACCACCACCACACCTAATCCAACATCACTGGACCCCTTTGATATTCCTTGTGAGCACCCTACTTTGCCCAACCCCTCCTGTCACTCAATCAGCAACCGAACCACCCACCTCCCCCGTAGCTCCACCTTCTCCCCCTCAAATACAAAATGATCCTACTCCTGTCCCTCAACCACACATTGACCCTATTCCTAGTCCTCCACCACACAATCAATCACCTCAAAATGTCCCTGCCCCCACTAGACATTCAGAGAGAATCACACACATGCCTCGTTATCTTGAAGACTATCACTGCAATTTGCTCTCCTCTCAACTGCCAGTGCACTCCTCGGGTAATTCTCTATATCCTCTCTCATCTGTTTTATCCTACCAAAAATGTAATCCCTTTTATAAGAATTTCTGCCTAGCTGTTAGTACAACCTTAGAACCTAAAACCTATGCCCAGGCTTACAAACATGATTGTTGGCAAGTAGCTATGAAAAATGAACTTGATGCTCTTGCAACAACTAACACATGGACTATTGTTGATCTACCACCTGGTAAGCATCCCAGCAGAGAATGGTACTCTAAATTGTCCACTGCCCTCATCTCTATTGGTTACTCACAATCCTCTGCAGACCACTCCTTATTCACTAAGTTTCAAGGTACTCACTTCACAGCTCTCCTTGTCTATGTAGATGATATCATATTGTCCGGTAACAATTCTGCTGAAATAGCCAAGGTAAAGCAATTTCTTGACTCTAAGTTCAAGATAAAGGATCTTGGCACTCTTAGATTTTTTCTTGGCCTTGAGGTGGCCCGGTCTAAACAAGGCACTCCCCTTAACCAACGGAAATATGCCCTAGAATTACTTGAGGACAGTGGTTTATTGGCTGTAAAACCCACTTCCACTCCCTATGATCCTTCCTTGAAATTACATGACTCTGATTCACCACCTTATGAAGATGTCTCTGCACACAGGCGACTGGTTGGTAGACTGTTGTACCTCACTACCACTCGACCTGACCTAGCCTTCATCATGCAACAACTGAGCCAGTTTATAGCCAAGCCCTTACAGGTACACCACCAAGCAGCCTTGAGAGTTCTCAAATACATCAAAGGTGCACCTGCCAAGGGTCTGTTCTACTCCTCCTCTTCTCCCATGAAACTTTCTGGCTTTGCAGATTCAGATTGGGCAAGTTGTCCTTCCACTCGCAGATCAGTTTCTGGCTATTGTGTATTCCTCACTCAATTCTTGCATGCACTCAACATCTTTCAAGAAGAACAGAACGAGAGGATGGAAGAATTAAAGAAAGAAATCATCCTTTCCAGAGAGACCCACAGTCACGAAATTACTGCCTTAAACAATCGATTAACAGAATTTGAGGCTCGAAACAGTTCCTTTTCCCATTGGATGCAAGATCTTTAGAATCAGCATTTTATTTTTTGTGCCCTGTTGGCATAACCCTTCTCTTATAAGCCTATGACTATTAGCTCTTTTTTGTTGGTTACCAAATTGGTTTAATGCAATGATTATTCTTTTCTAAAATTAAATGACTGTGCTGTTAGATTCGCATCTTTTATTACATGTTGCCCTCTTTGATCATGACAAAAAGGGGGAGAAGAATAGAGTTTTTAATATTTAGAATAAAGTTTTAATATTCAGCATGCATGTGCATTTACTTGCATACAGTCAATAAAACAGGGGGAGCATCATGATAGGGGGAGTATCGTATACATTATCTGTTTGAACTAACCTCCCACCTTGAGATGAGTTAATGTTTTGTCATCATCAAAAAGGGGGAGAATGTGGATACCTTGTGTTGCAGGTAACCTGATATTGCAGGATATGTTTTGATGATGAAAAAGACAAAGGTAAGATTGACGGTCAAAGTTAATAAAAGTGACTAAACGTCAAAGTCACAATCCAAGACAAGCAAGCCAAGAACTGAAGATTCAAGTTTAAGGGTAGTCCTTAAATATAAGGGTAGTCATTAGGGTTTGGGTGTGTCTTAGGAAAAAGTGTAAGCTCTTTCAAAGGTCAGCTCGTATATCAAAGTCTCACACACTCACAAAGTTTTTTAAAGGTGCATGCATATTTACGTAAACATTTTTATCACCTTTTTAAATAACAAAATCGATTTTCCTCATGCATAAACAAATAGCAAAATCGATTTTCAGGCAAATTTGAAAAGATAGAAATCGATTGTCAGGCCATGTTTTATAATACACAAATCGATTTCTGAGCCAAATATTTTTAAGGGAAGAATCGATTCCCAACCTTTTTCACACAAAGTGAGAATCGATTCCCACTTGTCTCAGGCAAGCTGAAAATCGATTCCTACATATTTTAACTTAGTGAAGAATCGATTCCTAGCCTCCCGGAGATCCTAAGAATCGATTACACCCTTTTTACAAACAAATCAGAATCGATTCCTAGATCAGATCAAGCAAATGAATCGATTCCTAGATCCATTCCAATTAGCAAAGAATCGATTCCTACATCATTTTTAACGTAAAAATGAATTCCTCATAGCCTATAAATAGGCAATGCTTCACGTTCATTTTTACACAACCCATTTCACGAATCAGAGAACTTTTGAGAAAAACTCTTTACGCTTTTACTTTTGCTCGTCACGTACCGTTGGTCTGTCTGAGCTGATCTGTTGCTAAGAGTTAGTTGGGGTTGTATTCTTCAAGTTGTAATATCTGCCTACACTAGAGGTATTTCTGCATTTACAATTGTTTATTATTTAATTGTTGTGTTTTGTTCTAGGGAGTGGGGTATCTCTCTAGGGTAGCTGCATGTACTAGGAAGTGGGGTATCTTTCTAGGGCAGTTGATTGTAACAGGGGTGGGGTATCTCTTGTTATTGTTATAATAGATCTGAGGGCTCTCTATAGGTGGGGTATCCTAGGAGGAGAGTGCCTAAGTCTGTAAAGGTTTTCCAAGGCACCTGTAAGCCTTGTTGTTGTTTTAGTGAAAAATCTCACAAGGGTGTGAGGACTGGACGTAGGTCACTAGGAGGTGACCGAACCAGGATAAATCTCTGCGTGCTTTACTGCTTTCCTGCTTTACTGTTTTACCGCTTTATTGCTTTATACTCTAATTCCTTCGCTTCCACTTAACCTGCGCGAAAATTGATCTAAGTCATTGAAAAGGGGAAAAACATTTTCAAAGATCTGAAAAGTTTTTAAATCTCAATTCACCCCCCTCTTGAGACTGAAGCCACTTGGTAACACAATTCACTTAGCTCACAACCCAACATTCCATGAACGGACCAAACACATTGAGATCGATTGCCACGTGGTCCGAGAAAAGATTCAGAAAGGCCTCATTCATCTTCTTCCAGTTCCATCTGCATCACAACTAGCAGATGTCTTGACAAAATCACTTCTATGTCCGACCTTCACATCTATGGTGTCCAAGCTTGGCCTTATGGACATCCATAACCCAGCTTGTGGGGGGGATATTACCTAACCCACCTACTTAACCATAGTTAAATTAATACTTTGTATTTAGTTATCTTCTAGGTAGTTTGTTGAGTAATTTTAGCTAGTTATCTTCTAGTTAGTTTGTTGAGTAATTTTAGCTAGTAGTTTCAGTTTGTAACAAACTCTATTTCTTGGCCTATATATCAGTTTGCCTTCCAACTGATTATAAACAGAATCTTTCTTTTCATTCAATACAAACAATGCGTTTTCCTATCTTCATTCTCTGGTTATCTGATAATTAACATTATAGTGGTGGCGTGTGGCTTCTTCTATGAATAAGTGGGTATCAATTTCATTTCACATTTTCAAGACCTTTGAAAATTGTCATCTCTCCTATCAAGATGAGTCTAAGTTTCCCATTAACATTGAATTCCAAGTCGAGAGTAATTTACTATGCATTGGAACTACCAATTTGTATAATTCACTACCTATCCTTTTCTAATTTATTTATTTGGAAATTTCAATTGGTATTCCTAACAAATTTGAAGAATCTAAAGACATTTTGTTCTTCCATCTACATTATACTACGGTAATCTATGTTTTGATTCCATCAAATGTTTCTTATAAGTTATAAGTCAGACTAGATATCTACATCAGACTAGAGTGGAGGTACCCTCCTTCATAAAGCTAACTTTCTTCTAATTCATAACTATCTAAGTGCATAAGGATAAATTCATCAAGTTTTTAGTAAATGAGTTTTGTTGAAGAGTAACTTGACATACAAAGTTCGCATATTAAGCTCCAAGTTTAATTTCTACAAGGACAAACTTGTATAGTGCTTTAGGTTCTGTTTTTACAGTTGCCCAATCACAAGATAAGAAGCAGATTGTTTATACATTTTGACTTTGAGCGGAGTCAACGGAGAGGGGGAAGTCATGATAGACATGGGTGCTAGTCTATCAAGTTACCAAGAGGCAAGAGGCGCTTGTTAGATTGTCATTAGTCATCAACCGTAAAAAGAGGACCTAAAGAACTGTATAAGTTGTATCCATTCTACAATTGTAAAAACCACCAAGTCAAAATGGCTTGCAGAGTTACTTACCTCCATCTTTATTTTATATGAATGCATGCATACTCTCTTCATGGGGACACACATGCAAGTATATATACGAGCAAAAAGTGGTATGGATATTTATAATGATTAAGTGAATTGATGCTAAAGATTATGCATAAAACAATGTCAATTCGACAGTCCTATATGTTATCTTCAGTGGCAAAAATATGATGCTAGGACAATATACAAATTGTGAAGTTTCTTTCCGTGTTGACAAAAGTAAAGAGTCATAAAGAATCCTAAAAAATCAAATTTAATATTTGAGGGAAAAAGAAAGAAAGTGGAAAATAGCATGTTCAGGAGAGTGATACATACAAGTCCTCGTGGCGAACAACTTTACCCTCCTCAACATACAACTTGATTAGTGATACCATATCTATATCCTTTCCCAAGAATTTATAGTGCTGCTTACTGTCAATTAATATCTGTATGCAACATCAATGAATTTGGATCTTTCAGTAAAGATCAAGCAAGCATTTGAACTTTGAGCAGAACAAAATATAGAAGTGATACATACTACATTAAGTGACAGCAGATGTACTAACCTCTCCTTTTCCTGGTGAAACCATATTTTCTTCAACATTGTATTCCACAATCTTTGACTCACTAAATACCTACAATATAAGATAAAAAGGAAGTTGGGAATTTGCTAAACATTCAGAAAAAAATGATGAAATTGGACATAAGATGATTTTATCTAATAGTGATCGAGTCATTATAGATATAACTAATCTGCTAACTAACATTAAACAAAGATTTCAAATATTAAAAATTTCTTCTATTTTAAGGAAAAGAATTAGATATTTAATACTGTTTACTACTATATCACATGATCGATGTTCCACTAGTATGATAGGTTCTTAATGTTCATCACTGCTACTTCAAATTTTGGTGACAAAGTAGGGACACAACAACCTTGCAGGCGGGAAATATTACAGTATGCAACATTTTACAATGCCCTCCTTCGTTTACAGTATCAGTGAGTACAAAAAAAGATGGAATAAAAGCTTATATGGACTGTAATTCATTGCTGATGAATGACATAGATGCATCATGCCTTGCAATCAGCTATAATGAAACTATTTTATCTTGAACAAAAGTGTGTGTATCTTTTGACAGATTTTCATGAGAAATGAATCTCAATTTTCTGATTTAAGGCAATCACTGATGTTTTGTTAGAACATTAAAATGTCAAGACTTTCATGCAAAGTCCAACAAGTTTGAAGCAAAATGAAGATCAACATGAACCAACAGACAAAATAGTGGTCAAACATGAAGCAATGAAAATCAACCTTGGGAATAGAATAGAATGCTGATTTGATCTGATTCACCCTGCAGTATCAATATTTTGAATTATATAAGATAAATATTCAATCTACTTAGCAATTTTCATTGCTAACTTGATTGGGTGAATGCAGGAAAGTAAAAAACCAGGAAGCTAGACAGTTTATCCATAGCATAATAGAATTTGAAATGCTTAGAAGAGTAGTACAGAAGAGCTAACTGCTATTGTGTGTCAATAGGTTTAGATTATTGCAACTGGCCATAAGCATGCCAATATAGGGATAAAAGTAATGACGAAGTATAAAAGTCAGGCATGCAATCTTGAACCAACATTAGAGCATAGTATCAAATATCAAATACTTGAAAAAAAATTCACCGCATGGTTTTTTTATTTGGAAATAAAATACGAAACTGATTAAGATGAGTTAAAAAAGCTACAAAGAGAATAGAGGAGAAGGAATCCTCCTGAACAAAAGAAGAAAATAGAAAGTAACCAATAAAGAAGAGAAATTATAAAGGAAACCTTTATGAAATCCTGATGAAAAGGCCATGTGCTTTGCATCAAATAGATGCGGAACAGCTAATCGTATCCCAAATCAAGAAATGTATCTAAGAAATCCAAAGAAAACAAGAGTTCTACTTTGGCCAAATGTATCAGTGGCTAAATGCAGCATAGGCTGCACATTGCCACAAAAGCTAAGGCTCTTTGCTTAAATTAAAACCATAAAATTTAATCACCAAAAATTGGTCCAGTAACTAGAAAATACCCCACATTCACCAAAAAAGCCAAATAGGGAGTTCCATAAAGACACCACAACTGAACAAAACGTGAGAATAGGCCTTGCTAGATTCTAAGCAATCACCACATGTTACTCACTATAAGGGGAAAGATCCACATGCAAAATATAGCCAAAATATTTTAAGAAAAAGAAAATAAAAAAATAGACTGGGATTGATTAGAGGCCACGTTTTTATCGTGGAAAGTCATGTAACTCATGTTGAACAATAATACCATTAAAAGGTCAGCTTTGTTTAAAAAAATCATGCCTGTGTTTCAATTTTCAAATATTGTAAAATCTGGCTGCATTTACTCAATCAGTTCAGAAACATGAATGATGCATAGGCATCAAACAACCCCCATTCCTTTTTGGATTGAGATTCCATGAAATTTTTTAGTGTAGGATTTAATTTTTATATACAATTGTCATTGTACAAGATTTTTTACTACGTCATCCAATTACGAAACATGTCATAAAAATGATTTGACGTTCTCTCAACTACCTTAAATGTCACTCATACCATGAACTTTTATTGGTTGATGGTGTGATAAATTTTAAGGCAAGTGTGTACACCAATTAAACTATAGAGAAGTTTTCACAAAATAAGTGTCGGTCACAAAACTTCTTGAAACCGATTTTATTTGTCAATTCACCTTTCCAACGATACACTCTAAACAACTAGCAGAGTCCATGCAATTGTTCAATATCACACAACAAGTATTACATGATATCCTCCATTGTTAGCATGCCAACTTCAGGAAAATCGAAAACAGCAATAATAAAATGCGTACCCTTGTGCACACATAAGTGGATCCTCAAAGGAAGCATCTGGGGAATAGATTTCAAAATCACGAGATGTTGCACAGGATCCATACCTGAAATAGTACCACATCAACATCCACATACAATAAAAATACAACAGTAGTTGAAAATAAAGCCGTTAAGCAGTGAGCACAGTACAAGTCTTAGAAATCTAGCATAAGCCAAACCAAAGCACACTTGGCTTATGAATAGAGCTTATTTGGGTTTACCTCCTAACATAAACACTAGTCGCAGTGCTTTTGAGAGCTTATAGAAACATATCATAGCAGTCCATAAGTTGTTTTCACTATTCAGCTTATTTTGATCGACTCTTCCGGATAGCTTATGAAAACAGTTTTACAATATTTTCTCTTTGATTATAGAAATAATGTATACATAAACACTTATATGACAAATAATTATCTTGTAAGTGCTTAATTAAGTAGTTTACCCCAAACATGCCCTAGGAATTTGATAAATTCATCATAAAATTTCTTCTTAAGAAACTCTGGAAAGTGTGATTCATTGTTCTCCTTGAAGTCCACAATAGTTTTACATCGTTGCGGTGTATATGATCGAATTCTCATAAACAAATAATATAATCAAAATCACTACTACGCTACGAGTATGTATTAGAGAATTTAGAGCGAAAGAGAGGGCTTACAGACGCAGAATATGAGGCATTATGCGATCAGCGAAGCACTTGTTTGCACCGGAATCGCATGCTTCTTTGGAACTGACCTCCGTTGCTTCAAATCCAATCAAAGGAAACAAAAGCCGTGAGGAAAATTATAATGAAGGAAAATAACAAGAATAGAAGGAAGGAGCATTCCCTTTCCCTTACCAGCAGAGGAAGTATCCATTGCAAAATTTCTGAGAAGACAAACAGAGAAGTTGAGAAAGCGAGGTGGTGTGTGTCTGAAATGTGTGACATTCATTTTAATTTTTGATTAAAGGTTAATTTAATTAATTACAAGTATGATATTTAAACGATAACCGCTAACGAGGTGAAATGTATTGGTGGCGCCTTGGCCCTCAACGTGGCCATACCTCAATCAATCTCTCTCTCTCTCAATTCAATTCAAATAAAACGGCACAACTCAGCTTCGTCACTTACTCATCCTAACTAACCAAAATTGCCTCCACTAAGAAAATTCTTGGATCCGCCGTTAATAGACGGCGCCCTTGCTTGCTTGCATGAGTGATGAATCGTCAACTAGACCGCTGGTTTGCTCGAACGCTGAATCATTTTGACGAGTTTGTGCGGTACATTCATACAAGTCATACTAATCTAATACTAATCAAATAAAAAAAAAATACAAGTCTTACTAATTTTTTTGAATATAAATAAAATCAAAGAGTATATATCGATATCATGTGTCAAACTTAGAAACATACACCGGTTAATAATTTTGAGTTTAAAATGAAATTTATCAATCTAACCGTTTAATAACATGATATTATCTTTGAGATCATATTTATCAAGTTTCATATTAATCAAAAATTATTTGACACTTCATCGCATTACTTTATTTTGATGCTTACATTAATGTCATTTAAAAGATAAGTAAATGTGTTTTGTTAGATAACACACTGTATCCAATTTTTTCTAATTTGATATATATGATCATAAGATTAATATGATGTTATTCAACGATCGGATTGATAAATTTCATTTAATACGCGAAGTTATTAATTAGTGTAAGTCCCTAAGTTTGACATCTGGTGTCAATATATCTCGACTCAATATAAATAGTTACTCCATCCGTTCTAAAAGTTTGGTGTATTTAGCATTTGAGAGATGCTATATGGTACGAAACGAATCGTGCGATATATATATACACTGCAATAATAACAAAACACAGAGCGATAATTAACATCATGTTTTTACGTCCCAGGAAGGTAGCTCAGTTGGCGAGCTAAGAGACATTAAGAAGTTGCAAAATTGCAAGAAGGAGATCCAGAGTTCAAACCCTGGAAACTAACATTCCCCCACCCCCACTAACATTTGCTTATCAAAAAAAAACATCATGCTTTTACCTCAATATTATGTGCATCACGTCAATATTATGTGGGAGAAGATGGGTTTTCCAATATGGCAATTCCCAAAATATACTTCGCTTTGTCCAATGGTGTTCTGTCCCATAGCCCGGGATATTTGGTTCTGGACATTCCTCCACACTTGGGTAATGTTTTACCCTCTCCCAGACTTCAACACCACTTAACCTTTTTGGAGGAGCTGACTTTTCAACCCTAGCTTTTATAAACGCAGTCTTATTCCTCCTATATGGATGATGTTGTGGTAAGAATTGACGATGACAATCAAACCATGAGATCTTTCGACTATATGCGAGGCTAAATGCCTTGGAATGCTCCATACAAATTGGGCAACCTAGTTTACCCATTGTCATCCAACCACTTAACATCCCATATGCGGGAAAGTCGTTGATCGTCCACATTAGCGCCGCCTTCATCAAAAAATTTTGCTTCAAGGACACATCATATGTCATAACTCCACTTTCCCATAAAATTTTCAATTCATCTATTAAGGGGCGCAAGTACACATCAATTTTCTTCTTAGGGTTGTGTGGGCCCGGAATTATGAGAGTTAAGAACATAAACTCTCTTCTCATACACATCCATGGTGGAAAATTATAAGGAGTAACTATCACAGGCCAGCTAGAATAGTTCCTACCTGTTTGGTCAAATGGAGCAAAACCATCGGAGCACAAGCCTAATCTAACATTTCGAGGATCTTGAGAAAATGTAGGCCATGCTTCATCAAAGTGTTTCCAAGCTTCTGCATCTGACGGATGAGATAAAGAACCTGTCTCCCTTTGATTTTCACGATGCCATCTCATTTCACGAGCTGTTTGCATTGAGGAATACAACCGTTGTAGTCTTGGAACAAGCGGGAAGTACCACATGCTTTTCAACGGTATCAATTTCAATTTACCCCGTCTGGTAACATGTCTATATCGCTGCTCTCCACAATGTTTACAGTTTTGAAGCACCTCATCTTCTTTATAATACAACATACATCCATTCGGGCAACATTCAATTTGCATACTAGCTAACCCTAGTTCAGCAAGTGACTTTTTTGCCTGGTAAAAATTTTTAGGCATTTTATTATCATCGGGCATTGTGTCTCCCATTAACTGCACCCAACCATTAAAGCATCCCTCAGATGATCCATAGTCTGCTTTCAAACTTAATGCCGCTAAAGAAGCCGACAACACAGAATGTCTTTCACAACCATCCCATAAAGGAGATTGCGCAGCCTTTAACAATTCAAAGAATTGTCGTGCTTCTAAATTAGGATCTTCTATCATTGTGTCTTCTTCATGATGATCTTCTCGCTCAAGATAGTTGCCAATTTCAGGTCCTGCAGCATCCATTACCAACTGCTCATAATTATCAAACATATCCCTACGACCACTACTACCATAATATGAATGATCGACAACCACCGGCGGAATCAGGGGAATCGGTTCACCATGATTTGTCCAATGATAATAATTAGTCATGAACCCCTTCCTACATAGATGCACCATCACCATGGATGGTGGGTGATGACGCAAACACTTGCAAATCTTACACGGACATCTAATCTCCCTGCTTTCAACGTTCTCTTCGTCTTTTTCTTTGTCTCTTTCCAAGACAAAGTTGATAAATCCCAAACATCCTTGTCTAAATTCTTCTGTGATATTCTTGTCCCGATCCAATCTATTATCCATCCACTTTCTATTTTTGGGTACTTCCATTGCTATTAGTCTTTAAAACTAAATGAAGAAACAATTAAAAGAAAGGAGAGTCATTGCTATTAGTCTTTAGTAATAATCATATTCATTATAATAACTTTGTATAGTCAACAATTTGTTAATTAATCTCCTCTTATATAGTCAACTAGTCATCAAAACAAAGGATAAATTCAAGATCACTAATGCTTTAAAGTTCAGAACCTACGTGCCAACCGTCTCGAAAAGATAAAAGAGCAAAGACCAAGGTTGTCTTTCCACAGCCTTGAGGAGCACTAAAAGTCACACTTCAAGTAACAGAAAATACTTTTGTCATGTTACATATCATATATCCATACAATCACAAACTACAAAATACTAAAAGCCAGCTGAAATTTTTGAAACATAGAGAAATTAAAATGAAGTAACAGACACCTAGTGTACATGTCTACCTGAAATTAACTTGTAATATTCTGCCACCATTAACCAAATACACAGCTGGAAAATAAAACAAACACACAACACCTTCTTCCTCTTTGCTTATTTAATTAATTTTCACAAAACAGAGATTATGCATTCCCCTACTTTTATACGTCATCTACATGTTTATTTTATTAAAATAGTTATATCCATGAAATTCAATATATGGATAGCACACATATATATATATATATATATAGAGGATTGAAAACTCCAATCATAATATTCAATGTACCATTTCAGTTTCCAAGATTCTTTTAGTAAAAGCACTGAAACTATAAATCAGCACATTGGTAATGAATATTTAAAAAGGCTTAAAATTAGGAAAAATCAAGAATACCTTGATTGTGTTTAAATGTGCTTCAAATCCAGGTATGAATGCTTCAAAGACTAAAGCTTCTGTAGATAAACATAAAAATAACATCATGCTAAATAAACACAAAGCAGTTTTGCTTTAAACACCAACAACAAAACAAACTAGTGCTGGCTTACCGGAGAGGTGGTTTATCACCCGAGTGCTGGCCGTCGTTCACAGTGATGGTCGAGCGCGAGCCGTCGGCGTGGAGGGAGGAGCGAGACTAGAATACAGAGTGACAGAATAGGGCTCGATTAGTAACAGAAAGTGACAGAATAGAACAGTAACAGAAAGTGACAGAATAGAACAGTAACTTATTCCTACAATTAACAAGATATCTCAGCAATGCTAGATTGATCGAGTTAACATGTTGTTCTTCACGTATTTAACTAGCAGACACATTATAACTAAAAAGCCTCTAAATCATAAAAAATTTCACAAGCTAAGAAAGGGTTTGGGAGTTTGTTCTACTAGCGAGATTGAAATTGATAAAAACTAAACTGAAACATGACTTTTATTAAACTAAATTGTAAGGCCAATAAATAAATAAATTGTAAGGGGAGGGAAATGTGAGTTGGTTGTAACCACTTGCTTATGTGGCAAAGTGGAGGGAAAGTGGGTGAGTTAGTGGAGGTTATAAATAGAACTTGGGGGGATTAAAATCATTAAGCAAGAATTGAGAATAGACCTAGAGTCTTTGGGAGAGATTAGGCCTCTCGAAGTGCCTTTTGGGAGAGTTAGGCCTCTCGAAGTGCTGTTATCGTTTACTTTCACTGTAATTTTCTGTTTCTCACCATTAATACACACTTTCATAGTTCTAAATGAGTCGAGGAATTCTGTATTTTCTGGTACCTATCATATCATATTTACATGGTAGAAAGAGAGAAAGGGATGATGTGTTTGGTGTGTGGGATGGATTTCTGTCATATGTGGACTGAGTAAAGAGAGAAGGGGAACATGGAAATCATTTTGTGAGTGAGTTAGGAGCAGAGAGAGTCATTTCCTGTCTGTAAGAGCAAAGCTCTGGGCAGTGTGAATGTTACCCTGCTGCTCTGGGCAGTGTGAATGTTACCCTGCTGATACTTTTTCCACTTTCATAAATAATACTGATACATCCCATTATCCCCATCAATATAATCAATATAATTATTAAAAAAACTTACTGCATCATCAATATAATCAATATAATTTATAAAAAACCTTACTGGATCAGAGAAAACTATGTTGTCCGGAAATAAAAAAACTTCACCTGAATATTATAGCAGGTTCAGATGAACAAACGTTTGAGAAAAAAACTAGAAGAGGAAAAACAAATTAGAAATACCTCTGAATCTTCCTTTCACAAGCACTCCTCACCAGTAAAATCTTCCTCTGAATCCTGATTGAAACAAGAGAAAAAAACAAGAAGAGGATAAACAGATTAAAAATTACAAACTAACAAAGAAGAGGAAAAACAACTTCATAGAATTCCACATCCTATTGAACAATCTATGTTTCAAGCAAACTAACTGCAATACTGTTTAATTGATAGACAACATTAGAAAACTGATTATGGCAAAACTTTAGCATTATGCATTTTAAAAAATGTACCAATCTTTTCAATCGTATGCCTAGAATGAATCATCAAGAATAGACTGATGATAACCAATCTAGAAGTAAAAAAGAAAATGTCCTAGGATAAATTGCTTAAAAAAATTAAAGCTTTTAAGCCTTGCATGTCAATAAAATCAATCAAGAGAATCAAAGAAATGCAAATAACAGTTTTGTTAGTTAGAGTTAATGTCGTTAATTCATTCATCAATCAAAACATTTCATTTTGATGATGACATTAGTTACAGTTAATGTCGTTAATTCATTTAAAAGTGCTTCAAATCCAGGTTAAACAGATTAAAACATTTCATTTTCTCTTCCTCTGAATCCTTATTGAAGCAAGAGAAAAAAACAAGAAGAGGATAAACGGATTAAAAATTGCAAACTAACAAAGAAGAGGAAAAACAAATTAAAAATTATAAACAAGAAGAGGAAATGGAGAGCTGGAAATCGAAAGTAACAGAGAGTGAGAGAGAGAGACCTGAGCAAAGTTTTGGTTGAAATGTTGGGGGAAATCGAAATGTTGGGTTTTGGTTGAATGTTAGGGTTTTGGTTGAATGGTGGATCCTTGTCACCTGGAGGAATTTTGGACCATCCTTTTTCCTTCCTTCAGTTACAAAAGATCGCAAACTTCATTAGGGTTGGTTTCGGTCGGTCGAAAGGGAAAAGGAGGTGCGCAGAAGAGTTGGTTTCGGTCGGTCGAGAGGGAGAAGGAGGTGCGCAGAAGGAGGTGCGCAGAAGGAGGTGCGCAGAGGAGATGATGCTTTGGTTTCGGTCGGTTGATTTAGGGTTGAATTTGGAGAGGGAGAAGAGTTGTGCGCGCAGAGGGAGAAGGAGGTGTTGTGAAATGTTTTTGTGAAATGAGTTTCGATATCAAAAAAAATTTGAGAGCGCTGGGAGGGAAATTAATTGGGGAGGGCGCCCATGGAGTTACTTTTGGGTTAGTGAGGGATTAGTCATTCCTCTCTATTAGTGAGGGATCTTTTTACATCTCTAAATCCGTCTCTAAACTTATTTATGATATTTTGTGACGAATTTAGAGAGGGAATATTTAGAGAGGAATATTTTCATCTCTACATTCGTCACAAAAATAAATTAGTGACGACTAACTATTTTCGTAGCTAAATCCCTCACTAACAGTGAGGGATACTTATCCATCTCTAAAAATTCCTCTCTAAAAATGAGTTTTCTAGTAGTGTTCCTTCTCTTTTCGTACTAAGAAGTGTTTCCGTTAGCATTTTCATTTGATTCCAGAATGATGAGTGTTTTAGAAATCCAAAATATAATTTACTATTTGAAGTCGGTCTCGGGTGAGAATACCGAGTCGAGATGCTACTGATGTGTGATGTCAGAATTGCTCCAAGGGATGTTCTGTCGCGTTGATCTCGCAAAGGGGTTGGTACCTGCACACACTCTGACGCTCAAGTCAGCTCAGAGAATAAGTGACCGGCAAAAATAAACGCATACCTGATGTATTGATTGAACATCGTATTTATTGGGAATGGTGCCAATGACGTGGCTTGATTCCTTTTGTCAGGCGCGTGAGCCAAGATCGATTCCAGATCGTACGATGAGATGTGAGACGATCACCATTATAGATTGGATGGCAAGGCGAGTGAGTTGTCTGTGGATAATGGATTTGGGCCGCTGAAGTTTGCCCAGATGTGCAATAGCCGGGCCCAATCCAAAACACTATTATTTTTCAATTATACTCGTAATTAAGATGATTTATTTTTACAAAATTGTTTGTAGTATAGTATTTATACTCTTTACGCTGAAAAATGAAATTTTTTATACTCTAATAATGGTATTTTAATACATATATACATCAATTAAATGACTTTTTAATATGTGTGAAAAAATTACCAAAATTTTGAAACGGAGAGAGTAATATATATCAGGGTAAAATATGTTTTTAGTCCCTACAAAATCGGCTCCTTTTAAGTTTAGTCCCTACATTAACGAAATAGGCGTTTTGGTCCTCATCTTATTTTTCCGTTTTCAATTTTAGTCCCTCATGACTTTTAATAGCGCTTCAAAACTTTTAATAGCGCTTATAAAAGGTCAAAAAAGCGCTATTAAAAGTGTTGAAGCGCTATTAAAAGTCACGAGGGACTAAAATTGAAAACGGCAAAATAAGATGAGGACCAAAACGCCTATTTCGTTAATGTAGGGACTAAACTTAGAAGGAGCCAATTTTGTAGGGACTAAAAACATATTTAACCCTATATATCATCATTACATACGATACTTTCGGCTAATTATGTCAAAAATTGTATTAATAATGTATTAAATTCGATTTATTAATACAATATAATTGAATAATTTATTTGCCAAATTTTCTTTAATATATAACGATTTTCTAATGTACTCCATTTGTCCTAATTTATTTGATGTTTAAGGTTATGATACACTAACCAAAAAAACAATTAATAAGCTATAGAGTTCACGATAATTATTTTATACTTTCTTAATATGTCGATTATTATTCTGTTTCTCTCTTAATAAAATGAGTACTCTTGAAGCACCACTACTACTTCCAGGTCCACCATCACCACCAGCAGTACCACTCCGACCACCTGATAAGGTAAGGCCCTGAATAGATAGGCACTGAAGAATCTACCAAGGGAAAGGATAAACATTCAGTAATGGAACTGTAAGTTGGTAAAAATGAACCTTGCATTCATTGATTGCTCAAAGGCAGTTTATATACATCTCAGTGCAAAGCTAAATAATGATGAACAAATAAAATGAACTCTGAAATAATTGAAATATATAAAAACTTTAAATACAATAATATATCTAACACCCCTTAAAATTGGACTATAAATGTTTTCCATGTTCAACTTGGATAACAGACTCAAAAAAGAAGCAGGATGAATGATGCCAGCAAGCTGGGTAGTGGTAGGAATGGGCATGAGATGAATGATGTCAGCCTGGTCTTGTCCCGAACCACGTGACAGTCGAGTTTAATATGTTTAGTTCGCTCATGGAATGCGGGATTCCTTAGCTATCTGAATGGAAGGTCGGCTGTCACAATATATATAGCGAAACCAAATTTGTGTGAGGGATATGTAAATCTATCAGGAGGTATAGTAGCCACTGGATTTCACAAGCAGTGGAAGCAAGGGATCAGCCTTTGAGGAAGACTGATTGTGCTCTGCTTCTTGGACTTCCACGAAATCAGGGATGTACTAAGGAATATACAAATACCAGTGACTGAGCGCCTAGTATCAGGACATGAGGCCCAGTCTGAATCACTAAAACCTTTAAGTTTAAAATCAGAATCAATAGCAAAGAAGAGACACGAACTGGGTTGCCCTTGATGTACCTGTGGACATGAAGAGCAGCATCCATGTGGGCATGCTGAGGGGCTGAGATGAGTTGGCTAAGCTTATTAACTGCAAAGAAGATGTTAGGCCTGGTGCTAGTGAGATATATTAGGCAACCAATGAGTCTTATGTAACTAGAAGGTTCATCCAAAAGTGTTCCACTAGTAGCATAGAGCTTGAGGCTAGGGGGCATAGGTGTAGAAACCGATTTGCAACAAGTAGGTCTGCATCTACTAGAAGTTCAAGAGCATATTTCCATTGTGATAGGATGATTCCTTGTGTAGACCGGGCTACCTCTAAACCAAGGAAAAATAAGCCCTAAATCCTTGATTTTAAAGGCATGATATAGGGAAAGCTTGACTGACTGAATTTCAGCTAAGCTGCTCCCTGTAAGAATGATATCATAAACATATACGAGGAGCACAGTGACTTGTGAACCATTGGTTTTGACCACGAGGGAGTAATCTGACTTGGATTGTACAAATTCGAGCGATGTGATAAGAGAGGCCAATTTGAAGTTCCACGGCTTACTGGTTTGTTTCCATCCATAGAGAGATTTGTGAAGTTTGTATACCTGATAGGTGCAGAAGCTTCAAAACCTTGAGGAATACGCATATAGACCTATTCATCCAAGTCACTATGAAGGAAGGCATTATTAACATCCAATTGATGTAAATGTCAATTGCAAGTTGCTACAAGTGCCAATACCAGACACACTTATGTGAATTGTTGTTATTAATTTACTCAAAACAAAGGATAGTTCAATCAATGAAATAACAAGACGAATAAATAAGAAAAGGAAGGAAAGAAAATCAAAACGATGGAAGGGACAAGAGGTGAATCAATCTGGTAAAGAGAAACCACATCTTTCATGGAAAGATGATAATCCTCATGCTTGAATCACCACAAAAACCTAAGATCTTGATAAGATCCTAAAGATGGTTCAAGAAAGAACCTTAGAGAGAGCACTTTTCAAGTTCAAAATATGACCAAAGGTTCTTACAACTTGCAAAACCACACCTATTTATAGTGAATAGGTTGTGGGCTCACTAAAGAGACAAACATAATACCTAAAAGCCCAAACTAGGCCTGACACAATTAGGCTTATAATAAATTGAAATAACACACATAAAAATGTTTGGCTTATTACAATTAAAAAAAATCCTATGAAATCACAATAGCATTTAAAAGACAAGTAACAAATTAAGAACGTTTTCTATCTTCAAGCAAATTAATCATTCCAATTGATCCGAGTGCCACGTCTTGAATATCCATGCTCTTTGTGTCCATAACATTCCTCCCTCTTGAAAAGAATTCGACCCTAAATTTGAATCTTCAATGTTTTCAAGGTCTTCATGTGCGCCTACATCAAAGGGAGAAAGGTCATTAACATTAAAAGTGACACTCACATTATACTTACCGGGAAATTCCATCTTGTATGTATTATCATTGTATCTCTCCAAGCTTGAAATGGTCCATCACCCCGATGTGACTAACTGGAGGGAACTACTATATATATAGTATTATAACAAAAAACGATTAAAGAATGGTTATAGCGTACTTGGAAGGGGAAGTCATGAGCCCAATAAAATGGTCCATCACATTTTATTGACAAATAAAATGTAGGGTGTTATAATATACTTAAGTAAGTTGATAAGGAAAAAACAAGTCATGTTTCATATCTACTTTAAATATTTGAGGTTAAAACGTTAATTTCCTTAAAACATGAATTTCATTTACTTACTCTTTTCTTTGACATGGGTAGCACTGATGAGTTGAACTTTGTTCAGCTCGACTTGACTCGATAAGATTTGACTCAGCTCATAGCTCGATTCAGTTTAACATGAACCACTTTTTGAGCTCGGACTCGACTTAAACTCGCGAATAGCTCGGTTCAGCTCGTTAGCTCAACTTGCATGCATGAATAAAAAGTAAAAAGTAATCTTATTTTTTTTTTGAAAAAAATCCAAAAAAAGTCTAGATAGTTGACATTTTAAATTGGAAATTAACTAGTAGTTTTTTATAAAATAATTGCCTAATTGAAAATATAAATATATTTATAGTATTTCTTATTCACGTATCTCACTTATTTAATCAAAGTATTTAGACACATATATAATTAATAATACTAGAACTTCCTCCCGTGCGATGCACGGAGCTATAATTATTAAAAATATATAGTATTATATATAATTTATTAAATCATTTAAACTAATAATTTAGTTCAATACAATTCAGTTGGTTAATTATTTATTCAATTACTTTATCTAAATATGAAACAAAAAAAAGCATTCTTAAAAAAACTAATAAAAAAATTATTTTGAATAGTTAAATTTTTTCTGAACCCTAAAGTACCCTAAAACATACCGCTTGCCGTTGCATTTTACATATTTTGTCACGAAATTAATTTTTTTCACCCGACCAGCTATTGAGGAACGAACTTTGTATATTTGAACATTTAATTTTTTTCTCAACTCTAAAATGCTCTAAAACACAGTGTTTAGTGTCACATTTTAAGTATTTTGTCGCGAAATTATTTTTTCCCCACCAAACCGGTTATTGATGAACGAACTTCGCGTATTTGAACTGTTAAAATTTTTTCTGAACTCTAAAATACCCTGAAACACACTGATTAGCATTGTACTTTATATATTTTTTGATTGTGGGACCTACACACCCTCATTTCTACACTCATAACATGATTTGTGGGGCCTACTTCTTATCATTTCCTTCCTAAAACTTACTTCCTAAATCACTTACATTCAATTTAGCCTTAAGGTTTAAAGATAATTTGAGAATTACATAATGATATAACAATTGCTAAACAAATTGTACCAACCATAAAGAAAAAATTTTGCTCTAGAATTACAAAATGCATAATAGAGACTTGTATTGAAAAAAATGTAAATATATGATTTTAGTATTATATATATATATATATATATATATATATATATATATATATATATAAAAGTGTGAGCTGGTTCATGAACCAAACGAGTCGAACTATGCCCAACTCAAGTTCAGCTCATTTGGTTCATGAACCAAACTCAATAAACTATTTAGGCTAAATAGCACTTTTGGTCATTTATCTTTGCTCCAGATTTCACTTTGGTCCTTTATCTTTTTTTTGGTCTGTTTTGGTCCTTTATCTTTCACTTTTGTTTCACTTTGGTCCTTTATCTTTTTTTGGGTCCGTTTTGGTCATTTATCTTTCATTTTCGTTTCATTTTGGTCTCTCACGTTATTATTTAATTCAATTAAAACATTAAAACAATTAAAACAATTAATTCAATTAAAACAATTAAATAAATAATTGAATTAAATAATAACGTGAGGGACCAAAATGAAACGAAAATGAAAGATAAAGGACCAAAACGGACCCAAAAAAAGATAAAGGACCAAAGTGAAACAAAAATGAAAGATAAAGGACCAAAACAGACCAAAAAAAAGATAAAGGACCAAAGTGAAATCTGGAGCAAAGATAAAGGACCAAAAGTGCTATTTAGCCAACTATTTATTGAATCAAGTTTTACGGGAGATTGTGTAGTGTTGAATGTTGACCATTCAACACCTTCTCTCTTATTTTTCCATGTACTAAAATCTTTTTTTAATCAAGGGCGGAGACTCCGCTACGTGACAATAATGTCACCATAAAGGATCCTTTCGTCGGAAGGGACCAAGTAACTTGCTCTACGCCCACGTCTGTGTCAAGTCTAAGAGCATCCCACACGGCTTGAGATCCATCCACAATATTGTTACGGCAAGGTGGCTGACCTGCATGCTCCTTATCACACCCGTTCACAGAGTCACACTCGTCCACCACTTTCGCCGTCGTACTTTTCCCATTTCTTGCCGTTATTCTAATCCTTTCCCCACACCTCGAACCTTTGTTGTACCACCCAGTGGACAGCGCCACCACTCGCTCTGCATTGTCGTGGAACTTCCCATCACACGCAGAGGGATCACCTCCATCCCCACCTTCGCTGAAATCGTTGAAGGTGAGCATGGCTGACGTGGAGGACGTAACTGGCGGTGAGCATCTAAATTGAGGGAAGGATTTTCCCTTACACTTCAGGTTGCCCGAGGATTGGCAGCTATCACCACCACTGCAGGTCTTGGTCCCAATGTCAGGGTCGTCGTTGCATTTGCCGTCGATGCAAATGAGTTGGCCAGAACAGTCGTTAAGGTCGTTGCATGGCCCGTTACATGAGGATATAGCTTTTACGAGAAGAGGAAGGTTCATTACGTTGAAAAGGAAAATGGAAGCTAGAAACACCATAATTGCCATCGTGTAAGCCATATTGAGATTAGAAAGAGTGGTGAGTTTTGTGTTTCTTTGCCTTGTGACTTTGGAAGAGGATAAGCATATATAGAGTTTGGAAAGTGATCCGCGAATAAAATAAATTAAAAAAAGCTTGTGGAAAATGACTTCATGGATAGTTGCAAGTTTTTTTTATGACTTCACGCTAGATTCAAACAAATTGCAAGTTTGACTTTTTTTTTAAAACAAATTGCAAGCTTGACTTGGCTAGCTCTTCGATTTATACTATATTAATATAATTTTAAGTATATATTGACGTAATGAAACCTAGCTAAAATCGGTCCTCACAAAAAAAAAAAACAAATTTAGTCTCTTACAAAATATAAGTTTTAAAAGAAAAGAGTGATACGTTAGTTATTAAAAAACCTCCAATATAAAATATAAGTTTTTTTACAATAACCTCCAATATAAAATGATAATGTGTACACGCTTAACTTTTGATTTGATCACCATGTGATATTATAAAAACGTGCAGTTATTTTGGGTCAACTTTTTTTGGTTACCCGACTTTGCCTACATGTGTGATCAATATAGTTTTTGTCACACCGAATATTCGAGCTCGAGACTTTGGAATTGGATCCGAACTCAGTTACCACTTAGACAAATCCTTGTTGATTTTCAACTTAATCCATCTTTTAGTTTATTTGTGCAGAAATAAGAGAAATAAATTAGTTACGTATTGAGAGCTCTGAAGACCAAACTCATTTATATACTTTTTTTAATCAAAAATATCAAGCAGAAGATATTGTTGAATTTTTGCTCACTCTTTGTGTTGTATTTGCAGGGGGATGTATAACAAAACTGAGGGAGGTGTCACTTGTAAAGCCCAGCTTTACAAGCAACCCAGCCCAATGATGCAGTGCAGAGCAAACACTTGTTTTTTGTTGTTGCCTGCGCACCCGAACCCGTTTGCGAAATGGAACACGCGGATCTTGACACTGACCCGGAGTATTTAAGCTGAATTCTTACTCTCTGTTCAGAATTTCAAGAAACCCTAGCTCTCTTTCTTGTTTCTCCGTTCTCTTCTTCTCTCTTCTCTCACTCGAACCTTGCTGCACCGTAGCTCTCACCACCGGTGATTGAAGCTGCGGTTCAGCTTGATTTCTGGTCGATGATGATCTCTGGTGATGATGAAACAAAACCCTCGTTGGTTTTGCTCTGAATCAAAACGCTGAGACCACAATCTCCTCTTCTCACTTTGCGATGAACAGCAAACCCTAGTTTGCCCAGATCTGCTTGATTTCTTCGATCAAGCTTGTGATTCACCTTCCTTCAGGTAGAACCACTTCTTCTTTTACTGATTCTCTTGTTTTCCTTGTTGATTTGTCACTGTTTGCAGAAACCCTAATTTCTGCACTTTGCTTTGCAGGTGAAGAACTCAAACTGAGGCTTTCAGAGTATACGCAAGGTAAATCTCACACCACTGTGCCTTTTGATTTTCCTTTGTCTGGTCAGGAACTGAAACCCTGATTACTGTTGTTCTTCTTTGCATGAACTGATGAGTTTCACCCTTGAAACTCAGTCGAGAATCCTTCTATCTCTTGCACCTTCAAGCTCTCTTACTTCAGGTAACTGAAAATCTCCTCTAACCTTTGTTCCTTATCTTTTCTTGGTTTAAGTCACATAAACCCTAATTTCTAACACTGTTTCTGTCTAATCTTGCTAGGTACAGACACTCTCTGAATGTACACCAAGAACTCAGAATCTGTGGTAGAAAGAAGATAGAGGCATACGAAAAAGTATATGATTGATAGACTAGAGCACAGGAAAATTTAAACTGTAAAATTTCCTCTTTTTATTCATCATGAATTGTATGTACATATGTATGCTTTATATAGCTTTCTCTGGAAAAATATAGCTGTTAGAGTTTGGTTGTTACTAGTTTAACAACCAAAGTTTGTTACATAACAAACTTGAATAGACTTTAGGTTAGTTATAACCAATTGTATATTCTGTTATGTTAGTTAACAAAGTAACCAAACAGCTTTTTTAAATAGCCAACGGCTATAAGTTTAAATTAAAGTAGGTTTTGATTATAAATCTCAACACCCTACCTTAATCAAAACATGCCTAAGTTACAGTAGACAGCCCTACCTTAACCTAGACTAGAGCTAAACTTAGAAAAGACAGCATAGGCAACTTAGAACACAGGACAACCCCCTGGAAGGTTTAAAAACAATAATAGTCTAAGACAAGCCCTTAGACAATAGCTATAGGTCATTCCTTTCTTAGAGACTTAGAAAGAAATCACATTTAGTTGCCTTCTAAGTTTAGCAAAACCTTCACCTTTAAGAGCCTTGGTGAATATATCAGCCACCTGATCATTTGTTGAGCAGTAATCCAATACTAGAACACCCTTAGCAACTTGTTCCCTAATGTAGTGGAACTTAGTTTCTATGTGTTTAGTTCTTCCATGTGATATTGGATTTTTGGCTAAGTTAATAGCTGACTTATTATCCATAAACAGTGTTATAGGATTAGTTAATTCTACACTTATTTCCTTAAGCAAGGTTTCTAACCAGGCTGCTTGGGTGGCAGCATGACATGCAGAAATGTATTCTGCTTCACATGATGACAAGGCCACAGTGGCCTGTTTCTTAGAGCTCCATGAGATAGCAGCCCCTTGAAATAGGAACACATAACCACTTGTGCTTCTTCTGTCAACCTTGTCTCCACACCAATCTGAGTCACAATAGCCAACCAGCTTGTTATTACCTGTAGACCTGTCATTAGGAAAAAACAGACCATAATTAGTGGTACCTTTTATATACCTTAGGATGCGCTTTGCAGCATTCAAATGAATCTGCAAAGGGCAATTCATAAATCTACTGGTTACACCAGTAGCATAGAGTATGTCAGGTCTGTTATGACATAGATATCTTAGAGACCCAACAATTTGTCTAAAATAGGTTGCATCAACTTTAGTGCCCTCTTCCTCTTCTTTCTTAGTAAGATTGCCCTCAGCTGGGTTAATTGCAGGATTGCAATTTTCCAGCTCAAATCTCTTTAAGACTTCATTGGCATATTTTTGCTGATGCAACATTATTCCTTCATTTACCCTTAGGAACTCCAACCCTAGAAAGTAGGTCAGTTTTCCCAAATCTGTCATTTCAAATTCTTCTTTCATAGAAGATTTGAAATTTGCTATCTCTTTAGCACAACTACCAGTCACAAGTAGGTCATCCACATAAAGGCATACAATCAGCAAGTAGGAGTTTATGTCACCTTTGACATAGACTCCATACTCTGTTGTACACCTAGCAAAACCATTTTGAATAAAAAAACCATCTATCCTTTTATTCCAGGCCCTTGGGGCCTGTTTGAGACCATAGAGGGCCTTATGTAAGAGATACACATAGTCCTCCTTGCCTTTTTCAATAAACCCAGGAGGCTGATTGATGTAAACAATTTCCTCCAAGGGTCCATTTAAAAAGGCAGATTTCACATCTAGATGGTACATGTCCCAACCTCTACTACAGGCTAGTGTTGTTACTAGCCTGATAGTCTCATGTCTAGCAACAGGGGCAAAAACTTCTGTGAAGTCAATGCCTTGTTTCTGTTGGAAGCCACGTGCCACCAGCCTTGCCTTGTATTTAACTATGTTTCCATTAGGATCAAGCTTTAGTTTAAAAATCCATTTAACACTAATAGCTCTCTTTCCATTAGGCAACTTAGTTAAAGTCCAAGTTTTATTTTTTTCAATGGATTTCAGTTCCTCTAGCATAGCCACTTTCCACTCCTTGTTTTTTAGAGCTTCAGCATAGTCTAGAGGTTCAGAATCTGCCACCATAGCAAAATGGATGATATCTCCATCATCATCCACCTCATTATCCCTTACTAGGTCATAATCAGCCAACCTACTAGGTAGATTCCTGACTCTAGCAGGCCTAATAGGGTTAATAGCAACATCAGTTTCCTGTTGAGCTATCTCAGGTGAGTTTGGCTCAACAACATGTTCCTCAACTTGAACATCACCTTCAATAGGCTCATCATCACTTTCATCATCATCAATTCCTTGATGATGTTCTGGTAACTCAGTGTTACCTTCATCAATTACATTTGAATCAGTGGAGCTTGCTTGCTCCCTCTTATTCCAATCCCAAGCCTCATCCTCAAGTATAGTAACATCCCTAGATATTTCTAACTTACCTGTTAAAGGATCAACTAACCTGTAAGCACCAGTAGGATGATACCCAACTAGTACCATAGGCTTACTCTTGTCCTCTAACTTCTTTCTCTTAGGATCAGGAATGTGTCCATAGGTTAGTGATCCAAATACCCTTAGGTGTGTGACACTGGGCTTATCCCCAGTCCACATTTCTTCAGGTACCTTATCATCTAAGCCTCTAGTAGGACATCTGTTTAGTAGATAAACAGCAGTGGATACTGCTTCACCCCATAGGTCTTTTGGAAGGGATTTTAATTTCATCATGCTTCTGGCCATGTCCAGAATTGTTCTGTTCCTTCTCTCTGCCACTCCATTGTGTTGTGGAGTGTAGGGAGAGGTAACCTCATGAACAATTCCATGACTTGTACAGAAGGTTTCAAAATCTTTTGAAGTAAACTCTCCTCCTCCATCTGACCTAAGGATCTTAAGCATGTTACCACTTTGTTTTTCTACTAAGGCTTTAAATTCCTTGAATTTAATTAAAGCCTCATCTTTTGTCTTAATCAGATAGACCCAAATCTTCCTTGAAAACTCATCAATAAAGGATAAGAAATACTTGTTCCCCCCTTTTGAAATCACATCAAATGGGCCACATATGTCTGTGTAAACAACCTGTAGAAGATGTTTAGACCTTAGTTTTAAATCTGTCTTGAACATCTTCCTGGGTTGTTTACCCAACAGACAAGTGGTGCATACACTATTAGGTTTCTCAATCTTAGGTAAGCCTTCCACTAGGCCTTTAGAGCTAAGGTTAAGAAGACTCTTATAGTTTAAATGCCCATACCTCCTATGCCATAGAACACTTTCAAGATCAGTGGTAGCACTAAGGCATTCTGCCTCTATAGTGCTAATACTGGTTTTAAAAGTTCTGTTCTTAGCCAACTGAGATGTTAAAATCAGTTTGTTTTTCTTATCAAAAATCTTAAGTTTCAGGTCTTTCATAATGACTGAAAACCCTCCCTCTATAAGTTGCCCTAGACTAATTAGGTTGCAGCTCATACCTGGAACATAGTAGACATTATGAATTGTGACTACCTGACCATCTTCTTTCTTTAGCAGTATGTTTCCCATACCTGTAGCTTGTAGAGACCTATCATTTGCACATCTAATAGTAGTCCTCTTGTTAGGGTTGAAATCTACTAGCCAATCTTTATTTCCTGTAAGGTGATTAGAACAAGCAGAATCCAAATACCATATTTCTGTAATACAGCTCCCATCACTCTTAGTAACCACTAGTGCAATATAGTCCTTATTTTCCTTAAGTTCAATATTAGTTACCTTAGTTTCTGCCCTAGGTCTAGGTTTAGAGTTATCACTTATAGCACTAAACACTACTGGGCTGTCTGAATCAGAATCCTCTTTTGCAACATTAGCTTCTACTTCTGATTTAGACTTATTCCTGGTTGGGCATTCAGTGGCATAATGCCCAAATTTATCACATCTATAACATTGAACCTTAGATTTATCCTTCTTCTTAGAATCACCCTTATTCTTAGAATTAGGTTTAGATTTAGGCTTATTTTTGTTAGAGCTAGGTTTAGAGGAAGACTTACTGTTGCCAGGCTTTGAGCCTTTCTTACCTTTGCCTTTTGTGAAAAAGGCAGTGTCTTCATCATCACTGTCTTCATTTAGCAAATTCAGCCGTATTTCTTTGGCTTCTAATCTGCTTTGCAGCTGCTCAACCTTTAAGTCCTCAACATTTAGGGTGTCTTCAAGGCTGTTTACTGCAACATAATATTTCTTTGTTAGTGATCTCAAGATTTTTCTACAAATCTCTTCATCAATAGATGTATGACCATTTAGGGTCATGGCATTGGTAATTTTCTTTACACGACCACAGTAGGTCACAACATCCTCATCACTTTTCATCCTTAAGGTTTCAAACTGAGCCCTAAGAGCTTCCAGCTTTTCCTTCTTAGCCTCAGTTGAACCATTGTAGTAGGAATCAAGAGTATCCCAAGCTTGCTTGGCACTCTCAATTCCCCTAACTCTATCAAAATTACTATCATCTAATCCTATATGAATTAGATGTAATGCTTTCCAGTCTTTCTGGGTTTCTTCTTCAAATTTTGCATCATCCTCTGCAGTAGCAGGTGCTGTCACCGGTGTCACACCATCTCTGGCAACCTTTAGGACTCCCTGGCAGCCAAAAACTGCCTTCATTTGGTGGCACCATCTGTCCCAATTCTTTCCATTTAGGATGGGAATTTGAGCCCCAAAACTAGGATGTGTTTGCATATCTTTAGACATATTAAAACTGGAACACTTCACACACAGTTAGTTTTTTTCAAACAATATAGAAAGAAAACTTTAAAGAAAACACAAGAATTGAGTAGAGATTAGAGTATATGCCCTGGATCGTTTATAGTAGCTCTGTGTATACCATGTTGAATTTTTGCTCACTCTTTGTGTTGTATTTGCAGGGGGATGTATAACAAAACTGAGGGAGGTGTCACTTGTAAAGCCCAGCTTTACAAGCAACCCAGCCCAATGATGCAGTGCAGAGCAAACACTTGTTTTTTGTTGTTGCCTGCGCACCCGAACCCGTTTGCAAAATGGAACACGCGAATCTTGACACTGACCCGGAGTATTTAATCTGAATTCTTACTCTCTGTTCAGAATTTCAAGAAACCCTAGCTCTCTTTCTTGTTTCTCCGTTCTCTTCTTCTCTCTTCTCTCACTCGAACCTTGCTGCACCGTAGCTCTCACCACCGGTGATTGAAGCTGCGGTTCAGCTTGATTTCTGGTCGATGATGATCTCTGGTGATGATGAAACAAAACCCTCGTTGGTTTTGCTCTGAATCAAAACGCTGAGACCACAATCTCCTCTTCTCACTTCGCGATGAACAGCAAACCCTAGTTTGCCCAGATCTGCTTGATTTCTTCGATCAAGCTTGTGATTCACCTTCCTTCAGGTAGAACCACTTCTTCTTTTACTGATTCTCTTGTTTTCCTTGTTGATTTGTCACTGTTTGCAGAAACCCTAATTTCTGCACTTTGCTTTGCAGGTGAAGAACTCAAACTGAGGCTTTCAGAGTATACGCAAGGTAAATCTCACACCACTGTGCCTTTTGATTTTCCTTTGTCTGGTCAGAAACTGAAACCCTGATTACTGTTGTTCTTCTTTGCATGAACTGATGAGTTTCACCCTTGAAACTCAGTCAAGAATCCTTCTATCTCTTGCACCTTCAAGCTCTCTTACTTCAGGTAACTGAAAATCTCCTCTAACCTTTGTTCCTTATCTTTTCTTGGTTTAAGTCACATAAACCCTAATTTCTAACACTGTTTCTGTCTAATCTTGCTAGGTACAGACACTCTCTGAATGTACACCAAGAACTCAGAATCTGTGGTAGAAAGAAGATAGAGGCATACGAAAAAGTATATGATTGATAGACTAGAGCACAGGAAAATTTAAACTGTAAAATTTCCTCTTTTTATTCATCATGAATTGTATGTACATATGTATGCTTTATATAGCTTTCTCTGGAAAAATATAGCTGTTAGAGTTTGGTTGTTACTAGTTTAACAACCAAAGTTTGTTACATAACAAACTTGAATAGACTTTAGGTTAGTTATAACCAATTGTATATTCTGTTATGTTAGTTAACAAAGTAACCAAACAGCTTTTTTAAATAGCCAACGGCTATAAGTTTAAATTAAAGTAGGTTTTGATTATAAATCTCAACAGATATTAGATTGATTTTATCTTAAAACCCAGTGTGAAATATTGAAAATATGATAGAAAGTTAACACTTTAAAAATAAAGTATTCTTTACTTCAAAAGTTTATAATCATATAAATTTCTTATTTTATATTGATTAATTTGTGAAGAAAATAAAAGTATCTCCTATAAGTTTAAAACAAATTGATCACGGTTATATGAATGTGTTATATACCTGTGTTGGTTCCTTTGTAAGGTGAGAAATATTAGTTTTAAATTTTCATATAGGTGGAGGAATCCCCCTTATGTGTTTACAAAGTGACTAGAGTTGTTTATATTGGGTTAGAGTACTCCGAGAGTCCGTACTCTCATCAATATATTTGCTTATAAAAGATGGGTATTATAAAAAATAGATAATTTAGTAAAAAAGTAAATGGTAGACTAATGGAAGTTTTGAAATTAGAAAATGTCTTCATTCTAACAGATTGTTTTAGGATAATGTTAAACTCAACTTGCCATTGATAATATCCAGCTATTCTACTAGACTACTACAACAACTTTGGTGTATTTCCAAAGCTTGCAAAATTAAATTTGCTTATAAAAAATGTGCATTAGCTCAGCATAAATAATTTAGTAAAAGAGTAAATGGTATGGAAGTTTTTAATTCCCACAATGATAATAATTTAATATATATATATAAGATAATTAGAAAATGACTTAATTTTAATAGATTGTCTACTATCTCTTTTATCTATTATATAATCAAACAATCCACTACTAAAAATCTTTCTTTTACTCATCGCTATTTTTTTTGCCACATAATAAAACTGTCTATTAATAAAATCATTCAAATGTATTCTCTTTTACCTGGGGCTCAATGTACATTCACCAAAAAATTATTTTCTCTCTCTTTTCAGTTTTGATTCCTGTAACACCCTCAAAATAATTGGGCGAATTATTTGGATGTTTACCCGATTGGATTAATTTAGTGCTTGATCAGTAAAATTATTGAGTGCTAAAGTAATTATTCGGTCGTCGCAGGATCGCTAAACCGATAGCAATAAATAAGAGATTAAGGGCAATATGGTCATTTGACCATATTACCACTTAATTAAAAAGAAAGAAAGAAAAGAAAGGAAACGCGAACAGAAGAGAAGGAAAGAAAGAAGAGAAAAGAAAGAAGAAAAGGAAAGAAGAGGAAGAAGAAAGGAGAAGAGAAAGGAAGAAGAGGAAGTGAACCCACCCCTCCAAAATTCATCATCATCATCATCTCCTCTCCCTCATCATAACCCAAGAGCTTGGTAAGATTCCCCTCCATTTTTCCCCTTGCTTTTTGACTTCGAAAATTGAGGGTTCGTGGGGAAAATTTGTTGAAATCATGGATTGATAGGTTGTGTTGATGATTGGGTTATGTTTAGGATCGAAGCTAGGAGCGGATTGATCGCGTTGTGAAGTTCGAATCGAAGTTTGGACCGGTTTGGTGAAATAGGGTTCCGTTCGAGAGTTTTCAAGTCTCGACAAATTCGGTTCGATATCGGCTCTCGCTTCAAGGGTGAGTTTTACTCACGTTTAGGTTTATTCCGTTTTGGTGTAATTTGTGCGTCGATTGGTTCCGAGAAATTTTGAGTCAAAAACCGTTATTTCGAAAAATAGCGCTTTGGATAAAATCCGTTTAGATTGAGTTTTTGATTGGGTTGATTGATTGTGTGGTTTGTATTGGGTCTATTGTATTGGTTGTCAAATCTGTTTTCGATCGGAACGAGAATCGGAATTGAGCGGAATAGCGGTTTTCGCGCGAAACCGCCAAAATTCAGCAGCATCAGGTCTCCATCGCGTCGCGACCTCCCTCCTTCGCGTCGCGACCATGCTTCAGTTTGCAACGAAAATATTTCTGTCTGTTTTTGCGTCGCGACGGTTTGCAGATTTTCAACAGTTTTTCACTGATTTTGTTTTCGCGATATCTTTTGATCCGGGAACCCGATAAAGGTGTTCTAAGATGCGTTGGAAAGCTTATTCAGAGGCCTAACTGAATATTCTATTTTTAAGGCAAAATGAACTTTTTTTGGAGACGTAAAATGTGTTGAAAGGTGACGAGTTAGTATGCGGGATTGAATATGAATTAAATGATTCAATTGATTGTCTGAGGTAATGAACCCTGAGTCTATGTGTCTGTAGATATATTTATTATATTGAGTTGGGTGACGACCCATGTTAACATACTAGGCGGGGCAGTCATGATCCCCTACCCTAGCCTCCGTGCCATTAGGGAAAGTACTATTGGCAAGGGGTTCACCGGGATTCAGCACAGGATTGCAGTCGGTATTATGTTGAAAGTTTTGTCGTACGATACACCGGGATTTAGCACAGGATTGGAGTCAGTGCCGTACTGAGTCATAACATGTTCACCGGGATTTAGCACTGGATTGCAGTCGGTGTCGTGTTGAATTAAAATGCACGTGGTTAAATTAAGCCACGAATGAAAGAAAGTCCTATAATACGGTTCACCGGGATTTAGCACAGGATTGCAGCCGGTGTCGTGTTAAGTTAAATAGGATTCATAATTGAACCGAGAGTGTAGATAGGGGTCTCGGTAGAACTCACTGAGATTGTGTCTCACTGTTTAAATGTTGTTGTTTTACAGAGACACAGGGACAGCGGAAATCGAAGAGTCACGAGTAGGTTGAGCTCGGATGGTTGCCGTTGACATAGCCTTATGCTTTGTTATATTTCCTTTTGTTGGCCATGTACTAAGACCCTATGTATCTAGTACTTTATCTTTCTTCCGCTTCCTGTATGATACTGAATACATTAGTCGCTACAGTTTATGGTTAGAGAACCGTATGGTCTTGATTATGTGTAAGACTGTTTGTTTTGATTTAGCGAAAAATTTATAGTGGTATTCAGTGTCTGAGCAGGAAATATTATCTCTGATGATTTAGGTTTGGTGCACTCGGGTGTTTTTAGCTGATAAAAATACCGGGGTGTTACAATTCCCTCTATTTTCTCTATTCTCATTTCAATTTTTTTTAATCTATCTACTATCTATTTAATTAATCAAAACACACACTACTAAAATCTCTATTTTATATCTTCTGCAATTTATTTAATCAAAACACTCATTACCAAAATCTCTATTTCACCCATTACTATTGTATTGTCGTATCATCATATTTGAGGCAAAGTGGTCTACTTAATAAAAATATTCACATGTGTTCTCCTTGTTCACAGAGCCCACCGCTCATTCACCAAAAAAATTCTTTCTCCTCCCCTTTCAATATTGATTCCCTCTATTCTCTCTCTATTTACATTTCAATTTTTTTAATCTATCTACTATATCTCTATTCACAAAACCCACTAATAAAATCTCTATTTTCTCTCTTTTACTATCTGATAAAACACCAACTATACTAATGTATATGGAATTGGTGCACCCCTAGTGCCCCCATCAATACATTCTTGCTTATCTAAAAAAAACCAACTATACTAAAAATATCAAACTACTCATTTCTTTCTACTATTCTCTTTAATCAAACAACCCACTACCAAAATCCATATTTTAGGCATTGCTATTTTATTGCCACATCACCGTATTTGAGTGTAAAATTGTCTATTAATAAAGGTATTCACATGTATTCTCCTTTTCATGAGGTCCACGTGGCGCTTAAATGGCAATGTGAGGGACACAGTCACTAAAAAAACTAAGAAATTTGCAGAATATGAGTATTGAACTCATGACCCCCTAATGATACACACTCCCTCTTACCACTCGACCACATGAATACTTGATTATATGAATACTTTTTCACATGAATACTTGATTACATGAACACTTGATTATATTACATAAATGTTGAGTGTAAAATTGTCTATTAATAAAGGTATTCACGTGTATTCTCCTTTTCATGAGGTCCACGTGGCGCTTAAATGGCAATGTGAGGGACACAGTCACTAAAAAAACTAAGAAATTTGCAGAATATGAGTGTTGAACTCATGACCCCCTAATGATACACACTCCCTCTTACCGCTCGACCACATGAATACTTGATTATATGAATACTTTTTCACATGAATACTTGATTACATGAACACTTGATTATATTACATAAATGTTTATTTTATTTATAAAAAAAATCAAAAAAAAATCTGCAAAGATGTAGAACAGTCTTCATCTTCAAAGATGCAGAAAATCGTTGGAGGACACCAAAACGTGATTTCATCTTCTATCTCACATATTCAACAACATCAAATTAATCTTCTATTTCGTCCAGATGCTCTTCATTTCGTTTTCTGTTTCTAGATTTCGTCTAGATCCTAATTATTGCTTCCATATGGGTATCGTCCAGATCCTAATTTTTTGGGTTTCGATTGATTTTTTGATTTCCAGATCTTCTATGTAGCCCTGATGACATAGGGTGATGAAGTGGTGTGTCAGTGCCACATGGCACAATGGTCCAATGACATGATGACACGTGGCAGTGACGTCATATCCGTTTGCCACATCAGTTTTTTAACAAAAAGTTAATGGAGGGGCATAACTAGAAACACTTTATATTTGCAAGGTATTTTTTAAGAGTGTTGTTTTACGGGGGGCAAATTGGATAATGAGCATATTTGCAGGAGGTAACATATATTTAAGCCTTACTAAGCAGTAAACATGACATATACTTACCTTACCTGACATCTAACCAAGGCCATGCTATTTTTAGGACGGGCATGACCACATTAGAGGGCAAAGTGGTTTATTTAATAAAAACATTCACATGTGTTCTCCTTTTTCACATGGCCTACCGCTCATTCCCCTCTTCCTCCTCTACTTTCAGTTTTGATTCCCTCTACTCTCTTTCTCTCTTCATATTTCAATTTTTGTTGAATCTATCTACTATCTATCTATTCAAAACACGCACTAATAAAATCTCTATTTTCTATCTTTTGCTATCTTCTATTTATCTATCTAATCAAGACTTTAACTACTAAAAATACCAAACTACCTTTATGTTCTTAAAGTAGTATAGACCTATTTACATATTTGTTTACTAAAAATACCAAATTACATATTTGTCGAAATAATTATATTTTATTCACGAATGCCTTTATGTTCTTAAAGTAGTATAGACCTATTTGTTTGATTGGGAGTATTTATAAGATTTTTGCCAAGGTGCTGGCAAATAGACTCAAGAAGGTTCTTCCCAGTGTGATTTCAGGGTGTCAATCTGCTTTTTTGGGAGGTCATAATATTTTGGATGGGGTTGTTGTTGTTAATGAATTGGTTGATTTGGATAAAAGAAAGAAGGATGAATGTATGCTCTTCAAGGTTGATTTTGAGAAGGCGTATGACACTATTTCTTGCTCTTTCTTGTTTTATATGATGGATAGAATGGGTTTTGGTTCCGGTTGGATTAGGTGGATGAAGGCGTGTGTTTGTTCGAGTTCGTTGTCGGTGTTAGTGAACGGGAGCCCTACTAATGATTTTAAGGTTCGTAGAGGTCTAAGACAAGGAAATCCTTTGTCACCGTTCTTATTTTTAATTGTTGCGGAAGGTTTGGCGGCGTTGGTGGAAAGGGCGGTGAATATTGGTTTATTTTTGGAATATAAGGTGGGTGAAAATCTTGGCTACTCTATTGTTCAGTTTTCGGATGACACCATTCTTATTGGCCAACCATCTTCGAATAATCTTTGGAGCATAAAATTCATTCTTAGAAGCTTCGAACTAGTTGCCGGCTTGAAGGTCAAGTTTCACAAAAGCAAATTAATTGGCCTCAATGTGTCGGATGATTTTTTGGGTCATGCTTCGGTCTTTCTTCATTGCCGAACGGAGAGAATCCCCTTCAAATTTCTTGGGATACCTATAGGTGCAAATCCTAGACGTAGTTCTACTTGGAATCCGGTGCTTGATATGCTCCGCAAAAGACTTGCTTCTTGGAAAGGTCACAACCTCTCTATCGGTGGTCGGGTAACTCTTGTAAACTCAGTTTTAAATAGTATCCCTTTGTATTTTTTTCTCTTTTTATAAAGCGCCAAAGGTGGTGATCAAGTCTATGATCAAAATTCAAAGGGATTTTTTGTGGGGCGTTAAACAAGATAGCAGGGGTATGTATTGGGTGGCGTGGGATAAAGTGTCGTCCAAAGAAGGAAGGTGGGATTGGTATAAAAAATTTGGAGCTTTTTAATATCGCTCTATTATCTAAATGGAAGTCGAGGTTCTTGGTGGATGAGCATGCCAGTTGGAAAGGAATTTTATCTCATAGGTATGGCAATCTATCGTCTTTCTTGCTTAATGACGTTAGATTGGGAGGGAAGAAGGATTCATTATGGTGGTGTGATGTTATTTTTGTTGGCGATGATTTGTTCGATAGAGGTTGGTTTAATGGCTTCGTGAGACATGGTTTGGGGGGAGGTGAAGGTGTGGATATTTGGAACCATCATTGGCTTGGCGACCAACCATTGTGTCGGGTGTTTCCTGGTCTTTTTGCAGGTGGTATTGATAAAAATCTGACAGTAGGAGCAGCTGGACAGCTGGACAGTGGCGTTGGAACATTCCAAGTAGCACGTCGATTGATGCTCGGTGCGTGGAGGAGGCGAGAACTCTGTCCGAAATTCTGCAGACTGTGACACCAGATCGTTATGCACAAGATAGTTGGAAGTGGATCCTAGAGCCTCACAAAGTTTACTCGGTCAAATCTTGCTACCTTCAGCTGCAGCAGTTTCGGCCTACTGCTGGTTTTTTCGGCAGACAGTGTTGCGCTTCTTTCTGCTATATGGAGGACAGCAGCTCCTTCAAAAATAAACACTTTCGGATGGCGAATTTTTTCCAATGCCCTCCCTACTCGTGAGCTTTTGTTATCTCATCACGTACTTGCTTCGGGGGATAATGTTGCGTGTTCTTTTTGCAACCAACATGTTGAAGATATGTTGCATTTATTTTGTAATTGTGATCTTGCAAAAGAAGTTTGGGTAAAGGTGGGAGGTTGGCTAGGCTTACAGCTTCAGATGTGCAACAGTATTGCGGATCATTTTAATTCCTTTGGTTCCGCATTCTCGGGGAAGAAGGCGCCCAAGACCAAGTACATCATATGGTTGGCAATTTATTAGAGCGTGTGGCTTGCTAGGAACAACTTGATCTTTAAAGGGGTGGAACCTAACGTTGATTCTATTGTATACCACACTAAATGTATTTCCTGGTGTTGGTTTATTCATGGGGTGGGTAGACGGTCAAATTATTCTATTACCTCATGGTGGCACAATGCCTTAATTTGTATTAACAATTTGTAAGTGTGATGCTCTTTTATATGAATCATTTGCTTATCGAAAAAAATCAACTCATAAGTGGTAGATGATATTTGTAAATTAATCATGTATCATTTCAGTTATAATATTTAAACAATATAATTATTAGAAAGCTAATTGAAAATATATTTTAAATAAAAAATAAATTATATGGTACAAAATATTTTAAAATGAAATATGAATAGTAAAACAAATTTATACGCTTTTAGGCAAATATGTTTATAGTATTTTTAAACAAAATTATAGCTTTTATAACATTTTATCAATAATAAAATTATATCAACAACATGCAACGTTTACTCATTGAAACTGAAAAAAAACATAAAAAAAAATTATTCCTACAACATCTAGTGTTTTTTTGTCGATACTTAAAAGCAAGACAATGATTTATAGAAAACAAAAATATTAATTTATAAAAAAAGTAAGAAATATTTATAAGTCACGATACAAAACTAATTATACCAATAACATGTAATTATTTCTCGTTGAGACTCTAAAGTAAAATAATCAGTTATAGAAAAACACATCTTCATGAAAATAAAACATAATTTTACGATAGCATATAATTTCCCCCATCGGGAATCAAAACTAATAAAATTTAAAAATAAAATCTAATGTTTCCCCGTTGAAACTCAAAAGCAAAATATAAAAAACAATTATTCCGACAATGTAACACCCTAATATTTCTAACTTGTAGAAATACTAAAATGCACAACTTAGCGTACATCAGAGATAACTTCTCGTCCTAGATATTGAACACAACTAAAAACTTGGATGAATAATCATCAAGCGGTCACCTCAATTCATAATATAACATAGAGTTGCTTAAAATACTTAAGTTCCATGTTCATAAACCTGTCGCATCCCTAGTGTTCAACATCCAGAACAAGTAGCGGAAACGATTTACAACTTTTAACAATGTATAAGTCATACAATCGAAATTACAAAGACAACTGGGGAAAACTAGCATAAGCAATAAAAATTAAACTTCAGCATCTCCTCAGAATGTCACGTCTAGCCGTGCCTCTTTGCCTTTGCCTTTCCCTGTTTCTCTGTAAAAACCAAAATTATAAAGGGTGAGATAAACATTATCTCAGTGAGTCTTATCGAGACCCCTCACTAAAACTCTATCGGTTCATTATGCATCTCATAAATCGTAGCTAAAATAATAGCCACGTGAAACCTCTTTACATAGCATATCACCGTGAATGATTGTCTATATTCCCGGTGAACCCAATCCGCTTACCATAAACTGCGGGCAAACCTCAAGGGGCCTAAGGTTCATAGGGCTCATGACTTCCCCTCCCCTAGTACGCTAACCTCAATAGGGTCGTCACCCATACTCTATATATATAATTTATACATATATAACCTCAACCTCAAAGGACATTTAGTCCATTTAAACATTTATCATGTCTTAACATTAATCTCACTCGTTGATACTAAACATTTATGATTGAAACACGGAGTAAGCAAGGTTTTAACCAATCTATAAAGGAAAACCACACATTATTTACCTTGGTTTAACCAATCCTATTTTCACATAACTCAAAGCTCAGGGAGCCTTTTCTAATTCAATCAATCATAGGCATATACCACAATTTATGGTTAGCTAATCAATATACATGGATTGGGAAGGGATTAGAATGGAATTGGAATCAATTGGAATAGGTTAGGACATGTTTTAAAGAAGGGTAACAGAGGCTCACGCACGGTCCGTGCGTTAAGGCGCACGACCCGTGGGCATTTAAAAAATTTAGTGCACAGGTACAGACAGATGCGCACGGTCTGTGCCACAGGGGCGCACGATCCGTGCGTGCCCATCAGTATGCCAAAACTGTGATTTTTCATGTAAACTTGGCCATTCCGATCATTCCAATACCTGTTCCGATCAATTTCCAAACACAACCACACATTAAGTCAGTCCAAACAATCATCATAATCAGTCCAACAATCACATAACATTCATTCAAGCACTCACACCGAAATACCCATTTTTGTAAATAACGGTTTTTGATGGAATTCAATGAAACGAAACATCGAGAAACATTTTCAATAACATTCAGACTTCAAAAGGAAAACACAATCCCTAAGCAAGGATAGAACTCACTGTATTGTGATGAAAATCACAAACCAAACCGAGCCACAAATTCTAGGCTCTCCAAATCACACAACACAAGGTGAAATAAACTTCAAGCAACCAAGAGCAAGACTCCCAACAATGAATTCGAAAGCAGCAACTGGAAATCCCTCTCAAACGGTTTCAATCTACAATGTGGCTTCAAAGATAGCTTACTCGCTCTAGAAATGGCATGCAAGACCTGAATCTTCCAGTTTTGATAGTTTGAGTTTGAAAGCTTGACAATCGTGAAAAGAGGAAGATGAGGAATGAACTTGTGAAAGTGGTATCAATGAGAAGAGGGCGAAAAAACTGAAAACAATGGTGCTAAAAGTACTTACATGCAATGAGGGGTTGTGGAGCTCTCACCCTTCTTCTTCCTCCCTCTCTCGAGTTCTCCTCTCTCTCTCACCTCTATGTTTCTAAAGTTTTCAGAAAATGATGCATGGTTATGGGAGTGGGTGTGTTGTGTTTCAGTTTTAATGAGCTGAAGGTTTTTAATGAAATGAAAAGACCATAATACCCCTAGCTCTCTAACCACTCACTTAAAATTGATTTTTATCATATCATCAATCAATGACACACATACTTCACATAATTGTTTAACTAAACACATAGTCAATTTATCTATCTCATGACCATCATTTCACATATAATTAATTATGCTAATTTATATAATTTAGCTAATCAATTATCTTGTGACCTCTTGCTAATTTCAATAAATGAAATTGGCTAAATTGAGGATGTTACAGACAACATCTAATGTTTTCTAGTTGAAACTCAAAAGCAAAATATTCATTTATAAAAAATAAAGACATTCATGAAGACAAAATATAAGAACATGATTATAACGGCAGCATGCTACATTTGCGTGTAAGAAATCAAAAGTAATGAAACTATACCAACAACATGTAATGTTTTCCCATTAACGCAAAAGTAAAATATAAAAAAACTATTCTGACAACATCTAACATTTTCTCGTCCTAACTAAAAAGCAAAACAAAGAATTATAAAAACAAAATAGTCATTTATAAATATATATATATATATATATATATATATATTTATAAAGTCTTAATACAAAAATAATTATATCAATAACATGTAATTGTTAATCGTCAAGACTCTAAAACAAAATAATCATTTATAAAAAATAAAAACACCCATGAAAATAAAATATAAAAAATAATTATTCCGACAAATATTTAATGTTATTTAAAAATACTATAAATATAGTTGACTAAGAGCACAAAAATTGGTTTTACAATTCAAATTTATTTTTAGAATATTTCGTATCATATAATGTATTTCTTATTCAAATTATATTTTCAATTAGTTGTCTAATAATTCTACTATTTAAATATTATAATTTGAATGATATGTGATTAATTTACAAATATCATCTACAATTTACGAGTTGATAACTATTTGCGAAAATAGCACGACACTACTTGTTCTTATGCACGAGTATTTTGCTAGTTTTCTGGTAATGTTAAACTCAACTTGCCATTGATAATATCCACCTAGTCTCTACTACAACAACTTTGGTGTATTTCAAGGCTTCCACAATTAAATTTGCTTATAACAAAAGTGCATTAACTCAGTATATATAATTTACTAAAAAAATAAATGGTAGTAGACTAATGAAAGTTTTGTCATTCACTGTTGGTTGCCTTGGCAATTTCAGCGGTATGAGGATGTCGTCTCCCGGGTTCGAGCCTGGGTGTGACCGGTGGTAGTGTGCGTGCGTGGTGTTTATTTGTCATTTCTTCTCGTAGACAAAAAAAGACTAATGAAAGTTTTGAATTCCCACTATGATAATAATTTAATATATAAGATAATTTACTAAATGACTTTTTTTTATCAAACTAAAAAATTACTTTATTTTAGCATATTGTTTTATGATTGGTCCAGTTAGTAAGGATTCAGCTCACATCTTACAAGGACGTCGGTCTGAATTCCGCTGCCCTTTGAGACCCTCATTGGTGAATAATATGTAGTTACTTCTGTAAACGCTCAAAGAACCTTGAGACATTTCTTAATCCTCTGAGACCCAACTCACCTACATTTTTTGTAAAAAAAACTCAACTTGCCATTAATAATATCCAACTAGTCTCCTACAACGACTTTGGTGTATTTCCTTCGCTTCCACAAATAAATTTGTTTATAAAAAAATGTGCATTAGCTCAGCATAGATAATTTAGTAAAAAAATAAATGGTTTACTAATAGAAGTTTTGAACTCCCACGATGATAATAATTTAATAAATAAGATAAATTATAAACTGACTCAATTTTAACAAATTGTCTACTATCTCTTTAATCTATTATCTATTATTTCTTAAATCAAACAACCCACTTCCCAATCTCTATTTTGCCTATTGTAATTGTTTTTGCCACATCACCGCATTTGAGGATAAAACTATCTATTAAAAAATCATTCAAATTTATTCTCATTTTCATGGGGCCCACTACACGTTTACTTTCTCTTTAATCAAACAACCTATCTCCAAAATCTCTATTATTTTCTTGAGTCAAAAAAAAATCTCTATTTTCCCTCGTTGTGTCAAACTTAGAATTAGTTTTTTTTTACCAAAAACTTAGAATTGGTTGATCGACTAAAGCTTGAGCCTTGTGATTCCCTTTCTTCAAGCGACTACGCTTAGGGATGGACTTTGTTCCTCAGCTATGTGTTCTCTAACTACTCCAAATAGCATTAGAATTAGGCGTGGGAGATGATTTAACTAGGCTAAGACTATTCTAAATGTAGGCATAACGTAAATGAAAGAGTAAATGCTTGAAAAGTAAGAGCTGATTGATTATCGTGTATCTAGCTACAATTACAATAGCCTACAACTAGCTACAATTACAATAGCAGTTACTCGGCTAACAATTACGTACATGCGCTAAATGCCTAGGAAACCGCCCCACTAAAAATCTATTAGCACAAATCATGGGAAATAATCACCATCTCTTTTTTTTGGCACCTAGACGTGTTTCTGAACCACTCCCACGTACCTCTTGCAATCTCCATGTGTCTAGCTTGCTTGCTTCCAAAATAATTCCCTTATACCTGCAACAAGACCCCCAGTCACTGAATCTCAGCTATTGATTCCTCGGTTGAATTATACATGCTCTGCTGAGGAGACCAATAATTCTATGTGGGCCTTTGTATGTGCTATTTAGAGATAATTCAAGAAAAGAATGAATAATTGAGAAGCATAAGCCTCCCGTAGCCATTTAAGAACTACTTTGTGAGAAATTAAGACAAGCAAATTTGGACTCGATCAGCTATGCATATGCCTCAGCTGAGAGTTCGCTCGACTAACAACTTAGCAATTTTTTGGTGTTAACATCCTTATTGCTCTTTGTTGCCACATCACCACATTTGAAGGTAAAATCTATAAACCCTTAAGACAATGTTGAATACAAGCAATCTTACCGATTTATGTTTAGGCGCCAAACCAAGTATATTTTAGGATAAAAAAATGTAGTCACGTGGGTGGGAAGGTCAGGAAAAAAATAACAAAAACACCTTGCTTTCTATTGGTCAACTTTTTGCTAGAAAAAATTATTACTACATGTTACCTGCATTGGTTTTGAGTCTTCCCATGTGGTTTTGGTGGTTTTGAGTCTTCCAATGTTGTTTATGTTTTGATCAATGTAGCAAGCCTATTCATAAACATCCAACTCATCACCAATTACATTCTTTGTTCTCTGTGTATAAACATACACGCATCCCTTAAAGCTTCAGTTTTATGAGTACTCACGGTCTAATGTTTTTACTCTTCCCTCTCCATTTTTTTCTCACCTTTGTTCCCTTTTTCTCTTTCTTTTGTCCCGTTTTCTTTTTCTTTTTGTTGATTTTCCTCTTTCTTTAGTTTGGCAGGTTATGGGAGATTTCAAAGTTGTTGGGTAGTAGAGCAGGTTATACTTCATTGTGTTATTTTGTTGGTGTAGTAAGGAATTCATTACATATAGATTTAATAATATATATATATATATATATATATATATATATATATATATATATATATTATGCGTATGCATTGGTTTTCTACGGGTAAGTAAGGAAATTGGGAAGGAGTGCACCAAAGGATACTAAATAGGTAGCTCAGTTGGCGAGCTAAGGGATACCGAAGGATTGCACTAAAGGAGTGCAAGTAGGAGGTCCCGGGTTCAAATTTGGGAAACTAACATTTGCCCCTCCCCACTGACATTGCTTATAAAAAAAAAGAAAACTGGAAGGATGTGACTTCACTCTTCGTTAAAGTCTATATTTTTCTCTTCATTTAATTCTCTTCACTTACAAGGGATAGGCCAATGTGGCTTTTCATTTTTCGTTATTAATCAGGACAGTCAAAATGTTTCTCTACACTCCAACTGCATAATCAATGTCACGTATACTTTTTCTTTATTCGGACCATCGCTGGCTACCCACGGAGTGTCCCAACGCTTTCAATGAAAGACTAATCTCCGCTCGTGCTTAGGATCAAATTTTGTACTGGCCAACACCGAATTTGTCCACTGCGGGAATCGAACCCGGGAGCACCGGATCAACCCCCCGTGTCCTAGGATAGATTGAGTCACTAGGCCAACAGTGTTGGTTAATGTCACATATACTGCTACATGTTGGTTTAATAAATTTATTAATATGGAACTACACAATTAATTTTTGTTCTTCAAGTAAAGAAAAACTAATGTGATGAATTGTCACCATAACTAACTTGTGCATAGCACATAGCATGGGTGTAATATGATGTGGTTATATTTTGAAGTACTTTTTTTGGGTACATATATCTTATTCTTTATGAATCTATTTTTTAGTCGGTTATTTATGTCTTTAAACAATAATATTTTATGGAATATATGGGGAGCCTTAAATAACACTGCTAACCGTCATTTGATGGATTTGATTCGGAGATACTCTCCCACGCTACTCATTATCATGGAAACTCATGGTGCTTTTAAGAAGACTCAAATTTTCTGGAATAAAGCAGGGTATTCTAAGGTTGAGGTGGTTGAAGCTCGTGGCCAGTCAGGGGGTTTGTGGATTCTCAAGCAGAATGGTAGTAAAGTGGTGGCTTCTCTGCAAGATGTTTACCGTGACACAATCACTTCGAAACTTTCCATAGATAATGATTTTTACTTCATTACAGGTATGTACGCTAGTCCGGTTTATACCACACGACTAGAATTATGGAATTATCTTACCAATCTTAAATATAGTATTGATGGTCCGTGGTTTATCATTGGTGATTTCAATGAGATTGCTCTTCCTAGTGAACAAAGGGGAGGGAATTTTAATCAGGCCAGGGCTGATGCTTTACTTAGAATGATTGATACCTGTCAGCTGCTGGATGTCACTACTATTGGTGGCAATTTCAGTTGGGTCAGAAACTGTGTAGGTCAAAGGAGAGTGGCTAAGAGGCTTGACAGAGGTATGTCAAACATGGATTGGTGCATTGCTTTCCCTGATGCCTATGTTGAAGTGCCGTGAAAACTTCACTCAGACCATAACCCTTTGTTGCTGAGATGTGGGTGTCTTTCCCTGATGAGTGGACCAAGACCTTTCATATTTGAAGCCTCTTGGATCACTCACCCGGAGTATCAAAATGTTGTTCAAACTGCTTGGGAGTCTAAGAAGCCTTGTACTGTTGCTGCACTTAAACAGGTAAAAGAAGACTCCTTAATATTTAATTCAGATGTGTTTGGAACATTAGGAAGAAGAAGCTTATTCTTGAGAAGCGTATTAAGGGGATTCAACTATCCCTTGAGAGGGTTGACTCTGCCAGGTTAGTTTACCTTGAGTAGGAACTTCAGCAAAACTAGGATAGAATTCTCTACCAGGAGGAACTTCATTGGTTTCAAAGGTTTAGGAAGAAGCGGATTAAATTGGGGGATAGAAACACCAAATATTTTCATGCTCAAACTATTATTCGCAGGAACCGAAATAGAATTCATGGTCTTCATCTTCCTAATGGGATTTGGTGTACAGATGATGATATCCTTAAGGAAGAGGCCCAAATATTTTTTAAGAATCTTTTTTGTACTACTTCCCAGCATAGCCACAATGTTCCTGTATATGATAATGTAAATGTTCCTAAACTCTCTAATGAAGCCACTGCGTGTCTGAAACATATGGTAACTAAGGAGGAGGTTACTAAGGCACTCAACCAAATGAATGCCTACAAGGCTCCAGGCCTAGATGGATTCCAATGCATTTTCTTCAAGCAGTACTGACATATTGTAGGTGATGATGTGAGTACTTTGGTGGCTCAAGCTTTCTCTACAGGTACGTTTGATCCAGTTATTGCAGAAACTCTAATAGCTCTAATTCCCAAGATTGATTGCCCCAAAAATTTTAGGGAATTTAGGCCTATTAGTTTGTGTAACAGTATTTACAAGCTTATCACAAAAGTGCTGGTGAATAGATTGAGGCCTTTCTTAGATCAAATTATTGGCCCTTCTCAAAGTAGTTTCTTACCTGGTAGAGGAACTAGTGATAATGTTATCATCCTTTAGGAAGTTATTCATTCTATGCGACAATCTAAGAAAAAGAAAGGAGATGTGGTGTACAAAATTGATCTAGAAAAAGTCTATGATCATGTGAATTGGTTTTTCTTAAGGAATTGTCTTCAGCAATTTGGTTTTCCTTCCATTACTATTAATTTGATAATGCACTGTGTTACTGCTTCAAGCCTATCCATTATTTGGAATGGTAAGAGGTTGCTTGCTTTTTCCCCATCTAGAGGCCTTCACCAAGGGGATCCTCTTTCCCCTTATCTGTTTGTTATGTGTATGGAGTTTGTCTCATGATATTCTGAATGAAATTGAATTGAATCACTGGAAGCCTGTGACCCTCTCTAGAAATGGTCCAGCTCTATCCCATCTTTTCTTTGCAGATGATGTTTTATTGTTTACCAAGGCTACAGCTTCTCAAGCAACATTGATTGAAGGTATTCTGACAAATTTTGCTCATAAGTCTGGTCTGAAAGTTAATGTCTCTAAGTCCAGAGCTTTCTTTTCAGCTACAACTAGAAGAAGCAAGATTGAGACTATAGTGTCAACCACAGGCAAACAACTTCTCTTGATAAATACCTTGGTTTCCCTATGATACATGGGCGTCTAACCAAGAGAGATTATGACTTCCTGATTGATAAAATTCAAAATAGATTAGCTACTTGGAAGAATAAGTTGCTAAACAAAGCAGGGAGATTGGCTCTAGTCCAATCGGTCTTGACTTTCCATACCTATTTATTATATGCAGGTTTCCTGGTTGCCCTCTTCAATCTGTGAGCAGATTGATAAATGTTCTAGAAATTTTCTATGGAAAGGAAATTCTGAGAAGGGTGTTAACTTGGTTGGTTGGGATAAAATCACCAAACCTCGAAGGGATGGTGGTCTGGGCATTAGAAAGGCTAGAGAATCTAATACGGCTATGTTGGGTAAGTTGGTTTGGGACATTCATTGTAATATTGATAAACTGTGGGTTAATATTCCGAGGCACAAATATGTTGGAGACAAATTCTTCTTAGATATCCCTAAAACTCCTGGCTCCATGGTGTGGAATTCTGTTATGAAAGCTAGGATAGCTCTTAGAAATGGCTTTGAGCACAGATTGGGCGATGGGTCCTCTTCATTTTGGTTTGTTCCCTGGACTAATATAGGGAAGCTTAGTGGGTAGGTATTGTATGTTGATATTCATGATCTCCATTTGTCTGTTTCTGATGTAGTGCAGGATGGAAAATGGATGCTTGACCATTTGTATACTCTGATTCCTCAATTTGTATCTGATACTATTTTAGCAACTCCGGTTTGTTTGAATGAACAAATTCCTGATGGTTTTACTTGGAAAAGAAATCTAGATGGTACTTACATTGCTAAGGGAGGTTATCATTGGCTTATGCACTGGCCATCTACTGATGATGGGATTACTGCAGGTTCGTGGAAGTGGACTTGGCGCCTAGCTTCCCCTGAGAAGATAAAATTTCTCATTTGGACGGCATCACAATGCTCTTCCTACGAGATTAATGTTACATAATAGAGGTATGTTGCAATCCGTTTCCTGCCCGAGATGTACTAATGATAATGAAAGTATTATGCACTGCTTCGGGGATTGTTTGTTCTCAAAACGTATTTGGCTACCTCTTGGGTTTGATAACATCAATTTCTTCTTGGAGCAGTCGGTTGTAGCCTGGCTTAGAGGAGGATCTGATACTCAGAAGACAAGCTTATTCCTATCTGCTCTTTGGTGGATTTGGCGTGCTCGAAACTTATTATGCATGGAGAATGAACGTGTCTCAACTCATCATCTAATGCATGACATTATCAATTTGGCAGCCCTTTTGAATGTTGTTTTTACTACTGCTGATACTAATTCAGCAGATAGAAGATGGGTGAGTTGGCATCCGGAGGAAGGTATGCCTATGGTTCTTAATGTAGATGGAAGCAGTTTGAGCAACCCAGGTACTTCTGGTTTTGGTGGTGTCCTTCGTCGGCCTGATGGGTCTTGGATCTTTGGATTTGCTGGTAACATTGGCATTTCCACTGTCCTTCATGTGGAGTTACTAGAAATTTATCATGGTCTTCAAGCAGCATGGGAGAAAGGGTACAGGGACATTATTTGTTATTCAGACTCAACTCTGGCAGTTCAGTTAGTTCGTGCACCTGTGAATCTGTGGCACCACTTTGCATCAATTATTTGCAATATTCAGGATCTTGTGCAAAGACATTGGCGTATTCAGATTGTCCACACTTTGAGGGAGGCAAACTCGTCTGCAGACTTTATGGCGAAGTTAGGAGCATCTACTTGTGGTGGTTGGCTTGAGTTCTTGGAACCTCCGGCTAGAATTTCCCCTCTGCTGCAAGCTGATGCCCTTCGGGTTCAGTTTGCAAGAGGCTAGTTTATTTTAAGTTTCATGTTTTTTTTTCTCTTTGTAGCTTTTTTCCCTTTATTTTTCATCTTCCCCCAAAAATTATTCTATGCATTCAATTTTATTTCATATATAATAACTCGTGGTGTATGTCTAGTTATCTATTAATAAAATCATTCACATGTATTCTCATTTTCATGGGGCCCACTACACATTCACCAAAAAATTATTTACTCTCCCCTTTCAATTTTGATTCCCTCTACTCTCTCTCTATTCTCATTTCAATTTTTTTGAACTCATTTACTATCAATTAAATCAAAACACCTACTACTATAATATCTATTTTATATTTTCTACAATCTATTTAATCAAAGCACTCATTACTAAAATTTCTATTTTACTCATTGCTATTTTGTTGCCACGTTACCACATTTGAGGGCAAAGTGGTCTATTTAATAAAACCAGTCACACGTGTTCTCCTTTTTCATGAAACCCGTTACTCATTTATCAAAATACTCATTCTCCTCCACGTAAGAAATCAAAAGTAATGAAAATTATTAACGTGTAATTTGGAGAAGAGAGAATTTGAACTTTGATAATGAAGAGAATGAAAAGATGAATCGAGTTACTATTTTGTCCTCAAATTATGATGATGTGTCAAAAATCTTGGAATAGTAGTTTGGTATTTTTGTAGTTGGTGTTTTGATTAGATAGATAAGTAAAAGATAGTAGAAGATAGAAAATAGAGATTTTATTAGTAGGTGTTTTGATTAGATAGGTAGTAGAGTAGATGATTTTATTAAATAGACCACTTTGCCCACAAATATGGTGATGTGGCAAAAGAATATCAATAAGTAAAACAGAGACTTTAATGTTTTGATTAAATAAATGGTAGAAGATATAAAATAGAGATTTTAGTAATGGATGTTTTGATTAAATATATAGTAGATCAATTTGAACTAAGAACAGAGATAGAAAAAAGGGAATCAAAATTGAAATGGGAGAAAAAAACAATTTTTTTGGTGAATTTGCAGTGGACCCCATGAAAAGAATAATACATATGAATGATTTTATTAATAGGCAGTTTTACCTTAAAGAAGGATGCACTCCGGTGAAAACGCAGAATATGTTGCTCAGGCAAAACAGGTTTCCTAAATACGTTTCCAAGCTACAGGCTATATCAATGATGTGAAATACAAACAAAAAGCTCGGGTTATAGGTGATATACATCAATAAAGAAGCTCTTAAAGATGTCAATGATGATCCTAGTGATGCTTTAGGGGAATTGTCAGCTAATGTGGTTAGAGAAGGGCCACACAATCTAATGAAGAATCAGATGTTTAGGACTTTTTTGCTTGCTTCGAATAATGGTAAGCAAATGTCACCTGCGGTTATGCAAATGTAGGAGACATCTTTGAACTTGACTCAGAAGTGTGCTTCTAGCACACATGCAGCAGCTCAAAACAACACCGCTCAGATCTCTCCCACCTATGATACTATTAGTGGTTGTAATATTGTTACTCTCATCTTCACTCTAAAGCCAACGCAATTAATGATATGCGTATCGCTAGTCGATGTTGGAGTGATCCAATTGACTCATCTTCCACTCAACCTGCCACTAATAGGCTAGATTCGTTAAATGCATCAGTGTCCAATGTTACTTCTAATTTAGTGGTAGCATCTGACATTAGAATTTTAGGGCAGCCGTGGGGTGATGTGTTAGATGATGTTGTTGATCCTATGGTTACGAACAGCCAAGGAACAACTGAGCAGTATGATAAAACCGACCAGTGGTATCCGAGACTCAAAAGAAAAAACAACAAAAAGAAAAATTAGACCAGAATTAGTCCAAAGACAAATTTTGTCTCTGTCTCTTTTTGATCCGTCTATTGTAAGTTGGTCCTAAATTTTTTGAAAATAATAGAATTTGGCCCAACAATTATAGGCTATAATTTCTATTCAAGGAAAAAAAAATTAGCAAATTTTTGTAAGTTAGTGCTTTTGTTAGAGGTCCTTTATTATTGCTTTGACCTTTTCTTCTTTTTACCAAGGGTATTGACCTAGTCCCCTTTGAGCTCTCTTCTATCACATTTCTTTTGTTTTTTTAATAAAATTAAGGAATGAAGCCTGTTTGATAAAAAAAATTACCTTAAAATGTGGTGATATGGTAAAAAGAAATAGCAATGGTGGGTTGTTTAGACAGGAATTTTGGTGGTGGGTTGTTTGATTGAAGAGATAGTAGATTGATAAACAGTTTTACTCTCAAATGTGGTGATTTGACAAAAAAAATAGCAATGAGTAAGACAGAAATTTTAGTATTGGATTGTTTGATTAAAGAGATATTAGAAGATTACAATATCGGACCGTAATTCAATACAAAATTATAAATATGATAATTTAAGTCTATTAAATTACTTATTGGGTTAAATATGTTTTTAGTACCTACAAAATCGGCTCCTTCTAAGTTTAGTCCTTACATTAACGAAATAGGCGTTTTGGTCCTCATCTTATTTTGTCGTTTTCAATTTTAGTCCCTCGTGACTTTTAATAGCGCTTCAACACTTTTAATAGCGCTTTTTTGACATTTTATAAGCGCTATAAAAAGTTTTGAAGCGCTATTAAAAGTCATGAGGGACTAAAATTGAAAACGAAAAAATAAGGTGAAGACCAAAACGCCTATTTCGTTAATGTAGGGACTAAACTTAAAAAGAGCCGATTTTGTGGGGACTAAAAACATATTTTACCCTTACTTATTTCATATTTGATTTTATAAAAAAACTACATTTAATAAAATAATTTCAGCATTAAGAAAGTATTTTAAGCACTTAAAAATATCTAACTTTTTAAATGTAGAAATTAAACGAATATTATTTAAAAAAATTAAAAAATGTCATGTTTTCATAAACTAAATATATTTATCACGGTTTACTAAAGATAGAGGTAACTTGTGAATAGTTTGGCCCGGTTAAAATTGAAATATAACTAGATGCAACACAAACCATATCTGCAAAATTTCAAAATGGAAATAACAATAAAAGAATTACACCAATCCCTTGTTACATATGCATTGGCCTCAAGACTAGTAAAATTTCATATAATTACAATCACTTGTAGGGTGTATACATATCTCTAAAAATACAATGAACCAAAAAAGAACAAATAACACGTACACTAGACATACGTATGCTTTGGAAGACTCACCTCAACCAAGAAATCGAATGAACTATACAGGTAATCTAAGGAAGCAGCAACATTTACCCTCTTATTAAATCAATTCCCAATTGATATAATGGTAACACATTTACCTGGTGAATTAACGCTGGAGTGAGAAAATGAACCAATCCAAACAAAGGCATTAACCACTAAATACCAACATGGCCTGGTTAAACTTAAATTGGCCTACCTCATCATCGGTTCAATTACCGCTTTGTTTCACTCATGTTTTTTCCTTCGAAAAATTCGCCCAACATTCGATCTAGATCTTCTGCTGTGTATTTGATGTACTTCTGAGGATTCTTTCCACTCTCCACTAGAGGCCTGTAAATACAGCAGGTTCCCAATTACACATCATTTTGCAAAATAATAGCTCATACAGAAACCAAAGGGTTGTGAAAGAGATGTTCTGAACATATCAACATGAGTTGTTAAAAGAGTGAAGCAGCAACTAGATAAAAGTGTAAGATTGATTGATTTTCTAACAACAAGTCAATAACAACTAAATGATTGTGGTCTATTGACTGAGAGATATATGTTTCAGGATTAATTATAAATATAATTGACCTCCCTAAGTCACATCCTGAATAATTAAATATTAACAGTGCACAAAAGTTTTAAGCCTTACAACATAACATATTTCATGTTTCACAAACATATTTCAACTACCTTGAAGGCTTGAACCCTATGAAGATTTAAAAACACTAGAATGCAGAATTTGGGGGACTGAAGTTGGTTTGCACAAGATTTATTAGATAGCAATGTCATAATAACGTTTGAAATGAATTAAAATGAGAACGCACCCGAAACGTTTCACAAATGATCTATAGGCAGGCAACAAGACTTCAGCAACTGCAAGTCTAAGAGATTCTCGCAACTCGGAGTCAGGAACTGTCCATTGAGATTGTTTCTGGTGGAGTTCCTCAAACATAATGTTGAACGTTTTAAACCTGACAACACAATAGACGATGGCATGTTAAAAGGACGAATCATTTCACTATCTGGAAGTTCATAAGGAAGAAACAGAAAGGCACCTGTCTTTAACAAGTGCTCTTGAAGCACCACTACTACTTCCAGCTCCACCATCGCCACCAGCATTACTACTCCCACCACCTGATGAGGTAAGGCCCTGAATAGATAGGCATTGAAGAATCTGCCAAGGGAAAGGATAAACATTCAGCAATGGAACAATAATAACAAAATATCCAAGTAAACATCTAAGAATGCTGCAGGACACAGGATAGGATCAGGGGGTGCCAAAAAACAACCGTCAAAATTGTCTGTTTATAGGATTCTTGAAAATTTCCTTTTCAAACCAAACTAATTAACGGTAAAGTTTTTTAAAAATAAATCCCAAATTTAGTCTCTAAGTTTACATTTATTCTCCTATTTAGTATATGAAGATAATAAATAGTCCGTAAAGTATGTGCCGTTCATCAAATTAATTCTCAAAGTTTTATAAGTAGTCACTTACGGAAAATGAGACAAAATTTCTTAAACTTTAGAAACTAATTTGATAGATTTCACACTATTGAGACTACTTATTATTTTATACAATTTAACGATCAAGTTGAAGAGATGGTGTAAGTTCGGGAACTAAAATAAGAGTCTAATCTTTATTTAACTACCAAAACTGAAAGAACAGAGAGATCTAGGTGCAAAACTTAAAATCCAGGGGGTTCAAAATAAAAATTATATAGGAGTAAAAGGCTAAATTTTTATTTTTCAGGGGATTCATTTGAACCCCTGAACAACACACAGGTCCGCCGCTGGTAGTCGGTAAAGTCATTAGAAACCGCACCTTTGCCCAAGCATTTCTTTTGTATTGATTTGCATGCTGTTGCACAACCCTCCTATGTCGTTGCACCCAATCATCCCCAAGTAAATCCTTGGCTTCAGATCTAAAATAAAAGAAGATTTGGAGAATAGTAATTTTGAATCACTGCAGTATAGAATAAAACTACTTCCAAGAAATCAATAACCCATATATTTCGAAGACATACCTCCGAACTGATCTGACAATATAATGAATATTGTTCATGAGAAAAAGATGTGTCAACGCGGGGTCTTTATACTGCTTTGATTTACCATCCAGATTTATTTGCAATGCTTGCATTATTCGCATTGTTACAGATGCTAGCTGGGAAGAATCGTTTCCACCTTCAATTTCTTGGAAAAGTTGCTTCAAGGTGGACCGGTAGCTGCGAAGATTTGAAGAATTCGGATCAAGTCAAATATGTAAAGAACCGCAATGAAGATCCCAAAAAACATTTCCCCACACACAGAGAGGAGAGTATACGAGTTTAGGCATCATTATTTAATCTTGTGCAAGTTAAAGAAACTGAATTTCAATAAGTAATTTCTCTTAAAATTTAAAATAGAAATATGCTATATTGATTTCACAATTCCCTCATACACAGTAATAATAAATTATTTGTCATCGGTGAACACAGCAAGGAATGCTAGAATTGATTTGATGATATGGCTATAAATTTGGAATTAGATGACAACCACAGACAAACTTACTCAAATAAAAACTTCACATAGTTTATAACGTAGCTTGTCAAAGGATGAACAGTTCCATCTGTTACTGCAGTTTTTGTAGCATCTTTCTCAACCGCTTCTTCAAAATCTCCAAAGGTCTCCTGGGCTGTTTGTGCAAGTCGTTTTGTCAAACTCATAGCAGCTTCTCTTATTTCAGTGCAGGCTTTGCCTTTAAAAAGTGTTTCAATCTGCCAATTGTCAGGTAAAAGGGTTGACATAAAACAACACTGTTCCAAATACGCCTTATGTTTCACATCTTTTCATAAGAACATAACTAGTACCGTGGCTGATGTAAAATTCTATCAGTCAGGTTGAATAATATATTCAATAGTCAGTATTGACTATTGAGTATAAAATGAAAAATTATATTGGACCCATATTATTTGTGAAACCAATGCACGCGGAAGGATTTATGATATTAGAGGTAAAACTAGAAAGCCATACCTCTGAGTGCAGCTCTTGCATTATTTCATACATGTCCAAAAGTACAAATAACTTTTCCGGGGATCTCTTGCTTCTGGCTATCGCTTCTCCAAAGCTAAGTAGCATAGAGACACTGTTTGTAGTCACCTCAGCAAAACATTGTTCACTGAGTGAATCGAATCCTTCAAATATTTGATCACAAACTTTTCTCTCACCAGCAAACAACAATTTTACCTGTTCATATACAACTACATATTTGAACAAAATCAAAAAAATAATAATGAGAAGAAAAGACAGCGCATCAATTTTGGAATATTCTTACTGCTATACGCATGAAATGGATCCAGTTTCCAATTTTGGCTTCCAAAATCTCCCATTGTAGCTTTTGAACATCATCTTTGTTGAGTTTCTCAACTCCAAGTTTTTGGAGGCTTTCTTCCAACACATTAGACCGAGCTTCCCTACACAATAACAATGATGATAATCATAATTAAATTGCAGAAGTAATATTAGTCATTGTTGGAAACACGTATTTTCTTAATAGTTTCCTACACTCTCAACATTTTAAAACACGGTAAAATTCAAATTTCCATGCTTGTTACATTTATAATTTTTCAGATGTAGAGTTTTATGGCAAGGAAATTTTACCTATTCTTTCTGCAATGTAAAGATTAACCAAGCAAAGAGCATTACCTGTATGTTATGAGTAACTGTTGTCGGTGACCAGCTTCAACCATTTGCTGAGCTAAATCATGCAGCAGTGGCAAAATTCTAGGTGGTATAAGAGCGGGAGGTGTGTATACAACAGCATCAGCATTATTGTTGTGAGAGTCGGAATGGTGATTGGAAGGGTTCTTGCCATTAGGCTCACCCTCATGCCCAGGTGATCCTGATGAAGGTCGCATTGAATTTGGAAGACAATCAAAGAGGCGTTCAGGTTCCACAGCTTTGCTGTAATCACATTCCGAAATAAGAAATTTTCATGGTAATATGAATAGAATTTTTAAGAGCCGAAAAAAGAATCACACGCTCACTAAATATGTACATAGGCAAGTCAAAGATACCTCAGGGACTATTATCCTTACATTGGGAGAACCATCAACCGAAACGAAACAATTGGAAGATATTTATATGATAAATAATATCAAAGAAACCATCATGCAACTAGCAATCCAAGAACCGTGGAAAACACATACTTCTAAATGCAACATAAAAAGTTTTTTAAGCATCTTGTATAAATCACCATCAATGGTAATTGAGTCCATGCAAGCAAATGAACTTTTCATACCAAAAGATGAAAAACATTAAGCACAAAAATACAAACCTGTAAGATAATAACAGTTGCTTAAACTCATCCTCGAGCTTAGAAAGAGCTTTTGTTAGCAAAGTATTGGCATGGCTGACAACTGCGTCACTACTCTTAAAACCCTTCTTACTGCCAAAAAACTGGATGTTGCTTCTCAATTTATCAATTGCTTCAAGATAGTTTTCCAGGTCTTCATGTGGCCCTTTAAGTACTTTTGTCTCTGCCTGTTGATGGATCAATGAGAACATAAAACAATGTATATCTGTACACAAATGATATCTTACAAAAACAAGAGATGTCCTGAAATTGTCATCCAGTGACTACATTTTTTTATGTGGGTGGAAAAAAGTTTATGCCCCTCATCTCCACACATGATAAAGTACGAAGTTTAGCATAATATAGAACCATTTCGAAGTTTAGCATAATAGAATTGTTTGGAGATAACGTATGAAGTTTAGCTTAAGAGAATCATTTGGAGCATTTCAAACTACAAATAAAGAAGGTAGGAAAAGAAGAAATATAAATTGGGAGGAAAAAGGAAGAAACAAAATTGATGATATTAAAATGAAGCTAAAATTACATCAATGCAACAAACAAAAGGACCAAAGAGCCAAAAATATAATTATAATTATATAACAACCAAGCTTTTTCCACTAAGTGGTGTCAGCTACATAAATCAAACACACCATTGGACCTAATAGAGTAGTAATCAGGTTAGGTACAATAACTGTGCTGAGTCAACACTGAGTAATCAGGCATGTGTTCTGTTATGAAGTTGCTAACAGCAAGTCATAACTGAACGAATCAGTGAGTTAGGCGCCAAGGCCGTTGCCAACTGATTCACAATCAGTTAGCTCACTGCTCCATCTATACAATGCAATTGAATGCACAAACTGTAACGAAACTCGTTCTATCAATTACAGTAAGAGTTTTATTCCTGATCTCTCTTTCAATTTCTCTGCAGCGAACCAGTGAATCTGTGGTTCACACCTAGTCTTCGTGGTCCTCCACCTGGTTTTCCCATTGGAGCTGTACAAGCATCACGACAACCGCAATCCTATCTCACAGGTGCAGAGCCACAACTCACAGCTCTGGTATCCAGACCCAGGAGCGACGCATCGTGTGACAAACAACTCTGAGAATCTCTTAAATGTCATGCCTCTCAGTGGCACAGATCAAATTCTCCTTGGAAATGACCAAGGTTTGGCTATTACCTCTATTGACTTGTCAAAATTTAACTTTCCATTAAAACCAAATACTAGTTTAGCACTTAAGAATCTACTCCTGGTTCCAGATATTACCAAAAATTTAGTCTCAGTTAGTCAGATTGCAAGAAGCACTCAAGCTAGGACCATCTGTGTATACTATGTGGCACCACAAGCTAGAGCATCCACATCATGAAGCACTCAAAGTTGCTTTAACTTTGTGTGATGTACCTTTACCTAAATCAAACTTTTGATTTCTGCACTGCTTGCTGTTTGGGCAAAGTTCACAGGTTACCTTGTCAGGCTTCAGATTAGTATATGATGTTCCCTTTGCACTTATTTTTGCTGCTGTGTGGGGTACTGCACTATGCTATCTTCCAGTGGTTTCAAGTATCTACTCACAGGTGTAGATGATTGCACAAGATATACTTGGGTGTTTCCTCTTAAACTTAAATCTGATATCAGAACTGTTCTTTCTCACTTTATCACTATGGTTGAAGTCCAATTTACTACCAAACTGAAGGGTGTACGAACAGATGGAGAACGAGAATTCAAGGCTATGGCTTCTTCTTCACAACCAGAGGCATAGCCCATAGACATGTACACACACACCACCCAAATGGTTAATTAGAAAGGAAACACACACGCTGCAGAAACAAGTCTTAGGGCCTATTTAGATCGGGCTTATTTGGACTTATCTACTGGTGTAAGCATTTGTGAGACTGTTTGGGAGAGCTTATGGAAACAGCTTATGACATGTTCATAAGCTGTTTTCAGCTAATTTCCATAAGCTCCCCAGAATAGCTTATGAAAACAGCTTACAGCTTATAGAAAAATAGTTTGACATTATTTTATCCTTTATTATAGAAACAGATTATGCAAAAGCTCTTATACAATAAGCACTTATGCCATAAGCGCTTAATTAAGCTTATCCAAACAGGGCCACACTACTTGCTCAAGTTGGCCTGGCATTAGCTTAACGGGATCATGCTTTTCAAACTGCAGCCTATCTTATTGTTAAGAGTCCCACATCGGATGTGATATGGCCTGAAAAAAAAGCTTATAAGTGGAAAGCATCCCGCACCTTACAAGCCGGTTTTGTAGAGTTGAGTTAGACCCAAACCACATTCTAAGATGGTATCAGAGTCTATCCAAGATCCATTGGGCCACCCGTTGTCGGGTCACGCTCCAGATGTCTATTCCTGGGCGTGAGGGGGGTGTGTTAAGAGTCCCACATCGAATGTGATATGGCCTGAAAAAAAAAGCTTATAAGTGGAAAGCATCCCTCACCTTACAAGCCGGTTTTGTAGGGTTGAGTTAGGCCCAAACCACATTCTAAGACTTATCAACACAATACCTACTGCAGTGTTAAACATGGAGTCGCACTATTTACAAACTATACAAACAGACTCCAGATTACAAGTTTCTCGAGATTTTTGGATGTGCTTGCTTCCCTCACCTTACAACCCGCACAAACTTGCCTATCACTCTAAAGAGTGTGTTTTCCTTGGATACTCCCCTAATCTAAGGAGTGTGTTTTCCTTGGATACTCAAGATGGACAGACTTATATCTCTAGGGGTATCCTCTTCAATGAAATGAGGTTCCCATATTCTGAATTCTATCATAAGCCTAAACCCTCCTCTGTTCCACTCTCAAATATTCCTCCACCAACACACACTTCCAACCTATATTCATTACTTCTCTCATCTCCATCCACTCTCACCACTCAACCTCATTCTTCACCAACAACCAACTCCAACATCACACCATCCCCCACCAACTCACCAATTGCCTCCACAATCCCTGCTGAAACCACCTCTCTGCCACCAACTCACCTACTGCTGCCAATGCTCCCAACATCACTCAATCCACCTCTTTAGTTTCACCTGCCTAATCCCCTTCTTTAATCACGTTTTGTCACATAAACAACTTCCCCACCTCACACCAGTACTCAACCATTCCAGTACCATCCATTCATCCCAACAACACCCATTTCATGACCACTAGAGCTAAAAATGGGATTCACAAACCAAGGCTTCAACCCACTTTCCTTCTCAGAGTTAGCACCTACTCACCATAAAACTACCCTAAAAGATCCAAAAAAGGTGGCTGCTATGACAGATGAACACAATGCTCTCTTGAGAAACAACACTTGGACTCTCACCTCTCTTTCTCATCGAGTTGACTGGTTATAACAAGTACTTCATTTAATGATTGTGGAAACTTGTACTTGTACCAGAGTTCTATGCATAAAATTTGCCATTAATTTTTCGCTGTCCTGTGCTTGGAAGAAAGATCCAGGATACATATATAGAGGTCTCTTAATATAGACAAAAAGAGAGGTCTCTTAGTCTAGTACTCTAGTATCAGTTTGGATGATTTCATAGAGTGATGAACATCATCCCAGAACTTTTCTATTTCTTTGGTGGATTCAAAATGGTTGTGAGTGCATTCTACTCTGTATCTCTTAGGGTATGTTTGGGAGGGGGATTTTGGGAGGATTTAGGAGGGGAGGGCTTTGGAGCGCTTGATCTGTATTTTAATATATATTTGAGATTTTAAAAATTTGAAGGAATAACATGATAGATAATAATAAAACAATATTAACCACACTTCATTTATGTTTAAAAACATTTTATATGTTCCTCAATTTAGAATTGAAAAACAAGTCCTCCCCTCTCCTCCCCTCCCAAAACCCCCTTCTAAACATACCCTTAGGTCATCAGTTCCTTAGGGGTAGTAGGCTTTCATTAAGCCAAATAAAATTTTCAATTTTTGCTACTCAATGTACCTAACAATTTGTTCAATGCATTTTCTTGGTCTTCCCATTGATAATTGTATGCGTCCTTCATGGTCCAAACTTCAATGGCTCTCCTCTTTCATCTCATTTTGGAATCACTTCATTCGAAATTTTCAATGTAAAGATGTCGCAAGATGCAGTTTAGTGCCCCTTTATATCTAAGAACAGCCAACTCATCCCTTATGTCATTTGGCCAGTATCCAAGAACATCCGCAAAGAAAGGAAAACATGAACAATGGATGAGAGTGCTCCAATCCCTCCACTTATTTGTAAAAAAAAAATACACACTATAAAAAATTCATTTGCTGAAGCTCACACAAAAGCCAACAAAGCCATCGTGACGCAAACCTATTACTGAAATCTTCGCATTCTATTATAACCATTGCATTTGTTTTCACACCAGTAGCATGAAAAATATGCAAGACCGTTGATCAGTTTGATGTTTTCCAGAAATGTGAACATAGGTTTGCTGAAAAAAATTTATGTACTAGTTGACCTGTTTTCATTCTTCTATTTACAAGTTATTGGTATACAGATTTCGCTTTTGACTTGACACTTTATTAAGGTAGGAAAACATGTCATATTAGTGTAGCAAACATTTTGGTTACTTATAGATAATTAACAGCATATTTTTTTACGCTACTGGAAGCTATGTTCACAAATACTTTAGTTAGATTAAGTGTTCTATTACATAGAGGGAAAAATCATGAAGACTCTTTGTTGGGAAGAATACCAGCTGCTACTATAGCTTTGGAAACAATACAAATGATGAAAGCCTGTAGCAGCAAATTACAGGAGTGTACACCCTAAGACTTGAAACTTCATTCCCAAATACCATAGTCTATAAAGATGGTGAGGTTTCACTACAAAATATTGACACATAAAATTTCTGATATATAAAATCCCAAAACCGAATCAGAGAAAGAAATGAGGTTCAGTTTCTTCCAGACAAAATTAAATTACATCTTGATTCAAAGAGTCAGTTGAGTTGACCAAATGAGACTAGAGTCATGCATACACACTTGCAATGGTCAAACAATACAAATATTAGACAAGCATGCCTTCGGCAAAAGATGATTGTAGAAATAAAGCTAAAATGATACGAAGCAGCATAGCAACAACAACAACAAAAAAATGGAGTCGTGCATTTAAAGAAAAATAAGTTTAACCTGAAATAACAATACTTTGTATCTTGTCGTTGAGGTGTCAACATAGTGGTAAGAGCTTGACATCGTAACCTCAAGGGACGAGGTTCAAATCCCCTCATGACGATTAGTGTCCTTCAATTAATGATAATTTCCCTCTTCCCCAATTATGAAAAAACAATACTTTGTGTCCTATAGCAATTGATACTGGATAGGGAATTCAATTTTGTACTTCCAATTTATCAACACGAACTAATTTGATGTAAATAAACAAAAAGCTACTTTGTGAGAAATAGATCATGTGGGGTTGAATTCATACAGCATAGAATCGGCATACGAGCCAGTAAAACCATGATAACTAGAAAACCAACCTGGCGATATTGATCAAAATGAGACAATATAACCTCTGCAGCCTTCAAAGTCTTGTCAATATTCTCATGAGCTTTCCTAATAGAATGGGTTCTAATCTGCAAACCCAAATGAAAAGATCCAACATTCAACAACCACACAACAACACAAATTCACAAAAATCCCTCCAGATCCCTATATGAAAAAACCCAAAATCAATTGCAATTCAACCAAGTCAAAGACAAGTCAATCGAAGGAAACCCAAATCCCAAAATCCAATTTTGAAAAAAAGTAAAGCAAAATCAACATGATTTAAAGATATGAAGAAAAAGGGTACCTGAGTTGGACGCATGGCGGTTTCAAGAGCGGAGAGACGGTGGTCAAAGGAACCGAGAATGGTGACAACGTTGTCTGTGATGGTTTGGCTCTTTAGCAGAGACTCTCTCATCATGGTTGCTTTTTCACTCAGCAAATCAGCACCACCTCCCACCGCCATTCCCATCTTCTTCTTCTTCTATCTCTTGTTGTTGTTAGTTGCCTCAGTCAGACAAAGAGAGAAGGAGATGGACGAAAGAACAAGTTAGAGTTGGTGTGTTAGAATGGCCCCACACCTACACTCGTTTTGGTAGACACAAACTTCGTGTCTTTCCTTTGACAGAGTGTTTCTCTTGTTTTTCTTGTTTGGATTTTCTTTTTCTTCGTTAGGGAAACCACTTGTTTTTCTTGTTTGGATTTTCTTTTTCTTCGTTAGGGAAACCAGCGGTAGGCCCAGACAAAAACCAGCAATCCGACCCGAAAACCCGAAGGAAATGGGCTGCAACGGGCGGGTCCTGACGGTTAGACGGGTCCACAGGTTGAAAAATTGGGTACAAGTGGGTTGCATTGGGCGGGTCCGGTTATTATTTGTAGGCCCATCGGTGCCCGGACCCGCCCGAAGTAGTTCACGCGTCCACAAATAAAAAAGCAAAGCACTCTTTCTTAAATGCCTCTCACACGTTTCATCCATCCTGCCTTCTTTCAAAAAAAGTGATATAATATAATATATTAATATAATACACCAATGGCTCACAGACTAAAAGAAAAAAAAATGATAAAATAAGAAAAATAAACTCATATTTGCTCAACCTCACCTCCTCTCCTCCTTCGTCTCTCATCTCCCCAACCTCCCTCATCCTCTTATCGACCAGATCTTACCCCACACAGCCTCTCGTCTACCTCCTCTCTCGATCTCATCTTCGTTACCATTTCTCGAAAGTATGGTTTCTCATCTTCGTTACCATTTCACTCTTGTTTCCAGATCTCATCTTCGTTACCAAATCTCATCTTCGTAACCATTTCACTCTTGTTTCTGGCTTTCTGCTTGTATGGTTTCTCAGTTGTTGTTTTTGTTATTATTTCTCTCTCTCTCTCCAAACCTCTTCGTCTCCAACGCATCTTCTGCAACTTCCTCTGAGTTTCTGGATCTCCATTTCTGTAAATGTCAAGCCAAACCCGTTTAAACCCACCCACACTAACCCGCCACCCGCCAAACCCGAACCCGCACAATCCGAGAGAGACTTTGGGCGGATTTGGGCCTATAATAGTAGACCACGGTTTTGGACGGATCGGTGGTTTTGGGCCGAAACCACCCGAACCCGCCCGATATCCAGGCCTAAGCGGTATATCCGTCGCTATGAATCGGTCTTGTCGTGTTATTTTTATTAATGAATTTAGATATAATTTAATTAGTTTGAATATTACTTTGTGAAAATCAAGATTAATTTAAAGTAGATAAGCAAAAAATTTCAAATTATAATTGAGCTAGCCTGAACATTACCCCGTGAACATTTACCAACAATATGTAATATTTCTCGTAGAGATTAAAAAACAAAATTGTATTAAAGTTTCAAACTTTTCAAATTGTAATATTTTTGGTAGAGACTAAATAAAACTTATTGATAGAGAAAAATGAAATATTAAAAATGAAGGAGACATGTAGATGAAATTAAAGTAGATATATTGTGAAAAATAGAAAAATAATATAGAGTTAGAGGAAGAAAGAGGATGAGAGAGTGAAAAAATGTGTGAGAAAGATTGAAAAAGTTTGAAAAAATATAAGAGAGAGAGTGATAAGTAATATTTTTTTTAGAGATTAGAAAACAAAATTGTAGTAAAGTTTGAAAAAATATATGAGAGATAATGGGCCTAGGAGCCCAATTGTAAGCAAGCACGGTCACACCACTATATATTCCACTCCACACTCTAAAATAGGGTAAGTTTTTTCCACTCCTCTGATATGCCCCATCTTTATTATGGACTGACTTGGGCGTCAGAGTGCTTGCAGGTGGTGGCCTCCCCGCGCTTCACATCGGAGCTGATACCACCTCGGACCTCGGCCATGTCATCTAGGATTTCGGATTTCCATCTCAGCATCACCACCGTGAGATACGATTTTCTCTCAATGAGTTCCGTTCGGAACAAGCTTTTTTCAGTTCAAACTCGACTCGACTCAATTTAAGCTTACGAGCAGCTCCGTTCAGCCTATTGCTCGACTTGAATGAATAATAAATAAAAATAATTTCTCTTTTTTGTAATAAAAGCCAACAAATTACCTTTGACACACTAGTGGAAAAATTAGAAAAGAATTGGAGTTTTTAAGTCGGACTCTGAATTATCCGACTTAAAAAGTGGACGCGGTGGCAATTTTGTAATTATTATGGAAAAAAAATCTGGCACGCAAAGTTTTAAGTCGGGTGGAAACTTACGTCCGACTTTAAATGTTTAATTAATTTTTCCGTGCAACTCAACACTGAAACCATCGCACGTTCCTAGCTCTCTCCGCCAAAAAAACAAAAACACTTCTAAAACCCTACGCGTTCCGCACATCACTCTTCCATCGCTCTCTCCGTGAAAACCTAGCTCTTCCCTTACTCTCTCCGCCAACTGCCGCCCTCCTCGCTCGCTCTCTTCTCTCTGCCATTGTTTCCTTCTCTCTCGTCGTCGCCATCTCTCTCCCCATTACCGTCACCATCTTCGATTCACTTTCTTCAGTTTTTCTGAAAGGTAAATCACCACTTCTCATTTTCTTTCTTTTTGCTATAAAAATGATCCTCTCTCTCTAGTTGTTCATTCTTGCTAAAGATTTAAATATTGTTGATTTCTTGGGGTGATTCTGTTGTGGTGATGTTGGTCCCATTCTTGCTAGTTCTTCTCTTCTCCGTTGGTCCCATTCCACGTGCAGCACCGGATCCGATCACCCTCCGCCAATTTCCTACCTTTTTCCGGCGACTTCACGCTTCCTTTCGCTTCCCCAACATGAATCCCGAGTAGTACGTTCTTCTCTTTTACTATCGATTCACTCGCGAGAAATTCTATTCCTTTTCTAGATTTCCGTCCTTGTTTTGTCAAAGGATGATTGAGATTGTGGTTAATTAATCATGATAGGTTGTTTTCGGGGTTTAATTTGCGTCAATTTTCGTATTTGATAACCCTAATTTGGTGGTCAGAATTTACCTTGATCTTGTTTCTTATAGGTTTCAATGAGTATTTGAAGCATACCGCATATATGATGTATGTACCTATAAAATGGATTAATGGTTTGAACTGAAATTTCAGTATGGAAATCATCAAAGTATCAAACTATAATAATTCTACCCTATAATTCCACTTGTCTCATATACTTGAAATTGATATACTAAATACAGTTTTTCGTATTTCAATTTTAATGTAAAATAAAATGGAACAATTGGTAAAACATTTAGCAGTAATTGTAGATCTCTAATACTCTTATCATCACATTGATTGGTTTTATTCTTCTTGTAATGCATGTATATATGTGTCTGTGCTAATGAAATGTGGTTGGTATTTGGTTGAGTTAGTCTATTTTAAATGGAAACTTAACGTGCTGTGGTTATTCTTTGCAGTGATTATCTGTTCAAGCTCCTTCTTATTGGAGACTCTGGTGTTGGTAAATCATGCCTTCTTCTAAGATTTGCTGTAAGCTGTCTACCTTCGTTTTCATTTTCTCTCGAAACCCTAAGTTTTCATGATTCGTTTTCGTAAGCTTTTCGATTTTGTGAGAAGTACAAATGTTGTTGTTGCACCTCCCTTTGTGTACATCGACCAGCTTTTCGTTTTCTCTTGATGTGTTTTTTATTTTTACCAGTTTATATTGTTATTTTCTGGTAAGATATTAACTGAAGGTTGTCGTCAACTCCAGTTTTTAGGAAAGAAAGTTGCCCATGCTTTGAGCCAGGGTGTTGGAGTGATTGCATGCATTGGGGAATTGTTAGAAGAAAGAGAAGCTGGGCAAACTTTTGATGTCTGTTTCCAGCAATTGAAGGCTTATAAAGGTGAAAGCTATGTTTCTTTATTATCAATTTTCTTTGGATTGGTTTTGCTGATTGTTTACATAACATTCATTATGTACAGATGCAGTGCCTAGTTGGGATATATTGTTATTGCATATGAACCTGTATGGGCCATTGAAACTGCCAAAGTGGCCATTGGAACCGTTATCATTGATCTTCTAACTGTTTCTTATCTCTTTTCCTTTTTGTTGTAGGTTTGATTCAATAATACATTTTACTGGACTGAAAGCAGTTGGTGAAAGTGTGCAGAAACCATTGCTCTACTACAACAACAACTTGGCTGGGACAATCACTCTATTACAAGTCAACAACTTCAAAAGAAAAGACAGATAAATGATGCACTAATTCTCATTTTCATCAATATAATAAAATACTAAGGTAGGAAGCATCACTAGCTTTTAAGCATGGTCTTCATGTTTCATTTCAATCTCTACTTATCTTTTCTCTCTTGCATTCTTGGCTCTTGATATATTTTGTAGGTACTGTAATCAGAGAAGATATGGGTTTCACCTTAGAAAAGGTTAACACAGATATGTTGGGCTCTGCAACCAAGGTTGTCATAACACACTACCCAAAAACAAAGCTTCAGCGGCGCTTCTGTCGCGGCGGTTACCCCCAACCGCCGTCGCTCATTTCAACGCTCGCGGCGGTTGCATTTAACCGCCTCCAACCAGGAACACTGACGGCGGTTCCAATTGTGTTGCGGCGGTTCTAATTTTTTATGTCGCGCGCTATTTTATTTTCATTCCCCGCTAACTGCAATCCATTTTCCTCTCAGACACTTAGGGTTCCTCTCATCAGTACCCATTTTCCTCTCTGTTCAGGTTCCACCACCAACATCAACGAGAGAAGGAAAATCGCTTCAGCCGTTAATTCTTCAGGAAGAAATTTCAACAAGGAAAATCGCTTCAACCCTTTGCTTCCATTACTGTCGCTTGCTTCAGGTAAAAATTCGCTTCAACCCTCTTCGTCTCTTCGTCTCTTCCTCTCTTTGATCTTTCTTTCTGTAACATAATTATGTTTTCCTTGTTGTAACTGGGTAGGGTTTGGATGTTTCAGCAATACTAGCAACCGTATGTTTCAGCAATACTAGCAACCACATATATTTCATGATTATTGAGTAGTTGACTATTTCTGGAATTTGCTTGTATAAAATCCTTTCTGGAATTTGAGTTGTTGTTTGTTTCTTGATACTTGGATTTTGGCACTGAAATTTGACAGTAAAGCATAGTGCTTCAAAAAATAGGAAATCGTAGGATTGGGACGGGGTTTCAAAGAGGAATCTTTTTAAATTGGAATTTGATATTAAGATGATTCAGTGGATGCTACTTTGTGTTAGCTCTGTTAATAATTAGGTGACTGTGAATCACATCCCTGAAGTTTCAAGTTGCACAGTTTGTATGGCTAATAGTTTGTATGGCTAATACTACTTTGTAGCTCTGTTTATTGAATGCTGATTCGTTTTTCCAGGGCATTGATATTGTATATAAATCTGCATGAATTTTCTTGATTAGTTTTCAAATAAATCTAATCATAATTAAATTCTTAATCACTTTAACAATCAATACTTGTCACCAAAATAAGACTTGAGATTGCCGTTATGAAATTTAGTCGAGGAATAGCCTTGGTGAAGCCTCATAGTAACATATTTGTTGCCTTATTTGATTCAGATTTTATCTAAAACCTTTAATTTGATTCAGATTTTATATCTCACAATATCAATTATATCTCACAATATTTGTTGCATATATTCACTGAGCAAGTTTACTAATAGCTTGCCTTTGAGAGTGAAATACTATTAGAGTTGAAAATGGGTTTTGAGATTGGATTTATTTTTCATGAGCTTAATTGATTGGAATTCCTCAGTAATGGTTTGAAACTCTTGCTAACTTAGGTTCTATTAGGCATCAGCTTAATTGATTGGAATTCCTTCATCTCGCTACACGGTTGCTGGCTTTTGTGGGGTGAACTCCTGAACAAGGTAACTCAATTTTTGGCTTCCTGATGTTTATCATGCTTCGTGCATATTTATCTTTAATGTTTTTGTGCATTTTTGATAGCAAGTAGGTAATTTTTGGCCGCCGCTGGCCTTTTTAACCGCCGCCGTTAACAATGTTTTGCGTAGTGTCGCCAACAGCTAGTATTGCATTTTTCAACTCCATATTAGCTGATCTCAAAATAATAAACATTTTGGTCTATAATTATTAATAGAAATTAGTTTGAATCCTAAGACAGAGACAGAGTCCTAAATAGGAGTTACTCTCATGTGACAGAACTAAAATCCTTAGACTCTTGTTCTTAGTATAGGGACAAACGTTATTATCACTAACTAATATGCATGGAATGGTTGGGGAACAATATTAGTATAGTAGATGTATAGACAGCAACTGAATATGAACTGAAAGCTAGTGTAAGTTGACATTCATATGTAGATCAAGTCTTTTCTGTTTTATTGTTAAGTTTTTTCCCATAGCATAGATATATAGCTATCGATTTCAAACCAGACAATATTGATGTTGACCTTCGTCATGTGCGATTTACCATGTGTACCCAATAATACATGACATTTAACTAGCTATAGTTAGAGCTGCCAATCTGTGTCTATAAATAGGAGCATATATTATGCATGGTATGTACAGAAAATTAGGAGAGAAATCAGAGAATTATAAAGTAGAAGTCTAATAATTGTTTTAAAATAAGATGGTTGCTACAAAAAATAACCGCATTCTACTTGTGATTTTTGAGAGTGAAATACTATTAGAGTTGAAAATGGGTTTTGAGATTGGATTTATTTTTCACGAGCTTAATTGATTGGAATTCCTCAGTAATGGTTTGAAACTCTTTCTAACTTAGGTTCTATTAGGCATCAGCTTAATTGATTGGAATTTCTTCATCTCGCTACACGGTTGCTGGCTTTTGTGGGGTGAACTCCTGAACAAGGTAACTCAATTTTTGGCTTCCTGATGTTTATCATGTTGTGCATATTTATCTTTAATGTTTTTGTGCAACCTTAGTTTGTTATTCATAATTCATTACTCTATTTTTCGGACCTTCTCAAACTCTGAAAAGAGGAGTTGTGACGTATAAAGTGGCTGTGACAGTAGAGATCATCACACATATAACGCATATCTAACAACTTCTATTCATACTCTGAAAAGAGGAGTTGTGTCTTAGATTTGGAGAAACATAATTATGTTACAGAAAGAAAGATCATATTATTATGTTTTCGGTGAATCCATTCTGCTTGTCAAGCTGTCTGTCTTGCCAGCTTCTGTGTGAATGAATTCTTCCACAGTTAAAATCCTGTTATTGCATAAAACAGGTATATTTGTTTGAAGAAATGGTGAGAAGCACTGTTTCAAACTGAAAATGCTTTTAAAATGATTTGGAAGGTTTTGGCTGAGTAAAAATAATGTTCACTCACATTTTCAAAATTTCTGGAAATATTGAAATTGTTTAGTAAGATATTTCTTAGTTTTAAAGAGTGGAATTGAAAACAGAAACAAAGAATGAAAGAAAGGAAGCACAGTCCCTAAAATATACAAAAGTGTGTCCATATATATGCAATGAAATGAAACAATTCCACTCAGAAAGGATATAAAAACAGTGAAACAATAGTCCATATTCAAAACAAAGTTAGGAAAAGCATAATTAGAAAAACTATTGGAAAAACCTACTAGACATGCTAAAGTTGCATATCCAGGAATTCTATCAACCTTCATCTTAGCAATTTTTTTCACTCCAATATTTAGATACTTCCCAAAGCTACCTAGATTATTAGAATTCAGCTTTGCATTTTCAATTCTTATAGCTAGTACAGATTCACCACTTCTAACATGTTTAATAACACAACTCAAAATTGGAAAATCAAATATTGGAAAGCTTGTGATTGCAGCAGGAATGCACGCAGATTTTGTTTGTTCTTTGATTGTTTCACTTGGTTACATTCTTATTCCACTAGCTGAAATATGTCCTGATTTTGCCACAAAAAGGGTTGAACCTAAGTTTATTATTCAAATGGCACTTTCAGTTTTGGGACAAATAATATTCACAGCAACGATTGCACCATTTTTTATGAGTTGGGTTGATAATGAAAATCCAGATGGGAAACCAATGAAAGGTCCACATTTAGTACTATCAATTGCATTTGTGGTATTAATGTGTGCTTTTTCTACTTTGAATGGATATAGAGCAATTTTAAGTGCATTTTTAGTTGGAGTTTGTTTTCCTAGAGAGGGTAGAGTTTCCAAATGGGTTATTACCAAAATCAACTATATGCGACATTGTTTATATATTTGTTCTAATTTTATTTATGACTATTATTTTTCAGCCGGATAATTTGGAAACACATGGTTTGAGACGCTCTTCTGAATCAAGTAACATAGGAGAACATGAAGTAGCACCATCACGGAGGATATCTAGATAGATGATCATTGGTTGTATTTTGACTTTATTAACTAAGTTGGTTGTATTTTGACTTCATTAACTAGTTCTAGTTTGATGTTATGAACTTAGTTTGATTTATAAATTTTAGAACATTTGTATGTGTTTTTAGCATAAATTTAGTTTCTTTTAATATTTGTATTACCAAATAATTAATAAGTACATTTATAAAATTCGTAAAAGAAAGATATATATACCGAAACACAAAAAATCCTTACGTTTTAAAAAAAAAAAAAACTGATCTGTTGGCGGCGGTTCCAAACCGCCTCCATAGTTAAATAAAAATTTAATTTTAATTTAGTTGCGGCGGTTCCAAACCGCCGCTAACCGTAAAGTAGAGAATCAGTTACCCCATTGGCGGCGGTTTCAAACCGCCGCGAAGCATAACGTGGAAAATCAGTTGGCACATTGGCGGCAGTTGCTGACCGCCGCAATATCCGCGGCGGTTTGTGTGACGGTTGCGGGAACCGCCGCCAACAACACCTCCCGACGCTGAAAACCACGGCGCTTTTGGAACCGCCGCCAGCATTCATTAACAATGTTTTGCGTAGTGACAAATAATTCTACCTTAATAGTCACTGATGGAAGTACTCAAGCAGCTGTTGAACAAAGAGTTCAGCAACTCAAGAGGCTTGTTGAGGTGCAGAAAGAACTTAACCATTTAAAAATTATCACATTTCACACTTCATCAATGTCTAGTAAATTAGAAGTAACATTACACATGATGTTACATATTTTGCAGAATACTGAAGAAAATTTCCAAAAGAGTATATTGAATGAAAGGATAGCAAGAGTATCAGGGGGATTGCCATTCTTCAGGTAATATGAATTTGAATGAAAGGATAGAAGATGCCTTAAATGCTACCAAGATAATTCTTTTGCTTTGCTTTAAATTTTAATAATGTTATTTATTATCATTTAAGCTTCGAATTTCTATTTGAGAAACTGTTTTCTGTAAGAGATTGAGGCTTGTTATGTAATGCAGGTTTTATCAGATGATAACATAAATTTTGGTTACAATGCTGCTACAAACTGTTATGAGGATCTCATGAAAGCTAGGATCATGGATCCAACAAAGGTATAAATAACCATTTGAATGTCTTTCACTGAATAGAATAGTGGATAGATATCTAAAGTTGGCCTGAATCTCATCTTTTATTTGTAGATTTTGTACATATACTGGAGCCATTCTTGAAAATCATCACGTAAGGATTCTAAACCTTTCTCTTCACTTCTTCAATTAAGTCTTTGATGTGTCTTTTCATCCCATCATTTTGAAGTTGATGAATAATTTAAGAATTCCTTATCCTCTATATTTCTTGTAATTCTCTTCTGTTTGTTTTAATGAATTTCTCTTTTTATTAGAAGATAATTCAATGGCTTCTCATGATAAAGAAAATGAGATTCAACTCACTGAGAATGATGATAAGGAAAATGCTTCAGCCACTAGTAGTGAGAACATGTAAGGAATTTAATTTTTCTCAAAACTTGTATTATTTTGGCTTTGTTTTGCGTTTGATGAGATCAATGAATTGTTGGTGGTAGTCAGACTCCGAGAAAGTTGAGCCTAGTTTATTTCTGATGTGAAAACATAGACTAGCATTTGGATGTTCATTGAATGAAGGTGAGATTCTGTTGTGGTGATGTTGATTTCTTGTGACTGAACTCTGCCCTAAAGCAGATTTTTAGGTACCTGATCTGATTTCCAAGACCTAGAGAACCAAGAAGGCCAGTATTTTGGGAAATATGGTATGTGGTGTTACTGATTATGAATATTCTTGTTTTTTATTTTTGTATATTTCTTATTTTTGTTAATTTTGTAGATACATCTTGTTTCTTGATATTCTGACTTGGCATATTTGTTCTTGATATTATTATTTGATATTATAGTTTGAGTATAACAATAATATTCTGACTAGAAAACGTCTCAAATGCATAGATACCTAACAGAACAATTGAGCTTAGAGATATGAAATAGAATGTCTACACCTTCAGCAACAATTGATGTGAAAACATAGAGCTCTAAATTGTAGAGAGATCAATTATGTTGCTACAATTTGATGAATTCAAGAAAGTTTTAATGAAAAGTAAAAAGTCAATTTGAATTAGTTGTTCTTTAATAGAGAAAATAAAATCCAGCAAATTTTTTAAAACTTGACAAAATAACTGGACTATGAACTCTTTTGTTGGTGGCTACAAGCGAGTAGAAGGTGCTACTGTGAGCTCTTTTTGCCACGAGATGGGATTTAAAGATGCAATATCCTTTTTTGTGGTGAAATCGTAACTACAGCAATGGAAAATTGCTTTTGCTTTGCTTTGCTTAATCTTAGTCTCAGCCATGAAGTGTTTATGGATAGAAAAGGTAGTAGCTAGGAGCTTGTTGTGGGATTGAAGAGAAGTTCATAGAAGATCCTAGTATGCATCTCTGGTTCCTGCCATCAATAAGGAGTTATGACAGTTCTTAGAGAGTCTTTTCTCTTCCCTTGGTTGCTGCCTCTGTTTTTGCCAAGAACCAAACCTCTAACCATGTAATTTGGTTCACACGATTTAAGATTAATACCAAACAAAGAGAATGACAGTAATAAATGCTAAATCAAGAATATTTAAGGAAATAGACTAATGTTCAGAGTTACAGATATTATTCCACTATTAAATACAGTTTATATCAGTTAAGGCTAGAAATTTACAATGTTAATGTTAAGGCTAGGAATTTATAATTGAGTTTTAAGTTATAGTTTAAGCTTTGAACTAGAGGTTTATAACTTTGTTTCTCTGAAAATATGAGTGTTAATTTGGTTATTTGGTTAGGCATGTTAATTTGGTTATTACAAGGTTTTTTACTTTGGTTTTTGTGAATGAAATGTTTGCAAATACTGCTTGTATTAGCCTATAGTGGTTTTGCTGGAGAATTGACATACTAGTATTGAAAAAGCATAAGATTGAAGATAGCTAGTCTTATTTTTTTGGAGAATAATATATTATGGAATATGTGTTATTGGGTTGACTGTTGACAGATTTTTAATCTCTGTTGCTTGGGATGATTACTTTTTAGATTAGCTGTATGCTGGGTGATATTTTAGTTCGCTTAGTTTATGAACAATGACCTTTTGTAGCAACTTCACATGTGAAAAAAAATGAAAGAGGGAGTTGAAATTCATATATAAATATCAATTGTAACTTAAATGTTTAAAGTTCATTTCATCAAGGAGATGGAAGGGAGGGAGTATTCTGGCTTGTACAAGAATTCAAATGAGGATCTTTTCCTATTGATTCAGTAAGTAATGCCATTTCTTTCACTATTATTAGAGATACAAATTAGCTGCATTAGTTAAAAGGTTAGTTAGTTAGTTAGTTAGTTAGTCCCTGCTCTCATTGCTATGGTAAACCATGTTTATGATTCTATATTGATTATCTTGTTTGCTTCATTTCTAATTAAACTTCAACTCAGTTGACACATTTTGGTTTGGTTTCCTAAAATTAGGGTTACAATTCATCAAGCAAAGGGCTTTATAGTCGACTATCACATAGGTGAGTATAGATGTTAGTAAAATATATGCTTTCTGAAGATGTGTGCTAAAAGTAATCTGAATATTTCAATTATCAGTGTTAATCAAGATATTCAGTTGCAAATTAATCCGGCTTACTACTAACTGTTATTTACCATTTTGATTCTGTTGTAACTGCAGAATATTCAGTGTTAATCTTACTTTGCCATTTTAATTTTGTTGTAACTGCAGGATGTCCACTGAACTATCTAATTTGTCCAATCAGCAAAATGCATGTGGAGTTTCTGAAGGAAGAAATATGCAAGATGATCCTACGACTAACAATTTTTCGGCTGATTTCGATCAATTTTCTATAGGGTAATTGTATTAGCCTTCCAGTAAAGGGTTCACAGAACCTGCTATATCTTTGTTGTGATAAAACTTGTAACTAATACAGTTATACAATTATTTGATTAAGAAAATAGTTCATAATTTGGTTTTCTTTCAACTTTTGCCAGAGAACCGGTTGATAAAGAAATGCAATCTAGTAATAATTGATTAAAAAAATAAACACTTTTAAAGTCGGACCTTTCTGTCATCCGACTTTAAAATAACACTTTTAAAGTCGGAGTTCAGAAAAACCCGACGTTAAAGGTTTTCCACAGAGGCTAGCTAATCAGAAAACACGCCATAATTAAAGTCGGACGCACTAATAGTCCGACTTTAAAACGTATTTTTAAGTCAGACCTTAACCCGACTTTATAAAAATATACTTTCTAAGTCGCTTTGATAGAAGTCGGGTGAATGTCCGACTTTAAATGTCTGAAATATCCGACTTTGAATCTCATTTTTCCACTAGTGACATTTAAATTAGTAATTTAATAGTGGGTTTTGGATAAATAATTGCCTAATTAATAATATAAATATAATTATAATATTTCTTATTTACTTATCTCAAAAGTTTAATAAAAAATTTAGGCAGACATAACGGTATAATTTGATAATTATATAATGATATAATTAGTTTTAAACAAATTGCATCGACCAATATGCAAAGAATTTGATAACAAAAATGCACAATGATATTAAAAAAAAATGATAATATATAGGAGTGTTTTTTTACAAGAAAATATATAAGAGTTTTAAATAGTGCATTTGTTATTTTGTAACCACTGTAACATATGCTAAAATTCAGCTAATTGCAAACCCAAGGGTGTGGTTGAGCGATTGGGGCTCATCCTCCATTAACCAAGTGTCGGGTTCGATCCTCGCCTTGGGTATGGAGCAGCTTTAAATCCCTGGGCCAGCTGTCCCACCCTTCGAGGTGCCTCCAATCCATCGAGGGGATTAGTCACTGCATTCGGCGGTGGATACTCTGGTCTCGACCAAAAAAGAAATTCAGCTAATTGCATGTACGGGGCTAGATCAGATTTGGCTAATTGCAAGTCTGGGGAGTTCCCATGGTCCCCATCATGGCCTTAGCATTAGTCCACCAATTGTTGGCTTCTCCCTTCAGCATATGGGATGTCAATCTCAGCTTATCTTCATCAGTAACTTGCATGGTGAGAAAAATCTTCTCAATATCATCCAGCCAATGCTGGGATTCCATGACATCAGGTCCTCCTCTGAACTCGGAGGGTTTCATCTTTAGGAATTCAGAGTAGATCTGTCTTGGGTTAACTTGTGGCTCATGAGCTTGCTGAGGCTGAGCATGAGCATTTTGTTGCATTTGCAGCATATCTTCCATCATCTTTTGCCGCCTTTCAATCACGTTCTGCATCCAAGCAGAATGCGGACTGATTGGTGGATTGTTCCTCGATCCTCCTGCCATAATTCTGCAAACGATACACCAAGTATTAAGTTGATCAGTCTCAATGTCTCTTGGTATCATAAGAAGCAAGATAGCAGAATTACTCAAGGGACAAACAACCCTTAAAACTAATCTACGCCCGACTAGGTCGAACTGTTGATACCATAATATAACACCCTGATATATCACACCTAGTGGATATACCAGAATATACTTTCATAGCATACATCAGAGTATTATTCCTGTTTTATGGGCATTGAACAATACTAAAACTTTGACTATACATGTCAAAGTACCACTCATTTTTAATACTTCAAAAAGAAGTACATAGTTAACTTAAGTTTCATAGTTAGACATCCTCGCCTCATTCCTAAAATTCAATATCCAAATACAAAAATAAAGCAGAAACCGATATACAACTTTAAGTACGAGTACAGGTCATATAATCGAAGTACTTAAAACTAGAAATAACATAAGCAGCTAACTAGTCTTCAATGTCATCGTGCGGAACATCATCTAGCCATGCTTCACTGCTTTCGGTTTTCTCTGTTTCTCTGAAAAACAACAACATTAAAGGGTGAGATAAACATTATCTCAGTGAGTCCTATCGAGACCCCTTACCAACGCTAACGGTTCATTATGCATCATTTTCATTTGTAGCATATACGCTACGTGTACTTTTCATAACTTAGACCACTGATCCTTTCACCAATGGTCGAGCATGGCATACTAACACAACACCGGAGACCTGCAGTTTTAGTCCCCCGGTGAACCCAATCCACTAATCCTTTCATCAGTGGGCAAACATAGACGGGGCCTAGGTTACGGGCTCATGACTTCCCTCCCCTAGTGTGCTATTCATGGAGGTCGTCACCTCAATTATTACATTAACATACATTGAATAATGTCAAGTCATTTCATTAACATACCTTGAATAATGTCAAGTAATTACATTGGTTACCAAAACCTCAATGAACATTTAGTTCATTGCATTAACATAAGCTTGTGTTTCGCACTCGGGAACCCTATTCGGGTCATCATTTAACATACTTGGAGAATTTCAATACTTCAATAATCCCTACACTTAATTAAGCGAATTACGGTTATTTCATCAATTCATAGGGTTGAGGAAGGGATTACAATGGATTTGGAATCAATTGGAATGACTTAAAACATGTTTTGAAAAAGGAAAACCGAAGTGGACGCACGGTCCGTGCGCATTTTAAAAACATTTGCACAGGTAAACGAACCACACGCACGACCCATGCTGAAGGCCGCACGGTCCGTGCGCGAAATGATATTTCGCAAGCATGTAACCGAAGAAAGCGCACGATCCGTGCGCACTGGCGCACGGTCCGTGCCGGTTACACAGACTTGCAGAAATGCCATTTCGTGTAATTTTGATCATTCCGTTCGTTCCATAACCCGTTCCGTTCGATTCCCAAACTCAACCACACATTATTTCCAGTCCAGAACAATAATCACAACAATCACATGTTTGTCAAACAATCAATAATTCATGAACATCAACACGTGCATTTTTCCAATTTACGATTTTGACGACATTTTATAAAAACAAAATTCAAGGTTACTCGATCCAGAAAACATGTTAACTCAGTTTCGAAAACATCCCTAAGCGAGTATAGAACTCACCTTTTGAGATGAAAATCGCACACAACAACACTTAGACTTCGATGAATGAAAAACCGTAACTCGCGAACAATCCTCGAATCCAAACTCTCCGTTCCAATCTACCCAGAACAGAACCCAACCTTCACTCTATTGCTCCCAAAAATACAATGTGGCTGTTGTATGTGTTCCAGTAACTGATTATCCAGCTTCAACATTCACATGCAAGGTTCAAACCTCCATTTCTAACATTTGAGCTTGGAGAGGTGACAATGGCGATTTGAGGAGGAGGAGAATGTTGGTGATGAAACTAGTACCAGTAGGTAGAGGAGGAGAAATGTGTTTGAATGATGAAATCAGATGAAACATGCATGAGGTGTTTGGTCCCTCTTCCTCTCTTCTCCCTCTCTCGCGAACTCTCTCTCTCTCTCTCAAGCTTTCTCTTCTCTTTGCTTTCTTAGCTTTTCTGTTTTCAGCAACTAGAGGTGTGTGTGTGTGTTGGTCAAGGGAATGGGGGTGTCTTAAGTGAGTCAGCTGAGGGTCATGTGAGATTGTGGGAAATGTCCATTATACCCTCACTTAGCATTTCTCTCCTATTACTCATATATTGCCTAATTAATCTAGTACTCAAGCACACAATTAATTCATCAACGCACAAACTCCTAATATTAATATAATTAAACTAGCAACACACAATTATGCCCACAAGTCATATAATTAGCGATTAATTTAGTTATCCATATAATTAAGGACATCAAATTATTTAACTTAGCTAATAATTAAAGTATGACCTCTTGCTAATTTCAATAAATGAAATTAGCTAAATTGGGGGATGTTACAAATACGCGATTTACCGACGTTTCTGGTGGATTTTGACATTTCCAACGGATTTGGACATTTTTTAGCGGATTTATTCCGGCGGTAACTTTCCGGCGGAAATGACGACGTTCGGCGGATTTCCGTTCGCCAGTACGTTTCCGGCGGAATTTATTACAGTTTCCGGCGGATTCTTCACGTGAAAAAAAATAGAAAAAGAATTTAAATCCGCCGGTAAAGTACAGTTGTGGCAGATTACGATTTTGATTTTTGAAATCCGTCTGTTTGGAAAACCACCGGTAATGACGCTTTGTGGCGGATAAATCAAAGAATCCGCCGGTAAGTACACCTTTTGGCGGATTTTACAAATTTCGAAATTTGAAACACAACCCGCCGGAAAGTACCCTTTCTGGCGGATATGTCAAATTCGAATTTCAAAAGCAGTCTTGAAAAACGCTTTGGCAGATTCCCAAGTAATGCTATTTCCGCCGGAAATAGCCATTTGTGGCGGATTCGGATTTCAGTTTTCGAAATCTGTCTGTTGGCTCTTCTTCTTTTAATTTCGCAACCCTCTCATTCATTCACACCATTTCTCTCAAATTCTCTCAAATCTCTCTACGAAATCTCTCTTCTTCTCTCTACAAAATTCTTCCAGATTTTTTTTGAAGGTATGTTTGTAACGATATTTTATATTTGATAGTTTTAGTTAATATTTTGTTTTAAAATATGAGTTAGTTACTAATTCTGATATTATTTGTTTTGCAATTGCTTGAGTTTGGTTGAAAGTTTGTTCGAAGGAGTCCAGAATTAGCATCAAGTCAGAGAGTTTTCTTCACTACCGGTTAGTTATCAACTTATTTGTTATTAGACGTATTAAATTCGTGTATAATAATTAGATTTTAATTACTGTTTGTTGTTTATATTTTTAGTTAAAATAAAAATAAACCTAAATTTTTTAAATACGTTATTCATTATTTAAAGATACGTAATAATACAAAAATATTATTTATATGAATTAAATAAACGTTATTCATAATTTTTTTAAATAAATTATTTAGTTTCTTTTATTAATGAAAATTAGTGTTTACTATTAGTGTTAATTATGTAGTAAAACATTATTATTAAAACTAATTAGATTGAATTTATTTTTAGTTAGATTGAAATTATTTAAAATTTCATTTGGTATATAATAAATAGATTATAATTATTGTTGACAACCAATGAGATTGTAATTATTGTTTATTGTTTATTTTGTTAGTTAAATAGGTATATAACATTATAATATATTATTTAAAAAAATAAAATTATTAAAATATATATATTGATTTTAATATAGCACATAACACATTAAAAAGTAATATTTAAAAGTGATATTTTTTTGATAAGCCTTTAAAAGTGATATTTATTTATTTATTGGTCATAATAAAAATATGTATCTTTAGCAAAAATATAAAAAAAAACATGCATGTGTATGGTTCTAATAAACATATATGATATATATTGTAGTATTACGTATATCCACGTACATAAAAATGGATCGTAGTTGGATGTATGATCGAATGTATCCTAGAAGAATCGGGCTGAAGCGACGTTTTGTACAAGGAGTCGAAGAGTTTGTTCTTTTTGTTAAGCGTCAAAAATAATTTGAGCTACAAGGTGGAATTAGATGTCCTTGCTCCAAATGTATGTTTCGATCTATAAAAAATGATGGAGATGTCCGACTTGATTTGTACAATTTTGGATTTAAGCCAAATTATTGGATATGGACCCGTCATGGCGAGGTAGCACCTGGAGTAGCAGTTCCTGCGGTTAATAATGTTCCTGTCGAAGTAGAAGGTCCCACATCAAGTAGTTATCCAGTCGAAGTAGAAGCTCCCACATCAAGTAGTTATCCAACGACTACGACATATCAATCGTTTGATGTTGTTCAGGGGATGATATCTAATGGTGTCAGAGTAAATTTGGATTTTGAAGAACCACAATATGATGATGAAGAAGTTCCAAACGAAGAAGCTCAAATGTTTTATATGTTTTTGACAGAGACAAATAAATAATTATTTGAAGGATCTAAAGACTCTAAATTATCAATGTGTGTTCGGTTGTTGGGTCTTAAGTTTCAATTTAATGTTGCGGAATTGTGCATGGAATATATGACTAAATTGATGTTGGATGCAACCCCCCATTCGAGGACTTTTGCCGCAGAGTTATTATGATGCTAAAAGACTGGTATCGAAGCTTGGCTTAAATTCAGTCGTACTCTGGTTTGAACTCTCAGTCCCAGCAGCAGCAGCAGTTCAACACAAATGTCGATCTCAACGATCCTGAAATTCCTAATATTTGGTTTGATCATGACCCAAATAGAGGCTAGTATGACTAGTAGCTTTAGTTGTACTTTGTTGGATATTTTAATTTATATTGTCTTATGGATATTTTAATTAATACTTTGTTGGATTTGTACGAAATTTTATCGTTTTAAGACACTATTCTCGTTTGGTATATTTATATTAATAGTAAATATTTAAATAATAAATATAATATAAATATAGAAATATAATGTTTATATTTAAATATAAATATTTATATTACTATAAATATAATTATAATTAAATAATAAATTTGTAGATTATTTTAAAAATATTAATGAATTTCAAATAATCCGTTTTAAAAAAAAGTATTTTTCGGCGTATTTCATGTAATTTCCGTCGGAATTTGACGAAATTTAAATATTTTTTTAAAAAAATAAATTTCCTGTGGATTTTTTGGTTTTTCCGGCGGATTTTCCAATTTGTTTTTTAAAAAAAAGTAATTTCCGGCTGATTTTATGTTTTGCCGGCAGATATTGAAAATATTTTCCGGCGGCTTTCGGCGCATTTCCGGCGGTAATTTCCGGCGGAATATTCCTCCGGAACTTACCGGCGACAAATCCGCAGGAAATTACCGGCGGAAATTCTGCCAGAAAACATTACCTGCGGGTGTTTTACTGGCGGATTTTGTGCTTTTCTTTTTCCGCCGGAAAATCGCGAATTTCTTGTACTGATTCACTAAAATGTTGATTTTCTAAAGTTAAACAAAAAAACTTTTTTTTGTAATATTCAACACTTCTAAATAGTCAAAGAAAAGTTCTAGCATTTAAAATTACACAAAATGAAACTTATATCTATTAATAGTCTTTCCATTCATAGTATTAAAATTTTAGAACTTAAACATAATTATTAAAGTAAAAAGTCTAAGCAAATAAAATTTTGCGCTTCTAAAATTACAAAACTAGTATGACCTTAGTATGAGTTGTTTCGGGTTTGCGGGTTTGTTTTTTAAAATTTGTTATCCGAACAAAACAACTACGGGTTGGTTTGGGTTTGTTCGATTTTGGCCCGATCACGAAAAATATTTGAACCAAACATATCGATTTGTATTAGATTGTGGGTTTGGTTTGGATTTACCCAAACCACTCCCTAATTGCATGTTACATCAACGTTTTCCGAGTTTGGTATCAATCAAACTTTTAAAAATTTATCAAGATACATGCATTTAAATAAGAGAAATTCTAGCAACACTCTCTTTTTAACACCCTATCCAACACTCACTCTATAATTGGTTTAAATTCATGTGAGTCCCACTGAATTAATGGGTCCCATTTTCAAAATGGTGGGACCTTCATGAATTTAACGCATCATAGAGTGTGAGTGTTGGAGAGAGTGTTAAAAAGAGAATATCGCTAGCCTTTCTCTTTAAATAAATGTTATTTTGTATAGAAGAGAAATAAGGCATAAATGTTTAGAGGCTCTCCAATACTTTTGAAGTTTTGATATATATATATATATATATATATATATATATATATATATATATATATATATATATATATATATATATATATATATATATATATATGTGTGCTTTTGCTTTGTTTTGCAATATACTCTATGCGTCTTACTCATTTCATCTTTTTTTTATGGCCTCCATCTTTTTTAATATATTATGTTATCATTTTTTGATTATAAAATTAAAACCCAAAGACTGTAAATAAAAAATAAAAACCCAAAAGTGGATTCAGAATTATTAATATATTTTACATAACACATCTGTTCAAATATTCAACTAAAACAATCTTAGGCGCACAAAAACATATTCATTTTCATTTATACATGAAAGAACAAAAGCAAAACGAATCAATTATGAAGCCGAATGAGAGGGAAATGAAAGTAGAGCTTGCACTCGTGCTCTGCACGGGGCTCATCTTACGTTTTTGTAATCATATTTAATTCTCTGAATGGATAGAATGATATTTCTCAAATTAAATAGCTAAATGCAAATACATATATTGTTGTTATGCATAAGCAATACAGATATCAATTGGGGTACTATATATATGGTGATGTACCAAAATGGAAATCACAAATTTGAGAATATTTTATGGTATACAACATTTTTAGTGGTATTTGTAGCTTCGTCTTCATCCACTGTGATTAACACTTTAAGACCAGTCACGGGCAATCAGTTAAAGGATAAATTACTTGATTTTTTAAATAAATTGCCTAAGAACCAAACAATAATGATATTGGTTCTTGAAGTACTTTGTTTTATTAATGAAACTAAAAGAAAATTTATGTCTGATCATAATGTATTTATTTTAGCAAAGTGTCTGGTGTCCACCCCTCAAAGGAAGGAAACATATGGCAATGGCGATGGTTGTAACAATTAGAGACCTATTTTAGTAGTTAAAAACGAAATAGATAAAGAAGGGCCATAGCATTAGTTTATAAGAATTTGACATACATGAAGTCAAAAATCCAAACACGTGTTGTATGTGGATTGCAGTGGTTCTCTTACTTAAATTACAATGTTTTAAAAATCGGACCCAAGATTGAACCGGAGAGGCTTCCGGGTCATGGTTCAATTGGTTCACTCGGTTCGACCAGGATTGAACCGAATGAGTATATATAAATATCTGGCAATGCACGGGACAAAAACATCATTTAATGCATAAAAAACTTATTATTATATGAGTGAAAAATGAAACTAAAAAGTTAAAAAAATAGAACTAATATTGGGATAGATAAAAGATAACTTACATTTCACTACAAAGACAGTTAATATAAAAATGGCTAAAATATGTTTTATGCCCTTGCAATTTTTTTTTAAATATACCCTTGCAAAATGGCGTACTTTTAAATATGCCCTTCCTTTAGACTGCTGTTAAAAAATGCTGAGCTGGCAATAACACGTCAGATTTTTTTTTCACCCTATTTTTTTATTAATGCTGATGTGTATTAAGTTAACCCTAAAATCAGATCCCAATCTTCTTCTTCCTCCAAGTCTTCTTCTTCCCCAATCTTCCCCTTTGAAACCCTAACACTTCCATCATCTTCTTCCTCAAAATCGAGACCACCGGAATCTCCAATGGAGGCCTCCCAAGCATCGAACTCAAGGTCTTCCTCGAATGCTCATCTATTCGCAGGTAGGCTACCCATATGTGGTTGTGATAAGACAATAAGGATGTTCATCTCGAACACAGGGAAAAGCCCAAATCGGAGATACTGGAAATGTGCTAATTTTGTATATTCTCTCTCTTTCTCATATACTGTTTTGGTCGTTTGTTGTTTGAATTCCTCCTAAAATTCTTGTTTTGATTTTTCCAGAATAGAGAACAACAAAGCTGTGACTTGTTTAAATGGGATGATGAGTTGACTGAAGGTGACTTTTTCCCAAGAAGTTCAAGAGTAATGCCTCAGATTTCAGATCCAATGGCTGAAGCAGTTCTACGGACACCACCAGCACATATTTCTCGTTGCAGTGGCTGCCTATACGCCGATAAGCTCATGGAAGTAGCGAATAAGAAGATTGAGAAGCTACAATTGAAACTCACCAAAGAAAGGGACAGGGTTCATTTGCTTGTAGTTGGGCTGATGTTTACATTGGTGTTGTTCATTGTTCATGCAATTGTGGTGCACTTAATCTAGTACAGAAAGTTGTAGTTAGAAGTCATGTAATTTGGATTTATGTAGTTTGAATGTTGTAATTTGGATTTATGTTGTTTGAATGTTGTAATTTGGTTTTATGTTGTTTGGATTTAAAACTCGGACCGAAGATTGAACCGGAGAGACATCCGGGTCATGGTTCAGACATGTGAAATGCATCCCCTTTGAGAAGGATATTCACATTAGCCATTTCCTAGAAGAGGTTTTGTCTTGCACTACAAGAATTTTAGGATGAATTCAAACAACAAACATACAACTTATTGCCTATATTTTGATTGTAATGCATAGTTTGTATGTTTAATACTACTAAATGTATAATGCTATAATGTTGTATATTAAAACGTCTGTGTTTGGATAAAGTTCACAGTTTAGTTACTTTCCATAGAGTGTTGCATTTCGTATGTATAAGAGACTATGAATAAACATAACACATTCAATTGTATGTATGTATATAATAGGGATTGGTACTACACATCAACTGTATACAACTTATTGATGCTTAGTAATTAATTTGATAATCATTTGTTGGAGAAGACACTTAGTTTAAAAACACCAAAGATAATACAATCCATTCATTAGTTTTCATGCAAAAGATACATTACATTATTCAAATAAAGACGTACTACTTAACATAATCTTGCTGATTAAGACCACTTGTTAATAGCAACAGCAGAACATGAAAACTACGGAACTGAACAACACTTGTTTAAAAGCACAGCCATTAGATAACAATAGGCTGATCAGCATTTCCTCCATCCACAATATCTTCCTGATCAACATCATTGTTCTCAATAGCACCGTTAACTTGAGCTTCAGGGTACATAACTTGAATTGGTGGAGGTTGGTGACGCATGATCCTAGGACGAACGCGACCAATTGTCATTGGGCAATGTATCTTAAAAATACCCTTTGAAGTGTAGGTCAGCTGAACTTCTCTAGACTGTGGTGTCCCATATACACCATTTATACCGAACAGATCCATTATACCAGATGTGTTAGTGTCCAGATAAGCCACACCACGAGTATCATAGAGTAATTATAAACAACATTGTCAAAAACTAAACAGATATAATTTCAGGTAAGTCGCGGTGAAAAGCGAATTTCTCGAGTCTCGCGAGCCGGATGTTCGAGTAGCGGAAAGTCGCGGTGTTTCGTGATTTTCATCACGATAGGTGAGTTCTACTCACGTTTAGGATTTTTATGTTTCAAATTGATTGATTGAAATGAATTTAATGTTGATTGATTTGATCGATTGCTTGATGTGATTGTTTCGGTTGAATTGCGTGTAAAATATCGTTTGGGTCGAAAAACCGTTAAATCGACAATTAACGGATTTTGAGGAAATTGAGCTTTGAATGTTATGAATTGATGATTGATTTATGTTGTAATATGACTGAATGTTTGGACTGGAATATTGCCTGGTATTGTCTGTTTTCAATCGGAACGAGAATCGGAATTGAGCGGAATAGCGAATTTCGCGAGAAACCGAAAACCTGCATTTTTCTGCAGATGGTCGCGTCGCGACCCGCCCCCTTCGCCTCGCGACCAGACATGTTTTTGCAACGAAAATGAATCTGTCTGTTTTCGCGTCGCGATGGTCGCAGTTCGCGTCGCGACGCTATGCTGATTTTCAGCATCTGTACACTGATTTTGTTTTCGCGATAACTTTTGTTCCGGGAACCCGATTGAGGTGTTCTAAGATGCGTTTAAAAGCTTATTCAAAGAACTAACTGAATATGTAATTTAAAAGGGTAAAATGAACTGCTTTTGAAATTATAAAATGTTTCGAAAAACCGAAGTATAGTATACGTGTGAGGACATGTTTTTATCGAAAAGAAAGCGGACATTGAGTCCTAAGCGATATTGTATGAATGACGCGGGATGATTATTAAATCATCTAAACCGGTCTATGGTATGTTCTATTTATTGAATTATGCAACTGACGCGGGATGTTTATTAAGTATTCATCTAAACCGGTCTATGATTCTTGATATATATATTATATCTAGTCGGGGTGACGACCCCTATGAAATAGCATACTAGGTGAGGGAAGTCATGAACCCTTGACCTAGGCCCTTATGTTGTTGTGTTTTGCCTTTGGGAATTGTACACCTATTGGCTATGCGGGGTTCACCTAAGCTTGCGGTAGTTGGTGACGTGCTAAATATTACTCCCCCCGGTCCACTTTATAAGAGAAAATTCACTTTTTAGGTTCATTGAATAAATAATGTATCTAGCCTTGAATGTGGGCTAAGTGCATCATTTATTGAATGAACCTAAAAAGTGATTTTTCTCTTATAAAGTGGACCGGAGGTAGTAAAAGGTTATGTTTGTAATTCACATAGAATTACCAGTTTATGTTTGTAATTCATTAATTGAATTACTAGTAATTGTTTGTAATTCATATCGAATTACCAGTGAATAATTGCAATTTCATAACAGGATTGCCAGGTAAAGGTTTTATAAATAAACCGAGAGCGTGGTTTTATAAATAAACCGAGAGCGTGTTACAACTTTCCTGCTCCAACATAAATAATTCTCAGACTCAATCAATCTCAGCAGCTCCTGAATATCAGTTCTAGGACCTCTCAAAGAAGACTTATAGGCGTAACGCTGCCTATATATGTGGGGGCATAGAAGTCACATTGCCCGAAATTTTTTTCTTTCAATGCATTAAGACAATCTTTTGGGCCAACCCTCAATGAAGTGTGCTCATCGACCACAGGCTTCTCCTCCTTCGATAACCGACCAAACATTGTCGAGCCAGTCGAGGTAGTAAGCAGCTCATGTGTGTGAAGTCCACACCTAACCTTCACACGCCAACCCCCATCACGAACAGTACAAGTAGCTCTCAACTTAAATGGACAGTCGCACTTCTTTGACCAGGTGACTCTAGAATTATTAGTGAACTTCTCATGCTTCTCGCAGCCAAAAATAATTTTATCTCTCGTCTCCCTTTTACCTCCACCTTTGTCAGATCTAAGAATGATAACCACAACTCCAATGCCTCTCCCAACGTCTCTGACCCAACGTATAACATCCTCACGTGTAGGCAATAGCTACAAAATAGAAAATTGTTAGGTACTTAATTAATTAAATATCTACATATATGTTTTAAAAAAAATAATTAATTAAATATACCGTCTCCGTCTTGAATGACCCTGATGTATCTATCTCGACCGGAACCAATTGTGACTCTGTGTCCATATCTGTTTCAGTTTTACGAGAAAAACTAAAACATAAGACATAATAATATAATTACGAAACGGATTTATCTGCTATGGACATAAATCCGTTTTGGTTTTTTTCAAAACAGATTTATGTGGTAACAGATAAATCCGTTTTGGAGCAAATATAAAAACGGAAGTAAGCCTTTTGAGATACTTCCGTATTAAGAAAAAAGTCAACTAACGGAAGAATCTTTCTCCGTTTACTTCCGTTTGGCGTCGTATTTAATGCAGTTTAATGATTAACGGATTTACCTCTACTACAGGTAAATCCGTTTGCTGATATAGTGGGTCCCACTAGAGAATCTGGTCTAAATTCAATTTTGTGTAATAAATGAGAGGGGTATTTTCGGGTTTCTAAAAATTGTGGGGGTAGATGGGTATGGGGTGGGGGTTTAAAAAAACCCTTTATCTTACTGTTGCTGCTTTCACCTTTTCCAATTGCAACCCAGGTTAACTTTTGTTGAGTTGCCTGCAAAGACAGATATCAATAACTTTATTTTCATAAACTAGTATTTTACCCGTGCATCCGCACAGGTGACACTGTATTTGTTATGAATTTATAAATACTTTGAAAATTGTAAAGTTTAACAAAAGAAAAAGAAAAAAGTCGATAAAAGGCTATATTTTGACTTGCTTAAAAAAATTGTATTGCAGAAAGTTAAAAAAAGTCCGTATGTTATTCTAAGCTTAAAAATTGAGTAAAAATTAGAAAAAATAAATGAGATCTAATATAAGATATCCACCTTGTTGCCGCTCCCGTTGTCACTCCCCGTTGCTGCTCGTCCTTGCCTCTCTCGTTGCCTCTCCAGTTGTCACTCTCGTTGCCCCTCTGGTGGTTGCCAGTCTCTTGTTGCTGCTCCCGTTGCCGGTCCTAGTTGTCACTCCTGTTGCCACTATAATATATTTTTTATTGATTTTTTAATATTAATTTAATTATTTAAATTAAGTTATTAAATTATTAAACAAAGTTATTTTGGAATTTTTGTTAGCGGTAATATAATTATCTATGACAAATATAAATCCCATGTTTTTTATATATCAGTGACACTTATTAGTCATTTTTTAGGTTTTAATGACAAATATTTGTCATGTGTTTTTTTAATATTTATCTGTAGTCTGAATAATTATCAACTCTTCTTGTTTTTTCCAAGAGACTAAAAAGTTATTTTGGAATTTTTTCGGTGGTTAAATTAATTAGTTTTATTAGATTAGTTTTTTCGATAGTCAAATTGATTAGTTATTTTTCGCTTTGTTGCCGCTCCCGTTACCGCTTCCTGTTGCCGCTCTTCGTTGGCTCTTTTGTTGCCGATCTCATTGCCAGTCTCTCATTGTTGCTCTCGCTGCCTCTTCCGTTGTCGCTCTCGTTGCAACTTGTTTATATATTGAAATTTTTGATAGAGTTATATTTTATTTGGTCAACTGTTAGTGTTTAAATTGATTGGTTTTAGTAGATTATAGTAAATAGTAAATTCTAAATAATTTAATAGAAATTTAATCATTTTAATAAAATTATTTAAAAAAGGTTATTTTAGATTTTTTGACGTTGTTATATATTTTTGGTAAATTGTTAGTGGTTAAATTGATTGATTTTAGTTGATTATAGTAAATAGTAAATTCTATATAATTAAATTTATAAATTTAATCATTTTATTAAACTTATTTAAAAAATTTATTTTAGATTTTTTGACAATTAATAGTAATTAAAGTTATGGTAATGAGTAATAAAAATATTTTATTAGTAGTGTGGTTAAAGTTATTGGAGAAAGAGAGAGACATTTAATAAAACTTTTTTTTATTCTCTCTTTTCCGTCGGGCAGCTTTTATGCTTTCATCCTTTTTATTGTTTTATTTTGTGTCTTTCTATTTTTTCTTTTGTTTTTGTCGGCGCTGTTCTGTTTTTCTCAGTCCTGTCATGTTTTTTTTCTTTTGTTTTCACATGTCAGTTTTGCGTCAGTTTTTTTTGCGTCAGTCTATTTCTTTAACTTTTTTCACGTTAGTTTGTCTATATCTCTTTTCCACGCCAGTCTGTGTCCCATAACTTTTTCAGTCACCGCATCAGTCTGTCTTTTTCTACAAACGCTGATTCATTTTCGTCATTTAGCAGATAAATTGGCACTTGGCAAGCTGGCTGAATATCTAAAAAGGTCTATTTACTGACTTTCAATTTTATTATAGTAGAGTAGATGTGTATATCAAAAGATGAACTTTTTTCTGATTAAGATTTATTAGAATGCTTGTATTTCTACGAAATGCTCATGTATACTATAAATTTTTTCATTGAACAACATAACACTTTCTTTACCAAACCAAAGGGCTACCATTTTCTCGCTATTTTATCTTCTCTTACTTTCCTTTTATAAAATTTTCATTAAACAAAATAAAGCTAATAGAGCCAGATAATTTTGTAAAACTATACTCAACTTCACGACATTATTCACTTTCATTGTTTTTTTTTCTTTTGTGGTCTTGATTTTTGGGTAAACTAAAATAATCATGAATGTAAAAAACATAGAACCTATAAAAAGTTGGTAAATAACATAGGTGTTACAATAAAAACTCGTCTTTTTATTGTAACAATCCCGCTTTTCTAGGGGTGGCAATTTCTGCCCGTAAGTGGGCATTCCGGCAGGGAGTTCCCCATTTAGGGCCCCGTGGGTTGGCAATTTTTCTCTATAGAGTCGAGGATGAGGGAGAAAATTCCCCACAGTCAATTTTTCCCCATTGATATAATTCTTAATCTTAAAAAATTATTGAAATTTGCGACGACCGATCATCAAGGTCAAGTAAAAATTAATGACTTAAATTTCAATTAATATGACACACAACCCCTCCTTTCATTGATAAAAAAAAGGGTAAAATATGTTTTTAGTCCCTACAAAATCGGTTCCTTTTAAGTTTAGTCCCTACATTAACGAAATAGGCGTTTTGGTTCTCATCTTATTTTTTCGTTTTCAATTTTAGTCCCTCATAGCTTTTAATAGCGCTTCAAAACTTTTAATAGCGCTTATAAAAGGTCAAAAAAGCGCTATTAAAAGTTTTGAAGCGCTATTAAAAGTCATGAGGGACTAAAATTGAAAACGGCAAAATAAGATGAGGACCAAAACGCCTATTTCGTTAATGTAGGAACTAAACTTAGAAGGAGCCGATTTTGTAGGGACTAAAAATATATTTAACCCTAAAAAAATGTAAGAAGGAAATTTTCGACAAAATTTTTGCATTTTATCAATTTTAATGCATGTATCTAAAAGTTAAGATAACAATGGAAGGAAGAAAAACCTTGTCATCAGCAATGAAATGAGTTGATCTCTCGTAAGCAGAATCAACACCTCGAACGCAAATCTCATCTCCCAAGCTTTCATTGACATTTCCACCATCTAATTCATTTGTCTTTTCTTCAGAAAACAGCTCTTCAAAAAGATCCGGAGAAAACAAATACTTCACATTTTTGAGCTCCGGAGGAATGTTCTGGATGTTATCCATTATGAAGAAATCGATTTAAGAAAACCTGGATGATTCTGCAAGGTATGGAGCAACGCCTGTGGCAGTATATATGTATGTATTTTATATCTTAAAAACTATATTTAATGACTAAAAATTCTTTTTTTGCCAATAAATCATTAATTTTTGGCTGATCTATTAAATGAATGAAAAATAACCGTTGGCTCCGGTGGCGGACCTGGCATACATCTGGGGGGTTCAGTTGTGGATTTTTTTTTTGTACTAAACACCCTATATAAATAGCCTAAATCTCCTGAAATTTTAATTTTGACACCCCTGAAAATTTGAAATTGTACTAGTAGACCAAGTTTTGCACCCATTTGACACCGGCCTTAAAAAATTTGACACCTCTGACCCCGGGGTCCTGGGTCCGCCACTGGTTGGCTCAATGGTTTAATTTATCATGGGACATGGGGGGATCGACCTGGTGCTCTTGGGCTCAATTCCCGCAGTGGACAAACTCGGTGTTGGCCAGTGCGAAATATGTTTTTAAGCACGAGCGGAGATTAGTCTTTCGTTGAAAGCGTTGGGAGACTCTGTAGGTAACCAGCAATGGTCTGAACCAAAAAGTTTGTATAAAACAACCTCAAAATACATATAAAACAATACGAGAGAGTATATTATAGTAGTGTATAACTCAATTAATAAATGCGGCAAAAAAGTTCTATGAGAATGCATTTAAGAGGCTTTTTTTATAATTATAAAACTTATTTCTCGAGTTCACTTTCAAAAATAGATTTGTCGTTTTGTAACCAAGATTATTCTATTTGCGCTAGTCGACACTGAAAACATGTAAAATTTCTTAGAAGAGATAACAAATGAAAACAAAGCTGAAAATGTTATGGTTGACTGAAATATGCAAATAGAAAAATATATTATATTATCATAACCTGACCACATATGGTAATATATTATATTATATTAATTATATTATTATATGAGGTCAGAGTATGTTTTTTTTGTGGGCATTGAATATGAAAATTTGTCTTCCTTTAATATGAATTGCAAGTCATACCACTAGTGATTGTTATAGAAGGATACATTCTAGTGTGGAAAAGAGTAATGAGCGAAAGATCCCAGAATATGTTACTCAGGTAAAATAGGTTACTATATATGTTCCTAAGCTACAAGTTAATTACAAGCAGAATGCTCAGGTTATACGTGCTAAAACCTACGTGGATAAGGAAGCTCTTAAAGGCGTTAACAATGTTCCTAGACATGGTTTGGTTCCTAATCCTTTGCCGGGGAAATCTTCACCTAATGAGATTAGAGAAACGGTTATGCAATCTAACGAAGAATCAAATGTTCGGGACTCTTTTGCTCTGGATGACAGTAAGCAAATGTCATCTGCAGTTATGTATGCATGAGACATCTTTGAACTCCATTCAAAAGGTACCTAATGCTGCTACCTCTAGCACACAAGCAACAACTCAAGAAAACACTATTCAGTATCTCCTACCTCTGATACTATTAGTGGTTGTAATATTGAAACTCTCGTCGTTCATTCTAATGCCAACCTAGTCAATGATATGAATATTGCTAGTAGGTGTTGGAGTGATTCTATTGACTCATCATTCACCCAACTTCCCACTATCAGGCTAGGCTCATTAGGAAAGCTTTGAGGTGATGCGTTAGAAGATGTTGATCGCATGGTTACTAATACCCAAGGAATAGTTGCGCAATATGATAAGCTTGAACCGGAGGTGTCCAAGACCTAAAAGAAGAAATTTCGGCAAAAAATAAATTGGTCCAAAAAGCTGTAGGCTATAATACTCGTTCAAAGACTTGCAAATTCCGTCCCTGTCTCTTTTTGATCTAACTATTGTTAATTAGTGATAGAAGTTTCAGCAAATCCAGAAATTGGTATTGGAATTTGTAGACTATAATCCTCATTCAAGGAAAATTTCTATATCTGCCTCTTTTTTAGTTGCCTATTGTAAGTTAGTCATTTATAATTGTCTCTAAGATGGAATATTTTAGGGGGCTTTGTTAGAGGCTCTCTATTATTGTTTTGACTTGATTTTTTTTTGCTAAGGATTTTGGTTTAGTCCCCCATTGGGCTATTTTTTGTCATCTTTCTTTTTTGTCATATTTCTTTTTTGTCATTTCTCTTTGGTTAGTCCCCCATTGACCAATTTTTTGTAATCGCTTAAACAATGAAAAAAACATTTTATTATTATAGAAATAAAAAAACAACCTTCAAAATCATGTACAACAGAATGAGTATTATATAATAACGTATAACTCACATAATAAATGCCAAAAAAAGATAACAAAATATAAAATTTATATCTCGTTACCATTTTCAAAAATCGGTTTTTCATTTGGTAACCAAGGTCCTTCTATTCGTGCTAGTCAACACTGAAAACATGTAACACCCTAATATTTCTAACAAGTAGAAATACTAAAATGCACAACTTAGTATACATTAGAGTAAAATTCTTGTATTTGGATATTGAACAAAATTAAAAACTTCATATAACTCATCAAGTGATCAATCTTAATCTCTATTATTCAATATCAAGTACAGCAATAGCGGAAACGATTTACAACTTTAATCAATTACAAGTCATAACTCGAGATACAAAAACTAGCAGAAACAAAATGAAGACAAGAGCTGAGTCTGTGAGCTCTCCATAAGGCCTCATCTAACCATGCTTTCTTGCTTGTTCTTTTCCTGCGTATCTGTAAAACATCAACATATAAAGGGTGAGATTACAAATCTCAGTGAGTCCTATCGAGACCCCTTGCTACACACTCGCGGTTCATTTATTCCTTTTCTTTAATCGTAGTCCATATAGGTCCTATGTGCATATATTTTTCCTTTCATGCCATGGTACATCTTCGGTAATGACCACGCATTTACCGTCGAACCTCTCCACTAGTTTACACTAGCTTCAAACCTTTTGAGGCCTAGGTTCTGGGGCTCATGACTTCCCCTTCCCTAGTATACTAATCTACTGGGTCGTCACCCATCCTCTGATATAATTTATATATCTTAACCTTGAAAGAACATTTAGTTCCATGACCTTTAAACAATTGTTTAAACATTTAGTTCCATAACCTTTAAACGTAACCCATGTCCTCTCGCATATACTACTTTACGGTTTTTGAAACAATTATGACTTCCAAAAACAATTCATTTTAAAACTTGCAATCATGTTCAAAAACAGAGCATCATTGGTTCTATGACACGAGGGATGGTAAGGAAGAAGATAAGAAGAGGTTTGGAATCGAAAGGAGCGACGAAACGAGAATTCGGTGTGCGGTAACAGAAGCTCATGCACGGTCCGTGTGCCCTAGGCGCAGGACCCGTGCGCACTGAACATTCTTTTTTAAAATCATTTGCGAAGCTGGCGCACAACCCGTGCGCTTCTATCAGCACACCAATTCGTTCCGTTTTTCTCGTTTTCGCAATTCCTTTCAAGTCCAATCCGTATTCCGATCAAAATCCAACCTAAACACAAACAATACCAGACAATATTTCAGTCCAAACAATAGCAATCAATTACAATGCATCAATCAATCAATCGTTCATAACTAAACACATTTTCGCAATTACGATTTTCGCAAAACAATGACTTTCAACGAAATCGAACGAAACCATATTCTCAGTCACATGAAAGGTTGACACAATAAAATTGAAAACCCTAAGCGAGTATAGAACTCACATTTCGTGATGATAATCACGCACAACCGAGAATCCACGCAATACAAGTAACTATGTAATCACTCGAACGGTCCCCGAAACGCTTCCCGACTCCAACGCAGCTACCCGAATGCTTCAATAGCCACCCCAAAACGAATTTGAACCACAATGTGGCCTGTGAATGTGTGCTAGCAACTGAGTGTCCAGCTTAAACCACCACATGCAAGTGTATAAAGAAATTAGGAAGGTTGGGGTGTGTGGTTTTGGTCTCTACTGTTTCCAGCAACCATGAGCCATTTTGAAAGCAACATAACTCAGTCAATTCTTAACCAAATTTTGCAAAAAGAGTGTCTATTGTGAAGGGAATTTTGTCTAATTTCTGAGGGTTCAGGTTTCGTGTTCATACGATAGTCATTCGAGGAGTTATCAACGAAACATGGTGACTGGTTCAAAACTGACACTGATTCAAAAGTGAAACTTGTAAATCATTTTTCTCCAACAATACTCAGTCAAATTAAGTGGTTCTTGTTCCTAAACTGAAATGAGCTTAAACAGAGGTCTGTACAGTGAGTCACGAAGGAAATACCGATGGTGGTACAAACGGGATTTCTGCAGAATTTCGGATGAACTTGTATCTTCAAACCCCAACTTCGAATTTCGCTTCCAACAAGCTCCAAACTACCCCAGCTACCAAACCTTCTTCCTAATGCTTCCAATTAACAATGTGGGTTCCCAAGCACTCTATTATAACCCTATTCTTGACATGCAACCCTTCAAAACTTCTAAATCAAGCTTCTAGGACACCAACAATCCCCCAATGCCTCCAATCTCGAATCCAGCCCCAAATCTTGTCTTAGAATGACTCTAATCCACAATGTAGGTGATACTAGACCTCTAGGATCTTCCCATACTAACATGCAACAAAAATCTTCAACTACTCCATCATTGGAGCTCTTAGGGACACCATGCAAGCTTCAAAATTGTAAATAAGAGAAGTAGGTGAAGATGAAATGGTTGTAGTCTTGAGCTTCTTGTCGATTCAAGATGAAGAGCTCAAGGAAATGGAGGAGAGGAGATCAGTTTTCAGGATGGGGATGGAAAAGGAGTGGGTTTTGGGTAGTCTTTCCTCATTCTCCCATTCTTTCTTTCTTCTCTCGACTATATCTCTCTCTTTTCTTGTTTTGTTTTCTAGTTTTCTGTTTTTCCAAAACAGTGTGTGTTTTTATGTTTGAGGTTGTGAGAGTTGTGTGGAAGTAGAGCTGTCAATGGGTCGGACTCGGACCGGCCCGACTCGGCCCATCGGGCCAAACAGCATATACGGGTCGGGTCGGGCCGACCCAATATTCTGATGGGCTGCAAATTTTACGGCCCGAGCCCGACCAACACCAGCCCATGGGCCAACGGGCCACAAATCATTGACTTTTTAGAATTTTGACTATAAAAAAAGAGTTTTAATGTCTCGTTAAGATACGGAGCTGATACAATATATGACTTCCACGGTGTAGTTTACAATTTCTCTGTACTTTGGTGTTTGCTAACTTTAATTAACTTTTTTCATTTATTTCATTGGACATGACAGATATAAACGGAGAAATATTAGAGATTTACACAAAATTGCTCCATTTTTTTTACTTTTGTATTAGAGATTTACACAAAATTTCTTTACTTTTCTATTATTTTTTTACTTAAAAAATTGCTCTATTTTCTTGTTGGACCATATTTTAAAATTAAAAAATTAAAACAAAAAAGTAACGGGCCGGCCTGAAGCTCATGGGCCGACCCCGGCCCGGCCCAATAATATCATCGGGTCAATCGGGCCGGGCCAAAAAAGATGTCGTTGATTTTGGGCCACTAATTTTAGAGCCCAGGCCCAACAAAAAAATCGGGTCACTGGGCCGGCCCAATGGGCCGGGCCCAAATTGACAGCTCTATGAAGTGGAAGTGAGTAAAAGTAAGTGGGTCAGCTGAGAGTTTAGCAAAGTGGGGTGAATTCCCTAAAATATCCCTTTTGCTACCCTCACCTTAATATTACTCCTATACTACCAAATACCACTTTTATTTAACAACTACAATTATTCAATCTACACACTTAGTCAATCACAAAATAGCCTTCTATAATTCATTATAAATTTAATTAAATCACAATTAAACGAAAGTACTTACTAATCTCAAACAATTTGAGATTAGCCAATTTGGGGATGTGACAATTCACATCCCTAATAATTAATTTAGCTATCACATATAATACGCTAAAATACTAAATTAACTAATCAATCTAGCTATGACCTTTTGCTAGTTTTGATTAAATGAATTTATCCAAAATTAGGGATGTTACAAAACACGTGAAATTTCTGAGTAGAGATAACAAATGAAATTGAAGCTCAAAATGTTGTGGTTGACTGAAATAATTTACTATAGAGTTAACTATGTTCTTAGTCACTATGCACATTTTGTTTTGTAGTCTCTCTAAAAAAATTTACTCACTTTTAGTTCCCACATTTTTCTCCATCAATGCTTTCAGTCCCTCGTGACTTTTAATAATACTTATTTTAGGTCTTTTATAGCACTTCAAAACACTATTAAAGTCATGAGAGACTAAAAGCATTGATGGAGAAAAATGTGTGAACTTAAAGTGATTGAAATTTTGATAGGTACTAAAAACAAAATTCACGAATTTTATATAGAGAACAAAATCATATATAACCCTATATTATATTATATAATGAAAATAGACTAAATTTTACAATTTAAGTTTAATTAGTAACTCTAACTATTAATATTTTCAATCAAACAACACAAAGTTTCAATTTATCAAGTCATGCCATAAAGTAAATGAGTCCAACATCCCAACGAACGGCAATATGATACGCCTTAGGAAATAAAGATCTAGAAGAGGGGTGTATGCTAACGAAAACGAAGGTGTTTTTAATAATTCCCAAAGCGGGAATGCAAATAGGAAACCCTAAAATTGAAGTATAATCGGCCCAGAACAAGAGGATTCGTTTCACGTTTGGTGTTGCATTCTTGTTTGCTGTAATGGCTTTATGTCGATTCGCGTACTCTCCTGTCACCAATTTTTGTTTCCCGAAATACCCTTCTAAATACGTCAAATTCCCTTCGCTATCACTCTCTTCCTTCTCGCGTCCTTCTTCAGCAACAATGGAAACTCCTCCGGAAGGTTACCGTAGGAACGTTGGAATCTGTCTCATCAATAATGAAAAAAAGGTCCAATCTCTCTCTCTCTCTCTCTCTCTCTCTCGATGAAAGTTTAACCTGAATATAATCGGCCATTTTCTGCTATGCAGATATTCGCGGCTTCAAGGCTGGACATACCAAGTGCTTGGCAAATGCCTCAGGTCATTCATTTCATTCTGTTAATATTATATAACATATTATATCTTATCATGATTAAACTACTGTTCACTGATAGCGTAAATTTTATATCAACATCGAAATGATCCAATCATATCCCAAAATATGGATATTTGTGGAAATATTTGTGGATATAATATAACAAAGTGATTTGTAGTTGTGTAAAGTTTTTACACTGTAGGTGCTTAGGAAGAAATGCAAAGAGTTATGCTTCTATTTTCTTGCAATGTATTATTTATTATAAGGAATTAGTACTTTAAGTTTCTAATCATATTTATGTGGCATATTTTAGGGTGGTATTGATGAAGGGGAGGATCCAAAAAATGCAGCTATTAGGGAATTGAGAGAAGAGACAGGAGTTAGTTCAGCAGAAATGCTTACAGAGGTACACATCAAAAATTTCTTTACTTGCTTTCTACCTACAAATTGCATACATACTCCATCCTGGTTGGGGGTATTTGTAAGTGCCAAATCATATTTCACAATTCCTTTAACTGATTGACAAAAGTCTCATTGTTAAACTGTTGCATCCCAACCCAAATTTAGAGAGTACTTTTCTGGGCTCTATTTTTTTTTTTTTTTTTTCAGATTTGATATTTTATGAGTGGTTGATTAATTTCATTATAAAGTATAGACATACATGGTTTCTACTTCTTCTGGTTTTGTTATTTACTAGTTTGTTGGGAAGGATGCCTTATCCTTGGTGTTTGTAATTTTTCTTTTTCTGTTAGCAGTTATATTTAGTCATTTATTTATCTTTCAACAAAACATAGAGGTAGTTTTCTAAATAAAAATGAGTTCTCCTATAGGGCAGAATACTATTCTAGCTTGATGTGACTGGAAAATGGATTCTAGGGATTAATCCGGTATAAGCCAATCTCTAAAGCAGGAACTCCAACAATTAGAATTCCATTCGAAGCTAGTTAGAGAATATGAAGAGACAATTAGAAAGTTTTTAGAGAAGAGATTGTATTTATGAAATGTTGATTGATTGATTCCAAGTGAGGCTCAAGGCCTAGCTAAATACAATCCTCAAGGGCTAAATGAGTAAATTGACATAAAGTAAAACCAGGACTTAAAACAAAACTAATAGCTAAAATACTATAACACTTGAACAATCCTTTAGGACATACTCTCCTAAAACATTTTCCTTTTTCTACTGTGTTTATAGAAATTCATCTTTTTGGCTTTCTCTTGTAGGTACCTTTCTGGTTAACTTATGACTTCCCACCAAAAGTCAGAGAGAAATTAAATATTCAGTGGGGATCTGATTGGAAGGGTCAGGCACAAAAATGGTAAACATTTGGATATGCTCAGTCTGGACGGAATAAAACTCATTAAAACACAACACACACATCTAAAGCATATAACGTTAAATGTTTAACAATCAAAAACCAAGCAGATAGCAATTTGTAGCCAATGAATATTTATCTGAACGCTTTTCCCTCCTTTTCAATGATGAGGCGAGGCTCTAGAGATAAAGCATATGTATATTTGGTTTTGTTGTGTTGTGTGTATAAATTTGGAGGGGGGGGGGGGGGTATTGGAACCAGAAACGCATGAGAAGGGATATTTGTTTGTTTCTGCTGGCTGAATAGTGATTTTTAGTTTTACACTTTGATACTCAGGTTTCTGTTTAAGTTCACTGGGCAAGATCAAGAAGTCAATCTTTTGGGTGATGGTACCGAGAAACCTGAATTTGGGGAATGGTCATGGATATCACCAGAACAAGTAATTGAGCGTGTGAGTATTTAATACCTGTCCAATACCAGCTAAGGTTTGGTGTTATAGACAACATATGACTTGACTTATCTTCTCTATACAGGCAGTGGATTTCAAGAAGCCTGTCTACAAGGAAGTCCTAGCAGTGTTTGCTCCATATCTCGAATAATCTCATCTCTGTTGAAATTGTTATGGCTTCTAAATGACAGTTGCCGTGGATATATCTCTGGATTGTTTATAATAATTTATCACAGGTAATTACCGATACAGTGATTCTCGTTATCTCCTCTTGGCTATTGGGACAGGGAGAGAGGAGGGCTATTCAGTAGTTACTGTTATTGTATCATAAAGTGTATGAGAGTGAATTTTGTGATTACTAATCTACAAATTTTATTGCCCTTCTGGGGACACAAAAACACGATTTTGGTCAAAATATATTTAGACGAGATTATTATTTACTGTATACACTGTCTTGATTGATACGAATTATTAATATTGTGTCCCATTGCATCAATAAAAGCTAGTTGTAAAACTTATCTATTAATTAGTGTCTGAAAAGCCCAAGTTGTTTCTTTCACTCTTCTAGTGTTAGAGCTATTTTTAAAGTTACTTAGTTTCCTTTTTAAAAATATTATATAAGTGCATATTTTTGTGACTTTCTACTTTTTGCTTGATGATTTTTGTAGAAAGGATCTAACTGTTGAGAGCAAGCCTTAATATTACTGACTTTATTTATGCCTTTTAATTTTTACATAGCCTTAGCATGATTCAAAAGTTGAAACAAATTAAAGGATAGGGCAGCAATGATTGGTCAGGTACAATCACTTATGAATTTTTGTTTATGAGCATTGATTTTAATTATATGCAAATTTTGTAACAAATGTTGATGGTTTATTCCTTAGATTTTGATTTGCATGCGCATTAATGTTTGAGTACAAATCTTATGACATGGGAAATGATTTACAATTTAATAGGACAATTTCTGTGATGAAGTACCTTATTTTATTATGAAAATTTGAAGAATGATTTTTCATTATCTTAACTAGAAAGTGTTATGATATACAATTACAAATGTCAAAAGTGTGTAAAGCAAGTGCATCCGTTAATCAGTGAGCATGGCGAGCTACATTGAAATTAATTAAACCATATATTTTGAACTATGAGAAAGAGATTTGTGTATTCATTCAGTGGACTATTGGATAATTTGAAGTACACTACCAATGCAGCACAGCTTACTAATCTAGGAAAAACCGTAGTAGTTGATGTTAATGCATTGACTTATGCAATCTACAATGCTCATCATATTTTTTTTGGTCAGCTCAATGCTGATCAAAATGCTTTATTGCTATAATTTTTCTATTTTCAATGAAGGTTTCTTTGTTGTGGCTTTCAAACAATCACTTTTCATGCAGCATTAATATTAATATAATATACCCAATCTTTTTGGTCTCCCATTGCTTAGAAAAGTGCAGATGCTAAAGAAACAGATGGGTCGTAAAGTACAACTCTGCAGAAACCATTCGTGTTTCATTCGCGTTTTCGTTTTTCACATCGTTCTCAAATTTGCATAATTTTTGTTGAATATTTTGCTATAGTTCAAATTCTGCACTCAATATGAGTGGAACGCAACTGGTTTGACACAAATTGTTGAGAAATGAGCAAATAAGAGGCAAAACATGTTTTATAGATGCGGATTGCTTTTTCAATGTTTGCATTTCAAGCGCTTTTCTGATCAAAATACTTGTCATATTCAGATTCTTTGTTGAATTTCGAGCATTTTAGGCTCAAGAGTCGTTCAGTTTGTTGCTCTATAGCAAAATCACCATTGTTGAGATTAAACGTTTTTTGAACTTCAAATTCAAGATTTCGGTTTCAGAAGTGATTTTGCGCATAAGCACTTTTCTGATCTTAGTTTTGGTTCCATTGAATTTCTTGCGAAATTTTATTTAAGTTAAAGTCCAGTTTCATTCAATTTGGTCGCGTATTGCTTGAGTTATTCAAGAAACAAGAAATCGAAGTGATTTTTGTAACGCTGAAATTATGCTACAAGAAGAAGCATAAGGATAAGGAACTAAGGATAAAAATAGCCAGCATTCCTGAAGATAAAGAACAAAAGTGAAGAAAAAAAGATAAATGACTAAACTGACACGAATATGAAAGGTAAAGGACCAAAGTGAGAAAAAAATGATAAATGACCAAACTGAAATTTTGGTACAAAATAAAAGACCAAAAGTGCAATTTAACCACCATTAAAAATTGCATATAATATTTACCCCAATTTTATCATAATATGGTTCACAACTAATCGCAAGTGCCTGAATTTTTGTAATTTAGAACCATTATTTCTATTATACATTAAATTAAATTAAACATAACAAAAAAATCATAATTAAAAAACACATGCAGAATCATTAATTTCAAAGCTAAATTCACATTAAAGAACCTTCATATATGTCTCAAATTATCAACATCAATTATACTAGTTAGTGACTTTGATAAAAAGAGCTACCGGTGCATCATCATGAAATTGGGATGCACCAAAACCCTAATCCATAAAATTAGCAAGAAACTAACTAATGATATATCAGGACAAAAAAATTCTGGCTCACCCTGCGTGCGCCGTTCACGTTACTTTTTCCGTTCATCAACATATAGTTTTTGAGTTGTTCTTGACGTCGTTAAGATCTTCCATGAACGAAATGGTGAACATAGATTCCACCTTTTCAGACAAATTAAGCACGAGTCTTGGGGAACACCCTGCTTTTCGTTTCATCGGCGACGACTTCCTCGGTGCTCCAGGAGAATCTAGCATCGTCAGGATCTTATGATCCAAAGACGTTGGAGTCTTGAACCCGTCGTTTAAATCATCATTGTTGTCGTTCTTCTCGAAGGACGAAATCTTGAGTTTTTTCAACTTCAGGTTAGGAGAAGATGGAGGAGTCGTAGGCACTGAAACGGGAAAAGGAACAATAATGTTTTTAAATTTAAAGCGGTTTTGTTCATCTTCTTGATGATCTTGGTCACATTCTTGCACCGATAGTATTTTTAGTGCGATGATCATGCGATTGTACGGGTGATCTTCTTCTGCCATTGAAGTTTTGCAATCCTCCTTGTGAATCGGTTTTACCCGCAAACCTAATTCTTGATCGATATTAGGTTTTGGATTTTTGTGAGAATTTGTGGACACATCCATGAGGATCTTTGTGAGAATAGTTTTGGAGAGATATTATTAATCTACTATCTATCTATATCATTTACCCACTACCAAAATACCAATCTTATCCTTTTCCTAACTAAATAATTGGAGGATATTTACGTAATTTCACTTTTTCACATTTTCCAACTTTTTCATTCTCTCACACATTTTTTCACTCTCTCTCACACCGTTTACTCTCTTCTCCTCTTTCTTCTTCCAAATCTCTCATTTCTCTATTTTTCATACTTTTTTCACTCTCTCTCACACACTTTTTCACTCTCTCTCACACACTTTTTCAAACTTACCATTACCTACTACCAAAATATCAATTTTATGTGTTTCCCAACTAAATAATTGGAGTATATTTAGGTATTTTCACTTTTCACATTTCTTCACTTTTTCACTCTCTTTCACATTTTTGCACCCTCTTCTCCTCTTTGTTCCTCTAATTCTCCCATTTCTCTATTTTCACAATATACCTATTTTAATTTCATCTATATGTCACATTCATTTTTGCTCTTTACTATTTTAAAAAAATTCAAATTTTGACAAAATTTTAATATCCGTTTATTTACACGGGGTAATATTTAGGCTAATTAAATCTGTCAACTTTAAAATTGTCTTGACTTTCACATGATAATGTTCTGACTAATTAAATTTTGTCTGAGTTCATACATTACCCACTACCAAAGTACCAATCTTATCATTTTCCCAACTTAGCAATTGGAGTTTATTTAGGTAATTTCATTTTTTCACTTTTTTAAAACTTTTTCACCTCACACACTTTTTCAAACTTTTTTACTATCTTCTCCTCTATCTTCGGCTAACTCTTTCACTTCTCTATTTTTCACGATATATCTACTTTAATTTCATCTATATGCCTCCTTCTTTTTTCCTTTTTACTATTTTAAAAACTATCAAATTTTGATAAAATTTTAATATTCTGTTTTTTTACCCGGGGTAATGTTCGGACTAATTAAGTTGTTTATTTTAAATTTGTCAAAATTTTCACGTAATGTTCGGACTGATTAAATTTTGACTGAGTTCATACATAAAAATAAAACGACAACACCCGTGCGTAGGCACAGGCACGGGTATTATGCTAGTAGTGATATATGAAATGAAAGAAGATTGAAAAGGATAGAGACAATCGATGGGGTAAAGTGTCTATGTGTGTGAATAATGGAGATGGAGCTATATAGGCGAGTGGAAAGAAAAAAATGCAATTTATTTTGCTGTACCGGCCAGCTATGTGTAACGGTATAAAAAGCTAACATTTCGGATATAATAATAGCCGTTCCTTTATTTTAAATGATCTTAACATTTTTGTTTGGATTTTAACATTCACACAAGCCTTCTATATTACACGTGTGAGCTGACTTAGTGGATAGTGGAGATCTAGAGAGAGACTTGGTGAAGGATTTAATACAAAACAAACAACAAATGCTGCTGTTATTTAACAATTTTTTTTGAGATAAACAATTATTTAACAATAACTGTCTGGTTAACGTGGATGCTTTCCCAAAAAAATATATTCCCCCACTATTCTTTCTTCCAATATTTGTTGACAATTTTCTCTTCAGGAATGCTGGCTATTTTATCCTTCATTCCTTATCCTTATGCTTCTTCTTGTAGCATAATTTCAGCGTCACAAGAATCTGGCACCTTATGCAAAGATATTTTCTTTCGGTAGTTCTGTGCTTCCACATGCATTGCTTTCCAAAATCATTTGATTTCCAAGAGGGCTTCTGGTCTTCATAGATTGAACTTCTATAAGAATCTTCAAATCACTTCTTTAGCCTTCTTGACTTCCATATTAATTCTGCTAACACAATTCAATCATGTAGTATAATTTATCAACAATCTTCCATAAAGAATTAAGTCTTTAAGGACACTGTTTGTTGTTGTTATTATTATTATTATTATTATTATAAAACATCGACCAAGTTAGAAACCTTGAACTAAACCTTAAAGTTATTCTCATTAGTTCCTAACAAATACTCAGACATGAAAACATGAGCGTACTTGGTATAAGCATGCAAGATCAGAATCTAGCAAACTCAAACAAGCACAAGAATAGCATAAAAGATCCTCAGGGCCGCAATCTTTTGTTGAGTGATGAGTCAAAAACTACGGCTCAAAAACTCATCTTAATATCCTCTACAAGAACAACCAGTCAGTCGGTCACAAAATGATCATAATCATCATATTCAAGTTCAACACTAGCACCATGAAACAGACACACTCGAAAAACTAAAGTTACTGATCAAGTGAGTTTGCAATTTAATCTACATCAGCTGAGATACATTCACAATCACTTGATCCAGATCAAATAAGAGACTCAGAGTCACAAAAGTTGCAAACTCAGATCAAATAATGAGATAGGAATCATTATTTCTTTAAGTTCATAAAATAGTAAACAAAAATGATGCCATTTATCTGGTCAAAACAAAAGCTCTTCTAAATAGTCAAACATTGTTCCAAACTGGTAAGTACTTCCCTTCTAAGAATGCATAAACCATTTAATAAAAATTCTAAGAAAGAAAAAGAATTAACTATTGAAGAAATTACTTTCCAATGATTAAGTTGTTGTGGCTCAATAAATTCCTAAGAAGTCTACCATATATCCACTTACAAGCTCAATCTCCTTATGAGTGAATCATAAAACAGGTTTGGATTTGGAACAAACAGCTGCAGAGAAAAACATATAATCAGAAACTCTTCAGTTCTTACTGCCCTAGTATGTTTTGTATGTGGTCCGTAACAATGTCTGCGACAATCTCAGGCGAGAACCGTCTTATCATGTCCTCCCTTGCTTTTCTACCTTTGGCTTTCGCTTCAATGGGATTATCCATCACCCGCCTCATAAGATCCCGAAGTTTATACTCAGAAGGTTCAGCCCAAAGATGTCCCTTGAATGGACCTTCAATCACTTCACTCATTCTATCAACAGGCAGTGGATAGCTATTATCATCTGTCAAATATTCAGTCGGTCCAGACCAATTCGTCGTGATCACCGGCAGTGACATTGACATGGCTTCCACAAGAGGTCTTCCCCATCCTTCTCCCCTAGAAGGAAGAACAAAAGCATCAGCAGTTTTGTAAACTCTTGGCAACTCACTTTGTGCAATGTGTGTATCAATAACATAAACTGAAGCCCAACCACTAACTGGTTCTCCAACATCAGAACCCTCCAAAAAATCCAATATTTTGTTCCCAAAATCCCTTTCAGTATGATATGGATTTGTCAACAAGTATAAAGCAACACTATCATCTTTTGAAAATTCCTTCAAGTATGATCTTAACAACACATCCCACCCTTTCCTATACTCCCACTTGAAGATACTTAAAAACACAAAACCTTTCTTCACTTCAGAACCTAAAATCAATTTTGCTCTAGAAACAAGATCCAATGGCTTATACTTAACAGGATCAAAGAACTCCACATCAATAGGTTGAACAATCTTCACAACTTTGGAAGGAAGAACCCCACTTTCTATAAAAGTAGATTTATGAAACTGTGTAGGAACCCAAACATAATCCATCTTATTACATCTCTCAACATGCTCACCATTAACTCTATCAGTTTCAAACATAGTTCTTCCAATCACAGACTTGAAATTTTGGTAAACAGCTGGTGGGCATGGAAAAGTTTCAAAAAGTGGAGGGTACCAAGCACCGGGTTCACTATGGCAAATCACAATAGTCTCATTCATTCTACATTGTGTTTGATATAACTCAGTGGCTAAATTCTTCATATCTTGTGGCAAACCTTCCCAAAAATCCAAAGATTCAAGATCACCATGGTGCTCAATTGCTAACCTAAAAGTTTGCATTTTACTGTGATTATGAAGGGCTAAAATATAAGACCAACCTTCTGAGCTATACCCACCACCTGAAAGAAAAGGAGCCATCCATAGAACACAAGTAGTGATTTCAGGGTTTGTGATTTCAGGGTTTGGGGATGAAAAGAGAGAGGTAATAGAATGAAAAAGGGTTTGTGATTTCAGGGAGTATTTCAAGTAGTGAACTTTATAGTAGTTTGTTGTTGTGAAACCTAGGAAGATTGCTGTTAATAGAGTTAATAAGGATAATGAGTGAAATGCGAGTTTTTTGAATTTTGATTTGAAGGGGTGGGTTGTTGTTGGATTTGGAAGAACATGGTGCTGGTTTGATTCGTCGGAATTCATGATATGGGTGTAGGGATTACACTATGATTGTGGAGGGAGAAAACGAAATGACATCATATCTAGAAAGAGAGAAGAGAGAATGAGAATGAGAATGAGAAACCGTGGAGAAGATCAGAAGAAGGGTCTGGAAACATAAAAAAGAGAAGTATTGCGGTTCCAGTTTCGACTCCACCACCCACCAAAACGTAAAATCAGTGAGTTTTCCATACATGCGAGATTCAAACCGAGGACATTGGTTAAGTTAGAAGAGGCCTAAACTATCTCATCCAAGTGCTCTTGGATAATAACAATTTAGGTTAAGGAAGTTTAAAACGCGATTACTTATATTTGGGATATATGATTACCAAATGGAGAATTCTACTATACTTTTAAGTTTTATTTGATATATTGATATTTCTTAAGTAAAATTAGTAGTACAATATTTAAATATAAAAAAATGATATGTCATTGAGTGATCACATGGTGTTTATTTGTGGTTATCAGAGTTTTCACCCATGGTGTTTATTCGTGGTTAAGCACGTTCAAATTCCCGATTAATGGCATTACGTAAATCATTAATGAGTTTCCATACCCGATATATCTATTATTAATAATCAACTGAACACATTTAAACACATTGAATTGTGTTAACTATTCAGATTGTTGTCGGGTTTTTGTGTCAAAAAATCATTTCTCATCCAACACATATCGACATGGATGACGAAAAAACTAGTATCTTTGGTTCTCGTAGATGAAATTTGTGATGAGCACGAACATGTAGCTAAACAAGTACCACATAAAATGATTTGATAATTGCATTACGTGTTAATTGATGAGGCGAGTACGGGTAAAGAGGAGCCCGTACTCGCAATAAAATTACTTAATAAATAATAATTCTTAGGCTAGTTCTATTTCCACTCCGATTTAGTCTATTCACACCCGAGACTTTAAAAATTAAAATTTAATGACAAAACTATCCCTACCCACTTTAACCCACTTTAAAGTTTAAACCTCTCTTTTCTCCGCATCACTAGAAACTATACTCGTGCATACGCACTGTAACACCCCCGATATTTCTACTTTGTAGAAATACGAAAGTGCACCACTTGACATACATCAGAGTAACTTCCTGTTATTGAATATTGAACACAACTAAAAACTTTCGATAAATAATTATCAAATGGTTCCATGAACCTCATTAAACTTAACAAAGTACTAAGTCCCATGACTTAAACTTATACAATCCTGGTGTTCAATACCCAAAACATAAGTAGCGAAAACGATTTACAACTGTTAGCAAGTAATAGTTATACAATCGATAATACAAAGACAACAATAGGGAAAAAGGCATAATCTTAAAACTGCTTTCTTCAATAACTCTGTGAGTCACCTCAACTAACTGTGCTTCTTCGCCTTTGCTTTCCCCTGTTTCTCTGTAAAAACCACAATAATAAAGGGTGCGATAAACATTATCTCAGTGAGTCCTATCGAGACCCCTTACTAACTCTAGCGGTTATTTATGCTTTATTCTTTGAACTCATAGCCCTAATAAGCGACTATGTGGATATATTTTCTTCTTACCCGTAGCCCTAATAAGCGACTACGATTCATGTCTTATTCTTTTCTTTAGCTTAGCACAACACCTCAAGCCACTTTATTCGGTTTTTTCTTCGGCCGTTAGTGAACCCAATCCCGCTGACCTTGGAAAGCGGGCTACATGGAAGGGGCCTAGGGTTCGGGCTCATGACTTCCCTGCCCTAGTATGCTAATAATCTGGGGTCGTCACCCTTGATATACATATATTATTATATGTATGCCATTCTACCTTTCTTTTCATAGAAAGTAATTCTTTCTTTTCTTTCGGGAAAGTAACTTGACTTGTTTTTACGTGTCTTGAAACTTACATGACTTGCATGAACTTATAGTCCTTTATCTTAACTTGAATTGTATGGACTTGTAGTCCTTTATCTTAACTTGACTTGTGTACACTCGCGCTTACTAATGTACGGTTTTTCACAATTTTCATGACTTAAGAATTTTATCTCGAACACACTCAATTTCATGGTATTTTTGTGTTACAATCATTATACAACCTTGGGAAATTGATAAAAAGGGATTTGGAATGGACTAAGGCATATTTTAAAAATGGGTAACAGAAGCTTCCGCACGGTCTGTGCTCCAGAGACGCACGACCCGTGCGTGGTTTTGAAATTTTTACATTTAGAAACCGAACAGAGCGCACGGTCCGTGTCCTAGGGGCGCACGGCCGTGCCATGTCTTAAAAACTTTCTAGGCTTCCTGTGAACGGTACGCACGATCCGTGCCTCTGGTGGGCACGATCCGTGCGCGTTCATCATTAGCCTAGAATTTGCTGTTTTCTCAAATCTTGTCCATTCCGTTCGTTCCCGAATACCATCCCGATCGATTTCCTAATACAACAAATAGTATTCCAGTCCAGACAATAATCAATACATCAACCAATTCAAACAATCACAATGCCAATCAATTAATCGTATAATTTATCGTTAAAACGTGATTTCGTTAAAAGCGGTTTTTGACTCGATTCGATTTTTGAAACGAAATGCGAGACATGCAAACTCAGAAATGACAAACTTCCCTAAGTGAGTATAGAACTCACCGTATTGTGATGAAAATCACAAAAACCCGAAATGCGAGAGGCTCCTCAACACGTAACCGCTCGAACTATCCCCGTAACGGTTCCTCTTGCTCCCACGAACACCACACAACTTCAACTTCGAATTTCAATCACCTTCAACTACTGACCTTCCTTCCAAGCTACTCCAATCAACTATGTGGCTTCCCCCAAAGTTCTATCCTTGATCTAATGTAACATGCAAGTCATTAGGAACCTCCAAACTCCATCTTTGCTCTATTTGAGCTTGGGACTTGAAAATGGTAGATGAAAGGAGATGGTGATTCAGTGATCAAATTTGGTATCAATAGAAAGAGCTCGGAAAATGGAGGAGAATGGATCAAAGATCACTTACATGCAATAGGAGGGATTTGAGTTCTTCAAGCTCCTCTTCTCTCCCTCTCTCTCTCTCTCTCTCTCTCTCTCTCCCTCTATTCTTGTTTTTCTGATTTCAGCAATTGTGTTATGGGAGTGCTAATGTGTTTTTGGTCAGCTGGGAGCTTTTAATGAAATGGGTGGGAAAAGTCCTTACTACCCTCACTCAACATGTCTCCTACTACTCCTCACATGGCTTAATCTAAGGAGATTAACTTAGAATTCAAGTACACAAACACCACATAATTCACTTAGTCTATGACACTATCTCATAATTAATCAATTATGCAGTTAATTATCTTGGTCTCTTGCTAATTTCAATAAAATAATTTTAGCTAAATAGGGGATGTTACACGCACGGGTAACATCATATTCTTTGTATAAATAGACTTAGACAAAATTCAATTATAATAAATCTTTCAAGTTGGTAAGTAATGAATTTTTACAACTTTAGAATATTTTCTTCATTTGACATTTTTGATCGTTACAAAATAAATTTTCTCAGTCATAAAATTATGATAAAATGTAACTTTTTCCCATTGAATCAAATGCATAATATAGAATAATTATTCTGATAATGTGTAATGTTCCAAAAAAAAATTAAATGAAATTACAGCAACAACATATAATGTTTACTCGCTGAAACTAAAAATGAAAAAAATAAATTTTTTGGACAATATCTAGTACTTTCTTGTCGCAACTCAAAAATTAATTATATTGACAACGTGTTATATTTCCCCATAAGAAATAAAAAATAATGAAATTATATCAACAACATGTAATGTTTACCCGTTAAAACTCAAAAGAAAGATAAAAAATGATTTATAAAAAAACAAACTATCCATTTATAATAGTAAATATATTTTCCCGTCCAATATTTTAGACATGGGTAGTTTGCTATTTTTGGTAGTGATTGAATTGATTAAATAGATAGTTGATAGTTGATAAATAAATAGTTGATGATTAGTTGTTTGATTAAATAGATAGTTGATGGTTGATAAATACATAGTTGATGATTAGTTCTTTGATTAAATAGATAGTTGATGATTAGTACTTTGATTAAATAGACATTAGATAGAGTAAAAAAATAAAATGTGAAGAGAGATAGTGAGAGAGCGAGAGGGTAGATGTGGGAGAGATAGAGAGAAAATTGAGAAAGATAAGAGTGAGAGAGAGAGAGATAGAAATGAGTTTTACATGTGAGATGAAAAAATTTTAAAAATGATGTGAGAAAGTGAGACCCACAAAAAATAAAATATGAGATAAAATAATAATAAATTTCCAAATTTACCCTCAAAAAAGAAAAAATCAAAAGGGCAACTTGGTAATTTCATCAACCCATTCTTTTCTTAATAGTTATTAGTTGATTAAATATGTAACATAAAACTATTTCCTGATAATATAAAATAATTTTTGAGAAATAAAACTTTATTTCTAAAAGTTTCGTATATACTCATATTTTTGTTAGGTTAAGAATGTAAATGCGATTTTCAAACAGAAATGAACAAAATTTAAAGTAATATTTCACGTGTTTAATATGGTAAAACATAAACTTCGTACACCAAAACCAAAAGCATAAAACCTAACACACTTGCGGATGGTTTGACTACTATGGCTTGTAACTCTAGAGAGGATTTAAGTTACTTTGAAACACCTCCCGCTGGTATTGTGCATCTTTTACATGCTGATTTATTAGGAGTTTCTACTCTGCGTATCATTTTTGTGTAATTCGTTTTGGGCTTTTGCCCTGTTTAATCTAAAAAAACATTTAAACAAACATACTACAAAAGGTTGTGGTGATTATACAAGCTGTACAAGCCTTAAGAAAATTATATATTTCTTATGTGGGAATTTGCATTTACAAATGTTTGACAACATCTCTCATTGTAGGTCTCTTAAATGGATCCCTTTCCGTGCATCTCAAAGCCACCAAAAGCACCTTGGTTACTTGTTTCATTGCATCAGAATTTGAAATTTCATTGGCAAGTCCTGAATCAACAATTTCATCAATAACACCTGTTTCCTCCCACACAGTTCTGACCCAATTAACTATATCTACTCCTTCCATAAATGATGAATCTAATGCCTTCTTTCTGGATATCAGCTCCAACAAAACCACCCCATAACTGTATACATCAGACTCCTTACCCTTTGTTGTTGTATAAGCATTCTCTGTCACATGTCAATATTTAAAAATGTTAATCCACATAATAATTAGGCCAACCGCTTAATTAAACGCTATAGGATGAGCTAATAATGCATAAGCTATTTTTATAATAACGGAGAAAATATAGTAAAACTATTTACAAGGCATAAATTTATTTCATGAACTATCCTAAAGAGATTATTAAAATAAGCTAAAAACTGCTTATAACATTCCATAAGCTGTTATCTTATTAGATGGAGTTATTATGTACAAAAAAAAAACAGAAGGGTGCAGTTATCTTATTAGTGTAGAAGAGTTACCTGGTGCAATATAACCAGCTGTGCCAGTGACATATATTGACTGTGTTGAGGTAGAAGACTGATCCAAAAGCTTAGCAAGACCAAAGTCAGCAATATGAGGCTCCATTTCAGAATCTAAAAGTATGTTGCTTGTTTTGATGTCTCTGTGGACTATGACAGGATCACAGTCAAAATGAAGATAAGCCAAACCATGAGCAATTCCAAAAGCTATCTTGTTCCTGACACTCCATTCTAAGGACTGTAATGGATTCTTCTCATGCAAAGCATCATAAAGGCTTCCATTTGGCATGTATCTATAAGAGATTAGACCATAGTTTTCTCTCAACCAGACACCTTCCAATCTTACCAAATTTCTATGCCTAATCTTTGCAAGAGTTTGAACCTCTCTCATTATGCTTAAGCGTTCCCCTTCATCCTCACCAAATACAAGCTTCTTCACAGCCAAAATTCTGTCTGGACTTATTGCAGCTTTGTACACAACTCCTTCAGCTCCTGTGCCAACAATATACCGATCATTTAGATTTTCTGTAGCTTCCATCACTTTCTTGAGAAGGGCTGTAGAATCATTTTCGACGGTGACGATGGCTTCCTGCTTAGTCTTTCTAACAAAATATATATAAATTAGTCCCAGCAGCAGAACAATAAGTATTGAGGATCCAAGTGGTATCATCACAATTGCAACTTTACTATGACTTTTTGATTTTGAGCCATCACATAGCCTTAAATTGCTGCTTCTAGTGAAGTTCTCAGTCAAGCCATTGGATAATGAAACACACAGGCCAGGATTGTCAGATAAAGAAGAATCTAGTAACTTCATCAGCTGTTGTGGTACAGGACCTTCAAAAGAATTGTGTGAAATATTCAGTTCAGTTAATGAACTGAGCTTATCAAGAACTTGTAAACTTCCTGTCAAATTGTTCAAAGATAAATCCAGCCTTAGTAGATTCTTGAGGTTTCCAATCTCTCTAGGAAGCTCGCCGATCAGCCCATTAGCACTTAGATTTAACTCATATATCAAATTCTGCAATTCTCCAATTGATTTAGGAATATTTCCTCCAAACATATTTCCACCAAGTTGTAACTCAGTGAGCTTTTCAAATTCTGATAAGAAAGCTGGGACACCCCCACTAAAATGATTCTCTGTGAGAATTAAAGTTGTTAATGTTGTCCAACTCCGCAAACTTGATGGAAATGAACCATTAAGGAAATTGAATCCCACATCAAACCTTCCCATTTTGGTACATTTTGATAGCCGAGGTGGCAAAGGACCTTCCAAGTTATTGTGAGAAATATCCAAAGTTTGGAGATTCACAAGGTTTCCTAGGTCCAAGGGTACAAGACCTGTTAACTTGTTCATGGATAAATCTAAAAGAGAGAGATTGGTACAGTTTCCCAAACTTGATGGAATTGTCCCATTGATATTGTTCTTGTTGATGCTCAAGTACGAGATATTCGGATTAGTTTCAAAATCCGGAAGACGCCCGGTAAAATTATTCTCTTCAAGTCTCACCCTTGTAAGAGTTGTACACCTTCCTACATCAGGAGGTATGCTTCCATGAAATTGATTGCCACCCATATTTAACTTGACTAACTGTTTTCCAAAACAAAGATTTGGTGGGAGAATACCAGTGAACATATTATACATAAAATCCAACTGCACCAAACTGCTATTAATTCCTAAGCTTTGAGGTACAGCTCCAGAGAACTGGTTATTAAACAATGAGATATTATTCAGATTTTTCAGCTCTGTCATCTCTAAAGGTAGCACCCCAGAGAGGCTATTGTTGTACAAAAGTACATGCTCAAGGCTTTGAATTTTCCATATACTAAGTGGAATTTCCCCAGTCAGAAGGTTTTGATATAATCTAAGATCGCGTAGTTTACTCAAATTTCCCCATTCACTAGGAATTTCTCCCTCAAGTCCATTGGTATACAAATGTAACATTTCCAATGACTTGCAATTACCAATATGTGGAGGTATTTTCCCAGACAAAAGGTTCACTGGAATTATTAGCATAGTCAGATTATGCAAGAGACCTAAGGTTGATGGTATGCTGCCATCTAAATTATTCACAGCAGCATAGAACTCTATTAGGCCACTGCAATTCCCTAAGCCTGGAGGAATACCCCCACTAAAGCTATTATATGAAAGACTCAAATAAGATAGCTTTTTGCAATTTCTAAATCCTAGTTGAATAGTACCTCCAAGATTATTATCATTGAGGCTTAAAGCATAAAGTTCTTTTAGATTGCTTAAACTCTCAGGAATAAATCCTTCCAATTGATTCAAATCGAAATTCAGGTAACTCAGTTTACTACAGTTTCCAATGGATATTGGAATTGTTCCTGACAACTGATTACTATTAAGATCTAGCGAGACAAGCTTAGTGATGTTCCCTATACTTTTAGGAATGAAACCACTTAAATTATTGTTGTTGAGATACAAATCTTCCAAGTGAGAAATTCTAGAGAATGATTCATGGATTTGACCACTAAAGGTGTTTGAAGAAAGGTCCAAGTACTTAAGCATGCTACAATTGCTTAATTCTAAGGGAATGTTTCCTGAGAGATCATTTTCTGATAAGTCTAGGGTTTGCAGGTGAATCAAATGTCGAATTTCAGATCCTAATTGACCAGAAATTGAATAACCACTTAGCTTTAGAGATATTACATTGGTTGCATTATCACAATGCACTCCTTCCCATGAGCATGGAGTGGAATCAGAAGCCTTCCAAGTGGAGTTTATTTCATCAGGCACAATAGTCCAGTGGCTCAACAGTGACAAGAGATTCAACCCCTCAGAGTTCAAGGCAGAAACAGCATATAATAAGGTAGAAAAACAAAGAAGCAATAATAAGAGATACCACATTGAAAGAAAAGGAAGGAGATGCTAATAAAGGGTAGCAAAGTTTTGAGAGGAAAAAGAAAAAGAATTTACCTATAGCTAAGCTTTAGAATATGTTATGGAGGAGCTGAAATTGCATGGAAAGAGCTGAAAGGTGGAAGAGAAAAATTAAGTGGATGGTTGAAACTTGAAAGTAATGAAACTTTGATCTTCATATAATTGTGGGCTATGGACAAATATACGTAGAAGATAAGAGTGGGCGTTGAATAAATTTTGGCTGCTTCCAACTTTCTTCAAAGTTCAAAGCGTAGAATATTGATTGTAATTAATGGGTAGTTGGGTCAGCGGCTACTTTGTTGGTACTTGGTACGGTGGAAACAAGGCTTGAGTGCATTTCTTTTGTTTTAACTTATTAATTTTTTTTACAACTGTTTTAACTTATTAATTAGTCGTCATCTATTCGATTTATTTATGCGTAAGGGCTAGTTCAAACGGCAAATGCCGAAATTGTTAGGCTGGATATCATGTTTCGAGTTTGAGCTCGAGACATCACAGTTGTGTGTGTGAGTTTCTAGTGGCACTTGCCACTTTGTCTACAAAAAAAAATGATTCGATTTATTTTAGTCAATCTCGATTAAATATGTTTTTAGTTCTGTAAAATATACAACTTTCATTTTTAGTACTTAATAAAAGTTTAATTCTTCAACTTTTGGTCTCCACTTATATTTTTGTTTTCACTTTTCATCCCCGACAACGTTAAGTAAATATTCAACTCGCTAACGGACTATCACACTTGAACATGTCACGTCCGAGTTTCCCCAAAATATTGGGTACCAAGATACTAACTAAACTATTATAATTGAATTTATATTTTTGAAAATTATAATCAAATTTATTCGTATAATATAATTTTTTTAAGGTATTATAACATTCCTTGTAGTACATTTGTGCAGTGCTTGTTCAAAAAAGTGATGTTGGAAGTCGTAAAATCATGGTTACCGAGCATTTGCTATGTCCAAGGCTTAAAATGGACTGTGATTCCCGTGCAGTTGAAATCAACTGGAGGTTCCTGCATTCAAGACAAAATAGCTCAACAAAAAATAAAAGGAGATACTTTTTTGTTAGTAAAAAGACTAAAATGTCCTTATATATAGTTAAACTGCAGTAGACTGCAGGACCACTGACAGTAGTGGATTTGAATCCGCTTAAAATATATCATTGCTTTCTCTTTCTCCACATTTCTTTATATTTTTTTATTATTTTTCTTTTTCTCTCTATTCACTAATCACCCTCCCCTCTATTTGTTCTGTTTGTGTGTACCGAAACCATCTCTGCAACTCCATTGCAGCCATTTTTGTTTATCTCTTTCTTTTTCAAATCGATTCAAAACCCAGAAAAACCCATCAAACCTCGAACAACACAAACACAGTGGCATCTCTTTTGATTCCGAAGGGAAGGTAGTATGTGAAAAAAACCTGTGTTTTTTTAGGGTACAGTGGCATCTGCGGGCTCTCAAGAAGCTCGTCAAGAAGCTCGTCACGTCCTTCTTTTTAATGATTATGATGTCAAATCACATTTTACTAAGTTAGTGCACTGCCTAACAAAATGTTTCGTGGGCATCGACTAAGTTATACCTTTTAATGACTATGATGTCAAATCACCTGCTCTATCAAGTAATTTGACATCTTAGTCATTAAAGTGTGACATGGCAAGATTTAACACAATAGTTGGTCCACAAAAAATTAAAATAGATATATATGAGGACCAAAAGTGCAAATAGAGATATAAGCAAGAAGCAAAAGTTAAAAGAAAAATTATTCAAGACTTAAAAATTAAAATGTCACATTTTAATGGTGACTTAAAATATATTTGACCCATAAATCTATCATATGTTGCTTTAAGGATAATTATTTCATTAATCCATTTTAGAAACATACCTTCTTTATTTCTTACTTTATTTCTTACACACAGAGGTTTAATAATTTTCCACTTCTGATTTCTTTGTAATGAAGTTTAAGTTTCTCTTGAATCTTAGTCCATTTATCCCATGAGTTATATGGACTCTAGAATTCATCACATTTTCTTTTTGGTTTTTGATTCTCCTTTTTCCATGAATTTTTCATTATAATCTGATTCTAATTCTAGAAAACTTAATTCAATACTACTTCTCCATTTTCATCTTTATTTTCAATTTATTCTATTTGACGTATTTGCTTATTTTCTACTTCAACTTCTTTTTTCTAATAATTGTTGAATTTCCTTTTTTTTGTCAAGAATTGTTGAATTTCTTGAATATCATTTGATTTCTTTAGTATTATACTCTCCACAGTATTTGTACCAAAAAAAAAAACTCTCCACAGTGTAGTTTGGCCGTTTGGGTTGTAAAATGTCCATCTTTTCCCACCATTTGTAAAATGTCCATCTTTTCCCACACCCATTACTACGCATCCCACACCCTCAAACCTTGCAAAATGACCAATATGCCAATAATGAGGCATGCGCTCCGTATTTTTTTTGTGTGAAATTTTTACCGATTCAGTTAGGGTCAGCCGAAAACTTACGGTTAGGCACACCCGAACAGATATTTTTTTGAGACACACCCTTTTACACTATTCAGTTGACCTCAACCGAAATTTTTCGGGAGGCCTCAACCGAATCCACTAGTTTTCCTTCGTGGGGGTGTTTTTGATTTAAGAGTATTTTGAGGATTTAGGGGCTTTGGGGGGTGTGGGATAAGTCTGGGCCTTTGTAAATTCCCTTGGGCCTTGGTTATTGACCTTTTGATCCCACAGTCCCCGACTAAAAAGTCCATACTTATTCCACTCACCCTCCTACTCACCACACTCAATCCTCAAATATTCTAAAAGTACCCCTCACCAAAACTCCATTCTCCCACACTCTCCCTCCCTCTTTCACCTTCCCACTCCCTCTCACCACCACCACCACCACCACCACCTTCTCTTTCTGACCAACACTACCACCACCACCTCCATCTAACCATCACCACCACAACCTTCTCCCCTCTTTTCTTCTCCTTCACCACCACCACCACCACCACCACCACCACCTCCATCTCCTCTTTCTCAATTACTTCATTGTCATATTTTTTTTCTGCATTTAGGGATGGTTTGGTCCTATAGTATCGAATTGTCTAAAAAAATTTGGAAAACACAGATCCGACACTATAGTTCCGAATTGGTATGATTCTATAGTACCAAACCTTGTTTTTCAATTTAAAAAAAAACAAATTTAGTGAATACGACACCATGATACCTTACCAGTTTGAAATCATAGTGTCGTACCTGTTAAAAATCCTATAAGGGGGGTGTTTGGCAAAAATTGTGCCACAACACCATGGTACCGTGCCAAGTTCGGCAACATGGTGTTGTACCCGTTAAATCTCATTAAAAAGGGACGTGCTTAGAAGTTTTTTATTCATTAAAGATACTTTTGTCATTTCGCAGAGCTTGGGGTGCGCGTGGTGAATAGAGAGAGTGGAATAAGTAGGATTCGGTTTAGGTGCAGTCGGACTGCGTGTGCAGTCAAGCAGTCTGGTAGTTGAGAGCCATCTAAAAGATCGGATGATCCATATTTCAAAGTTGGTTTTTTAATTAAACAAAAATAAAAATTACTATTAAAATCTAATCCACCGATCTTAATCAGACGACTCACAACAATCAACAGCTTGACTCACAAGCAATCCGACCGCACTAAATCCAATTCCGAAATCCAATCCGAATAAGTATGTGCCCCAAAAAAAGAGTATAAGTAAAAATTTTCCTAAGAAAGAAGCGACGAAAGTAGTCGTACGTACCCATTGAATTCCCCAATCGAGTGGTTTTGTTTACCGTGTTAACCAAAACCCTAAATCAGAATTCTCAACGTTGTCTGGGTCATTCTCTTCTCTTCTCTCGTGCTCACAAGGATTCAATTTCTATATTTGAAAAGGAAAGATCAGGAGCAACAAACAAGAACGATGAAGAGAGTCTTCGGCGCTAAGAAGAACAAGGACCCCCCTCCTTCCATTGAAGATGCTTCCGATAGGGTAACCTTCATCTACCTTTCTCTCTCTGAACTATCCAATTCATTCAATTGATGCTAGGGTTGTTGTTACTCTCACAGATCTGTTCAATTCTGAGCCGCACTTTGCATTTTGAAGTTCATATAATTATATTATAGTCCGATTCCTAAAATGGTAGAACAAGTCTTGTTATAGATTTGCATAATTGGAGATCATTGCATGCTTTTACTTTTTATGTTCTTCCTGTGTATTGAGCTGCACCTAAATCTCTGCTACCAGAATTGAAGTTGACCTAAACTTTTCGACCAAAAAAAACTGGTAGAAACTTTAAAATATGTGGAGCAAACAAGGGCTCCCTGTCTCACACAGATAAATGCTAATTTGTAATTTTAAGATGCAATTGCAGATGGAAATTTAAATCCCAGCTAACTCTTTTAGTTGTAAATTGTAATGCTTGTAGTTGACTATGTAGATTTGGATTTTGTAATTCAGATTTTTTAGTTTGTTGTAATTCTGCTCGATACAAGCTTATTTTGTTTTTGCAGCCTCTCCCCTATTTCTTTTCTCCATTTTTACATAATATTGTTTCGCAGGTTTTTTCTGCTTTGTCTTACTTTTGCACTCCTGTTATCTTTCTATTTTTAGTCAATTGACTTTAATTTCTTTGTTTACTAAATGCTTTTTATTCTTTACTTGGTAAACACTCTGGTGGTGGGTATTTTGAATTATGTTTCTGGTGATGTATAACTGTTATATCTATATTCCAGATTACTAAACGAGGTGATAACGTGGATGAGAAGATTAAGAAGCTAGATGCTGAGCTTAGTAGATATAAAGAACAGATCAAGAAAACGAGACCCGGTCCCACTCAGGAAGCTATTAAATCTAGAGCCATGAGAGTTCTTAAACAGAAGCGAATGTGAGTCACCCATTCTTTGTTTTCTTAGTTTATTTGTCAGCATGATTGCTTTATCTTCATGCTGCTCATAATTTTCCTCAACAGAAAAAGGTTATTGGTAAGTAACTAAGAGAAATAATAAGAGTACTTAGCATTTTTGCTTTCAATATGTTGGCAGTTGGACCTGAACAAAGCAAATAATTTCTAACTTGTATTCATGTTGCCATAAGCTACACATGAAGTGAATCTTATATATCTGTTTTCTTAGAACAATACACTTTACCTTTGGTCAGGTATGAAGGTCAACGTGACATGCTGTACAATCAGACATTCAATCTCGATCAAGTTCAATTTGCTGCTGAGGGCATTAAAGATGCTCAACAAACTGTATGTATACAGGAACTTAGAGTTTTCCCTTTCATATATCCATCTGTAAACATATTTGATTTGTACTAGAATATGTGAATGGTTGAATTCGTAAAGGAAGACATATGTTAGAAGAATTTTCTACTTATTAAATCAAATAATCTATGGCATATCTCTCCTTCATTAAAAGCAAGTCATATGATTGGTTACATTGTTGCAATTGTTCCCAAGGTTATTGAGCAGCAAGGCTTTTAGCAGTGCGGTTACTGAAAGGGGAAACATATTCAATTTTGTAGCTCTTATTTTATAACTTATTTTGAGGGTAAGCCTTAGTAAAAAAAGTGCTGCCTTGTAACTTCGTGGTCACAGATCAGAAAAAACCCTTCTAGTGGGGTATGGTTTGGTTGTTTTGATCTTTTCTAGACCCTTCAATGGTGGGAGCCTTGTGCTATACTGTACTACCCTTTTGTTATATGATTTAGTGTATGGATTTATCCCTTTTTTAAATACAATTATCTGGATATTTGTAAATTTCTACAAATTTGACAATGCAACTGTATGCTTTATTGAGTGAAGTTGACTGGGGAAACCGTATTCACTATAAAACATTCGTTTGTCTTGGTAGCGCTTTAAGGGGCATGGTTCGAGGCGGAGCTTTGTCTGTACCCTGTTTGGAACCTGCTGCCTACCTCATTAGAGGTATAGGAGATGAATCGTTTGTCATTCGGGAGGGTTCTCTTCATATAGATGTTATTTATTATGTGTTATACCTCTATTATACTAATATATATTTAGATTTTCAGAAGTCTGGTGACCTTGAAGAATATTTTTCCTAGTAGATATGGATTTTGAATTTATTTGCTTACAGATTTCTTTCTTCTCCCACCTCTCCCATTTTTCAGATGACAGCTCTGAAGTCTGCCAATAAGGAATTGAAGGGAATGATGAAAACTGTGAAGATCCAAGATATTGATGTATGTATTCTCTTTCCTATTTTTTATAGTTTCTATCTAGCTGACATTGAGAATCTTAGGTATTACTGTTGATCCATTTTGTAGAACTTGCAAGATGAGATGATGGACCTTATGGATGTAAGCAATGAAATCCAAGAGACTTTGGGTAGAAGCTATAATGTTCCCGATGACATTGATGAGGAGGATCTTATGGGTGGTAAGTTAAGAATCTGTTTAAGCTTTTGAGAGATGTGAAACATTTTTAAAAACTTCTAGTTAACACGGCTATACAGTTGGATAACTGTATGGCTGTGGGATTTTGTGGCTTTTTAATGAAGTATGTATGTTATTTAGTTGTTTGGAATCCTAGTTTGAACGAATAAATGAACAATGTTTTAAGAAAAGGATCATCAGCTGCATTTTCATTTGTGGGTTGTATGCATCATAATATACTCTTAGCACTCTTTTAAGTTTAAGGGGAGAGAATTTTCCTTGTTTTGGTCATGAAGTTTCTTGAAGTATCTGATTCTTTCTTTTGTATTTTGTTAAAATAGAACTTGATGCACTAGAAGCAGACATGGAAAATGAGACTGAAGCTAATGGAGTCCCATCCTACCTCCAACCTGATAAAGAATCTGATTTGGATGCAGAGCTTAACTTACCACCAGCTCCTACAGGACAAGCAGCAGTGCCACATGGCAGATCCAATGCCCAAGTATAGTATTTTGGCCTTATTTTATTTTATCAAAGTTTCAGCCCATTTGTCGTTCAGTTATTAAAACTAAACCTAAAAATGAGGCTCTTGAGGGGGGGGGGGATCAGTTAAGCTACATTGCACTGTTCTTAAAACCGGCGAGTTACGTCTTTAGAGATACTTTTGGCCACATCTTGGTCAAAACATGCATATTGGTGATGCATGAACACGTTTTTCTGTTGGGAAGAGATTAACTTACCAATATGTTTTAGATTGTGGAGCAGTGTTGGTAATTTGATTGAAAGTTCTTATAGGAAAATGGGATTTTGGGTTCTAAGGCAGGTAAGGGAAAGATGACAGCTAAGGCTTGGTAGTTGCTAGACAATATCGTCCAAGATAATTGAATCTTGTTTTTTTGTTGAAACACATGCAAGAATCAGAAATTTGAAATTAGCAAACAAGTGTTATTAGAAAATGAAGCAAATCTACCTAAGAACTGAAACTGGATAGTTGAATTAAATCAATAAGCTAGAAAGTTGTAGGCTTGTTCGACATATCATCTATTGTTTTCTTAAAAGACAATTTTTATTTAGTACGAACGAATTGTAAGAAAAGCAAGGCAAAGACAATTCACGAATAACTAAAACTACATTGGGGGCAAAGGGTAGAGTGTTATTCTTACATTTCGCATGGATGTGTTCGTACCAAACATCATTATTCTTAAAATTATAATGAAGAAGCCTATACTTGGTGCTGTGACTACCGTGTAGCATGGGTATGGATGTTTGAGGTTGTACTCTTATGTTTGATGATGCAATTTGCAAGGTTCTGCTTATGTATCACTCACTTGAAAGGCTTCATCTTTGTTATTAGTGTCAATCTTTGTATAGTTATGGGGGGTCTCTGTTCTCTGGTCTGTTGCTTATTGACACGCCATCCTTGTTTATGTTTTTCAACACCAGAATTTGAACTATATAGTAAACTTGAATTATGTTTGTGTGGTTGTTGAAAGGCTTCATCTTTGTTATTAGTGTTGATCTTTGTATAGTTATGGGGAGTCTCTGTTCTCTGGTCTGTTGCTTATTGACAAGCCATTCTTGTTTATGTTGTTCAACACCAGAATTTGAATATATAGTAAATTACTCCATTTTATGTTTTTAATTTTAATGTTATGCCACTTTGATGCTGCAGAGTGAGGACGAACTGGGTTTACCTGCTGTCCCTCGGGCATCCCTACGTGGTTAAATAATGCTTTCTACTTCATTGGCGTAGCTGGTGCATACACGAGCAAGGCCCTGTAAAGATGTGCAGAACTTGATAACGTTGATTTATACAGTGATTTAATTGGTCTGGTGTTGGCATTATTTCATCTAGTACCTCTTTTCCTCCTTGTTATAAACCTTATAGAAGCATATTTTTTTTGATATTTGTATGAAAGGACTGACACGAAAAAAAAGAAGGAAAAAATTATTAAGTTTGGCATTAACTTAGAACATGGTAGGTGTTCGGAGGAAAATTTGTACACGCGCGTTCATTATCCCAATTTTATTTTCTACACTAAATTATTTTTAGGTTTCTTAGTTTATTTATTAATTAATATTGTTGAAACCGGGTATGGGAAAAATTGTCAGGAAATTTAGACAGAAAGATGGGTGATTTGATTCTTAAATTGTCATAGAATTATTCCGTTCCTTTTCTATGTTGATCGGTAGAATGATTCTGATCCTGCAATGATTATCAAATGTTCTTTTTAGTTCAATTTTAAAGAGGCAAATAAAGAACAATTTTGCAAGTCAATTTTACCAAGCAACGTTACCGTTCTTTTCTTTTGTTTCAATTTGAGGGTTTTTCATTTGAAACTGAGTTGAGAATGTAATCGCCTTGTAGAGCAAAAAAAAACTTACACCCGAGCAATTGCAATCAAGAAATTTTTTATTAGTGACCTTCAAATTGCATACTAGAAAAAGATCAACAACACAACTTTTTGGCAACTTAACGCTAATAACAACCTTACCAGAAAAATCGTCAATGGATAAGCATCACCATATGGGGAAAACTTTTAGGCTTAAATATGTTTTTAGTCCCTGTAAATATAGTGTCTTTTGATTTTAGTTCTAGTAAAATTTTTTGTTTTAAAAAGATCCGTAAAATCAACTATTTTAAATAAGTCATTCTATTAGTCAAACGTTACAAAAAAAAACTCAGTTGACTAACAAAATCTGATGTGTAATTTCTTTTTTCCATTTTTAATTTTTTTAAAACTGATTTGGCTATCCATGTCATTAATTTTAAGATGCCAACTCATTTTCAATTAATCTTCTCCATCCCAAGTAGGTAGCTCAGTTGGCGAGCTAAGGGATACCGAAGGAGTGCACCAAAAAGAGTGCAAGAAGGAGGTCCCGGGTTCAACCCCCGGAAACTAACATTTCCCCCACCCACTAACATTGCTTATAAAAAAAATTCATCTTCTCCATTCACTCGTTTCAGTAGATCCCCATCACCACTCATAGCTCTGGCGACCCTTCGCCGGAAACCACCGTACCAACCATCATCAATCTACCACCACCACCACTACCATTCATACATCACCACAATGAGTTCTTTAGCTACAGAAACAACAAACTTGCTGCTTTCTTCTTCTCATCTATAGAAGGATACCAACACAAAATCAAGGAAGAGAGAGAATAAAGAATGATTAACAGAAACCAGGCCCAAATTGAGTTTCGAGAGGAGAGAGATAGTTGCTGGACAAGCTCTTTTGAATTGCCACCAAGAAACCCTAAATCCCCGAACTTACCTCTGTTTTGCTAGTTGGAATGGGTTTGGAGAAGAAAGATTGAAATTTTAATCTTTACCAGTGGGAACCCGAAAGATTGAACCCTAAATCCCCAAATTGACATTAAGTTTTGTTCTGTACTGTACTTACGAGCTTTATGATAAGATCGAAGTAGTTAGTCGGTGTTTTATCCTTGATAATGTGGCGATCTTAAAGTGACGGCCTTGTTCGATTTTGGGATAGTGGTCTTTGTTCGATCTTGAGATGGTGGTCTTTGTTCGATCTTGAGATGGTGGTATTTGTTCGATCTTGACGTGGCGGTGTTGTACCTGCAATAACACTCCGAAGCTCAAGTCAGTGTTTGAGTAAATATGTGGTGGTTGGAGAAAAATTACTTACATTTATGAGTATTGAAGGTGGTATTTATAGAGTTTGTGTGATGTATGTTTTGACGATCTTGAGCTGTCAGATCTCGCCGAGTTATCTGATACCATAATGTAACACCCCGATAAATTCTAACATATAGAATCACCGAAATGCACTAGATGGCATACATCAGAGTAACTTCCTGTTATTGAAACATTGAACACAACTAAAACTTTCGATAATACATATCAAATGGTTCTCTGAACCTCATAAACTTTCTGAAAATGCTTAAGTTCCAAAACTTAAGACTTGTACATAATCCTGGTGTTCAATACTCAAAACATAAAGTAGCGGAAACGATTTTACAACTTAACAACGAAAGTTATACAATCGGAACATAGAAACAATAAACGGGACAAAGGTCTAAAAACATGGAACAAAGATTGCATGCTTCATGTGTCGCTTAGGAGGGCCATGAGCATGAAGGTTACAGGAACTAAATGTATTTCCACGTGGTTGCTTTTTAGGACCACGAGTTCAAAACAAGGCATAATGAACCGCTAGAGTAGTAAGGGGTCTCGATAGGACTCACTGAGATAATGTTTATCTCACCCTTCATATTTGTGGTTTTTACAGAGAAACAGGGAAAAGCAAAGGCGATAAAGCACGGTTAGCTGGTGTGACTCCCGGAGTCGTGGGCCTTGCAGGGGGGTGTAAATATTGCTGAGGCCTTTTACTCATTACCATAACAAGTTTCTTTACGAGAAGTGAGAACCCAAAACCCAAATCATTGAGCTTCCTGCGACACCGCGTTCAGAGAGAGACCCTGCGACACCGCGTTCAGAAAGAGAGAGAGAGAGAGAGAGAGAGAGAGAGAGAGAGAGAGAGAGAGAGAGAGAGAGAGAGAGAGAGAGAGAGAGAGAGAGAGAGGCGATTGGGTTAATGGTTGGGTTTGGTGATGGTTTTGTGAGATGAGGGCTATGGATGATGATGGGTGCTGTTCCATGAAGAAGAAAGGGAATAATAGGGAGAGAGTTACAGATGAGGGTTTAAAGAGAGAGTTGATTTATGGTGTCAATAATAAAGAATAAAGAATGAAGAAGAGAGAGAGAGAGAAATAATTGTTATGAATGGGAACAATGGCAATGGGTACGGTGCTGGTAGCACCAGGGCACAAAATGGCTCCAAGAGTGTGGGTGTGTGTGGGAATTATTCCAATAATGAGGCATCCAATGATGAGACACGAGCAAGGCACGAGAATGTGGCAAAACGTGGAGGGACCAGGGCGCGTGTGCCTAGTGTGTGGGTGAGAGAATACGGTACATAGTGTGTGTGGGAGTGTGGGGATTCATTATGATGTATGACAATAGTCTTTCTCTTCTAACAACTTTCTCTCTCTTCTTTCTGATTTCCCTTTCACGGGATTGCTGCCTTCTATCCATTGTACTGTAATTGCTTCAGTTTATGCAATAGAACAGTACCATTTCTTCTATTCTCGTGTACTCTTGTTAAGTCTGCGTGAACCATTACATTGGTGCTTTCACCACCTCCTGCCATGGCTGATGGAACGCGCATTAAAGAGCTTACCACTGAGCTTCGCAGAGTAGCAAAGTCAGTAGAGAAGAATTATGCAGAGCAACAATCAACTGTAAAGCGTTTGGAAATAGAAAATCAAGCTAGATTTGAAAGAATGGAGCAAGCAATTCTTACATCAGAGGCGAATTTTGCATAGATCGTGGCTCATTTTGAAGAAATGAAAGTAATTCCAAGGATGATTCTGGCATGACTACTGGCTCTTCAGTGAAGTTGAAATCTCCCCTCCACGTAGAGCAACCACAAAACAAATCTGCATTTCAAGTAAGATTTATCAAACTTGATTTTCCTCGTTTTGATGGTAACAATGTGGTAGGATGGATCTTTAAGGCTGAACAATTTTTTGATTATTATAACACGCCTGATGCTGAGATTAACCATTGCTTCTGTACATCTTGATCAAGATATTGTTCCATGGTTTCAAATGATGCAAAAGTCTAATCCATTTACCTCTTGGAATCAATTTACTAGAGCTTTGGAGCTTGATTTTGGTCCTTCACCATATGATTGTCCTAGATCTAATTTGTTTAAATTAGTTCAAACTGGAAATGTTGCTGAGTATTATTTGCAGTTTACTTCATTGGCTAATCGTACTGAAGGAGTCACAGGAGAAGCATTGTTAGATTGCTTCATTGGTGGGTTAAATGAAGATATCCGTAGAGATGTGAGGGCTATGGCTCCCAATACTATGATCAAAGCAGTGTCTCTAGCCAAATTGTATGAGGAAAAGTATGCTACCCAACCCAAACACAAGCCAAACACTTACCCAAACAGAACCTTAACACCAAACAACCCAAGTACAAACTCTCAGAAAAACCAAACACCACCAAAACCTACAAACACAGCTGTCCTTTCACCTAGCCCAAACACAAAACCATTTAACTTTAGCCAAAGAAACCAGAACCTCAAACACATGACCCCAGCTGAGATACAATTGAGGAGAGATAAGGGACTTTGCTACTTTTGTGATGAGAAATTCTCATATACACACAAATGTCCTAACAAACATCAAGCTATGATGTTACAATGGCATGAAGAGGAGGACTCACCTAGCCAAGACACTGAACCACCTGACCCTACACCCAAACAGGACACTGCTACTGATACAGAACATCATTTGTCTCTAAATGCTATGAAGGGAGGCACAAGCACTGGTACAATTAGATTTTCAGGTACTATAGGCAATATTCCTGTACAAGTATTGCTAGATGGTGGTAGTTCCGAAAATTTCTTGCAACCAAGGATAGCACAATTCCTCAAGTTACCTGTGGAAGCAACTCAGAATTTCAAAGTACTTATTGGCAATGGCCAGAACATGCAGAGTGAAGGCAAGGTTTCTAATTTGATGGTCCAAATACAGGGCCATGAATTGGAACTTCCTGTGTACCTATTACCAGTGGTAGGAGCTGATTTGATACTTGGCTCTTCTTGGCTAGCCACATTGGGCCCACATGTTGCAGATTATGCTTCGTGTGCAATTAAATTTCTGCATCAAAACAAGTTCATCAGTTTACAAGGTGACTTGGCAAGCAAACCAACTCAGACTCAATTTCACCAACTAAAGAGCATGTGCAATACATTTGCAATTTGGGAGTGTTTCTCAATTCAACAAGTAAGGCCTGTTACTCCTGATGATGAGTTATTGGATTTGCCTACAAATATAGAGCCAGAACTAGCTACCTTGTTGCATACATACAGAACAGTGTTTCAAACACCTACGAGTTTACCACTTGATAGAACTCATAATCATGCAATTACATTGCAAGCAGATGCCAAGCCTGTGAAGGTGAGACCTTATAGATATCCTCATAGTCAGAAGGAACAGATTGAGAATATGGTGAGAGAAATGCTTGATCAAGGCATCATACAGCCTAGTAATAGCCCATTCTCCTCTCCTATTGTGTTAGTGAAGAAAAAGGATGGTAAATGGAGATTTGCACTGACTATAGAGCTTTAAATGCTATTACCATTAAGGATTCTTTTCCTATGCCAACTGTGGACGAGCAGTTAGATGAATTATTTGGAGCCAAATATTTTTCTAAGTTAGATTTGAGAGCTGGCTATCATCAAATCTTACTGCAACCTGAGAATAGGTATAAGTCTGCTTTTAGAACACACCATGGACATTATGAATGGTTAGTAATGCCATTTGGCATCACTAATGCACCTGCAACAAGTCTTATGAATGATATCTTCAAGAAAGAACTAAGGAAATTTGTCTTAGTATTTTTTTGATGACATTCTAGTTTATAGTCCATCATGGCAGGCTCATTTGGTACATTTGGAGTTAGTGTTGAGGACATTGAAAGAGCATCAGTTGTATTCTAGATTGTCCAAATGTTCATTTGGATTGTTGGAGGTAGATTACTTGGGACACAAGGTATCTGGAACTGGTGTGTCAATGGATGAAGTCAAAGTGGAAGCTGTTAAACACTGGCCAACACCTACAAATGTGAAACAATTGAGAGGCTTTCTGGGACTCACTGGATATTACAGAAGGTTTATTAAGGGATATGCTACCATAGCAGGTCCTTTGACTGATCTATTAAAGAAGGAGTCATTTAAATGGTCAGATCAAGCTGAGCAGGCATTTCACCAATTGAAACAGGCAGTTATAGAAGCCCCTGTACTAGCACTTCCTAATTTTGATCAACCATTCACTCTTGAAACAGATGCTTCTGGAATTGGAGTGGGAGCAGTTCTTAGTCAACAAGGACATCCAATTGCTTATTTTTCAAAGAAAATGGTTCCTAGGATGCAGAAACAATCTGCTTATACTAGGGAATTGTTTGCTATTATAGAAGCATTAGCAAAGTTTAGACATTATCTTTTGGGCCACCAATTTACCATTAAGACAGACCAGAAGAGTTTGAGAAGTCTACTGGATCAGTCATTGCAAACTCCAGAACAGCAAGCTTGGCTCCATAAGTTTATGAGATATGATTTTAGAATTGAATATAAACCTGGAAAAAAGAACCTTGCTGCTGATGCATTATCCAGGGTACTCTTTGTAGCATGGTCAGAGCCACAATCTCATTTCTTACAGGAACTTAAAGAAGCTATTGCTAAGGATGAGGAAATACAACAGTTGATACAGTCACTTGACAAAGAACAACAGGCAAATAGAGATTACAGTGTGAGAGACAAACTGTTATATTGGAAGACTAGACTGGTTGTGCCTAAACAAACTGCCTTGATTCAACAGATATTGAAAGAGTATCATACATCACCAATTGGAGGGCATGCAGGTGTCACAAAAACAGCAGCAAGGATATCAGCTCAATTTTACTGGCATGGACTCAAAGAAAATGTGAAACAGTTCATTAAGAATTGCACCATATGTCAGCAAGCTAAAGCATCAAATACTTTACCTGCTGGGTTGCTAAATCCGTTACCAATTCCTAACCAAGTTTGGGAGGATATAGCAATGGATTTCATAACTGGCTTGCCTAGTTCATATGGATTCAATGTTATCATGGTGGTAGTGGATAGACTATCAAAATATGCTCATTTCATAGCAATGAAAACTGACTACACAAGTAAGAGTGTGGCAGAAGCATTTATGACTTATGTGGTCAAATTACATGGAATTCCTAAGTCCATAGTATCTGACAGAGACAAGGTCTTTACAAGTTCCTTTTGGCAGCATCTTTTCAAGTTACAGGGCACTACATTGGCCATGAGCTCAGCATATCATCCACAATCAGATGGACAATCTGAGGTGTTGAACAAATTCTTAGAGATGTATCTGAGATGCTTCATTTTGAGAATCCTAAGTCTTGGTTTAAGGCTTTAGCATGGGCTGAGTATTGGTACAATTCCTCATTTCATACTAGCTTGGGTATGACTCCTTTCAAGGCACTTTATGGCAGAGATCCTCCTGCTTTAGTGAGACCACTGTGTCCACAGAACAATCATGAGGAAGTGAGTACACAGTTAGCTGACAGAGAAGTGTTGTTGCAGCAACTCAAAATGAATTTGAACAAGGCTCAGCAGAGAATGAAGTTACAGGCTGATAAGAGAAGACAAGAGGTAGACTTCAAGGTGGGAGAGTTGGTCTTGGTGAAGTTACAACCATATAGACAACACTCAGTAACCTTGAGGAAGAACAACAAACTGTCAATGAGGTATTTTGGTCCTTTTCAAATTCTACAGAAGATTGGTAAGGTAGCTTACAAGCTCAAATTGCCTGAGCAAGCCAAAATCCATCATGTCTTTCACGTTTCTCAATTGAAAGCTTTTCATGGTGCTATGTCTCAGCCTTATTTACCATTACCCTTGACAACCAATGAGACGGGGCCTCTGTTGAACCCAAAAGCAGTGTTACAGACTAGAGTGTTGCTGAAGAATGACTCTCAAGTGGAGCAAGTGCTGATAATGTGGGATGATGACGATCCTAATGCGGCTACTAGGGAAGATTTGGAACTAATTAAGAGCCATTATCCTCTTTTTAATCTTGCGGACAAGATTCCTCTTAAAGGGGATGGTATTGTTATGAGTGGGAACAATGGCAATTGGTACAGTACTGGTAGCACCAGGGCACAAAATGGCTCCAAGAGTGTGTGTGTGTGTGGGAATTATTCCAATAATGAGGCATCCAATGATGAGACACGAGCAAGACACGAGAATGTGGCAAAACGTAGAGGGACCAGGGCGCGTGTGCCTAGTGTGTGGGTGAGAGAATACGGTACATAGTGTGTGTGGGAGTGTGGGGATTCATTATGATGTATGACAATAGTCTCTCTCTTCTAACAACTTTCTCTCTCTTCTTTCTCATTTCCCTTTCACGGGATTGCTGCCTTCTACCCAATGTACTGTAATTGCTTCAGTTTATGTAATAGAACAGTACCATTTCTTCTATTCTCGTGTACTCTTGTTAAGTCTGCGTGAACCATTACAATAATGGGTGCTGCTGCATTAAAGCGCAAAGAGAGAGATGATGGGTTCTGGGTTGGTAAATGGAGAGAGAGTTATACGGGTGAGGGTGCGTTAATGAGCAGAGAGGGTTAGAGAGGTGGAGAAGAAAGGGAATGATAGGGAATAATAGAAAACAAAAAATAATGAGTTGGCATGCCAAATAAGCATTTAAAATAAAAAATTGAATATTAAAAGACATAAAATTCCGTTAGTCAAGTCAGCATTTTTTGTAACAGAGCACTAACAGAAGGACTTTTTTAAAAAAAGTTGCTTTTGCAGGAAGTTAATTAAAACAAAATTTTTTATAGGGACTAAAATCAAGACGCTATATTTGCGGGACTACAAAGATATTTAAGCCAAATTTTTATATGGGTTGACCACCGGAATAATTCAAACTTTGCACGTATATTAATCCATCCTCCTACTTCTAAAATCTTATTAGTCACATAATTCTTAATAAATGGCGGGGAGTAGGATTGTTAAGAAAAGTCAAATCTAATGACATAAACAGCAACTATTATTTCGTCAAGTAAGTATAATAATTGAGTTAATCATCATCAGATTGTTTAAAAAGTATTAATAGAAGATCATACCAAGCACTAAACTTTTTTTTATAGGCTTCCTTTATTTTCAAGCATGACTCACTCCCTAAGAAACCATAACCAATTTGAGAAATAACACTTTATTCCCCCCCTTTTTTGAAAAGGTTTTTTTTCTCTTCTGAAAACCCTATTTTTGAATTCTGAAGGGAGGGCATGAAGGATTAGAGGAGAGCTCAACCATGATGATTACTCCCTTTTTGCATTATTCTTTTTTGAGATTTGGGGTGAGGTTTTATGGTTGACGATAGATTGAAGGGAGGGCATTGGTTTTCTGGTAGTGAAGAGAGGGGGAGTAATTGAAAAACAGAAAGAGAGAGGTGAACACTAGAGAAAACTAGATCTGTTCTTTTTCCGGCGATGATTGGTGGTGTGGTGGTTGCCGGCGAATGGTCGCCGGAGTTTGGGGTGGTTGGTCATGGAGATGGAGAAGGGAGGGCGTTGGTTTTGAGGGGAGATTGAGAGAGATGATGATGTGGATGCCAAATAATTAGAGTTTTAAAAAAATAGAAATAAATATAAAAGCCATGTAGGATTTCTGTTAGTTTTTTTGTAACATTTGACTAACAGAAGGGCTTATTTCAAAAAAGTTAATTTTGCAGGGATTTTTTACTAAAAAAAATTTTTGCAGGGACTTAAACCAAAATACGCTATATTTGCAGGGGCCTAAAACATATTTAAGCCAATAAAAAATAATGAGTTGGCATGCCAAATAAGCATTTAAAATAAAAAATTGAATATTAAATGACATATAAAAATTCCGTTAGCCAAGTCAGCATTTTTTGTAACAGAGCACAAACAAAAGGACTTTTTTAAAAAAAGTTGCTTTTGCAGGAAGTTAATTAAAACAAAAATTTTTGTAGGGACTAAAATCAAAAGACGCTATATTTGCCGGGACTACGAAGATATTTAAGCCAAACTTTTATATGGGTTGACCACCGGAATAATTCAAACTTTGCACGTATATTAATCCATCCTACTTCTAAAATCTTATTAGTCACATAATTCTTAATAAATGGCGGTGAGTAGGATTGTTAAGAAAAGTCAAATCTAATGACATAAACAGCAACTATTATTTCGTCAAGTAAGTATAATAATTGAGTTAATCTTCATCAGATTGTTTAAAAAGTATTAATAGAAGATCAAACCAAGCACTCAAACTTTTTTTATAGGCTTCCTTCCTTTATTTTCAAGCATGACTCACTCCCTATCTAAATGCAAGTCAGAAATACAATTTAATTTCAACCCGACCCATTTAAACTTTGTCTAGATATGTTCTGAACCAGATTCATACTCTACATTACAACCTTAAAACATAAATAGACAAATGTTATAGCCGACACCAGTTGTTGACTCCAAAAGCATCAAGCACACTATCATATACCCACCCCCACAAAGCAACTACTCCCTACAAGTTGGCATTTTATTCCTTTTGTCTATATCATATCTATTACAACCTCACAATTATTAATAATCATTTGTTTCTAAAGCATGGCTACCAAAATCTACGAATTTGTAGCCTTCCTTTTGATCATTTTCCGTGGAAATTGATCCCCTCCAACAAACAACACATAGAAATTAAATGATGAACACCACTACTTCCAATTCTGATGACCCTTCAGATAACTCAAAGATAATTGCATATTATTACATTGGAATGTCTATTGGTTTTATCCTACTAATGATGTCTATACTTCTCTTTTCATATTACTGTAGCAACAGAAATCTTCAAAACAGGCTGCAATCTAGAGGCAGTGGAAGCAACATCAACTCTAACAGAACCGTGATCCTCGTGGAGAGAAGAGGTACTTCAGTGACTATTGATGTTTGTGAGGAAGAACATGATTCTATCTTGAATGGTTACCCTTTGTTGTTGTACTCTCAAGTCAGGCTTAATAATCCTGATTCAACATCACTACTCATTTGTTCAATTTGCTTGGGAGATTACAAGGATTCAGAGTGGTTGCGCTTATTACCTCATTGTGGTCATTTTTTTCATAAGGAGTGTATTGATACATGGTTTAGGCTTAACCTTACATGTCCTATGTGTAGAAATTCACCACTTGCAACTCCCCTTGCTGAAGTTACCCCTCTGGCAACTAGACATGATTGAGAGTTGTTGAAGATCCTTTTCTGTTTTTGTTAGAAGGCAATATGGCAGAATAAAAAGGAATGTAAATCTTGTGTGCTTAGAATGTAAGAAGAGAAGTTCAAGGATTATGTGTGGAATAACTAATAGACTGTCTGTGTGTCCATCAGGAGTTGGACAAATATTTGGTTCTTAATTGTTAATTCTTCGATTCATTGTGGTACCCGACCCCCTAATTGTGCTATCAGTCTTTTTATAATGGGGGGTTTCCGTTGGAAAAAAAATCATAGATAACTACAATATCTGTGAAACAAATATTTTTCTCAGATAGAAGAAAAAGCACCTTCACTTCACAGGATAATATCAATGACAAAGTAAGTATCGGAGACACCAAAGTAACAGGAAACAACATAGCATCAAAAAAACTTCACCAACAATAAAGGAAGCATGCAAAATAAAACCCAATACTAGATATATATGTAATGTAACCCAGCCAATAAAAAAAAGTAAAAATTACTAACAAAACTATATCAAAATAACTAGCTTAGTGGTACGAATGATATACTAAAATTTAAGCAGAACAAACTTGTTGAACCCCTTCCACCACTAGAACCCTTCCTAGTTCTCCTCTTTACCTTCGTGGCCGTTGCTCTTAGGGATGGCAAAACGAGCATGGCCTGGCCTGCTAGCCCGCCAAAAAATGGCGGGTTGGGTTGGTGATTTCACCCCGCCAACCCATCATAGCCTGCCCCACCTAGCTCGCCAACCCATCATAGCCTACCCCACCTAGCCCTCCAATTCGGCGGGCCGCTGACGGGTCGGGGCGGGCTAGCCCATCAAGTTTAGTTACTTATTTTTTTACTTTTTCTCCTTGTTTTTTTTACTATTTCTAAGTATTTTTTAATATTTTTTTGGCGGTTTGTAATGAGTCAACCCACCAACCCGCCATTTTTACCTTATTTTTGGCGGGGTTGATCGGGCGAACCCGTCAACCCGTCTATTTTAAGTCCAAAAAGTATACTTTAAATACATATTCTATTTATTAATTTTAGTGGCGGGCTAGCCTGCCAACCCACCGAGGGATGAGGCGTGAACAACTTATCGACTCACTATTCTTTGATGGGCCGCCCAATCCAGTGATTTTTTTGACAGGCTCACGGCGGGCGAACTGGCCCATTTTGCCATCCCTAGTTGCTCTCACTTGCATTTCTCGCTATTTTTCTTTCTACATATGCAGCTGATTCAAAAACTAGAGATTTTAAAGTCTCTTTATTACAAAACTTGGGCTTAGCCCACTTCCTCTTACTTAAGGACACACAAACACTCATTTGCTTTTTTATTTTCTTTTTCGTTTTAACTTGGCGTGGGTCCTACTTGAGGAGTGACCCACCAACAAATCCCCTCTCAAGCAAGACTCAAGTGTAGGAAAATATTGCTCAACTATGCATGATTTCTTCTCGGAACAAATTGAAGCAAGGTATTTGACATCATATCTGAACCATTATGGTTCTTCTCAAGTGTAAACGACTTCTGCGCTGGCATCTCTCCTATCCAATGAGACCATACCTCAATGTGATTTAACATAGAATGAGAATTCAGGTTCTTGTTGAGATGGGTACTCTAAGTAATACATACTCCTCTTGCATAAGGCCTAAACAAATTATGTGGTTGAGCAATTGGTTGTTTTTTCCCCAAAGAATTAAGGGTGATCAGATAGTAATGTTGGAATCCTGCAAGAGCCTCATCTTCTTTGCATAATGTTAATTCGTAAAAACGTGTGCAAGTATACACAGCCGAAACAAGTAATAAAATGATAAGTAGAGATCATTCCCATGAGAATTGATTATGGTTAATTTCACAAATTCCCATAGCTAATATAGTTAGTGAGACAACAAAGTAACAAGTAACACATTTGATTAAGATGATTAGGATAGTAAATTAAAGTTGAAATAACAATAAAAAGTACTTAAGAAGACGTAAAAAAGTGTAGAAACAACCAAGGCTTAATTTAGTAATTTTCCCCCAAATGACTCAGTGCTATGAGTGATGCTGACATAGTGACATGACATTCAGTGTGCAGAATTGAATATGAATTTTCCAATCACTGTGAAATAGAATGTTACTCCTAAGCTCCCATTGGGTTCATTCTATAAGTTGAAAAACACATTTCAGTCCACACTATGGCCTTGGTTTCATATTCCTATTCTTCACCAAGAAAAGTAACACTCCTATCACTACAAAAAAAAAGTGTTTAGCGACGGATTTTAGCGACGGATATGTGGTCCGTCGCTAAAATCAAAATTAGCGACGGAAATTCACAGCATTAGCGACGGATTGAAAACAATGTCTTTAGCGACGGAAATTAGCTAAATTAGCGACGGATTTAACATGGCGCGAAACTTGAAAATTTTGGTTCGAATTAGCGACGGAAATCCGTCGCTAATGTTTGGAAAATTGTGCCACTGACTGTTGCAATTGATTTGACACGTGACAGACATTAGCGAGGGAAATCCGTCGCTAACGGGTAATTTTTTTTTTATAAACCCGAATCCTTCCTCTTCCTCTTTCATTTCTTCCTCTTCTCCATTTTTTCCTCTCTTTCATTTCTTCCTCTTCCTCTTTCATTTCTTCTTACCACCACCACCATCATCTTCTCCCTTCAACACCACACCACACCATCCTCTTTCATTTCTTCCTCTTCCTCTTTCATTTCTTTTCCTTCTCCATTTTCCTCTTCCTCTTTCATTTCTTCCTCTTCCTCTTTCATTTTTTCTTACCACCACCACCATCATCATCTTCTCCCTTCAACACCACACCACACCACACCACACCACCACCACCACCACCACCACCACCACCACCACCACCACACCATCCTCTTTCATTTCCTCCTCTTCCTCTTTAATTTCTTTTCCTTCTCCATTTTCCTCTTCCTCTTTCATTTTTTCTTACCACCACCACCACCATCATCTTCATCTTCTCCCTTCAACACCACACCATCCTCTTTCATTTCTTTTCCTTCTCCATTTTCCTCCCCAACCCCTTATCTCTCCCTCTCTCTATCTGAGATTAGCGTTTTTTTTTAAAAAAAAGAGATTAGCGACGGATTTTAGCGACGGATTTCCGTCGCTAAAGTTGGTCAGTGTCACTGTCAAATCAACTGCAACGGTCAGTGTGCACAGTGTTTAGCGACGGATTGTATTCCCTCGCTACCCAATTAGCGTCAAGTGATTTAGCGACGGAATTGGTCCGTCGCTAATTCCGTCGCTAACAGTCAGTAGCGAGGGAAAAACATGCATTAGCGAGGGAAAAATCCGTCGCTAATGCGCTGTTTTTTTGTAGTGTATTACTTTAGTAACCATATTATCTTAGGAAATCAGCACTTTAACCCCTTTCAGTAGTTAAAGTACGGTGCCCTAATTAAAGTGATCAGGTTCAAACAAGATTTATAACATAAAAACACACAAGATAATGATACTAAACAGATTTTATAACACTAAGCATTTGGTCCAATACATCACATAGTCTTGACTAAAAAAGGAATTAGCTCATAGTAAGCTTAAACCAACTAAAACAGTAGCTAAAACATCAAAATAGAGTAATTACACTTGCTTACAATGAGAGCTCAAAATAGGGAAACGATAAAACTAATGTAGTAACACCCCTTGCACAGTAGACAACACTTCCAGCAACAACAGTAACAACACCAGTGCAGTTTCCAAAGTGTAAGCTCCAAAAATGGAGTTTTAGTACCAAAAATGGTGATGGAGGTGGAATGGATAAAGATGGGGTGATGGTGGCTGCTAGGACTTCGTGGATGGAGGAGGGTATGGATGAGTGGTGTGGGTGCTTTTTAGGTTAAGCATTGCTTTTTATACTAATTTCTCTCTCTTAGTACCCTTCACACAAGACATGTGTTGAAAAGTGCAAAAGCAACCCTAAAACCAAAGATATTTTGTCTTATAGTGCCTCATTAATAGAGCGGATTCCTTTTGCATACCTGCACAAAAGATAAAACATCATTTTTCTTCATTTAAGTACTTGGGGCCACTTCAGATAATTTTTTATGTCCAAGCCAGCTACGCTCGTGCTATATATCACAACACTACGAACATCACATGAACTAAATTTTCTGCACAACTAAATACAAGGTGAAATCCCACAAAATGACCCCAAAAGTGCCCAAAATACATTTTAAACACTGCAAACACATTTATATTAAATTATATACAAATACTCTATTTATTTACACTAGTTACCATTGGACAAACTTAATTCTCATTTATTTTGGGATAAAGGACTCTTATTTCTAAGAGTTAACATTGATTCTTCTCGGACTGTAGTGAAAGACTTGGTTGGAAGTTCTTGTTTGCAAATCGTCGAAAATGATCTAGACCTTTTTTCTGATTGTCAAAAAAGAAATGAGATCTCACATGTTGTTGTGATTGCTTTTGAAGAGGTTCATTCAAGAGAATAACATGAAAGCCTGATAGTGTTGATGGTACTCGTAGCTTCTCCTACACAAGTTGCTGATATCTCTTTAGAAAATGTCCCTTCTAAAGAATGAGACAATGATTTCCTTTTTAGACTCACTTGAAAATGATATAAATAATGCAACTTTTTCTGGCAGAGTGAAATATGAGTTAAAAGTTTTACAAAAGCACTGGGTAGAGAAAGAAGAAGCAGAAAAAGGAAAGCATAACCTAGAGATCACTGATAACGCTGCTAAGCTTGATTCTGAGTTCATAGTGGTTAAATCTAAATTTGAGAAAAAATAAATAAATTCATGAGGAAATATAGAAAATGTAACGTTCAATTTTTTTTCGATAAAAAGCTTGATTATTATTTTTGGTTTAGGGGTCCTTAACCCCGCTCTGGTACTGTCCAGGGGAAAGGGGCCCTGAATCTGTAGTTCGGTCGGGAGGTAAGTAAAGTCTGACTCCAATTTGTTCCATCGCCGGGAGGTTGAAATCGGGTACTAGCCGAGTCCGCCCCTTTAGATAGAGTGCATTAGCCTCTTGCACCCAAGTTTATATTATTTTTAGCGCGCACACACACACACACACATATATTACGATAATATATATTGTTACTCTTTTTTTTTACTAGAACAAACTCATATCATTTCATTAAAGATAATAGTCTCAATATAGGTTGGAATCAAATCAAAAACCATAGAGCTAGCATATAATCTTGATGCCCTCGCAAGCGAATGAGCGGCAAGATTTGCTTGTCGCCGAACATAGCTAACCTGAAAGCTTTGATAACTAGAAATAAAAGATGTACAATAGGAAATAATGGCACCAAACTCAAAATTGAGTTGTAGGCCCTCTGTCACACCATTTACAATTGGTAAACAATCCAGCTCAATGCTAACTGATGTCAGCCCCAACTCAACCAACCAAAGTAGTGCATGTCTAAGACCCATTGCTTCAGCCTCTTGTGGTGTTGGAATACCGTGGAACCACATTGTCCGGCCTTTGTAGAATGCTCCTATGTGTGATTACGAATACACATACCCAAGCCGTACCTATTTTCATTTGCAAAAATGACAGCATCAACGTTGCACTTGTAGCAGCCCTCATTTAGTTTCACCCAAATCTGATCCTCTCCCTGCTGCGCTGTCGCGAAACCAAACCAGTGCCATGAGCTTGTGACCGAGCTCTCTTCCATTCGTCCAAGTAATCCAATGCCCTATGAGTAACAACAGTAGCCGGTTGTAATATCCCTTCCCAAACCTTATCTTACTCCTTATAAAATACGAAGTTTCATTTTTTGTCTGCAATAAGTCTTTCTTCAACTTTTGGCAACCCAATTTGATGTAATTTTTTAATAAAAGAATCAACCACTGAACACTCATATATTGGACAAGAAGTGGAATTTTTATTCGATAGTTTTGAAACCTTTTGTGATGCTTATTTATATTTGTATATTTTTCATAGGTCGAATTTGTTTGTTATGTTCAAGGGTAATCAAATCAGATCGGTCATTGAACTAGATGAGACTCTACTTCAAGGTTAAGGTTTAGCGAGGGTCTAAATATTGTTCGAACACAAATAATTCACTACAAGAAATTTGACCTTTACCCACGGACAAAAACCGTCACTAAATGTCAAACGTCCGTGGGTAAAAGTCACTTTAACCTCTCCCCACGGCCACTTTTTCCGTAGAGAACGTAAGACATCTAACCACGGTTTTTCGTCTGTGGGTAAAGGTTTTTCCTACGCCCAAATACATTTACTTACGGTTTCTGACTGTCACTATATCCTTCACCAGTATATCTAATTCTAACTTCTACCTACGGTTCTGACTGTCACTAAAAGTGATTTTTTTGATTTTTTTTTTGAAATAAAAGTGGCTTATTTTTGCTGAATAATTTTTTTATTTATTAAAGAAATTGAAAAACAAGAAAAGTAAAATTGTATCTGAAAAACAAGAAAAGTAAAAGTACTCTTGAGCTTTAAAGTAAAATTGATAGATATAAATTTGGCTAGGCCATATGTACTCAACAAAGCCAGGGAGACATACATAATAAGCAAAGTTGTATCTAAATCTGAATCTCTCAAAAAAAAAAAACTATATGTGTCCATCATCACATTCCACAAAGCCAGGGAGGCATACATTAAAACTTTGGCTAAATTTCACCTAAAACAGTACGAACAAAAGTTATAGGGACCCTAGGATGTTTCACATTCCACAAAAGCTCAATAATAATGTTCAAAATATGTTGTTTGCTGCTGTCGGGGCCCTAGGTCACTTAATTGGAATCAGTTGTCAAATCGGTTGCTGCTGTCGGGGCCGAAGCAGGTGTAGATACCTAGAAAGATAAATGTATTTTTTGTAAATATTCTACATAGTACAAATGCATGCAGTAATGTATAGTACAATAAAATTGTACAAAATCAGAAACTTGACTATGGATCCTTAAACTTGCTTAATAAATCAATTACCTGACACTCACATGTGCATCTGTATATTGATTCTAATATTTTTGCAGCCTTTTCATGGTTTTAACTTTTAAGCTTTGCCTAGTACGTACTATGCATGTTAAAAGGAAAGATCGTATATACGTATTATAGCACACAAGATTTAACAGCCTTGCCTAGTACTGTGCAGAAGTCCCATATAGCACACAAGCTTTGCATCTGTATATTGATTCTAATATTTTACAGCCTTTTCATTATTTTTTCCTAACTTTAAAGCTTCAAAACACACACTGGCAATGTCTTCTTCATGAGTCATATGTAGAATTATTAATTATGTTGTGGAAAGTTAAGCCAACCTATCCTTCCTACATTGTTAATTATGCACAACTCAGTTTATTCATCATGCATACAGGATCCAAAGAAAGATTCTGAGATTCTGATCTAAATCTGAGGGCCTAACAAAAACATACAATATCCAACCATATTTCACCATCTTGCAGATCATAATATTACTTCTTAAAACTTATTTAGATTGTTAAGACTTAAGATGATGAAATGTGATTACACGTTTATGCAAAATTTGCTTACACTAATCCATACCTCTTGAGCCACAACAGCTTGTAAAATTGCATTAACTTGTGGATCTTCAGCAAAGCGCACTTGAAGAATCGCAACAAGATCTCCTACCAACGAGATCTTCGCGAGTGAGTGAGTTTTGTTATTATTATTATTTATTTTAATTAGAAACAAGCTTTTACCGACGGAAACTTATAAAAATAGTGCCGTGGGTAGAACCTGAAAAAATATTACCGTAGGCATAGGGCATTTTCTTTGTAGTGATTTAATAGTATATTTTAACATTTTATATAATATATTACACTCATTTTCTTAATTTTCTTATTGATGTAATATTATTTTGGTCTAAATAGCAATTTTGTTGAAAGCCATAGTTTTAAATATGGAAATATTTTTTTTACACCCAAAACTTACACGGTTACACGCTTACACCTACACCGTATTCTTATCTCATTTGTATATGACTTTTTATTAGTTTTTTTTTCTCTCCTTCAAATTTCACACATACTAAACCTAACTGTATTTTATATGGTATAAAATACGAGGTCTAAAATTGGGTTGTAAGAAAACAGCACTCTTAAAATTAGCTGCACCGGTAATTACCTCACATTCGGTAATCAAATGTGGACATGTGTCAAAGTTTCAAAAAGAGAAGAATCTTGCCGTTTGTATAGCCTTATATGAGCTCGATCGTTGTTCATTTTATACTCTATATCTGGATGCAAAATCAGTGGAAAATGTCAAACTTCGCGCGCACCCACAAACCAGTGCAGCATGAAAACGTATATTGATTCATCCAACTATTTTTTTTTTCTTTTTCTGAAAGGGAGATAATTCATCAAACTTCTTCCTTAGTAAGAGGTGGTGAGTAGGATATTGTTAAGATCAGATGTTAGGCGATACTAGCTGTTGACTCCAAGAGCATCAGGGATACATAATACATTCACACTAGTAACATACCATTTTAATATTAATTCCTTTTGTCTATATTATTAATACCAAAGGAAATTAACAAAACAAAAATCGCACACTTCCCTTCTAATTAAAGCATGCATGCATGCATGGCTGCCACAATCTAGGTTTTTGTATTCTTCCTTTTGATCATTTTCCTTGAAAATTGATTCCCCCACAACAAATACTAGAAAATGATGAACAGCACTTCCAATAATTCTGATGACCCTTCAGGGAACCCAATGATGTTCATGTATTATTACATTGGATTGTCTCTTGGCGTTCTCCTCCTAATGACATCCGTACCTTTCTTTTCATATTACTGTATCTGCAAAAATCTGCAAATTAGGCTCTCAATCTAGAGGCAGTGGCAGCAGCAATTCTAACACAACCGTGGTCCTTATGGAGAGAAGAGATACTTCAGTGACTATTGAGGTTTGTGATCATGAGGGAGCATGATGCTATCGTGAATGGTTACCCTTTGCTGTTGCACTCCCAAGTCAAGAAGCTTCATAAACCTGATTCAACATCACTACTAATCTGTTCCATTTGCTTGGGAGATTACAAGGATTCAGAGTGGTTGCGCCTTTTACCTCATTGTGGTCATTTTTTTCATAAGGACTGTATTGACACTTGGCTTAGGCTTAATCTCTCTTGTCCTGTGTGTAGGAACTTTCCACTCCCTACTCCCCTTGGTGAAGTTACACCCTTGGCAAGCTTATCAAAAAAAAAAAAAAACACCCTTGGCAACTAGACATGATTGAGTTGTTGAAGATCTTTATGTTATAAGGCATTATGGCATAATAAAATGGAATGTGAATCTTGTGTGCTTAGAATGTAACAAGATAATTAAGTTTAAGGATTATGTGTGGAATAACTGATGTTGAACAGACTATATGTGAATTCTCCTCTAGGGTTGTGGTAATTAGTGTTTCAGTGGCTTAGGGTGGTGTTGGTATGTACTAGGCCTGGACAACGGGCGGTTTTGGGCGGTTTCGGGCCCAAAACACGGATCCGGCCAAAACCGCGGTTGAAATTCACAAGCCCAGATCTGCCCAAAAGTTCCCCTCGGATTGTGCGGGTTCGGGTTAGGTGGGTCGTGGTTAGTCTCGGTTGGGTTACGACGGTTTGGCTGCGGGAGGGGAACGAGAAGAGGCTGGACATGGCTTGCAAATCAGAAAACAGAGAAGAAGATGAGACTTTGAAGAAGAAGACATATGGAGAGAGAAACAATTCTTTTGCCATATCAATTTAATTAATTTATTATATTATTATATGATGACTAACAAGTTCAGAGGAGGAGTGTGCATCGGTCAGAGTGCGTATTATATTATTATATAACAAACTTGACAGAGAAACAATTTATTATATTATTATATTGATATCTTATTAATTTATCTCAATAAAACAAATGTAAAGCTGCTATTTCACCTTCCCTCTGCAACTCCTGCTATTTCACCTTCCCTCTGCTTTCACACCTTCCCTCTGCTTCTTTTGCTATTTCATCTTCTTCGTTTTCACAAAACCTTCGCTTTTGTTCCTTTACATAGCCATGGCAGTCTGTACTTCGGTCGGGTTCGGTTACCGACTAGTGGTTTGTGAGACCGAATCCGCCCAATACAAACCACTTCAACCCGTGCTTGTCACCCGCGGACCCGATCAACTGAAGTGATCCGCCCGTTGTTGCACGGATTTGTCGGGTAGACCGGTTTTCGGGTCAGTTCTTCCATCTTGTCCAGGCCTAGTATGTACTATCATCTGACCTCGCCACTATGTTCTAAGTCTTCTATTGTGGTGGAGTTTTCAACTAGGAATAGGAAGAGTCTCTTTCTGTTATAGACTTATAGCATAGTCTACTCGGCGAGTCTGATTTTCGGTACTAAATAATAGTTTAGTAATTGTTATTAAATGGGCATTGATCAGCGGTCGTACGCGAGTCAAAATAATTATTAAGATAAAAAATATAATACAAGGAAGTTAACATTGGTCGTCTCACAAGGACCTCTAAATTAGAGATTACCAGAATCAAGAACGAAAGTAACAATAAAAGTGGGGATTTAGGAAAAGATCGAGTTCGTTGTTTAACGAAAAAAATCAATTAAAGATAAACAATCAATCCAATGGTTTCAGGTGCGTTTCTTGGATTTCTCATCGATTCTAAAATAAAGATTCGTGCAAGGTTTGATAATTCTTGATTGATCATAAACTAAGTGAACAACGACCAGTCAGTTTATACGAGTTCACAGCGTTTTAAAGCAAGCGTCAAAACACATGTGTTCAATCAATCGTGATAGCGAACAAGTGCCAGTATCACAATTAATATCATAACTGAATTCTATCAATCTTATAAACAAGCGTCATAGACTCTATCAATTCCTATCCAAACTAAATTAAACAAGCGATAAAATAGTTTGTATATTGAAAGTTGCAAAACAGAATCATGATTAAGTGATTAAGCAAAACTGAATCATAAAACGAATCACATAAGCAAATCACAGGGTTTGAGTAATTAAGCAAAACACAAACTCAAAATTGATAGTACATTAAGCTTCAATTACGGAGAATTACAGAGATGAAATTGATAGAGAAAGAATTAAAACCATAAAAATAAAATAAACATTAAACACTGAACCTCAAAATCCTTACAGCAACACCCTTCACCAATAGATTGATCTAGGGCTTTAAGCTTCCATGGCGGTTAGGGCACAAAACGTAAAATTGAAAGTAGGAATGAGTAAGAGAGCCAAGACGGCTCTGAAAAGTGTATTTAGTCTTAAAGAAAATGAAATACCTAAATCCCTAAACGGGTTCTATGATAAAAGCCCAATAAAAATAGTAAATTGGCCCGTAAACCCGTTTTACACAGTACTGCTTCGGTATTTCTCAGTTTTAACCTCCGAGACTTCAGAATTGGGTTTCGAGCTCAACTGAAGAATTGTAGCTCTGTTACTTAGCTTTCCAACGCATGCTTGCACGCCTCAATCAGATAAGCGCAACCAAAGTGATGGCCTATGTTGTGGAAATTAATGTGCAAGCATACACAGTCCAACAAGTAGTAAAGTGATAAATAGAGTTCGTTCCCACGAGGATTACGTTTAATATATGCTTAATTTAGTTAACAAATTTGTAACGAAAAATAAAACAAAACAAGTTTTGTAACCATCATTATAATCAACAGTAAATAAGTAAAGGATTGGTGAAAATTCAGATTAAGAATAAGTTGGAATGCCTTTGACTATGCAACTTCTAAATAATGGTTTAATGTTAAATCTGATGCTGTAGCATCTGGGTGCCGTAGCATCAGTACGTGCCTTTCAGTCACTATTCTAAAGGGCTTCATTAAAAGCACTTATGTCTAAGCTTTAATTAAGTTCACCCTTGACTGTTAAACACCCACATTTCTCCCTATGAATTTTGTTCTCCTATGTCTAGGTTTAAACAAGAATTAATAAAGTGTCCTTTAATAATTACTATTCATATTAATCCTTGAAGTAAGTTTACAAACTCTATCAATATTCATAAACAAGTATTTATTTTAGTTGGCCATTCCTAAAACAAATTTGGAAATATTAACACACAAGGATTAAAGATACTAAACATCAACTTCACATTAAAACCATTAGAAATCCATTACATAGTTAATAGCATTCCAACCACAAAAGGTTTAGCTCATAGTGAGCAACAAATACATGAAGAAAGTCATAGATGCTAGATCTAGTTCCATCCTACTGAAATTACAAAAGAGATGAAGTGAAATTAGAGGGATATACTATTTAAGCTCCAAATGTCATAGCAAAAGAAGAAGAATCAGCCCCAAATTCGCACTACACTCCAAGAATGACACCTTCAGCAGTGCTGCAGCACTGTTCCCAGCACTGATTGTGCAGAATTTCATTTTTAGTGTATAAACTTGGTAAAAAACGAAAATGGCAGCAAAGGAAGTGATGTCTCACAGGTTGGCCACTTATTTCGACTGAAACCAAAGTGTGTCACCCACAAGTTGGCCTCCCTACTTCATGACCAACTGAACCACAAATTCTTCCTTTCGAATGAAACTACAATGTGTCACCACAGAGTAGCCTCCCCACTTGGCGAGAAAAAGCAGCTTATATCGCTCTTTTCTTTCTTATTACAACTCTATTTTTCTTTATCTTTTTCTTCTTTTTTTTTTCATTTTTTTTAAAATAAGCCTCTTGCCTAGTGCATTGACCTACTATTCTTTTTGTTTAGCCTCAATACAACTGATTCACCCCCAAACTTAGTTTCATATGCTACCCTAGGTTTTTAGTAGAAACATAGCAAAAACCTAAGTTAACCCAGACTAACTCAGCATCAGATCATTTTTAGCTCACTAAGCTCCTACCTAAGCCTAGAGTAAAGGTGTGGAAGCAGTCAGCGACACAATCAATCATTCAAGCACAGTTTAATCACCCACATGCACATTAGCATCATTAAGCTCTGCCCATCTAGAACACTTTTTTCTTTTTCTATTTTTATTTATTTATTTATTTTAAGAAACAAACATACAACTTGACATGCCTAGACTAAAACAACTTAACAATAATAAATCATAAAGACCCTCCCCCAACCTAAGATCCTGCAGTGTCCCTACTGCAACATGCATCAACCTAAGGGGAGAACATGACAACAACAATGCAAAACAACAACAGGACAACACCAATATAAACTACATTGCTGCCAGGTGCTAGAACAGGTGCTACAACACCTAGCAGTTATTCAAAATTCAGCAACAAAAACAAAAACAGAATATTAAACAAGGAAACAAAAACAAGAGAGGTTTAGTTAGGAATAACCCCGGACTTCAGCCTTGAGCTTGCTCGAACAGATCCTCCCTTTTTTTTTCTCTACTTTTATAGACCTTTGGCTTCTTCTTTAGAGGCTCCTTAACATGATCCTTGGTGCTGTAGCATCAACTTTTTCCAAGACAGCTTCTTGAACTTGTTCTTTTTCAACTTCATGCACAGGTGGAGGTGGAGGGACCCAATCATCAGGTTCCTCAACAGCAAATAGGTGAATTCTTGGATTTGCTCTAGCCATAGTTCTTGTCACAAACTTCCTTTTTGATGCAGCAGCAGATGCTGCAGAATTTCCCTCAGAATCAAGTGCTGCAGCACTAGAAGCTACAACCTTACTTTGAAGAATTTCAGTGTCTGGAGTTTGGTGATGTTGATCAGTCACTAGTGGTGAGTTTTGGTCTTTTTTGTGGCTGAGGTGACCAGATCACCCGAAAATCGATTTTTTTCACCTAATCTGAGACAACTGAACGAAGCTGAAATCAACAGAACCTGCAAAGAAAAAAAACTAAAAAACAAAGGTTAGTGGTTAGTGAGAGGTTCTTATGTCGGTAATTCCTAATTAGAGATCCCCGACAACGGCGCCAATTTGATCAGCAGTCGTACGCGGGTCAAAATAATTATTAAGATATAAAATATAATACAAGGAAGTTAACCTTGGTCGTCTCACAAGGACTTCTAAATTAGAGACTACCAGAATCAAGAACGAAAGTAACAATAAAAGTGGGGATTTAGGAAAAGAGTTTGGTGTTTAACGAATAAAATCAATTAAAGAAAACAATCAATCCAATGGTTTCAGGTGCGTTTCTTGGATTTCTCATCGGTTCTAAAATAAAGATTCGTGCAAGGTTTGATAATTTTTGATTGATCATAAACTAAGTGAACAAGGGCCAGTCAGTTTATACGAATTCACAGCATTTTAAAGCAAGTGTCAAAACAGTGTGTTCAATCAATCGTGATAGCGAACAAGTGCCAGTATCACAATTAATATCATAACTGAATTCTATCAATCCAATAAACAAGTGTCATAGACTCTATCAATTCCTATCCAAACTAAATTAAACAAGCGATAAAAAAGTTTGTATAATGAAAATTGCAAAACAAAACCATGATTAAGTGATTAAGCAAAACTGAATCATAAAACGAATCACATAAGCAAATCAGAGTTTGAGTAATTAAGCAAAACACAAACCGGATTTGCAGCAATAATTATGGAGATGAAATTGATAGAGAAAGAATTAAAACCATAAAAACAAAATAAACCTTAAGCACTGAACCTCAAAATCCTTACAGCAACACCCTTCACCAATAGATTGATCTAGGGCTTTAAGCTTCCATGGAGGTTAGGGCACAAAACGTAAAATTGAAAGTAGGAATGAGTAAGAGAGCCAAGACGACTCTGAAAAGTGTATTTAGTCTTAAAGAAAACAAAATACCTAAATCCCTAAATGGGTTCTATGAAAAAAGTCCAATAAAAATAGTAAATTGGCCCGTAAACCCGTTTTATACAGTACTGCTTCGGTATTTCGCAGTTTTAACCTCCCAGACTTCAGAATTGGGTTTCAAGCTCAAGAGAAGAATTGTAGCTCTGTTCCTTAGCTTTCCGACGCATGCTTGCACGCCTCAATCAGATAAGCACAACCAAAGTTATGGCCTATGTTGTTGAAAACACACAAAACAAGATACGAAAACAATGCATGAGTTTTCAATGAACCCAAAGAATGCAAAGTCATAATAGAAATACTTTTCCTAGGCTTCAAGGAGAATGACGATCAAAGATAGCACTTAATGACAATCAAAGGTTAGTGGTTAGTGAGAGGTTCTTATGTCGGTATTTTGATAAACTCTAACTTAGTGCATTTTTAGAGATATCTTTAGGTCATTTTTAGAGCAATTATTAGCAATTTTATAAGTTATTGACCTAATTTATTCTTTATTTTGCAGAAAGAAAGAAAGTATGAAAAAAGAATGAAAGTCCAATTTTAACCCACTTATTTACATATATATATATATATATATATATATATATATATATATATATATATATATATATATATATATATATGGGCTTGGCAATTAAACGAATTGGTAGCAAGGAATATGAAGAAACAAGGCCTACGGCCTTTTGTTGAAGGAAAAGAGAGGGAAGTGGGCTGAACATTAGTGGGCTTGGCAATTAACTATATGAACATTATATTCAATATATTATAAGTCCAAACCCATGAATAAGAATCCCAAAATGAATAGTCCGTTGGTGAGCCAAACAAAATACCACGTGACCTCAGCAACAATTTGGTGGATTGCACGTAACCCTAGGCCTTCAACTATAAAAGGTTAGCTGCACAATCAAAAAGGAAGAAAAAACGTACATAAAAAACAGAAGCCGCGGCACAATAGCACCGCCGGCAAATAGATGAGAGAGTTTTGGATACCCGTTCTTGACACCGTGAGAGAGCTTTGGAGCAGAAAAAGGAGACTAAATTTTCAAGATCAAAAATTTCTCTATTCCGGGTTATTTTTATCTCTGTAATTTATGACTCCTAATTTTATTTTATTGTTCTCGAACACTATGGATAGCTAAATCCTCTTCTAGGGTCTTAGGTGGATCTTGCATGATTAGAGACCTTTTTATGTTCTAATTTCTGGTTTGAATTCCTGTTTTTATTTTAATTAATATTGTCCTATTGTTTTTATCACATGATTAGGATTAGCTACCCTTTGCATGTTTATAATCAATTAGTTGATCAGCGACCGTACTGCAATCAGTTGGTAGACCTATAGGATAATTGGGGCTATAATTAGGGCATGACCAAACCATAATTTCGTCTTCCAATCATTCAACCTTTTTGCTCTTTATGCTTTTCCTGAATTTAAATTCTTGCATGACCAAACGAGGGTTAATTTAGGAAAAAGAATATTAATCGCGAATGACCAAACGGATTAATAGCTTTAGTAAAGGGATTGGTAATTAAGTAAAATAAGGGAATTCAGGTAGGATTAGACATAGGGGGAATCGAAGCTTGCAAGTGAAACCGTGATCCTAGACCTCTCTCCATTGCATTAAATCTAGCATTTTAATTATTGTTATTTATTTCTTTTTATTTGTTTTCATTACAACTCAATTACTAGTTCGTCTAAACAATAGATAATCTCGATTAGTTTGGTACTTGCTAATTAATCCCTGTGGACACGATAATCTTTTATACTACTTCTGCGGTAGAGTACACTTGCTCTAAGTGTGTTTTTAACGCAACAAGTTTTTGGCGCCGTTGCCGGGGATTAATTTAGCAATATTAAACAAAAAATATTTTTATTGCTTTAGACATTTTTTATGCACTAGTTTTATTTTATTTTTTTTATCTTATTGAAAAAAAAAATACAAAAAAAAGGCGGCTAATACTTTCCCAAGAGACCGCTGCAGTTCACCTTTTTTTGCAGATAAAAGTTAAATCATGGTTAAGACAATTGGAGATTATATTAGAGATGCAGAGGCACAAAGGAATTTAGAGAAGTCATATTGGTATATGTCTCAATGTCAGATGCAAATTTCTCCTCCTCCTTATGAACCTTATTCAGACTATTGGGATGACTATGAGCCACCTCGTTATTCCTCCCACTGGGATAGTTATGAGTCACTACAAGTGCAAAGGCAAGAGGAGGAAAAGTCGGATGTCAATGAGGTCTTGGCCAAATTTATGCAGCAGACACTTGAAAATTTTGAAAGCCTGAATGGTCAAATCTCAAGTCTCATTGCTTTGTTATCTCAAGAGGCCCAAGAAACTCCTTCACAAACTAAGTCGACCCAAAATAAAGAAGCTGAGCAATACAAAAAAAGTATTCCTACAAGAGATGAAGTTGTCTCCATGGAATATAATTTGGATGAAGAAGCTCTCAAGAAAGATGAGGAGACTCCTACTGAAGGGAGTCAAATCAAAATAGTAGCTCCTACTGAAGGGAGTCATATTGAAACAAAAGATCCTATTAATGAGAGCGGTTGTGAGGAGAATGAGAAAGATCCATTGGTTTTGGATTTGGAGAAAGAGGAGAAAACGCCCATTTTTGGGCAAATTGTTTTAACCATTGGTGATGCTGTGATTGAGGTTCACCGGGGAAAGGTAACTTTAAGGAATGGTAAAGAAGAGGATGTTATTAAAGCTTTAAATTCCAATGAAAATTTCTCTTGTTTAACTTCTCCTTATTTTGATGATGTGGTTGAAACTAACATTTTTTGTGAATTAAAGATGCAGGACCTTTTGGAAAAAAATCTTATTTTGCAGGATCCTAGCATAGTGGTGGATGGAGATAAAATAAAAATTTCACCATCCTTTGAAGTTCATCCACCACGTGGAAAAAGAAAGAATAATGTGAACCACATTGTTAGAAAGCTAAGAAGGTGTACTGCGTTAGATGTAAAATTTGCTCTTGGAGAGCCCCCAGATTGAGGATCAACTATAGTCAGGCTCACGACGTTAAACAAGCGCTTCACAGGAGGCAACCTGTGTTTTATTTTGAGTTATTTTTACTTTTATTTTTGTTTTGTTTTTAGGAATAAGCTCAGATTGCAAGCTCTCTCAGGGAAGTCACTCTTACTCTCTCTCTTTCTCTCTTTCATTTATTTCCTTTTGTTTCTATTTGATTATTTTGCATTGAGGACCATGCTTCATGCTAGTGTGGGGGAGGAGAGTATATTTTGTCACTTGATCTCTATTAATGCACATACCCACTAAATATGTTGATAGCATTTTTTTTGGCTTGTTTTGCATGAATTATGCTTAAATTGGAAAAAAAAATAGAGATTATGCCTTTTTGGGACCCCATAATTGATTCATTTGACAGACTTGTTCTTAATTGTAACTGTGGGGTTGTCCTTAGGAAGCTGATAATTAGCATTTGTGCCTGTTGAGTACTTTTTGTGAACTAGCTTCTAAATGTGAGATCTGAGCCTTCATAAGGGGATTGATACTAAATCATAAATTTTTACCCCTTTTCTTTCTATGAGTGTGTTTTCCAATTTGCTACATTCTAGAATTTGTCTTTTGACCATTTCAAGGCGAAAATTGATTTACATCATGTAAAAAGATTTGGGGAATTTAGGTATCTTTCTGGCCTCAGAGTTGTTTGTTGAATTTATCCATTAGTTGCCCCCTTTGAGCCTATTTGTTATATTTTTTCTTTGGTACCTAGATATAATTTTTTCTTTTTTTTATGGTAACCATTAGAAATTAAATGTGGGGCAACTATTGAAAATTACAATTTCGTCCTATATTTTTAGTTGTCTATATTGTTAGGGCTGAAACTTTGTCCTATTCTTTAGTTATCTATCTTGTCAGGATAAAAAAAAAAAGAGTGATTCATGTACTTACCTTTTCCTCCAAAAAAAAAATGAAAGGGCCTACTCAAGAAAAAAAAGGCAAATCAAAAAGAGTCTACTCAATAGAAAAAGAGTGAAGAAGGAAATGGAATTAATTTGGAGTTTGGGCAAAAATTGTAAAATAGATAGGAGCTCCATATTTGATTTCAAATGTTACTATTTGTTTATTGTTTTTAGCCCTTTGCATGAGTTTTCAATGAAAACAATGCATGAGTTTTCAATGAACCCAAAGAATGCAAAGTCATAATAGAAATACTTTTCCTAGGCTTCAAGGAGAATGACGATCAAAGATAGCACTTAAGGACAATCAAAGGTTAGTGGTTAGTGAGAGGTTCTTATGTCGGTATTTTGACAAACTCTAACTTAGTGCATTTTTAGAGATATATTTAGGTCATTTTTAGAGCAATTATTAGCAATTTTATAAGTTATTGACCTAATTTATTCTTTATTTTGCAGAAAGAAAGAAAGTATGAAAAAAGAATGAAAGTCCAATTTTAACCCACTTATTTACATATATATATATATATATATATATATATATATATATATATATATATGGGCTTGGCAATTAAACGAATTGGTAGCAAGGAATATGAAGAAACAAGGCCTACGGCCTTTTGTTGAAGGAAAAGAGAGGGAAGTGGGCTGAACATTAGTGGGCTTGGCAATTAACTATATGAACATTATATTCAATATATTATAAGTCCAAACCCATGAATAAGAATCCCAAAATGAATAGTCCGTTGGTGAGCCAAACAAAATACCACGTGACCTCAGCAACAATTTGGTGGATTGCACGTAACCCTAGGCCTTCAACTATAAAAGGTTAGCTGCACAATCAAAAAGGAAGAAAACACGTACATAAAAAACAGAAGCCGCGGCACAACAGCACCGCCGGCAAATAGAGGAGAGAGTTTTGGATACCCGTTCTTGACACCGTGAGAGAGCTTTGGAGCAGAAAAAGGAGACTAAATTTTTAAGATCAGAAATTTCTCTATTCCGGGTTATTTTTATCTCTGTAATTTATGACTCCTAATTTTATTTTATTGTTCTCGAACACTATGGATAGCTAAATCCTCTTCTAGGGTCTTAGGTGGATCTTGCATGATTAGAGACCTTTTTATGTTCTAATTTCTGGTTTGAATTCCTGTTTTTATTTTAATTAATATTGTCCTATTGTTTTTATCACATGATTAGGATTAGCTACCCTTTGCATGTTTATAATCAATTAGTTGATCAGCGGCCGTACTGCAATTAGTTGGTAGACCTATAGGATAATTGGGGCTATAATTAGGGCATGACCAAACCATAATTTCGTCTTCCAATCATTCAACCTTTTTGCTCTTTATGCTTTTCCTGAATTTAAATTCTTGCATGACCAAACGAGGGTTAATTTAGGAAAAAGAATATTAATCGCGAATGACCAAACGGATTAATAGCTTTAGTAAAGGGATTGGTAATTAAGTAAAATAAGGGAATTCAGGTAGGATTAGACATAGGGGGAATCGAAGCTTGCAAGTGAAACCGTGATCCTAGACCTCTCTCCATTGCATTAAATCTAGCATTTTAATTATTGTTATTTATTTCTTTTTATTTGTTTTCATTACAACTCAATTACTAGTTCGTCTAAACAATAGATAATCTCGATTAGTTTGGTACTTGCTAATTAATCCCTGTGGACACGATAATCTTTTATACTACTTCTGCGGTAGAGTACACTTGCTCTAAGTGTGTTTTTAACGCAACATATTTCCTAATTAGAGATCCCCGACATCGGCGTCAATTTGATCAGCAGTCGTACGTGGGTCAAAATAATTATTAAGATATAAAATATAATACAAGGAAGTTAACCTTGGTCGTCTCACAAGGACTTCTAAATTAGAGACTACCAGAATCAAGAACGAAAGTGTTCTGGAGTCAACCAGAGGGTCCCATTAGCAAAACCAGGAGGTGCACTTAGCAAGTCATATGGATCAGCCCAACCAATTCAGCCCATATCCACCTCATGCGAGCCCAGTATGCTTGGACGGTCAAGATCGACTCTACCCATCCGACGATCCACAAGAGGGCACGATTTCCTATAAATACAGGCAAACTTTACCCTTACAAAGGTTGAATCTCTAATCCTTAGTACCTTCACTCTTATATTCTATATACTGACTTGAGCGTCGGAGTGACTTGCAGGTACCCCCCCAGGCGCTCACTGACCTCCTGCCAAGACAGCAAGAGACCTACCAACAGCAGCCGACCAAAAAGCTGCTCGGTACAGAACATTGGCGACCACAGTGGGAGATTTCTATCTTTCACATCATCACTACTCGAACTTTTCTCTTGCTGCTCCATGGCTACCAGGGGCAGACCCCGGGTTCAGAGCATTGCCATGTGGATACCTTGTATTGCAGGTAAACTAATATTGCAGGATAAGTTTTGATGATGAAAAAGACAAAGGCACAGCTGATGGCCAAAGTTAATAAAAGTGACTAAACATCAAAGTCACAATCCAAGACAAAAGCTCAAGAATTGAAGATTCAAGTTTAAGGGTAGTCCTTAGGGTTTGGGTGTGTCTTAGGAAAAAGTGTAAGCTCTTTCGAAGGTCAGCTCGTATCTCAAAGTCCCACACACTCACAAGTTTTCAAAGATGCATGCATACTTACGTAAACATACCTATCATCTTTAAAACATAAAAATCGATTTCATCTTGCATATACATTCATCAAAATCGATTTTCAGGCCAATCAGAAAAGGAAGAATCGATTTTCACTTCATGTATTTTCAGTGCATAAATCGATTCCTGAGCCAAACTTTTTTAAAGGAAGAATCGATTCCCACTCTTTTGCACTTAACTGAGAATCGATTCCTACATGTCTCAGACAAGCTGAGATAAATTGTGTGATGCATGCCAAAAGGGTAAACAGGTAAAAGTGTCCTTTAAATCAAAGAATATTGTGTCTACTAACAAACCTTTGCAGCTATTACACATGGATCTATTTGGTCCCTCAAGGACAAGAAGTTATGGTGGAAATTACTATGCTCTAGTTATAGTAGATGATTATTCAAGGTATACCTGGACCCTCTTTCTGGCAAATAAAAGCGAATCTTTTGGAGCATTCAAAAAGCTTGCTCGCAGCATTCAAAATGAGAAAGAATTGAAGATCATCTCAATTCGATCCGATCACGGTGGAGAATTTGAAAATGAAAAATTTGAGAACCTATGTGAAGAACTTGGTATAAATCACAACTTCTCAGCACCTAGAACTCCTCAACAAAATGGAGTTGTTGAAAGGAAAAATCGATCATTGGAGGAACTTGCCAGAACAATGTTAAATGATCACGACATCCCAAAATACTTTTGGGCGGATGCTGTAAGTACTGCTTGTTATGTTATGAATAGAGTTTTGATTAGGCCTATTTTAAAGAAAACCCCCTATGAACTTTACAAGGGGAGAAAACCAAATATTTCACACCTTCACACTTTTGGTTGCAAATGTTTTGTATTGAATAATGGAAAGGATAACCTAGGAAAATTCGATGCTAAGGCTGATGAAGGAATTTTTCTTGGTTACTCTTTATCTAGCAAGGCCTTTAGAATCTTCAACAAAAGAAATAAGGTAATTGAGGAATCTGTACATGTTACATTTGATGAAACTAACCCCAAAAGGCTGGGAAATGTTATTGATGATATTGCAGATGAACCTGAAGACTTACAGATAGGTGAGAAGAAAGATAAAGACGAAGAAACAAAAACCACCTCTCAAGAGAAAACAGAAGAAGGATCAAGCAGTGAACTTCCCAAGGAATGGAGAATCCCAAGGGACCACTCGCTTGAGAATGTCATAGGTGATGTAACTAAAGGGGTAACTACTCGTAACTCTCTTAGAAATGCATGTAATCATATGGCTTTCGTATCTCAAATTGAACCTAGAAATATAGATGAAGCTGTAGTTGATGAACATTGGACTATTGCTATGCAAGAAGAGTTAAATCAGTTTGAAAGAAACGAAGTGTGGGATCTAGTTCCTAGACCTGATAATCATCAGATAATAGGCACAAAATGGGTGTTTAAAAACAAGCTAGACGAATCAGGTATAATAATTAGGAACAAAGCTAGACTAGTTGCTAAAGGTTATAATCAAGAAGAAGGAATAGACTATGATGAAACATATGCTCCTGTAGCCAGATTAGAAGCTATTCGCATGCTACTTGCTTTTGCATCAATCATGGATTTTAAATTGTATCAAATGGATGTTAAGAGCGCTTTCTTAAATGGCTTTATCCAAGAAGAAGTATATGTTGAACAACCACCTGGCTTTGAAAATTTTGAAAAACCAGACCATGTTTTTAAACTCAAAAAGGCTCTATATGGTCTGAAGCAAGCTCCCAGAGCTTGGTACGAAAGATTGAGCAAATTCCTACTCAATCATGATTTTCAAAGAGGGAAAGTTGACACTACACTTTTTATAAAAAGGTCAAAAGATGACATCTTACTCGTGCAAATTTATGTGGATGATATCATTTTCGGTGCTACTAATGAATTGCTTTGCAAAGAGTTTTCAAGTATTATGCAGAGTGAGTTTGAAATGTCAATGATGGGAGAACTCAACTTATTCCTTGGGCTTCAAATAAAACAAACAAACAACGGCATCTTCATATCTCAATCAAAGTACTGCAAAGAACTACTCAAAAGATTCGAAATGGACAAAGCAAAAGAAATGTCCACACCAATGAGCACCTCATGCTACTTAGACAAAGATGAAGAAGGTAAACCGGTAGAACTAAGCAAATATCGAGGTATAATTGACTCACTTCTCTACTTAACTGCTAGTAGACCAGACATCATGTTTAGTGTTTGCATGTGTGCTAGGTATCAAGCAAATCCAAAAGAGTCACATTTAGTAGCTGTCAAAAGAATAATGAGATATCTGGTAGGCACTCAAAATGTTGGTCTGTGGTACCCAAAAGGCGCCACATGAGCCTTATTGGATATTCAGATTCTGATTTTGCAGGATGTAAGTTGGATAGAAAAAGCACTAGTGGAACATGTCACATACTAGGTAGTGCATTAGTCTCATGGCACAGTAAGAAACAAGTCAGTGTCGCATTGTCAACTGCTGAAGCAGAATATGTTGCAGCAGGAAGTTGTTGTGCACAAATCCTCTGGATGAAGCAACAACTTCTTGACTATGGTATAGAACTAGATCATATCCCTATAAAATGCGACAATACCAGCGCTATCAATCTTACAAAGAACCCCGTCCAACACTCTAGGACCAAACATATAGAGATAAGACACCATTTTCTTAGAGATCATGTCCAAAAAGGGGACTGTGTAATCGAATTTGTTGAATCCGCAAAACAGCTGGCTGATATTGTTACAAAACCTTTACAAAAAGAAAACTTCTTCTTCATTCGAAGAGAACTTGGAATCATTGATTCCTCTTCATGCTGTTAGATTCGCAATTTTTATTACATGTTGCCCTCTTTGATCATGACAAAAAGGGGGAGAAGAATAGAGTTTTAATATTCAGCATGCATTTGCATTCATTCATACCACCTTGCATATAGTCAATAAAACAGGGGGAGCATCATGATAGGGAGAGTATCATATATACATTATCTGTTTGAACTAACCTCCCACCTTGAGATGAGTTAATGTTTTGTCATCATCAAAAAGGGGGAGAATGTGGATACCTTGTATTGCAGGTAAACTAATATTGCAGGATAAGTTTTGATGATGAAAAAGATAAAGGCACAACTGATGGCCAGAGTTAATAAAAGTGACTAAACATCAAAGTCACAATCCAAGACAAAAGCTCAAGAATTGAAGATTCAAGTTTAAGGGTAGTCCTTAAATATAAGGGTAGTCCTTAGGGTTTGGGTGTGTCTTAGGAAAAAGTGTAAGCTCTTTCGAAGGTCAGCTCGTATCTCAAAGTCCCACACACTCACAAGTTTTCAAAGATGCATGCATACTTACGTAAACATACCTATCATCTTTAAAACATAAAAATCGATTTCATCTTGCATATACATTCATCAAAATCTATTTTCAGGCCAATCAGAAAAGGAAGAATCGATTTTCACTTCATGTATTTTCAGTGCATAAATCGATTCCTGAGCCAAACTTTTTTAAAGGAAGAATCGATTCCCACTCTTTTGCACTTAACTGAGAATCGATTCCTACATGTCTCAGACAAGCTGAGAATCGATTCATACAAATTTTCACTAAGTACAGAATCGATTCCTAGCCCTCCATGGTTCTCAAGAATCGATTGTCCCTATTTTTCAAACAAATCAAAATCGATTCCTCACTTAAATGAATCGATTTCTAGATCAAATGCTTTCAACAAAGAATCGATTCCTACAATATTTTCAACGTAAACTTGATTTTCTCATAGCCTATAAATAGGCACTGCTTCACGTTCATTTTCACACAACCCATTTCACGAATCAGAGAACTTTTGAGAAAAACTCTTCACGCTTTTACTTTTGCTCGTCACGCACCGTTGGTCCGTCTGAGCTGATCTTTCGCTAAGAGTTAGTTGGGGTTGCATTCTTCAAGTTGTAATATCTGCCTTCATTAGAGGTATTTCTGTCTTTACGTTTGCTATTATTTAATCGTTTGTGATTGGTACTAGGGAGTGGGGTATCTCTCTAGGGTAGCTGTTTGTACTGGGAAGTCGGGTATCTTTCTGGGGCAGCTGATTGTAACAGGGGTGGGGTATCTCTTGTTATTGTTGTAATAGATTTGAGGGCTCTCCATAGGTGGGGTATCCTAGGAGGAGAGTGCCTGAGTCTGTAAAGGTTTTCCAAGGCACCTGTAAGCCTTGTTGTTTTGGTTAGTGGAAAATCTCACAAGGGTGTGAGGATTGGACGTAGGTCACTAAGAGGTGACCGAACCAGGATAAAATCTCTGCGTGCTTTACTGTTTTCCTGCTTTACTGTTATACCGATTTACTGCTTTATTTTCTAATTTCTTCGCTTCCACTTAACCGGCGCGAAAATTGATCTAAGTCATTGAAAAGGGGAAAAACGTTTTCGAAAGATCTGAAAAGTCTTTAAATCTCAATTCACCCCCCTCTTGAGACTGAAGCCACTTGGTAACATGCCATACCCGCACTCCGACCAGAGGGTATTCCTGAGGGCAACATCACAACCCTACCTGACGAGGGTACCAGTCAGCCTGCCGAGTCTTCGAATGTGAGTCAGCTTTTGGATCTCCTGGCCAATCGCACCCAAGCTATGCAGCATCAGGAAGACCAGCAGATTGCTAAGACATGCCCATCCCAACGCCCATGAGGGCGCCTGGCAGGACGCCAATGAAGAGCAGCCAGCGCCCAAGAGGGCGCCCGGCAAGGGAGCAACCAGAGGCCATGAGGGCGCCTGGCAAGGAAACAGCCAGCACCCATGAGGGCGCCAGGTAGGACACCAGGGCAGCATCAGACAGCGCCCATGAGGGCGCCTGGCACCCAGGAGGGCGCCTGGCAGGGAGCCATGACAACATCAGGCAGCGCCCATGAAGGCGCCGGGTAGGGCACCAGGGCAACATCAGACAACGCCCATGAGGGCGCCTGGCAAGGGAACCCTTCCTCCAACAACGGTGACACCGAAGACACCACCGGATATCGCCATCGAGGAGATCCCCCAACCGACGTAGGCATCAAGAGTTTGACTAAGAAGACACCTCCCCCCGAAACTCAAGAAGGTTTTCGGACGAAGGACCTTTCACTCGAAGGATGGATGGGTTCCGAATCCCAAGGGCCTTGGAGAAGCTGCCAACTCTCAAGATGTATGACGGAACCGGAGACCCAGACCGCGATCTGGCACACTTCTCCCTGATGATGCGCTATCGAGGCGCCAGGGAGCCCGTTCACTGTAAAATCTTCCCCCTCACTCTCGAAAATGCCGCACTAGAGTGGTTTCAAGAGCTAAGGCCGAACTCCATATCCTCATGGTATGTTGGGTCTCATCTTCCTAAAGCAAAGCAGCCAAGTTCACGGCACCCACCCGGCAGGGATCCAAGGTATGAGACCACGATGTCTTGGGTAGCAAGCGCCAAGAAAGGCGCGGAAGTCAAGCAAATGACGAGACCAAGAGGTCACAGACACCAGAGATACCCACCTACGAGGGTGATCTCTAGTATGCAATCCATAACTTCGTCCATGCTTATCCGATGGAGGCGTGTGAGCATGCGTTGGAAATCTAAGAAGAAGAGCTACAACTCTCATGTTGAGCTCAAAATCCAATTCGGACGTCTCCGTAAAAAGGAAGGGCGCCAGCAGCATACTTATCCGATGGAGGCGTGTGAGCATGCGTTGGAAAGCTAAGCGGAAGAGCTACAATTCTCATGTTGAGCTCAAAATCCAATTCGGACGTCTCCGTAAAAATGAAGGGCGCCCATGAGGGCGCCAACAGCGTTTTGGCACACGGCGCCCACGAGGGTGCCAGCAGAAGGGCACACCATCTTGGCCCAAGGCGCCCAGGAGGAGGGCGCCAACTTCAGGATGTTGCGTTTTTGCTCAGTCCATAACTTCGTCCATGCTTATCCAATGGAGGCGTGTGAGCATGCGTTGGAAAGCTAAGAAGAAGAGCTACAACTCTCATGTTGAGCTCAAAATCCAATTCAGACGTCTCCGTTAAAAGGAAGGGCGCCCATGAGGGCGCCAACAGCATACTTATCCGATGGAGGCGTGTGAGCATGCATTGGAAAGCTAAGAAGAAGAGCTACAACTCTCATGTTGAGCTCAAAATCCAATTCGGACGTCTCCGTAAGGAAGGGCGCCCATGAGGGCGCCGGCAGCATACTTATCCGATGGAGGCGTGTGAGCATGCGTTGAAAAGCTAAGAGGAAGAGCTACAATTCTCATGTTGAGCTCAAAATCCAAATCGGACGTCTCCGCACCCGGGAAGGGAAACAAGATGATGGCACTTACAAGCTCGTGAGAAAATCCAATGGTGCACGAGGACGTGAGCAAAAAAAAAAATAGTGCACGAGCACATGAGAAAATGAAATGGTGCGCGAGCAGCTAGGAAAGTAGAACGATGCATGAGCATCCGAGAAAATTAAATAGTGCATGAGCACGTAAGGCAGCACACGGAAGGACGTCTGACAGGGCGCCAAGGCAGCCACAGGCGGCACCCAGGAAGGCTCCCAGTAGGGCGCCACCAACGGAAGAAAGGGAACCCCCCCTACTTGCACAAAGTAGAAAACAATTGCTCCAACAGGATAATCGCTGCGATCAGCTGACAAACTTAGCAGGCCCGACAACGACACGAGCCGAAAAGGCGACCTAACCTACAAGGGCATTCTAAACGACAACGTCAAGTCAAGACCATCCTCCGAAATAATCTCAACTTAGGGGCAACGGTGGAACCAGGTCAATGTTCACCAGAGACATCGCCGGGGATCACCATCGAGGAGTCCCCCCGACCGATGCAGCTCAACACCAACGCAGGACGGCAGCAAGAAGGATGATCTGGCTTGATTAGGCACAGAAAATGCAACACCCTCACGGACGACATTAAAAAGCAGATCCACGACACTGGTCCCTAGCAGTAACACTTATTCCCAAAGGAAAGGGAAAGGGTCCAACTCCATAGGAAGGAAGGGGCAATGCTAGTTTGAGATCCTACCTACCGGGCAGGGAGGGACTGCCTGGATCGCAGGGACACGAGTCGACCTACTCGGTTCATAAAGCGGCTATCAAGAGACGTCGCAACCTCTAATGGGTGAGTTAAATTCGGATAGAATCTGATAAACTCCTGTTAGAGTCCCTAAATGGGCGAAGTGGCGTCGCAAGATGTCACAACCTCGAAGCGGCATATCGAAAAGGCCGCAACCTCTAATGGGTGAGTTAAATTCGGATAGAATCTGATAAACTCCTATTAGAGTCCCTAGATGGGCGAAGTGGCATCGCAAGATGTCACAACCTCGAAGCGGCATATCGAAAAGGTCGCAACCTCTGATGGGTGAGTTAAGTTCAAACAGACTCTGATAAACTCCTGTCAGAGTCCGTAGACGGGCGAAGCGGCATCGTAAATGTCGCAACCTCTAATGGGTGAGTTAAATTCGGATAGAATCTGATAAACTCCTGTTAGAGTCCCTAGATGGGCGAAGTGGCGTCGCAAGATGTCACAACCTCGAAGCGGCAAGTCGAAAAGGTCGCAACCTCTGATGGGTGAGTTAAGTTCGGACAGACTCTGATAAACTTCTGTCAGAGTCCCTAGACGGGCGAAGCGGCATCGCAAATGTCGCAACCTCTAATGGGTGAGTTAAATTCGGATAGAATCTGATAAACTTCTGTTAGAGTCCCTAGATGGGCGAAGTGGCGTCGCAAGATGTCACAACCTCGAAGCGGCATATCGAAAAGGTCGCAACCTCTGATGGGTGAGTTAGGTTCGGACAGATTCTGATAAACTCCTGTCAGAGTCCCTAGATGGGCGAAGAGGCATCGCAAGTGTCACAACCTCTAGTGAGGAATTTAAATCGGACCGATTCTGATAAGCTCCTGACGGAGATAACATTGCCACGAGACGATAGGAGGCGATACGTTCAGAAGCGTGAAAAATAGGCAAGACAAAGGAAACATGGATATAACGTAAAATCATCAGTTAAGCTCCATAGGACAAAAAGAAATTGCAAATCAAGAACAACTGAACGTCTGAACAAAGAAGCTAGGAAGTCCGCCCGGAAGTTACCTCAATGAATCAGAAGCCGCAAAGACTAGCGGGAACGTCAATGGAGGATGATAAGAGCAACTCCCCTCAGCACCAAGCAATCCCTAAAAATTTATAGGTGAGAAGGCAGGTTAAAAATCAGGAGGAAACGGCAAAAATAAAACAGAGTGCTAGGCACGCGCCCACGCAAAACCAGCGCCCAGGAGGGCGCCTGGCAGAGCGCCAATCAAGGCAGCCAACGCCCATGAGGGCGCCTGGCAGGGCGCCAATCAAGGCAGCCAGCGCCCATGGGGACGCACAACAACATTTAAAGCCTACGGCAACGCCTGAAAACCATTGTTGAAAGTAGGAAAACCGTTGTCTATTCCTTTGGCAACGGTTTTAAAACCGTTGTGTATGCGAGCGTTGCCTATGCTTTAGGCAACGGTTTTTGGCTAGCAATGGCAACGCTGACAAAAAACAGTTGCCATTGAGTGCTAACGCAACAGTTTTTGCCTCTACTTTTTGACAACACTTTTAAACCGTTGCAATATATGACAACGGTGGAAAACCGTTGCCTAATGTGTAACCGTTGCCAATCACCAATAAATACAACAGTTTAAAACCGTTGCCATAGTCAATAAAAAATGAAAAAAAATATTAGGTAGGTCAAATTTATTCTTTCCCAACAAGAGTTTAAACACAATCAATTAATTATACAATCCAATAAAAACATGCACTATCTACCGTTCTACCTACTCTAAATTCTTGGTTTCTGAAAAACATCCAAGATTACAATTCACGATAAAATGAGGAAAAAGTTCGAAATCCTCAAAACAAGCAGTCACAATTTTCCTATGAAAATTCTATTTCTACCTAGTTCTTTCTTGGTTATGAACCATATTTCTCCAGAAAATATGAAGGACCACAAGGGTTTTTCTCCCAAGCATAAAACTTGTTCAAAAAGAAGCCAGCCTACAAAAAATAGCATTGTATCATAACTAATCTAATAATAGCAAAAGAAAATATGATATTCTGACTAAAAATAAATCTAGTGCATAAATAGTAGTAATGTACCTTTGAGCAAGAAACCCGCCTTGTGAAATCCTTGAAACAGCTAATAAGACATTAATCAGAGAAATTACATTTCAAATTTTAATATAATAGTGTGCATCAACAGGGTGCATGTCAAATGGCCTAAGTATTAATAGTGTTATAGGTGACAATGTGATATTCTTAAGTCTTGATAATTTTAATAACAGAGGCAAATCACAATACTCAAGCATCAAAATCTGCAAGAAGCATATGCAATCAAACTCAATTAGATGCTAAAGTAAATCAAACATCAAAACAAAAAATTCAAATAACAAAAGCCAAAACATAAAAATCATTTTGTTCAAAAACCAAATCAGAAAACCAATTTTCTTGCCATTGTTTCAAAGCAAATCCAAACAAAATAACAAGTCAGATATTGAAATGCCTCAAAAAAAGTGAGTTCAAAAAGGAGTACTCCTTTCACACATCTAATTGAATCATCATACTTGTATTTTGAATTTTCAATCAAAACAAAACCAGCAAAAACATACAAATCAAAACACCAAATCACTCATCAAGGCATTTTTATAGCAATGTTCCCACTTGCTAGCTGAGCTGAGGCATAAATAAAGCAACCAAAGGAATTGACCTTGCATCAGTTAAATCTCATGTGAAATTGGCAAGAAGCCATTTAACATAGAGATATTAACATGATAAAAGAAACAGTTCCAAAGGTAAAGTGTATATGCCACATTTTATCAAACAATTGGCATGAAACAGAATAATGAACCATTCATAATGAAAATAGGTTTGTAGATCCCTCTGACATCAACCGTGTTCCGAACCCTTCATCCAGAATCAGTGCCTTCATTGTGATGAGCCCTTTGCTTTTCTAGTAAATTGTAAATTCAGAAGCAGATCAAGAAAGGCAAACAGAGAACACAATTCTGGATAGGAGAAAATAAATTTTACCATCCTATAAATATGCATGATGGGTAACGGGAAAACTTGTAAGAAACTCTTCACTTTTCAGTACATTTCGCAAAATAAAACAACTGACAAAGAATTTTCACCTGAGCTGACAAGTGTAGCGAGGAGTGTGACACGAATGCAGCTCCAGATGGTAACTGAAATAAAATGCAAAGAAACGGTGTATCGATTAAGCTTAACACATACGGCCCTAGAAACTTAACTTTTGTCCAATAGAAGCATCAAAATGATCAAATTGTGTGTCACAGCAGGAACCGTATCAAAGACAAAATCCACCTATGCAAGGGCACTAGCTTTTAATGTGAACGACAAAAACGGTTTGATCCAAACGTTGGTTGATCCATAATTGGTATTATATCAAACAAGAATTCAGGTACCTGGTAAACATTACCACTGATGTTCGGAAAGCAATCACTCTTCGGAAGCTAGTTTAACAAGCAAAAAAAACACTCCAAAGTAAGCTTATAGGTTTGGCAACTAAAGGAAGAAATATTTTAAAGAACAGTAATTCAAAAATTTCCAGACAGCCACCATTTGCCACATTGCTTATATCAACAAAATCTGTAATAAAACAAGAGATTAAATCAGATCAGGTCACATATTCACATGTATGGCATAGATATATAGTAAGCTGAATTGAGTCTATTGACGTCACCGTCGGAAAAAAAAAAAGGCTTCATTGTATTACTTTCAGGAATAAATTTCTCCAAAAGAGCATGCCTTAGAAAATATACAAGAGTCACTTATCTAGCAGAAGCATTTTTTTACTTCATTTTGTTAGGTTAAGCTCTCCATATGATATTCAAATCCTTAATATTACAAGTAAAGTTTTCCTTAGGTCACAGTCCACTTCCACGGTGGCCAACCCCGTTGGATTATAGTTGAAGTTAGCTATAACAAATAAAATTACACTGAAATGGTCTCCTAGATCCATTGGGCTCAAACTCAACAAGCTACCTCTAAAGTCTAAACTAATCTCATACACTGCCTCATAAATCTCAGTAGTCATTATTTCAAAATAATCCCTCTCCTCTCATATACCCCAAAAAACCCTGAACTTGCAAAGGCAACAAATCCATATAAATGAAAATAAAGTTACAGAATCGGTAAACAGACAAACAAGCCAACAAAATGAAGAGTGGCAAATGAGAAACCCCCCAAAGTGTCAAAGGAGTCAAAATGAAGAGTCAGAGAGAGTGGGGTGTGTAGAAGAAGAAACAACACAAATCAACGGTGCAGTCTCTGAGTTGTTAAGGTACTGATCTAAAAGATGCAGCCTCTCAAACACTGAACCTGAAGCAATTTATGAAAAAAAATGATTAAGAAATTATTCAAGAGATGAATTAAACTAAACCTAAATCAATCAAAATCAAGAAAGGGGGAAATTATTCAAAAACTAAAATCAACATAGAAAGGTGTGATGTTCAAGCCAGATTAGGGTTCAGCTTACAAGAAATTCGATGTAAGCCAGATTAGGGTTCAACCTTCACATATAAAAGAGCAAGACATAGACAAAGACAATCGAGATTCTCACGAGAATCTGCTGAAGAAGAAGCTGTACCTCCAAAATGAGCGAGAGTGATGAAGTGAGATCGGAGTGACGGTGAGGGAGTCAGATCTCATTGAGTAGCGAGTGATGAGCGAGACTGATGAAGCAGAGCGAGTGACGACGTGAGAGCGAGATGGAGATGAGGGAGAGCGAGAGAAAGAGCCAGAGCGAGATGGAGATGATGAAGCCGATGAAGTTGGGAAACAAACTGGCTGCAGCGTAAAAAGTGAGCGAGAATGAGATGAAGATGAGTGAGAGAGAGCCCGTGTATTTTCTTTTAGAACCCGTTTTATTTGGTTCCTCTCTAACAACGTTTTTTTTGTTTTTTGAAAAGCGGCGTTGCCCTATCTACCAAATGTTGTAGTGACGCCTGGCAGGGCGCCAGTCAGGAGCAGCCAGCGCCCAGGAGGGCGCCTGGCAGGGCGCCAGTCAAGGCAGCCGGCGCCCATGAGGGGGCCTGGCAGGAGGGCACTGCCAACAACGTAAGTACACGGTAACGAACAACAAGTACTTACCAAGAAAAAAAGACATTGAAACAAGCGGAGTCTACTCCTTCCTCCTTCTTAAAGAAGGCGCTCCAATGATGGATTGGTCCCCTACTTTTGAAATAAGAAAATGTGGACCGCAAGACAAATACCCGCCTACTCATGGGAGTTAGCATTTCACCCAACGCCGCAGGTCTGGCAAATCGACTTGGCCCATATCCACGACGTACAAGCCCAATGTGTAACACCCCTTTTTCTACCCAGCGGTTTATTAAAAAAATATCAGAGTTTTTCGCGCCAAAAGAGTGTCACATTTTTCGAACCGGAAAACCACTTCGCAAACAGAGTACTTTAATTATAACTAACTTCTTTTCAAAAACATGCAGCGGAAATAAAAAGGTTTCACTTGGCAATCATACTTCAAAAGGTTTACAACTTAGAAAGGCATATACATAACACATAAGGAAAGACACAAGGACAACCCTCCCGAGTGCTACGTATCAGAGCCGACTCGACCATACTAGAAGAAGAATCTCTAGCCACCTTCAGTCACCGTCACCTGCAGGTTGCCGACATACGAGGCAACACGACGCAGTAGGGTGAGTCTCACTACGTAGATAATAATAGATAAAACAAGAAACACAGTATAATAGGCACACCAGGGATACCATCAATCTACTACACCAATAATACAGTTACACCAAATCCAGTTACGCCGAATACTGTTACACCAAGTACCGTCACACCAAATACAGTTACACCCAGAATATAGTTACACCATTAGTTCAAGAAGACGCAATCAAACACAGGACGCGTATGCAATGTATGAGATGCAACCCAAAACTCCACTGGGCATATGCATGTGGATCCATCAACACCAAAAACTTGCCTTGAGGGCACTCACCAAGATAGGCCGAAGCCTCTGCTCACCAAAATAACTAGGCCGAAGCCTCTGCTCACCAATTTTCGAAATTAGGCCGAAGCCTCTGCACACCAAATATAATTATAATAAGGCCGAAGCCTTCTGCTCACCAAAATATGCACATGATCATGAGACTCTAGGACCATGCAACATACACACACAAAAACACCATAACCACGGTTATCACACTCACCAACATCAATTCAGCTCACCAGTAATTATTTAGCTCACCAATAAGTAATTCAGCTCACCAATATTTAACAAGTATTCTGCTCACCAACATCTAACAAATATTCAGCTCACCAACATTTAACAAATATTCAGCTCACCAACATTTAACAAATATTCAGCTCACCAAACATCACCAAAAACACTCGCACGTTGGCCACTAAGGGCATTTTCGTAAAGACACTCAAACATCACTTAGCTATCCGGGACAGCCACACGGGCGCCCACTCAGCCACAACCGCCAACGACCCGAAAAGGTTACCCAAAACAGTTCACTTTTGGAAATCAGTTCGCTCATCAGAAAATATTGCATTTTTGCCTGAAAGTAGAATATCCAGGTAGGCACCTGAATAAGCTTCGAAACGCATTTTGAACCATCAAATTTGGACACCCGAGTCAAAAGATATTTAGAAAACAAATTTGGGAACAACAGCGACACCCTGGGCTACGCGAACACGGCAGCCAGAATTCGGCGAATTAGTTAAAATAGTAAACGACATCGGATTCCAACAAACGACCCCTCTACAGAAGCCTGAGAAAGTCTAGTTCCTGACTATAGTTTTCTTTTTTTGAAACAATGAGCCAATTAGTACAGTTTTTAGAAACAACCCGAATGGTTCCCAGACTGGACAGATTCTGTCCTTCCACTTCAAATCACTCTAAACTGAATTACACTTGACCAAATGGAACAAAACCTTAGCCTTAACAAAAGCAATTTGAGTATAGTTTCTAATGGAAAAAGAATCGTTCAAATCAGAGTTCAATTGAAGACACAAGACCTGAAACACTGAACCTATACCTAGTTTAAGTCCAGAAATTTGACCTGACTTGGGACGCTCATAACTCGAGCTACACTACTCCAAATTTAACCAAACCAGTGCCAAAGTGACCAAAATTAAGTCTGTTTTCTAACAAAAAAAGTCCCATAATTTTTTGACGAACAGAAAGTTCCCAGTTTCAAAAATACCGAACCTATGTCCAGAATGCTTCCAGAATATTACCCTAACTTGTGGAATTCATATCTCGAGCTACACAACTCTAAACGCAACCAAACCAGCGTCAAATTAACAAGAATTCAATCAAGTTTTCGAAATGACAAACCACATAATTTTTCAATTAGTAAAACGTTCTCAGTCACTGAAATACTAAACCTATGTCAGAACATCTCAAAACAGTGAATTCAACAACACAAACAACCATCACACTTCAGCCACATATAGATATTATAAACATCAACAGCAATTTAAACAACTACTCCTAACACCTAATTCCCATGATTTCGTGGTTTATAAATTATTAACTATGAACGAGAGCCCCCTTACCTTATTGAAGAACTCGAATCCTCAGGCTTAGAAACCTTGAAAAACTTAGCTTTTCTTCTCTCTCCTCTTTTCTTTCTTGGTCACGAACTCCTCTCTTTCTTTTTCTCTATGGAAGCCACGAAATTCCTCTCTTTTTCCTTGCCTTGGCCGCCACTCCTTAGCTCTCACTCTCTCACAAAATCTAATTTTCTCAACTAATGAAACTCTAACTTAAAAACTCCTTATTTATAGGCTCACTTAACCAATCGTGGGCTTTCTTAGTTTATGACTTAATCATGGGCCTCCACTAACACCTCTAATTCGCCACCACCTATCCACATATACTAACAACTAATTATTTCTAATATTCTATCACATAAAATCCCTAAATAATTATTCCTATAATTTTATTTTATTTTTCTCAAACACCAACCCTAGATAATTAATTAAATAAATTAACTAATTATTTTGGGCTGTTACACAATGCGCCTGTCACCTTAGGACGTGCTCAAAAATACAAAAAGACAAGATGAGCAGCGAAAAATAAAGCAAAGTGCCAAGCACCCGTCTACGCAAGTCGGCACCCAAGAGGACGCCCGTCAAGGAGGGCGCCTGGCAGAGGCAACCAACGCCCATGAGGGTGCCTGGCAGGACGAGGAGGACGCCCATAGGGGCGCCTGGCAGGGCGCCAATGAGACAGCCAGCGCCCAGGAGGGCACCTGGCAGGGCACCAGTCAAGGCAGCCAGCGCCCATGAGGGCGCCTGACAGGGCGCCAGTCAGGAGCAGCCAGCGCCCAAGGGGGCGCCTGGCAGGAACAAGCGGCGCCCAGCAGAGAGGCGCTTGGAAGGGGGCATTCTGAAAGCAAATCCTTCGCAACGAGGTAGTCAGCACTATGCAGTAAGGCACCCGTGAGGGCACCAAACCCTGTCTCGCAAAATTAAAGGATGCATGAGCATCTGAGTGCATGAGCACGTGAGAAAATAAAAGAGTGCATGAGCACATAAGAACATTAAAGGATGCATGAGCATCTGAGTGCGTGAGCACGTACGAAAATTAAAGGATGCACGAGCATGTGAGTGCATGAGCATGGAAGGAAATAAAATAGTGCACGAGCACATGAACAAAAAAAAAACAGGGTACCAAGCACACGTCCACACAAGCCAATGCCCATGAGGGCGCCTGGCAAGGAAGCAACCAGCCCCCATGAGGGCGCCTGGCAGGGCACCAATGATAGAGCAAGCAGCGCCCATTAGGGCGCCTGGCAGGGGAACAATGCAAATCCTTCGCAAGGGGGCAGCCAGCACTGCGCAACAAGGCGTCCAAGGCACCCATGAGGACACCGAACCTTGTCTTGAAAAATCTGCTCCACGAAAAGTCACCCAGCACACGCAAGCAGGGAACAACACTCAAGAGCACCCAGGAGGGTGCCAACTCTTAGGAACAAACAAGCGTCCAGCAAGGCGCCCAGGAGGGCGCCAGCAGCAGAACTTAGCACTTTGGCTCAAGGCGCCCAGGGAGGCACCAACACCAGGGGATGAGTCACGGTCACGACAAAGAGATATTGCACAATTCAACGAGCCAAAAGAAATGGTGAATAAAGATAAAATCATGTATGGCATAGAAGTCATCATCGAAACAGCAAAATCCTATAAGACAAATCCAGCCATCCAGCAGATAAAAGAAAAAGTACAGGTGAAAAGTAAATCAACCAAAGAGAAATGATCAGGGGGCAAGGACATCGAAGTCAACACTATTGGGATGATATCTGACAGTCCCCCCGCCTAAAACCCAAGAGGGCACCTGGCAGGAGGGCGCCTGGCAAGAGCACTTTGACACAAGGCGCCAACATCGGGATGACTTAACACTCCGACACTTTGGCAAGCGGTTTCCAACGCTCCATGTAGGTCCACCTGAAGCCGGTTCTTATCAAAGAGATCACCCAAAAAGGACTACCGGAATGAGGTCGACACCCTATGTGTCAAGGCTGTCTCCATCATCCCTCCCAACCTGATGGACATGGGGCAACACAAGCAGTTAAGTACTAGTTAAACAACACCCTATCCCGAGGTGGGAGGCTTCAAAGAAACGAGACGAACTCGAAAACCAAGAGGCTAAGAAAAGAAACTAAGTGTCACCACAATTACCAAGTGATAGGGAAGCAGCGAGGCCGGGCGAACAATCGGGAAAAAGACAAGTCCCCTTGATGGCAAGAAAATTAAAGAGCAAGTCAAAACAAGCAACAAAACGAGCAACAAAGAAGGAAGTACAAAGCGAAACCTAAGCTCGAAACTGATGCCCAAGGGGGAACCCGGCAGGGCGCCAAGTCAAAAAATGCTTCGCGCCCAACTTATGGCGCCCATGAGGGTACCAGTTCCCTTCTCGCCGATCATCAAGCGCAAGATCCCCTGAGGGCGCCACTCCCCTAGGTGGGCGAATTACCAAGTGCAAGGCACCTGTGAGGGTGACAACCTCACTAGTGCAAATCATCAAGCACGTGGCACCCACGAGGGCACCACTCTCTTACTTGGGCGAATTACCAAGTTCAAGGCACCCATGAGGGCGCCACTCTCTTACTTGGGCGAATTACCAAGTGCAAGGCACCTGTGAGGGCGACAACCTCACTAGTGCAAATCATCAAGCACGTGGCACCCACGAGGGAACCACTCTCTTACTTGGGCGAATTACCAAGTGCAAGGCACCCATGAGGGTGCCACTCTCTTACTTGGGCGAATTACCAAGTGCAAGGCACCTGTGAGGGCGACAACCTCACTAGTGCAATACATCAAGCACAAGGCCACTATCTTACTTGGGCGAATCACCAAGTGCAAGGCACCCATGATGGCGCCAACCTCACTAGTGCAATACATAAAGCACAAGGCGCCCACGAGGGCGCCACTCTCTTACTTGGGCGAATCACCAAGTACAAGGTGCCTATGAGGGCGCCAATCCCTCTCATACAAAACATCGAGCACAGAGCGCCCATGAGGGCACATCTCCCCGATGTGCAAATCACCAAGTGCAAGGCGCCCATGAGGGCGCCAACCCCTCTCATGCGAACCATCGAGCACAAGGCGCCCATGAGGGTGCCACTCCCCCATTTGCAACTCGCTCATCACAAGGCGCCCTTGAGGGCGCCACCCTCCTTTTTTACTCTAGAGAGTGAAAATGACAGAACACGGTTGTACAAACACAGTGTCCCGTGTAACCTTGTAGAGCCGGCAAACCGACAAAAATCCTTCAAGCCAAGACCATCCTCCGGAATAATCTCGGCTTGGGGGGCAACTGTTCTGGAGTCAACCAGAGGGTCCCATTAGCAAAACCAGGAGGTGCGCTTAGCAAGTCATATGGATCAGGCCAACCAATTCAGCCCATATCCACCTCATGCGAGCCCAGTATGCTTGGACGGTCAAGATCGACTCTACCCATCCGACGATCCACAAGAGGGCACGATTTCCTATAAATATAGGCAAACTTTGCCCTTACAAAGGTTGAATCTCTAATCCTTAGTACATTCACTCTTATATTCTATATACTGACTTGAGCGTCGGAGTGGCTTGCAGGTACCCCCCCCGGGCGCTCACTGACCTCCTGCCAGGACAGCAAGAGACCTACCAACAGCAGCCGACCAAAAAGCTGCTCGGTACAGAACAGAAAGTAACAATAAAAGTGGGGATTTAGGATAAAAGTTTGGTGTTTAACGAAGAAAATCAATTAAAGAAAACAATCAATCCAATGGTTTCAGGTGCGTTTCTTGGATTTCTCATCGGTTCTAAAATAAAGATTCGTGCAAGGTTTGATAATTTTTGATTGATCATAAATTAAGTGAACAAGGGCCAGTCAGTTTATACGAATTCACAGCGTTTTAAAGCAAGTGTCAAAACAGTGTGTTCAATCAATCGTGATAGCGAACAAGTGCCAGTATCACAATTAATATCATAAATGAATTCTATCAATCCTATAAACAAGTGTCATAGACTCTATCAATTCCTATCCAAACTAAATTAAACAAGCGATAAAATAGTTTGTATAATGAAAATTGCAAAACAGAACCATGATTAAGTGATTAAGCAAAACTGAATCATAAAACGAATCACATAAGCAAATCACAGAGTTTGAGTAATTAAGCAAAACACAAACCGGATTTGCAGCAATAATTATGGAGATGAAATTGATAGAGAAAGAATTAAAACCATAAAAACAAAATAAACCTTAAGCACTGACCCTCAAAATCCTTACAGCAACACCCTTCACCAATAGATTGATCTAGGGCTTTAAGCTTCCATGGAGGTTAGGGCACAAAACGTAAAATTGAAAGTAGGAATGAGTAAGAGAGCCAAGACGGCTCTGAAAAGTGTATTTAGTCTTAAAGAAAACAAAATACATAAATCCCTAAACGGGTTCTATGAAAAAAGTCCAATAAAAATAGTAAATTTGTCCGTAAACCCGTTTTATACAGTACTGCTTCGGTATTTCGCAGTTTTGACCTCCTAGACTTCAGAATTGGGTTTCGAGCGCAACAGAAGAATTGTAGCTCTGTTCCTTAGCTTTCCAGCGCAATCGCAGATCTAGGGTTTTTGCCGTTTTTGTGAGGGTTGAGTTGGCTCAATGATTAGTTCTTTGCTGCTTATAGCACTGTACTAGTTTTATGTCTTTTTTCTTTTTTAGGCATTGTGGATCGGGTTGCCTGCTTAGCCCGTTTTCAGCCCATGAACTTGTTTCTTTCGTTTTTGTTGTTTGTTCCAACGGATGTATGGTTTGGGCCTGGCCCATTATTTCATCAGAATTGAAATCATATTGACAAAAAAAAAACGCATGCTTGCACGCCTCAATCAGATAAGCACAGCCAAAGTTATGGCCTTTGTTGTTGAAAACACACAAAACAAGATACGAAAACAATGCATGAGTTTTCAATGAACCCAAAGAATGCAAAGTCATAAGAGAAATACTTTTCCTAGGCTTCAAGGAGAATGACAATCAAAGATAGCACTTAATTACAATCAAGGCTATATTGCTCAGTTAAGACCCAAAGTCTAGAAACGTGCTAATACTTAAATATTAGGCACAAAGCACAATTAAAATCACCATGTGAAAAGCTATAAATAGTGCATTAAAATACACTGATCAGGCATAATAGTCATTTCCCCATCAATGAAATAAACGGCGGCAACATACACCCCCCCATTAACTCATCACACCAAAGTTATATTGTGGCAAACATGTACTAACCAGTGTTTTTATTTACCCGCTCACTCACCACACCAAAGTTATATTGTGGCTAATATGTACTAACCACACCTAAGTTACATTGTGGCTTACTCACCACACCAAAGTTATATTGTAGCTAATATGTACTAACCATTGGATTGTTCTATAATGGACAGAATTACAAGCTCTTCTCCCTCTCTTTCTCTTTCGATTCGATCGATTCCGAAGCATTTCGATTCAAGTTTCCATTTATTGAATTTTTTAAATCTGTAAGTGTATGTTAGTTTCGGTTTGGACTTGATCTAAAACTAAACTCGATGTTTCGGTTTGGATTACGATTAGGTTTTCCGCTTTTTTATCTTTCTCTTCGTCAAAACTGTGGAGAAAAGAGAGACGCGAAGGTCGGTGTGGTAGAGTTCGCGGTGGTACACGTAGAAGAGGGCAGAGCGTGACGGTGCAATGATCCAATGGGCGTTGCTTCATGCAGAAGAGGGCAGAAGCGTGACTGTGCCTGCGTTTCATAATGGTAAAAATACAAAAATGCCCTTATTTACATGTAACCGTTAGATCAAAATAAATTAAGAAATAAAGCATCCAATGGCTGAGATTGGTTTAGTAACTATAACTAAGAAAGTTCCTTAGTATCATAAGTCGTTGCCCTACTCGGCTATCTGGTAAACAAAAAAATGAGAGAATCTTCTTTGGTCATCGATAAAATTCTCGCATTTCTTCGGTAAAATTTTAGAGTCTTTTATGTGATCTATAGGCATTCTTGAGTACTTTTGTAGATAAGATTTCCCTTTAATTGAATTCATCCGAGGAATTGAGAGTTTTAGTTGAAGAGGAAATATATAGTTCATCTACAAGAAGTTAGGGTTATCTTTATGGTAATGTTGGATAGCTGATGTTATATATCTTAGTCTGCGCGCATTTCATACTTCATCTTATTATTTCTAAGAAGAACAACCACATAAGAAAAGTTGGTAGTCTAAGTTAGGTATAGGGGCATGGACTAACCAGGACTGAATGATAAAGTTTCCTCAATTGAAGATCATCAATTCCGAGGAAGTATAATCTATGGTGAAGTCAACAAGGAGCTTCAATGAAGAAATGTTTGTCGAGGGAGGCAAAATGGAGCTGTTCTCAACAAGATTTGACGAAAGAGCCTAAATGATGAGCTTAAGGTCAATCAATAGGCTAAAATGCTAAGAGGATAGTTGTGTTTGCTGAGTACAGGCAGCTCGGCTAAGAGGTAACTCACCTGATGAAATAAATAGTTGATGGCTCAAATGCTAAACATTTTGCAGCTTAGGGTATCATGGTCGAGGCCTAGGGGTTTGCTTTGGAAGCAATTAAACGTAGCGCGGAGACTGGAGTGGTTGAGAAGAACGCGGTCAAGGCGCCTAAAAAATAGGAAGCAGGGCTTTCCACCCATTTTTCGCGTTAGTGGGCGTCATGCAGGCGTTTCTTCTAGATTTTAGAGCGAAGGAGCATTAGTGTACATTGATCTTAGCCGATCCAACGTCGTGGTTAGCTGTAGGCTAGTGATAGTGGCCAACGGAGACCTATGTAAATATATATATATATATATATATATATATATATATATATATATATATATATATATATATATATATATATATATATATATATATATATAGCGAGCTAGTACATTTGTAAAGACACACGACAATCAATCAAATCTACATTTTTCAAGCATTTTACTTTATTTTACTTGCCTTTTACTCTTTTATGCATAGCCTTAGATGATCTTATCCCTCTCACCTAGTCTAACAAGCTTTGAAATAGTTAGGGAACCGATAACTAAGGAAAAAAGGTCATTTCTCAATGCAATCGCTTAGAAAAAGGAATAGAGTTCAAACCCTTAGTTGATCCTCGACTAAATTCAAAGTTTAACGACGATAGTACTTCTACCGAGAATCGATACGGAATATTCAAAATATTGCTAAAGTATATATATTGTACGATGTTAGAGGCAAGCCATTTCCATTTCCATGTCCACGTCCCTTCGTGCCTTACAGCACACGAAAACCTCCTTGTAGATAGATAAGCCAACAAACAAATTAAATAGCATTAATATAAATTAAAGTAACAAGGTTGATTCCTTTGTTTTTTTCTATCAAAAAAAAAAGTAACAAGTTTATGCACTATGAGTTATGAAAAAGACATAAACGCTGACCATAAAATTAAACTATGTATTATGCTGTCAAAAAAAGAATTAAACTACGTATTACAATGGCTAACTAGGCAACTTAATAATTATTAAGTCATATTTAAAAGAGCAACAGAACAACGTACCATCCAAATAATCTTACATTGAGAAGATGAACAACAACAGCACCTCAGAAGCCGAAAACAAATTTGGGTTTGAAGCCAAGGAATATACATACATCGTAACAGTTGTTTTCGGTGTCATATTTTTTGTTCTAACAGTAGTTGTTGCGTGTGTGCGATATCGAATGTCACAATCTCCCAACATTGTCGTCAATATTTTGGCTGGTTTTCCACCACAACATCATCAAGACTCAGTTGAGAACATGGAACTAGGACTTCGCCATCACACTGACTCTAGTTTTGAAGAATATCCGAAACTACTGTACTCTGAGGTTCAGAAGAACAAAGGTGGCTCTTCTTTTTCTCGTTGTTCTATTTGCCTAGGGGACTACAAAGAAAGTGACGCGTTAAGGTTGCTTCCTGATTGTGGACATATTTATCATGTTGCTTGTGTTGATCCTTGGCTCAGGTTACGTACCACTTGTCCCATTTGTCGAAGATCACCGCTTCAAGCTACACACAGTGTATAGCTAGCTGCAATACCAATTTCGTGTTGTATGTATGATAAAAAGGTTGTAAATCGAATCAGTCCCACTAAACATGGTTTTTTTCCCGCTTATATTCGGAATCTGTTACAAACTGAATTTGTGAAATTATCTCAAAGTGAAGTTTGACTCTGTTATGTGTGACCAAGGATATAAAAAGACTACTTCAGATCATTGTGTCTTTGTTAGAAATTTTTCTAATGATGACTTCATTATCTTGTTGTTATATGTTGATGACGTGCTTATTGTTGGGAAAATTATTTTTGAGATTCACAGGTTAAAGAAGCAGTTGGGTGAGTCTTTTGCCATGAAATACGTGGGAGGGGCTAAACAGATTCTTGGTATAAGAATCATGCGTGACAAAAATGAGAAGAAACTTTGGCTGTCACAAGAGCACTATATTGAAAGATAGTTGCAGAGATTTGAAACGAAAAACTCTAAGGCGGTAAGCACTCCTCTTGCTATTCATTTTAATTTGAGTTCTAAACAAAGTCCTCCAAATGAAGATGAGTGAGTAGATATGGGACGAGTTCCTTATGCATCTACAATGGGTAGTTTGATGTATGGAATGGTGTCTACAAGACCAAATATTGCGCATGTTGTTGGTACAGTTGATAGATTTTTGTCAAATCCAGGAAGAGAGCATTGGAATGCTGTGAAATGGATTTTAAGATATCTTCGTGGTACTACTTGTATGAGGATTTGTTTTGGAGGTGACAAACCCACTTTAGTGGGGTACTCCGACTCAAACATGGTTGGAGATATTGATTCTCAGAAGTCCACTTTGGGCTACATGATTAAGTTTGCGGGGGGAGCTTTGGCTTGGTAGCCAAGGTTGCAAAAGTGTGTAGCATTGTCTACTACTGAGGCAGAGTTCATTGCTATTACAGAATCATGCAAAGAATTGATACGGCTGAAGAAATTCTTGCAGCAGCTTGGTTATGTTCAGGACAAATATTTCTTATTTGTTAATAGTCAAAGTGCTATTCATCTTGGTAAAAATTTGACTTTTCATAATAGGTCCAAACCTATTGATGTGAGGTATCATTGGATAAGTGATATTTTGGATACTAAGTTGTTGGAGTTAGCAAAAGTTCATACTAATGGTAATGGTTCTGATAGATTACTAAAGCATTGCCAAGAGGGAAGTTTCAAATTTGTTGTGATATCGTCAGTTTGGCGATCACCTCCACATAGTTGTGAAGGGGGGGATATGTTGGGTATATATTGGGCTCCCTTCCTATGCGGAGAAAGACCCAAATATTTTATCCCATTGGGTCTCACTTGTTTAAGTGGAGAGGGGTCAGATTAGGGTTAGAAAAAGAGAGTATTTTGGGTGAGAAGAACAACCACCAAAGAGAGAAAAGAAGAGAGAAAACTATTTCCGTTTTTCTCAAACATGTCATGGTAAAACTGTGATTGAGGATTTGTTAACCGTTGGATCTTGTTGATTTTTGGACAAAGGTTCGTGAGACACTAGTTTTGACTTTCACCGTTCGGATCGTCGAAAAGAGATCTAAGGAGAGAGATATAGGCTTCGCACAATAGCTGCAGAATTATATATTTTTCATCCTTTTTTTCCCATTTTTAAGCTAGTGTGATTTGTTGTATTGGCTGGTTGTTGACTCTGTTTAAGCACCTTGTTGCGACTCTTTTGTACCCTTATTTGATTATAGTAGAGCTATTTCTTTGGTTTGGACAACCAGTGGTTTTTACTCTTGCTTTGAGGGATTTTCCACGCTAAAAATATCGGTGTTCATTGTGCGATTTTCTTTGTTCTGTTTGCTGCCATATATATTCGGTGTTGCTCCTCATAAATTCTTGCAAGTTTGGAGAATTTATTTCTGCTGCATATTGCTCTGTTATTGAGTTTATGTGTTGATTCTCCAAACATGTACATTTCATATTTCATATTTATAGTACACGGGGCTAGTCATTATGGTGTGCAAGGCGTGCTACCATACATTTTTTAGGGCCCCTCAAAAAAGTTTAGATTACGAAACAAAATTAGATGTTCAAATACGCGAAGTCTGTTCCACAATAACCAGTATGGTGAAAAACGAATTTAATTTCGTGACAAAATTTCTAAAGTGTGATGCTGAGCAGTGTGTTTTGGAGTACCTAAGAGTTCAAATACACAAAGTTCCTTCCTCAATAACCAGTTTCGTGAAAAAAGAATTTAATTACGTGACAAAATATAGAGTTCAGAATTTTTTTTAATTGTTGAAGTACGCAAAATTTCTTACTCAATAACCAATTTGGTGAAAAAAAACTGACAAAATACGTAAAATGCGCCGTTAAACACGGTGTTTTTTAGGTACGTTTGCATTCAGAAAAAACTTTAAATATGATTCATTAAAAAAAATTAATATATAATTCACAAAAAAATTAGTATATAATAAAAGTATAATTAGGAGCTTAATTATTAAGATTTAAACATGGCCTCCCGATTATTTGTGATGGCCCTAATAGTACACAACTATATTTTATAAATGGATCTTCCGTAACCATCGTAAAATAATGAAAGTTAATGCTTCTATTGAGAATCGATGCGGAATATTCAAAATATTGCTAAAGTATATCAAATGTTTTATTTTTTATTTTTATTATTACAGTATATCAAATGTTTTAACTAGAATCAACAAGGGTTGGTCCAAGTGATAACTGGACTTGGACTACACCCCAAGTTCTCGGATTCGAATATTGGATGTGGCAAAAAATTCTGTTGAAAGGGAAGAACCAAACGGGCCGGTAAAGCTGGAAACTCGTGCCAGCCAGGTTCCCCGGCGTAAATTAGTCATCGCAAAGCCGGTGGAAACTACGCAATAATAACATGATAACCCAAAAAAAATGTTTTAACTAGAATGTTGCAATGGCGCACGCAAACATTAATTAATATTCAAAATATTTGTACAGTTGAACTTGTAGTTTTTAGATAGTGATCGCTAGTTTTTATTTAATTTGTTTGTAGTTTTAAATCTTGCTCTATCGTGATTCCAATTCCTCAACTTGCATATGAAATCACCCAAAAGCCATCGGATTTAAAGTTTATCATATATCATATCATATATCATATATAAAGGGTACATCTACATCAACCTCTCAAACATCAACTACTTTTTGTAAAAAACAAACTCTAAAATAAAAAAAATGGAAAATAAAAAAAATTCATTAAAACTAATTAAAAATATTAAAGGTTCACATTAGAACCACTTTTTAGGAGTCGGATGCAAAAAAATTTGGTATATAAAGAGGGTTTTTGCCCAAAGAGAAACAAAGGAAAAACTAAGCTAATTTAACATCCCTGGGAATAGAAGTCCTAGTTAAGTCGTCAATCAGGATACGTTGAAGCTCTGTTGGAGGGTGCTCCAACTCCACAGGATCATTATGAGGTATGCAAAGCTCGTAATTTGCAAGCCAATCGGCACACCCATTTCCTTCTCTCCAAGCATGAATAACTTTCACCGGCCAGTTGTCACGAACCAGATATGTAATTAACCATTGTGAAATTGGCTCCAAGATCGTTGTCACAATTGTTGACCATATCTACTACAGTTTTTAAGTCGCTCTCCGCTATCAACTTGTGGATTCCTATTTCTTTTGCCATTTTTATGCCCATCCACATTCCCCACATCGCGCTACATGAAACACATTACACGTACCAGAGATGCATATTTATCATATATAAATATTGATTCATTTGTTGTTTTAGCTTTTATGAAATGTCAAATAAACACTATACACTATTTAATGAACACACTCGAGTTTGAACTCGAAAGTCAACTTCATCATGTCGTTGAAATAGCCGATGCAATGAAACAAATAGGGGAGACAATTGATTTATCTTCAAAAGTAAAACCGTCGAACTGGGCTGCCGACTCAGCCCAATCAGCCAAAACACAATGTCATCTACAAAATTGACATCTCTATTCAAAAGAGTCCGTCACAATATGTTGACTTTCAAACAAAATTAATATGCAACTAAATTAAAAAGCATTAATATAAATTGAAGTAACAAGGTTGATTCCTTCGTGCCTTACAGCGCACGGAAACTCCTCGTAGATAGATAAGGCAGCAAATAAATTAAAAAGCATTCATATAAATTGAAGTAACAAGGTTGATTCCTTTGTTTTTATCTTCTATAAAAAAAAAAAACAAGGTTACGTACTGCTACTACGAGTTATGAAAAAGACATAAACGTTGACCATGAAATTAAACTTTGTACTACAATGGCAAACTAGGCCACTAAATAATTGTATCAAGCCATATTTTAAAAGAGCAATTAACAGAACAAGCTTCCAAATATTCTACAATATTGAGAAGATGAACAACAGCACCTCAGAAGGGGAATACAACAAATATGGGTTTAAAGCCAATGAAGTTACATACATAGTAACAATTGGATTCGGTCTCATACTTTTAGTTCTAGCAGTAGTTGTTGCGTGTGTGAGACATCGAATGTCACAACCCAACAGGGTCAATATGTTGGTTGGTTTTCCATCACCACAACGTCAACGGTCTGTTGAGAACATGGAACAAGGTCTTCGCCATACAACTGATTCCAGTTATGAAGAATATCCCAAGTTGTTATACTCTGATGTTCAGAAGAAAGGTGGTTCTTCTTCTTCTAGTTGTTCTATTTGCTTAGGGGATTACAAAGAAAGTGACTCGTTAAGGTTGCTTCCTGATTGTGGTCATATTTACCATGTTGCTTGTGTTGATCCATGGCTCAGGTTACATACCACTTGTCCCATATGTAGAAAATCACCGCTTCAAACTCCACAAAGTGTATAGCTGCAATACTAATTCAGTGTTGTGTACTTGATAAAAAGTTTGTAAATCGAATCACTATATTATGTGTAGACACTCCCTCCGGTTTCATGTATAAGAAAACAAAATTATTTCATATATTTTGTTTAGTGCACTAGATTAGTCGGCCCTAGTTTTTTTGTGAGAAAAACTCTACCCTCTCTCTAACTTCTCTTCTTCGACTAGGAATCACCATTGTTTTTTTATCTAAATAAGTGTTATTTAGAGTTTTTTTTTGTGATTTCATTGTCTGAGTGCGGCGTCGTTGTTTTGTTCGCCATCTTGTGCAACATAGTACGTCTGGTTTTCCCGTCTTGGTACAATGTTTGTTTCGTTTGATTTAACAGATCAACTTTGACTCATCACAGATTCAACTAATGGTGATTGGGCCGTCAACGTTGCAAATCCGGAGGCATATGTATTCTGGTCACTTTTGTAGGTATTTTACCGTTTTATGCTATTAACTTGGATGCTGTGAGTTTGTTCGCAAATTCGTCATTTTCAGTCTTAGCAACATGGAAATTGACAAATTGTGTTGTTTTCCATATAATTCACCAATTTGAATGAATTAATACCTTATTTTAGTCAAAACAAATTATTTCATATTTCTTAAGAAAACTAATTAGTCTCATTTAATTTTCTCAAAATAATCAAAAATATAATTGTGTTTTTTCAAATTGCTCTTCACGAGGATTTGTTTCATCAGAACAAAATGATTATTGAAAAATAAATCCAAATTAAAAGAAGGATAATTCAAGAATAGTAGTATCAAACATGGTAGAAGTAACTAGTTAACATTTGCTTTTTTAGATCACTAAACATAATTTTTTTTCGCTTATATTTAAAATTGGAGGGATTTTTTTTCCTTATTTCATTTTAAGACACAACACACACATGTATATGATTGTCTTCTTTGAATTTTTTTCGGATTGCAAACTCTGTAATTTTATGTACCTTTTCTTAAACGAAGGAATGGAGGTTAGGCGACGGCGTGTTGGAGGTTGACTAACAAAGAAGCACACCGTCATCTAAGAGACGACTAGCTTTTCCAAAACACGGCCACATCGTGAATTTAAGAATAATATAACCTCTTAAAACTTAGTTTTTAGAATGCAATTTTATGTTTTGGAAATTAAGTTCCATAGGGTTTAAAACGTAAAAAAAAATATGGAATTTAATTTATATATGTTGTCGATGTAAACAATTTTTTACAACGTCAGCGAGTCACGAAATGACACGTCATAAACAATGTTTGACTTCATCTCAACTACATTAGAAGTCACACGTACCATGATTTTAGATTGGTTCATGGTGTAAAAAAATTTACAATCGTAGTGCATACCAATTAAATTTATGAAACATATATTTACATTTTGAAGTTAAATTTCAGAATACACTAGTATTTTACCCGTGCAAACGCACGGGTGACACTGTTTTATTTATATATTGCGATGAAGTCATAATAATATTGAAATTATAATAAGTTTGCTAATATATTTATTTGAATGACCTTTTGGCATGTTAACATATAAAAAATGTATTGTAAAAACAACAATATATGAGTTTAATTTGAAATTGGAAACAAAAAGATATTATGTCATATAACATAAGATATGCACCCCGCTGGTGCTCCTGTTGCTGTTCTCATTGCCGCTCCCATTGCTCCTATCATTGTCGCTTTCCTGTTGCCTCTCCCGTTGCGCTCTTGTTGGCGCTCCTGTTGTCGATCCTAATGCCGGTCTCTCGTTGTCACTCCCGTTAGAATAGTGGTTAAATTTTTTTAACAATTATTAGTGGTTAAATTGAGAGTCAAATTGTAATGAAAAAAAAATTAATGCGAAAATATAGGTTCAATTTTTTTTTTAATTTAGGTTCAAATTGAATTGAGTTGAAGAGATAAAGAGAAATGGATTAAAAAAGATAAATATTAAAAGCTATGATAAGACTATGTTAAAGAGAGATAATAATTTTGTTTAAAAGCTAGTATTTCTTTGAAGAGGGGGAGAGAATTTAATTGAAATAAAAAAATTAAATGTGAAAAGCTAGGTTTTACCAAAATGTATGAGTGTAATTTGAAATTAGAAACAGAAAGTTATTTGTCATATAACATAAGATATGCACTCTCGTTGCCGCTCCTGTTGTCACTTCCGTTGCTGCTCTCGTTGTCACTATCCTATTGCCTCTCTCATTGGTGCTCTCGTTGGCGCTTTTGTCGGCACTCCCATTGGCGCTCCCGTTACCGATCCTATTGTCGGTCACTCGTTGCCACTCCCGTTGGCGCTCTCGTTAGAATAGTGGTTAACTTTTCTTTTGTTTTGGAAATTATTAATGGTTAAATTGAGCGTCAAATTGTAATGGAAAAAAAAAATTGAAAAGATAGGTTCATATTAAATTGAATTGAATTAAAAAAAAAGATAAATATTAAAAGCTACGATAAGATTGTATTAAAGAGCGATAATTGAATTAAAAAAATATTAAAAGCTAGTATTATTTTTGAAGAGGGAGAGAGATAGTTGAATTGAAATAAAAAAATTAAAAGTGAAAAACTAGATTGAAATTGAATTGAAGGGAGAAAGAGAATGAGAGAATTTGAGAAAGTGAGAATGATTGATGAAGAGAGAGAAAATGATTAAAATGAAAAGAAATGAGAGAATTTGGGAAAGAATGAATGATTGATAAGGAGAGAGAAAATGATTGAAATGAAAAGAAAGAATAAAAAAGTAAGTTAATAAAGGTAAATGAATAAAAGTACAATAGTGGCCCTAAAAATTGTGAGGTTGCAAATAAGAAAAGTGTTTAATTTTGTAAATTTGCTAGCATATGATTTTATTATATTGTATTGATATTGATACACGCGTGTTTAGGAAATTGATATTTGGATGGTTAAAAAAATTTCCTAAAATTTAATATTGAAAGCACAGTTTTATGCATTCCAAAATTAAGTTTTACATGTTGTCAAAAAAATTAAGTTTTACAGACATTTAAGCATTCCAAGAATTAACTCAACCTATAGGGATATTTTGAACAAAAGAAATAAAAATAATGAAATAGGATGTGTAAAGTAAATATAGGGGTGTAGGTATTACTTCCTCAGCTTCTTATGTCAAATTGGGTTAGAAGGCGATGTATATAGCCATAGGCAAAAATAGAATGGTTTTTTTTTTTTACCCCCATCAACTCTCATCTACCCCCATCAGCCCTATGAAAATACCAAAATACCCTTAAAATTTTGATAAAATTACAAAACATTTATCATTTATCACTTTCATCCGTTTGACCAGATTTTTTTTAGAGATCATCGGATTTAACCTTCAGAGATACATCCGATTTCCCATCGGACTTACGCATCGGACGTAGCTATATCCGATCCACACATCCGCTTCGTAAACAAGTGAGTCGGAATTACGTAAATCCGATTCTCCAATCGTATATACCTAAATCCGATTTCCCATCGGATATAGGTAGATCCGATTTGGTTTTTATTTTTCTAAAAATTTGTTTTTTCAGTGTCAAACAGGTATCGAGGGGAGTCTTCGTCTCGGGCATCACCAGGTGCTCCGAGTACACGCACCCGCCACAGGATTGCGGGACATGCGTCTGCCCGCCATAGGCGACAGCAGCAGTATCAGCAGGTGGAGGAGGCCCCGGACTATCAGTATGAGGAGGGCCAGCAGGGGCATCCTCTTGATGAGCATTCTATGTCCGAGGGCCATTCTATGGCTGAGCAGGAGTATTATCAGCAGCAGCAGTACCAGGAGGAGCCCTATCATCAGCCTCAGCAGCATGAGGAGCAGCATGAGGAGCAGCATGAGCTATTCACTGGACTAGGATCTCATGTCTGTTCTATTATATTGAGAGACCCGGTAAATTTTATTTATTTACGTAGAATCGACGTGCAAATGCAGATAACCGTGCCACTTAAACATAACATGCATGGACATCATTGCTTGGACGTCACCGTCGTTCTTGATATCCATTGTAGAGCAGAGCACACGTCCATCAGCCCAATCCTTTTTCCGATAAACTATACGAGTTATCTCTCGCTCGTCGCCCTCCACTTGCACTTTACCCAGCAGTTTATCTTTTAGCTGAGCGAATGTTATGTTGTGTTTAAGCCTGCACTGCATTGTGTCACGCCCCTCGAAACAGACACCATCATCTTTGTTGGTGATGATGCCCTGATGATGAATGATAGTGAGGGATGAATCCCGCTCATATAGTCGCTCATATAGTAAGGGATGAATCCCGCTCATTTTTTTGGAGTGACAAGAATGAGGTTTGACAAGAATAGGTATTTATAGAGTTCGTCAACCATTATCAACCGTTGATATTGTCGGTGCAATCTGCACCGTTGATCAAAGCGGATCTATCCCAAATTGCAAAGCGGATCTAACCAATTTTAGGTAAATCCGATCTCACCAGCTCAAAATCGGATTTAACTGGATCCGATTGAGTTTATAAATTTCGCATCGGATTTACTCCTCAAAGGTAAATCCGCTTCGTAATTTAGTGAATCGGATGTATCTACAACGCAAGTAAATCCGCTTCGTAATTTAGTAAATCGGATATACCTTTTGTGGGGGTACATCCGCTTTGCTAAATTACGAAGCGGATTTACCTTCTTCCAGGGTAAATCCGACTTAAAAAAACAGTTAAAACACTTAATATTTGTATTTGGTATATATGGATAGATAGTTACAAAAAATGTCAATGTAAATAATAAATACAATAAATGTCAATGTAAATCGTCGGAATCATGGGTTAAGTCTACAAAAGTGGGAGGGAGACAGGGCATCTTCAAAGCGGTAGACTGCCAAAGGGCAAAACGACCGGTATAAGGATCCGGCCATGAAGTAGATTCATCTGATCGATTGTGAGACCACATCAAAGCAACTGGAGGCAACGGACAGACAGGGGAGATCGAAATATGCATCCAATGGATATCTCTGACGTTAAGAATACATATGATTTTATACTTGGAAGAAGAATAACTACCTCTCAAAGGAAGATAAGTAAAATTCATATCCAAAGACAATTGAACTAGGGCCACATTATACTTAGTAGCTATAAATTACCCCATCTCAGGCAAACTCAACCACTTATCCTCCTTCTGGAAACCGGGGTATTCAATGGATAACGCTTTTCTAAGCACAGCAAGTCTGTCCTTTCCAAACATGTAACTATATAGTTGCTCCCTCTCCTTTGTTTCTTTGATTAAATCTTGCCTAATTATAGGCCAACTATCCTCACCAAGATCGAGACCAACCGCTACTGCTCGGAACCCACAATTACCATCCCGTTCAACATCAATAATTTTTTCCACATATGGTTGCACGTGATGAGGAACCGACGGCAAATTGAATTTTGTGTCACCTTGATGTGTTAATTTCTTAGAAACACTCTGAGATAGGATTGAACACCGCTGTGATGATTTTATACAAGAAGACCGCTGTGATGAATTTTTGGAAGAAGTTCCAGATTCTTGAGTCAGTTTCATCTTCTCATCCACATGCTCCCATCCAGAAGGATCACGCTTGACATCATATAATTTCTGCTTCTTCTTCTTTGGTGCACCTTTTGTTTTAACTTTAAATGGTGGTGCAACCATTGAAGAAGTGGTAGGGAATGCAAGCTCATTAAGTTGTTTCTTGAATACAAATCTCTCCTCAGGAGTCATACGATTATATCTCGCCCAAATCATCTCCATTTGGTAAGAAATATCACAGTCAGTCGATTTTTCCTGCGAGAATTTATCATCCATAGAATCCAAACTCAATTTTTTCCAATGGTCATCTATAACATCCAACGGAATAGGAGTACCGGAGACATGGTACACACCTAGCTCACAAGCACAAGGAAGAAGATGTGTCTTTCTAATAATGCACCCACAGCGGGCTTTGTCATATCCAACCCCAGATGTCGATTTTGAAAACTCTTTAACAATATGATCCAGAGCATTTAAAGAGACAAGACCGCGAAGCTTTTTAAACAAAGGAGTATTGGAAGCCACTTCAATACGGTTGATGCTTCTTTGAAAAGACCCGATGACTTTATCAAATTGAATAGTAAGCATCTCATGCATAGATGTAAAAGACTTAGACAAGTCACCTCCAGAAGTCCTCAACTGTCTCTTCAAAGTCCAATGAGCTGACTCGACTCTTAAATAATAACAATAAACACGTGTCAAAAAAATTTAAACTACGATAAAAATACTAAACACGTGTCAAAAAAATTTAAACTACGATAAAAATACTAAACACGTGTCAAAAAAATTTAAACTAAGATAAAAATACTAAACACGTGTCAAAAAAATTTAAACTAAGATAAAAATACTAAACACGTGTCAAAAAAATTTAAACTACGATAAAAATACTAAACACGTGTCAAAAAAATTTAAACTAAGATAAAAATACTAAACACGTGTCAAAAAAATTTAAACTAAGATAAAAATACTAAACACGTGTCAAAAAAATTTAAACTACGATAAAAATACTAAACACGTGTCAAAAAAATTTAAACTACGATAAAAATACCTATTGGTGGTCTGATTCCCGAAGTGTGGGATCTGGTTTGTCCATGCCAAGATAAATCTTTCCTTATGCTTTGTCAACCACGTGTCATGCACATACTTAATAAGAGCGGGCAAATCAACGCAGGAGTCCTCAAAAATCTTCAAGTGACCTGAGTACTCTGACTCGTCAAGTGAATCAATAATGTTATGCCAAAGACAGATGACGTCCTTTTGCCTATCCACATGCACCAACTCTTTAATCTTCGCTTTCACATTTTTAGTCACGTGCCAAGAACATAACAAATTTGTAGCGGAAGGAAAGACATCAACAATACCGGACATAAGACCAAGATCTCTATCAGTCAACAACACCTGAGGCTGAAGTCCGTGCAAGGCAAATAATTCTTTTAGTTGCTGCAATGCCCAAGTAAAATGAATTCCAAGCTCGTGTGAAATATAGGCAAAAGCAACCGAGAAAGTTAACTCCGTTGAAGTGACACCTACAATCTCCAATAGAGGTAGATTGTATTTGTTGGTCTTGTAGGTGGTGTCAAGAATAAGAACCTTTGGAAACAACCGGAATAACTTAATAGAAGTGGGATGCGCCCACATGATGTCACTGACCACATCGGAACCCTCAAATTTTCTGCTCCAACATAAATAATTTTGCGTCTCAATCAATCTCAATAGCTCTTGAATGTCCGTTCTAGGACCCCTCTTAGAAGACCTATAGGCGTAACGCTGCCTATATATTTGAGGAAGAGAAGTGACGTTGTCCGGATAATGGTTCTTCAAAGCAGTAAGACAATCTTTCGGGGCAACATTCAAATCAGTGTGCTCATTAACAATAGCTTTCTGCGGCTTAGTTAAACGACCAAAAGCTGTCGACCCAACCGGGGTAGTAAGCAACTGATGTGTGTGAAGACCACACCTAACACTAACACGCCAACCCCCATGACGTTTTGTACAAGTAGCTCTCAATGTAAACGGACAGCTTCTTCTTTTAGACCCGAAAACTCTAGAATCATTAGACCAATTCCCTTGCTTCTCACAACCAAATATAATCTTATCTCTAGAACCCCTTTTACCTCCAGCTTTTTCAGATCTTACGATGATAACCACAACTCCAATACGCCTCCCAACTGCGTTAGCCCACTCTTCAACATCCTGGCGTGTAGGAAAAAATCTACAAAATAGAATAAATAGATAAATGGGGGTACTTAATTAATTAAATATCTACCAAACTTTAATTAAGAAAATTGGTTTCAAAAATATACCCTCTCTGTCCAGAATGCCTCTGTAGTGTCTACCACAAAAGGAACGACCTGCGACTCTGTATTCACTGTATTTATTTCAAAATAGAACAACAGTTATAAAGTATATATTTAAAAATAAAAAAAACAAAGCGGATTTAGGTGACTTTAAAGGTAAATCCGTTTTCTAATTTTTACAAATCGGATATAGCTTCACCAGGTATATCCGATTTCTTAAACAATAAAGGCGGATTTAGCTAAATCCGATTTCGCATCGGATTTAGCTAAATCCGATTTGTAAATATTTTGCCTCAGAATTAAATCGTATTTAAAGCTAATCGGATTTACCTTCCATTTAGGTAAATCCGATTTCCAGATTAAGTGGTCCCCCACCAGAGAATCTTCCAAAAGTCAATTTTTGTAATTTATGTCAGGGGTATTTTTGGAATAACGTTTTTGGGTGGGGGTACATGGAAGCTGATGGGGGTATAAAAAAAAAACCCAAATAGAATTGGAAGACCGCTTCTTATCGGAACCTTTTTTTTCACACACCCTTCATAACACCCACTCAAAGATGTGAAAAGACAAAAATACCTTTAAAATATAACTTTTTTTTTATTTCAACGGGTACGATACTAAAGTACCGAACTGGTTTGCTGCACACTCCAAGTACGATACTTTGGTACTGTACCTGTTAAAAAGTTTATGGAATGATTTTGGACAGATATTTTCTATGTCTTAACGCCTTGGATTCTACTGACACATTTGATCAACAGATAAAATTTCAACGGCGTAGATTCCAGCCACAATGTTGACCAACGCCCTATTTTCAGTCAAATTTCTTTAATAGAGTCATTGGAAACGCCGTCCTTTGTGTCAGAAAAATGAGTGAATGACATTTGTTGTGATAAATGTGTCTCAACGGTAAGAAATTCAAAGGTCGAGATTTATCACCAATAATTTTGATCAACAACACCCGCTATAAATAGACACACTTACCCCCATTTCTTTCACACCAACTACCGCCAACATTTATCCTTTAGTAAACACTTGCTTCTTTAGACACATCACCCTGCTCAAATGGACATCTTTTCAACCAAGTTCTCAATGCACGCCACCTTGATCGTCCTTCATTGTCGTGGAAGCATCACCATGAAGGAAAATGATGTTTTGTTTCAGTGTCCCAATCTTGTCTTTTGTAGGATGAAAAAGGACATCATATTCTCGGTGTTAAAGGAAAAAGCAAAGAGGAAGGTTCAAAAGGGCTATTTCTATAGAGAGGTAAGTACTATTCTTTACCGCAAACCTAGTTGAACAAATGATGGTCGTATTCACTATTCAGAGATGAATATTCGGAGCGACGACGATATACGGGCGATGATGGAAACCCATGCGCAATTTTCAAGAGTTGGTCCCATGGAGCTGTATATGTCAATATCACACAGAGTACATCGAGATAATTTTCCTTTTGCAACAACATCGTTAAATTAATTTTCCTTGTAATCGGTGTTTGTCATTTGTATTATTCTATGTTTGTTTCGTGATGTATGGTTCTACTTTTTATGAATAAAATTCTAGCTTAAAATAAACATAAACGAATATATAAGTAAACCATTATAAAGTAATGTACATCATCCATACAAAATGCAAAAAAAATGGACGATTGTGGTGAAAAAACGAAATAGTTCTAAAGGCAGAATCGATAACATTCATTAACCCTCACAAGCTTAACACATCTGATTACACAGGATCACTGGCAATTATGGTGAAAAATGTATGTTCTTGCAATTTTTTATAGTTTGAATTCTATTGCAATATTTTCACTTTTTTTTTGACAATTGGGTGTCTCACTCTTATCCTCTGTTTTCTTTTATTTAACACTTTCAGTTCATTTTCTTTACTTTAATGCTTAAAATTCATGATGTTCACTCCCTCTAGGGTTTGATTTCCATGTCCTTTTAAGTTACCTTTTTAAACATTACATTCGAGTTCTATTTACATTATTAGTCTTGAGTTTAACTTTTAATTCGATTGATAGTGTACTTGAATTCTTTGTGAAAACTTATTTTACACTTTGAAACCATTTTGACCAAACTGTCTCTTTAAACCCGTCAACTTGACGCGACCCAAGGATTTAATTCAAGTCCTCTTTATTCAAGCATTTCGAATTCATTTGTTTAATAACAGAATTTGTTGGTAAACAACAGTAAAATTTAATGATACACGCGCGGTGGTTCACAGGAAGAAGGGACTGGTGGCGAGGTGAGGCTCAGGCGCGGAATCTAAAGTAGATCTGCTGCCATTGCAGCAGCTTTTCTCCCAAAAAGGGAAACCCTAGCCGAGCATTTTTTTCCCCTTTTGCTGTACTTGATGATTTTATTTTTTAGCATTCTCTCTCGCTCTCTCTATCTCTTAATTGACACAAGTATTTTAAATTATCAAAGAACTTCAAGATAATTTTTTGGTTCTAACTGGCTACCCATATAGTATCATGACGCTTTCAACAAAAGAATAATTTGCACTTGTGATTAGAAGCAAATCTCACACGAGTCAAGACCAAATTCATCACTTCGAAAATAAAATATGAGAGCACGAGATTGACATGTATCTTAAAGTAGCTCAGATCCCTTGGCCAATTGTATTCGTTAAGAAGTGATGAGGACCAAGATTGGAGAATAAGAAGAAAAGCAAGGGCATTTTCAAGTCATTGATTATAGAAAAATATTAGTTGCTATTTTCATTTGTTCCATTAAAATGTAATAATTGTACTTTGGTGAGTTTTCTTTTTTAGAAGTCTAGTATTCATTTTAAGGCATAGGTTGTTTAGAAAGTTAGCGGGTGTGATTAGTAAAATGCCAAAAAGTATAAATTGGCAAACTTATCATTGTAAATGGGAGTTTTGATGAAATAGAAATTATGATTTTGAGAGCTTAGAGCTTTCTCTCTCTTAGTTTTTGGAAGAACTCAAGTTGGATCTTATCAAGGGATTATTCATCTCCCTTGTGGCGATCACACACCGATCTTATCATCACTCATTGGATGTGGTGATCTTCACTCCATCTCCATCTTCTTTCCTTTCCATCTTCATTATTCTTAATTTTGTGGATTGAGTCAAGAAATTGAAAACATAATCATAAAAACGATCCTAGTATTCAAGATTATCCTTGAATTTCACATCAAGAAGTATCAATCTTTTTTGGTTAGATAAAGACGTATCAATTGTTTTAACTAGAATATTCCTGCAATGGGCACGCAACATTAATATTCAAAATACATGTACAGTTACCATTGAACTTTGTAGTCATTAGACAGTGATCGGTAGTTTCAATTTAATTTTGTTTGCGTGCTGTGTTGTGATTCCAATTCCTCAACTTGGAATAAAATAATCCAAACACTGTTGAATATTTTCATCTACAAAAGAGTCCATCACAAATACATTAATTAATAGAAATATGTTGACTTTTAAACAAAATTAAAATGCATTTACAAGTACCGTACGTACGATGTTAAAGGCAAGCCATTTCCACGTCTCTTCGACAGAAGCGTAACTGAGTTCTAATCCATTGATTAAATTAAACAAATAGCATTAATGTTGATCCGAGTAGGTTCCCAGGAAAGAGAGGTGGGCCACAGTGAACACTCTTAAGTACCAAGTTTTTCCTAGCCAGAACTTTCCCCAAACCACACTGGTTTCAAGAACAAGTCGAAGAGATTACTGGGATGAGTCGCGGACTAAGTGGCTCTCTTTAAGACGTTTCGCGGCACTGCTCGAAAGTGCAAGCAGACTATCAACCACGACGTCCCCAGGATAACACAGCCCAGTACGATTACCACTGCACAGTGAATAACCGCTCGAGATATACACCTCAATATGGTTATTTAACCACTCAGAAATATTGCGCTTATGCCACTCAAGAAAAATGGCTTGATGTATGATTTAACGTCAAGCCTAAGATGAAGAAAAGAAATTTTTTCGAGAGAGGAGAGAAGACTGGAGGAATGATTTATCGTCCAGTTGGTGTGTTTTGCAAATGAGGAGAAGCTCTCCTTTTATAGGTTTTTCCACTATAGAAGTGATTAGCCTGTCCGATGTGGGACTTTTTCCAATTCACACACAAAGAGTTCTATCCAATGTGAGACTTTTTCCAATTCACACACCAACAGTTCCAACAATCCCCCACTTGAATTTAAAAAGGAGTTTCAGAAGTAGCGTCAAACGCTTCCATAAGATTGTGCATAAGCAGAGGTGTCGTACGACTTGAACCTTGCATAGCGGTTAAGATTTAGATTCAACAAAAGTAACTCGTAGTCTTGAACTCTATCTCTAATCGTCAAAACCACACACAACCCTTTCCATAGGTGTATTCTCAAATGCCCGTGCGTTTATGGCCCTGCACGTCTATCCCAGTTTAGTGAACGCTCTAGGAATTTCTGCCCAAAGTGCCATAGGAAGCGGCCCCACTTCCACATTCACAAATGTGAGTCTATCAAGAGTACTCCTGTAGCTAGGTACTCCACTCCACCTAGAGTATAGATCTCATTAAGAGTTTCTATTATGTCAACCTTACATTGCTTCAGGAATTATGCTTCTTTACCTTTAATAGCACGTTCATCTCCTATTACTTCACAACTTGTTATTACCCATTGAACCTAATTCTTGGGATCTCCAGTCTTTTAGGTCGGGTTACCATCGTGAGTGACTCATGGTTCTAAAGGCAGTACGTAGTCCCATCTTTTGAGATGTATTTTGGACTTTCTCTCTAGCTAATCCTTTCGTCAAATGATCGGCTAAGTTCTGATCAGTGCGTACATGATCCACTCTCACAGCTCCTTTTGATAGTAACTCTCTAACTGTGCTGTGCTTACAGCGTATTTGTTGTCTCTTACCGTTGTAATAACGATTCTCTATTTTTGCAATAGCCGCGGTACTATCGCAGTGGATCAACACAGTTGGCATAGGTTTTTCCCATAAGGGAATCTCTGCTAGTAGGCATCTCAACCAGCTAGCTTCCTCACTGGCTGTCGCCAGTGCTATCATTTCAGACTCCATAGTGGACTGAGCCAGAATGGTCTGTTTCTTATATTTCCAGGATACGGCACCACCGGCTATACTAAATATATAGCCACTAGTTGCTTTGGAATCATCTGATAGAGTGTTCCAATCAGCATCACTGTACCCTTCAAGTACAGCTGGAAATTTTTGATAGTGTAATCCTAGATTCATGGTTCTTTTAAGGTATCTCATGACCCTGTCAATAGCGTGCCAATGCTCGATACTAGGTCGACTAGTAAACCTGCACAACAGTCCCACAACATAGGCAATGTCGGGTCTAGTACAATCAGTGGCATACCTAAGACTGCCAATGATGCTCGCATATTCTGTTTGTCTGACATTGTCACCAGTGTTCTTAAAAGAGTTTGACACTTGGGTCATATGGTGAACATGCAGGTTTACAATCAAAATAATTGTACTTTTTCAAGATCTTCTCAATATAATGAGATTGATCCAAAGAAATTCATTTCTCGGATCTGGTGATCTTGATACCGAGGATCACGTTAGCTTCTCCGAGGTCTTTCATATCAAAGTTGTTGCACAACAATGATTTCACTTTATTTACGGCATGAATGTTTGATCCAAATATGAGTAGGTCGTCTACATAGAGACATATGATAGTGCAAATGCCATTCTCCGTTTTGTAATAAATGCATTTGTCACTTTCATTCACTTTAAACTCATTCGATATAACCAAATTATCAAACTTCTCATGCCATTGTTTGGGAGCTTGTTTGAGACCATACAGAGACTTGTCCAACTTACAGCCCTTGTGTTCTTGCCCATAGTCTGCATCCAATGAAGACAGAGCTTCTTGAAGGCTAGTAGGATCCTCCTCTAATGTATAGACTGTGTAGTCAGGTCCATAGTCTTTAGTAACACGTGCTCTCTTACTTCTTCTAGGCTCTATTTCCCTTTCTACGTTGTTTTCAACGCTCCTAGGCACAAGAAGCTTACTAGTTCCAGAGCCCCCACTATTTCTTGATTTAAAGGGGAATTTACTTTCATAGAAGTCAACATCGTTTGACTCAATGGTTACTTTTGCATTCAGGTCATAAAATCTGTATGCTTTGCTTTTTACTGCATAACCAATGAATACACATTCATAGGCTCTACTGGCAAGTTTGACTCTTTTTGGGTCTGGGATCCTGACATAGGCCAGACAGCCCCAAGTTCGCAAATAAGACACATTTGGTTGTCTTTTCTTTATCATTTCATAAGGAGAAATTTTATTCCTAGATTTAGGAACTCTGTTCAGCACATAGCATGCAGTTAGTAAAATTTCTCCCCACCAGTGAGATGTAGCGCCAGAATTAAGCATAATAGCTACAGTCAATTCAGTAAGGGTTCTGTTTTTCCTTTCTGCTTTACCATTCATTTCAGGTGAATATGGTGCAGTCGTTTCATGTATGATTCCATTCAACTTATAAAAGTCATTGAATAACTGGGAATCATACTCAGTTCCTCTATCCCTTCGAAAACGCTTTATCTTTTTCCCAAATTGATTTTCAATTTCCTTTACAAAATTTTTGAACATGTCAAGTGCTTCACTTTTATTTTTCATAAGATATACGAAGGTGTAGTCTGAGCAATCGTCTATAAAAGTGATAAAATAGCGTTTACCATTTCTGGTCAAAGTTCCGTCTAGTTCGCAAATATCAGAGTGTATCAAATCTAGTGGCTCTGATTCTCTAATGACGGATTTGTGAGATGATTTTGTAATTTTGGCTTGAGTACAAAATTCGCATTTATGAAAGTCGTTCAACGATAGTTTGGGAATTATCCCTAAATTGCTCATATTCGAAATAACACGCTTATTGACATGACATAAACGAGAGTGCCAAATATTAAAATCACACAACATATAAGCAGAAGGAAAAACTTTAATGATTTCAACATTCAGTTTGAACATGCCATCAGTGGCGTACCCTTTCCCTACAAAAATACCATTCTTAGTCAAGGTATACAAATCTCCCTCAATGGTCTGAGTAAACCCTGCCTTATTCAGAAGGAAGCCAGAAACTAGATTCTGCCTTATCTCTGGAGTGTGCATCACGTCCTTTAAGATTAGAGTCTTTCCAGAAGTGAACTTCAGCTCGACATCTCCAATACCTGCAACAATAGTGGTGTGAGCATCGCCCAACAACACTTTCTTATCATCAACTGCCTTGTATGTTTTAAACATAGCACAGTTATTGCATACACGGCGAGAAGAGCCGGTATCATTCCACCAGTCATCAGATCCACCAACCATGTTGATTTCAGTAATCATAGCAGTAAAGTGCTGCTCTTCAGTCAGGTTAGCCTACGGAGCAGGATTAGGTCTGTTTCTACACTTGCGTGCCATATGACCAGGTCTCCCACAATTGAAACAAATGAATGGGGGAGCAGCATCATTCTTAGGTTGTGGTGGTGGTGGTGGTGGTGGATTGGCATTTGGGGACTTTGGAGTGTTCCCATTCTTGTGGTTGCGGTTCTTTTGAATCTGATTACGGTTCTGATTCTTGAAAGGTTGTCAGTTGGCTTCAGAACCGCTCCTGCTCTCTTGTTTTTGACAAACAAGACTTCATCTATTTGATCTTGCTTCCGGGATTCCTCCTCAATTCGGAGTCGAGTTATCAAACTTTCCAAAGAAAATTTATTGGTCTTGTGCCTGAGAGAATTTTTGAAATCCTTCCAGGCAGGAGGAAGTTTGTCAATAATAACAGCTACTTGAAATTGTTCATCTAAGACCATGCCTTCAGAGATAATTTCATGAGCTATTTTCTGTATCTCATGTGACTGAGTCTCTACAGATTTGTCATCTGTCATCTTGAAGTTGAGGTAGCGGCTCACAGCATATTTTTTAGTACCTGCTTCCTCAGTGTCATACTTTTTTCTCAGAGCATCCCATACCTCTTTGGCGGATTTACAGGTGCTGTAATAATCGTAAAGATCATTACTCAGTCCATTAAGTATGAAATTCTTACATAGGTAGTCATTGTCATTCCATAGTATTATCTCTTTGGCTATTTTAGTCCGAGCTTCCTCTTCGTCTGTTTCGTCAACTACTGGAATCTCATCGGTCAAGACATTAGCAACCTTTTTCACAGTTAGGAAGAATGCCATCTTTTGTTGCCAACGTTTGAAGTGAGATCCCTCAAACCGAAACGGCTTATTGAAGTCAGAAACATTTGAACCAGTAATCTCTTCGGTAGTCATCGTTGAAAAATGAAACGTCTTAAAATTGTTGATCCGAGTAGGTTCTCAGGAAAGAGAGGTGGGTCACAGTGGACACTCTTAAGTACCAAGTCTTTCCTAGCCAGAACTTTCCCCAGCGGCAATGCTCGAAGGTGCAAGCAGACTATCAACCACGACGTCCCCAGGATAAAACAGCCCAGTACGATTACCACTGCACAGTGAATAACCGCTCGAGATATACACCTCAATATGGTTATTTAACCACTCAGAAATATGGCGCTTATGCCACTCAAGAAAAATGGCTTGAGGTATGATTTAACGTCAAACCTAAGAAGAAGAAAAGAAATTTTTTCGAGAGAGGAGAGAAGACTGAAGGAAGGATTTATCGTCCAGTTGGTGTGTTTTGCAAATGAGGAGAAGCTCTCCTTTTATAGGGTTTTCCACTATAGAAGTGATTAGTCTATCCGATGTGGAACTTTTTCCAATTCACACACAAAGAGTTCTATCCAATGTGGGACTTTTTCTAATTCACACACCAAGAGTTCTAACAATTAATTAAATTAAAAAAAAAACAAAGGTAACCGAGTTCTAATCCATTCTAAAGTTTTAAGTTCGAGTTTTGGTATGCTAAAAACTCTCTACTAAAAGGAGAGAACTACATGGATAAGTAAAACGCATGACCAACTATGTTTCCAAACGTAAATTAGTCACCGACAAAACCCATAGCAATAATATCATAAACAACAAAATTCCTATAAAAAAAACATTAACAAGGTTATGTTATGTACTACCATAAGTTGCGAAAAAGACATAAACGTTGACAATGAAATTAAACTCTATACTGCCTAGGCAACTTAATTAATAATTGTTTAACTGATTTTAAAAGAGCAACAGATCGAACGACCTTCCAAATCCACATATTGAGAAGATGAACAACAGCACCTTAGAAGCCGAATACAATGGTGGGTTTGAAGCCAGTGGATTCACATACATCATAATAGCTGTATTTGGTCTCATATTTTTGGTTCTATCAGTAGTTGTTGCCTGTGTGAGATATCAAATGTCACAATCTCCCAACACGGTCAATATTTTGGCCGGTTTTCCAACACCACATCATCAAGACTCTGTTGAGAACATGGAACTAGGACTTCACCATCACACTGATTCAAGTTTTGAGAAATACCCGAAGCTGCTATACTCTGAGGTTCAGAAGAACATAGACGGTTCTTCTTCTTCTAGCTGTTCTATTTGCTTAGGGGACTACAAAGAAAGCGATGCGTTAAGGTTGCTTCCTGATTGTGGACATGTTTACCATGCTGCTTGTGTTGATCCATGGCTCAGGTTACATACCACTTGTCCCATATGTAGAAAATCACCGCTTCAAACTCCATAAAGTGTATACACAAGTAGCAGCTATACACTTTAGTTCCCACAATTTCCAAAGGTTGTAAATCGAATCACTATATTCTGTGTATATTCATGTTTTAATTTATCCTTCCTCTGTTTTAATTGATGGATAATTTATGAATAACAACATCAAATATGATTAAAGTCGTAAACACTTATATTTTACATCACTAAACATATATTTTACATGAGAAATTAACTAAGTCCCTCACCGGTGAACCACTAACATTGACCGTAGGATATACTTTAAAATTTCATCAATGGTTGAGATTTAATATTGGTTGATTCAATTTTAATTACTCATAACATTTTACACAATATCCTACGGTCACTCGTGATAAAAAAGAAAAAACCTACCGTCAATTTTAGTGATACAATGATGAAAGACTTAACTGATCTCTCACCCTAAAAACACCATCAAAATTGTAGGGAATATTTTTTTCTTCATTTTAAGACAACATACAAATCTATATGATCATCTTCTTTGAACTTTTTTATGGCAAACCCTGAAATTTTATGTACCTTTTCTCACCAGAATGGTTTCAAGATTTTGTAGTCTCAGATCCACCAATCATAAAAAGACACTATGGTAGTGTGAGTTAAACTTCTTGCTCCTTATCACTAGAGCTCTCAATTCCGGCTGCCCTAGCCCATTTGGGCCGAATACAATTTTGGGCCGGGCAAGAATTATTTTGGGCCACTATTTATTTTGAACACATTCCAAACTATGTTGCACAAAATAAAATTATATTAAATATATTTAATATTTAGGGGTGAATTGGTATGTAAAATCTAGTATTTAAAGAGATATTTGTAAGAAATCATATTTCAACCTATTTTACCGAGCATGTTGGGCCGGGCCATAAGGCTAGACTCACTCCATTTCTTAGTTCCTCAAATGAAGCCTTAATTAGTAGTATCTTGTGAGTTCATGTTAGACATTCCTTTGCCTTCTGTTCTGTACCTTTACCTTACCAAGGATTGGACCGAGCAGGTAGTTGGTAGGGTAGTTGCTTTACTTGGTTGAACTTCTGATAGCACCAGGAGGTAGAGGACTGGTCGAGCTTGGATGGGTAGAACCAGGGAATGCTGCTTATGAGCTGACCTGCTTGTGATCTGGCCTGCTCGTGACCGGGTCTGTTTGTGATCGGGCCTGGGGCGAGCAGAGCTGAGGGGCGAGCAAAGAGTGAGGGGCGAGCAGGGAGTTGAATTTTCCTTCTCATGCCAACTCCATCACTTTACTCATCATTTGATTCCCTCAAATGCTAGGCCCATCACTCCATGCGTCATTTTGATTCCCTCACATGCTAAGTCCATCGCTTCATGCATCATTTTGATTCCCTCACATGCTAAGTCCATCACTCCATGCATTATTTTGATTCCCTCACATGCTATTTTTGTGATCTCTTCTCTCGTACCAATGAAGTGTGTTATCTTTATGCTAATCCTTTTGTCTCGTGACTTTTTCAGGATCAAAAACTTAGCGCGTCGGGCCATCATTTGGTCCAAGTGTCCGATTCGAGGTATTTTGCTTGTCTCCGCATCTGATAAACGTTAATTTTCTTTGGTCTCTATTTTCGGGAAATCTTGGATACGTAGGTCCTTCCCCTTTTCTTTTAAACTCTGCTCGGGCGGCCTCAGGCAGGGGAGCTTGTCACGAACAAGTCATCCCTTTTCTTATTAGATACTTGTTTTGACTGTATGCCCCCACCCTGCAGGTTTAGTTGATGACACGCACTAAGCAGGCGGTGAGAAAAGTCTCGTACGGTGGTCGCATGCCTATCAGACGAAAGAAAGATCTTGACTCCTCGACATCTCCAAACTCACCCGTAACTTCTGATATGTCTGGCTCTGAATCTGAGATTGAGGAGGTAGAGCTGGTTCAATCCGAGGCGGAAGAGTTTGATGAGGTTGATTATGATTGGGTTTCTCGAACTCTTCGTGGTGCAAAGAGCATTTTTAGTTCTGAAAAGGACTTGTCGGACCTTGAGTGCTTTGTTGGGGATCCATGCCAAGAGTGGCGGTTGGAGGGTGTTAAGCAATGAGAGCGTATCTGTCAGACTCCCAAAACCTTGAAATTCATGATTTACCACTGCATTTTGTCCAGGATAGGTGTTCGCCCCCCTTTCACCTTTTTTCAGCAGGGGATTCTCAGATTCATTGGGGCCGCCCCTTCCCAGTTACATCCTAACGGGTGGGCCTTTCTGAGGGCTTTCGAGCTTGTGATGCGGTCTATGCGGATGACTCCGTCTAGCGATGTTTTCTTTACCGTTTTCGAGGTCTCTTGGAGACGTATTCGTGGCTCGGATCGATATCGCTATGAGCATGTGTGTTTTCGCAACGGACCTAACCTTCCAATTTTCAAGAGGTATGCGGACTCTCAGAAGAAGTGGAGGCACAAGTATTTCTGGGTCGTGCCTAGTGACAATAATGCGGCGAGGATTGTGGGAACCTTAGATGAAAATGATGAGTTTGACGAGAAGAACTTTCCCTTATCTTGGACTCAGAGGATCGACAAACTTGGGCCATGCTTCGAGCTGTGGTTAAAAAGTTGAAGGGTCGCACCATCAAAGTTCGGGATATAGTGAAATGTGAGAGCGTGGGGGATGCTATCACAGCCTTGGGTAGTTTATCTTGTTGGATCTGCTTTTATGCGTAGTCTGTTTGAATATTTGTTTCTCATAATCTCTGTTTCTTTTTCAGATAAAATGAGCATGAAGGGGTCTTTTGAAGACATTCTTGCTTGGGCTGGTGATGATGATGCTCAAGCCGCAGAGTCAGCTCGTCTCACTCCTTCGCCTCCTGCTTCTAAGGCCATTCGTAAGGCATCTGGATTGAAATCTAAGGCAGGGACGTCCTTAGGAGCGAGTTCTCATGGGAAAGGCAAGTCTCAAGTCCAGTTACTATCTGATCGAAAGTGTAAGAATCTGCAAGTGTCGCCCAAAGGTGCCCAGATTAGGAACCCCAAGCGTCATAAAGATAGGAGGAACCATCCTTCCCCTGGGGTGCTTTTTGAAGGCTTCGATCAGGCTGGGTATGAGGCTTACCAGAGTGATCCCTTTGCTTTGTGCTCTCAAGTAACCGACTATGGTTCTATCCTGCTCAAGAAACGTGAGGCTAAAATTGCGGACCTTGAGTCAGGTACTCTTTAATTCCCCTACTCCTGTGGTTTTCGTAAATTTTTGTTTATATGCTTTTGATTCCGATTTCGTAAATTAATGCCCCTACTCCTGTGGAACTTGCTGATGCCGGAAGTGCCGTGCAGGAATTAAAGAAGTCTCAGTCGGTGTCAGATGGGAAAATGAAAGGGCTCGAAGCTGCAAATAGAGACCTTCAAGGCCAGCTTGCAGGCTCTCAGAAGGAGCTAAGTCAGGTGAAGCAGGAATCCAAAGAAAATTTGCAAACAATGGCGCGTAAGGCCAAGGATTTTGCCAAGGCCTCTTTCAAGAAGTGCTTGGCCCAGGTTCGCTACTTTTATCCATAAGCAGAGTTGGATCCTTCAATCATCCATTTCGATCATGAGGTTCGTCATGAGAAGATTGTGAAGGCTCGTGCCGATAAGTCTAGTTATGACATCATTGCCCCAGCCTCTCCCGATTCTCCATGATCATGTATTTGTTTGTATTTCCTTTAGTTATGTACTTCTTCTTGGCGCTTTCGAGTTGTGACGGGGGCCTCATCGTTGTTTCGAGGTTTCCTTAATCTATGTTTATGTAATTTGAGACGGATGACCCGTTCATGTTTGCTTTTAACGCTGGTTTTTGTTTTACCATGCGCGAATTTACTTCATGAATCGTCAACGTTGCTTTTATCGATCTTTCGTTCTAGGCTAGCGCCATCTCTTAGTTAAGTATGCTCTGGGGACAGTTTATCAGAACTCGGTCTGATTCTAACTCGCCCTTCAGAGGTTGCAAAACGTTTTAAGTTGCTTCGCGAAGCGAGTGGGTGACTCGCGCCCTGGTTTATAGGAAAGCGCAAACGATCGCAGCGTCGATCTCATGCCGCCCCTTTCTACCGCTCGTGTTAGCTACCTAATCCCCCGCAGTTTGTGTCGGGATTTGGCTTTCTGACCTGCAAGTTATTGTAAATATTTGTGAAATAATATGATAACAAGTTCTAGGTATTGGTTTCTTGCTCAAAGTCTCTAATTGGAAAGCGTCGTCCCCTGTTTTTGTGATTATTCTGATTGGACCTTCCCAGTTAGGGGCTAGCTTTCCTTGGGATGCATTCTTCGAACCCATGTCTGCCCTTCGTAGGACTAGGTCACCCACCTCGAAGGTTCGAAGGACCACTTTGGCATTGAACCTCGTTGCCATCTTTTGATTGATTACCATGTCTTTGAGGGCTGCTTGGTTTTTGAATTCTTCTACGAGGTCCAACTCCTCTCGGAGCCTTTGCTCATTGGTTTCCGGAGGGTTTGGGTGTTTGGTCCTCCAGCTCAATTCTCTAATCTCCACGGGTATGACCGCTTCTGTTCCGTATGCCAAACGGAAAAGTGATTCCCCAGTTGATGAGTGTGGGGTGGTTCTGTATGCCCACAGGACATAAGGTAGTTCCTCTGGCCAGCTGCCTTTTGCCTCATCGAGCATCCTTCGTAATCCTCTCAAGATTACTCTGTTGGCTGCCTCTGCCTGACCATTGGTCTGTGGATGCTCCACGGAGGTGAAGCGTTGTTTGATGCCTAGGTCGGTCATCAGTTGTCTAAATCCTTTGTCTGCAAACTGTGTGCCGTTGTCAGTGATGACTACCTCTGGTATGCCAAATCTGGTCATGATGTTCTTTTTAAAAAACTTTATACAGTTTCTTGCCGTGATGGTTGTTATACCCTAATTTTGCCCGGTCTTTTATCATAATCGCTTTAGCCCCGTGTCACAAGCCCATGGCATTTCAAGCGCTGTTTTATTTAAAGTCGGACCAAATTGTCCAATTGGGCCTATGTCCAACCATTTGGGCTGTTTTTGTTAGCTTATCTAATTGGGCTTACGCTTTTTTTGTTTTGAATCAGTTTTTAATAAGCAGGCTTAGGCCTAATGTTTTGGGCCGTTTGGGCCCACATCTAACTTTTGGGCGAGTTTTGATAAATGGGCCTATGGCTGGTTTTTTGGACCTATTTTATCCTTTTGACCAAAAAGCCATAAAAAATGATAATGAAATTAGATTTAAATCCCAAAGTGATAATAAAATCAGATTAAATAAAAATTAATATTTACAAAAATCCAAAAAAAAATTAAATTAAAAAAATAATACAATACGAAAATAATAAAAAAAAATACAAAAAAACACAAATCAAAAAAGGGCACATCAGCCCAAAATGACAGCAGCAGCTGGGCCTTCTTGGTTCCTTGCCCACCAAGTCTTCTCCAATCTCCAGCCCAACATCTTGTTCTTGCTGAGCAAGTATCAAATCTGAAATAGGAAAACAAAATCAGGATGGAATCAGAAATTAATTTCCTAAGCCTAAAAATTGCCTATAAAAACAAGCTTGGATCACAGAGAAGAACGGACACAGAGACAGCAATTCACACAGACAGAAAATACACCACATTCAGAATCAAAAATTAGGGTTTTCACATTGAAACCCTAATCACTAAAAATCCAGAAACAGAATTAGCAGGAGCAGAAGCAATCAAGGTAACAGTAGCAGTGGTTAACAGCAGTCAAACAAAACTTCAGAATCTGGATAAACAGGTTGGTGTTCCTTTTATTCAAAAATGCAAAAAACATGTAGGTACACGTGCAGGTGTAATCTGTAATGTGTTAGATGCTCATACGGCAACTGCAAGCATGTTTGTTTTTTAGTATCCTTAGTCATATATATACATATGTACGCATCCTCTGAATAGATTAGGTTAAAAAAAGTTTGGGATTCAATTAGGGTTTTAATTCAGTATCAGACTAATGTGTGTTTATCATGAACAAATTAAAGCTCCTAGAAGATAAGGTTAGGGTTAAAAACAAAATTGAAACAGATTAGAGGCAAAATTAGGGTTCTGTCAATTCGATTTAGAGAAAAGAAATTAGGCAAAGGTTGGCCAAAAATTAGGGTCTGGTTTCTGTTTTTTTAAAAGGAATCAGGTAAAACAAAATAAGGAAGGATACATAAAAAGGAGGAACCGAAGCGTTACCTTTAGGTTCCGGCCACCGTCTACGGTGGCCGTTCGCACCAAACACCGCCACCAGCCCTCCCCAACTGAGCCGCCAGCCTTCATCCTCCCTGGGAAACAAAGAAAAACAAATATCAAAAGTAAGAAGATCAGAATCAAAAAGAAGAGGAGAACCGTAAAGACAAAAATAACGAAACTCACCCCTTAGAGTCCGACCACCGTAAACGGTGGTCGTTGGCCGTAAACCGTTGCGGATCTCCCCGTAGCGCTCACCGTTTCCTCCCCCTTCCTCCGTCGAAGCCTCTGTTTTCGTCGCCATCATCACCCGTCACGCCGTCTCCCCCTTACGCATCGTAGTCAGAAACAGTATGAGTTCCGTTCACCGTCGCCGGAACGCACCACCACTCTACCACCGCCTCTTCTCTCCCTCCTATTTTCGTTCCCCCTCTCATCCACCACGAATCTCCATCCCTCAACCATCTCCACGAAGCTCCTGTCTCTCCCTCTCCGCCAATCTCGTTCTCTCTCTCTCTCTCTCTCTCCGCGTAACTCTCTCTTCGCGCAACTATCTCCCTCTGAAAAAACGCTTTCTCTCTCCACCCTATGGCCGCTGCGGCGCAAGTGAGGGAAGAGTTTAGGAAATTAGGGTTTCATTGTCAAATTGCCCTTTTATATATTTATCCTTTTATTATTTATTTTAAAAATCAAATATTCAGATTGATTTTCTACACCCCCCTTGTTTTAATAACGCGCACCACCCTCTCCGTAAACCCATTTCCTAAATTATCAGCCCACAACCCAAAAGTGAAACGTGGGCTTCTACTTTTCACACCCCAGTTTATTAATACAGCCATCTCTCTAAATGCACCCCTGTTCTAGTAATGCAGCCCCTTTTCGTTTTTTTACTTACTTCTTTTCAAAACAATTTCTTTTACAAAAAAACTATAAAAAATAAATAGATGAATATTTCATTTTAAAAAAAAATATAAATAGGGGACTAAGTCGACTGTACAGTCGGGTTAGTCTGCTTTTTAGGTCACTAATGAACCGTTACGGATCACGACCTAAAATCCCTATTTAAAACAAACAATTCCTAAATTAAAATAAACACAAACACATTTCTTTACACAAATCAAATTTTCAAAATGGGGGATCAAGTCGACTGTACAGTCGGGTTAGTCATCGTTCTAGGACGAATGAACCGTACGGATCAAGAGTCCTAAAACCCATATTCAAATAAAATCAAACCAACACACTTCAAATCATTTTCCAAACTCCAAAAACCCCATTTTTACAAAATAGGGGACTAAGCCGACTGTACGGTCGGGTTAGTCATCATTTTAGGACAAAAGAACTGATCACTCAGGAGTCCTAAGATCCCTATATTAAAAATACCAACCAACAAACTTTTTCTACCCAAGAACTACGTGTGATTTGATTCTCTACCAAGAGATACGTAGGAGCAGATGGGGGCCCACATCTGTCAATTGCGCTAATAAAAAACATTTTTCACTCTTCTCCTAAAATAATCATTTTCTTAAATATTAGTTTTCTTCTTTCTTTTTAATTCACAATAAAAGGGTAAAAATAAATGTTTTCAAAATTAACTTCCGCTTCTACAACTAATTAGCAGGTAACCATCCTTAGGAAGGATGTCGTGGGGTGCTAACACCTTCCCCACGCATAACCGACTCCCGAACCCAAATCTGGTCTCGAGGACCCTTATCCAATCCAAAAGGGATTTTCCAATGTTTGCCCTTATAATTAAACTTTGGTGGCGGCTTCATTTTTGAACCTTCGAGGAATCCTATCCCGGATTTTTCGGTCGCTACAGCCGGCGACTCCACTGGGGACATTTAGAGAGTCAAACCTAGTTTAAATTAGTTGTAGGATTAGTTGTTAATTTAATGTTATTTTTACCCTTCCCTTTCATCTTTTATTCTTGTTGCATGTTATGTATTTATGTGATATGTAAACCTTAGGATAGAAGACCACTTTTTTATTTGTATTTGTTTGTTTTGCAGATTGGGGGGTATTATTGATATTTTGCTCCTTCACACACTCCACTATCACATTTTTGCACACACGTGAGAATAGTCCTGTACCCGGACTGGAGAATAACCTAAGTTAGAACGAGACTGCGTAGTGATGGCCTACTGGATGTGCGTCCTGTTGGGTGGTCACGAAAGTCTCACCTAGAGTTTGGTCCCTCTTGAGAATGCTGGCACTCCTAATAGCTTGCCTATTGTTGTTGATCAGTGTTCTTAATTAGGGTCATTGGCTCTAGGAACCTTATATAGGACTCTTTAGAGCTACCCTATGAAAGATTCACTCAATAGACGAGCCCTAGACCTATTCCCTAAGGAACCCTCGTAGGACACAAAGGAGCCTCATACCCCTGCATTCAAACAAACACTGATACATTTTTCCGGTCTTCTTAAAAGAAAAAAGTTCAAAAAAGTCATATGTTATTTCGACAAATTATTTAGCATACCTCATGCATTTTTTACTTATTCCTGTTCTTTTTTGCATGACATAAATTCCTTTTTACATCAACATTTCATGTACCGCCAGGAAATTGTAAGGCTTTCTTTCAGACAAGATGGATCAAAAGTTAAGACAGACCATACATTTGAAAATCAAGCAACCAAACCTACGAAGTCTGCGAGACCTAAGCAATAAAATGGCGCCATGGCTTCGTGACTCCTTCACCGCCAAGTATGGGAATCTTTTAAGTCTGCTGAATATCAAGGTACAAGCTGAAGCTCTCACTGCATTGGGCCAGTATTATGATCCACCGTTACGGTGTTTCACCTTTCAAGACTATCAGTTGGCCCCGACCTTAGAAGAGTTTGAAAATATACTATGCTTCCCCCCAGCAAACAAAAAGCCATACCGATATGTGGAAAATTATCCTATAGCTGAAAAACTGTCTGAAATATTAAAAGTTCCAACATCACACTTGGCCAAGAAAATAATTGTAAAGAAGGGGGTAGAAGGTTTGACAAGATGGTACTTGGAAGAGGAAGCCTTGTTCTGGGCTGGTAAAGAAAATTGGGCTACATTCATGGACGTCTTCGCTCTCATCATCTATGGGGTTGTTCTATTTCCCAACGACGACGGCTATATTGATTACACTGCAATAGACGTTTTCTTAGCATTCAAACTCCGAGGACAAAATCCCACCTCAGTTGTTCTTGCTGACGTGTATTACACCATGCACGAACGTCACAAAAAGCGATCAGGCTTGATCCTATGCTGTTTGCCTGTATTGTATCGTTGGTTCACTTCTCACATCTTCAAAAGAAATCATCATATAGAGGTCAGGGGCAAGACAGAATGGGCCCAATACATCGCCGGCCTCAAAGGGAGTGACATTTCTTGGTATTCTCGGGACCAAAACATAGAAGAAATCGTCTATCAGTGCGGTGATTTCCCAAATGTCCCCCTCATAGGGACTAAAGGCTGCATCAACTACAATCCCGCCACCGCTTTGAGGCAGTTGGGTTATCCTATGATGAATCCACCCCCAGAAGAATCTTTACTCTCATTTGTACTAGAGAAAAGGGGTTCGGAAGATCTTGATACGCTAAGAAAGATTGGTCGGGCCTGGGGCAAAATATCCAGAAAAGGTCATGAATTAGGGCCCAGAGGCATTGACGCCAAAGAAAGCTACATTCGGTGGGTCAAATCTAGAGCCCAAGAAGTTGGACTACCATTCCGTCTGGCAGCTCCGGTCACCCCCGAGGTTCCTCTGTTTATCCCTATACTCGATGAAGATCTAGAGAGACTCCAGGTTGCCTTGTCCAAAGCAGAACAAGAAAAAGCCGAATTGCAAGCTAAACTAGAGAAAGTGATTCAAGAAAATGCTGATTTGCAACGGGAAAGTACCTCGAAAAGAAAACGCCTGGCTGAATGTAATGAAAGGGAGCGGGCCGGAAAAGAAAAAATGCACCGCCTGCAAGAAAGTCTCATGGGCGCAAACGAAGAGCTCAAAGTGCGCAATCGAGAGAGAGAGATCGGGCCATAGACAATGCATATGAATGGGAAAAACAACTGACCAAGTGTGCCGCGAATGAGAGAACACTACGAAGCCAGCTAGAAGATATGAAACCTCAGCTAGAGGGAGTGACTGCTGAATGTGAGAATAGGCTGGTAATTGAAAGAAAGGCCAGAGAAGTGATACAAAAGAAGCTTGAAGAGTATCAAGAAGCTCTGCAGGAAGAATGCAAGAAAACCATCGACCTAAAGGCTTATGCCGAATATCAAGACAAGATCTATGATGACCTTAACAAGGAACATATGTTTTTGAAAGAGCATTATGTGAAGCTGAATGACGACTATGAGCACTGGAGGAACAAATTCTCCCAGTTAGCTGAGCTAGCAAATGAGGCTGTCAGAGAGATCCCCAGACACCTAATAGCAGCGGACTTTGCCAGAGATAAAGACACGCCCATCGAGATTACAAGATTCATTGATTTTTGTAAACGTCTTGTTACTGTGTTAAAAATTAAAGGACGTTATCCTGGTTTCATGGAAAAAGATGTAGTCCGCCAGTTTGCTTGATTGTTTTTCATATATAAGACTCGTTCGTTCTGTTTTGAACTTTGAATCTATTTTGTGTTGAATAGAAACTTACAATTCTCCTGGCGTAACACGAAAGCATACATTTGCACTCCATGCATATTCATTCATTCATTCATTCATTCATTCATGTATTTACGTCGAAAAACTTGAAAAAAAACAGAGTGAAAAGGCAAGCTGGTTCATCAACATCGCTACCGGACTCGTTCTCAAGCAAAGAAGATGGCCGAAGAAGATAATCAGGCTCTGAGAGAAGACATGGCAAAACTGAAGGATCAAATGAGCGAGATGATGGTATTGAAAGATCAAATGGCCGAACTCATGAAACTCCTCGAGAAAAGAAGCGCAGACGAAAATGCCTCGGCAGGGAATACTGAGAACAATGCTTCGAGCCTTCCTCCTCCCAGATCCGAGCCTCCATACACCGCTGGAGTGAACATCCAGGGCTACCCATGGCCCCCTTACGGTCTCCCAGCTGGTTATACTCCTCCTACCATGGAGGTCAATCTAGAGGGAGGACCTTCGGGAGTCGCTGGACCTTCGGGAGTCGCTGGACCTTCAACTCAAAATACAAATGCAGAAATATCGCAAGCTCACTTCTCAAGTCCTACGACTGCACCTCAGGTCATTCCACAGGGTTATACTCCGCCACCAGTAGTAATTCATCACGCTCCTACTCCCAATTCGCACATCTTGAATGCGAACTCCGCTGCAATACCAATGGTACCTCCTCACTACAACATGAGAGGACCCACTCATAACTACTCAATGGAGGACTCTCAGCCCAAGGATAAGTATCAAATGCTTGAAGAGCGCGTGAGAGCAATCGAAGGATCCAATGTCGGTGCAAGGGACGCGTACGACCTATGTCTCGTCCCAAATGTGGCCATCCCTCCTAAATTCAAAGTGCCAGACTTCGACAAATATAGAGGTTCAACCTGTCCAGCAAGCCATCTGACCATGTACTGCAGGAAAATGTCCGCATTCGCACACGATGACAAACTGCTCATCCATTACTTTCAAGACAGCCTAGCTGAGTCAGCTTCGAATTGGTACATGCAGTTGGAACGTGCTCACATCAGATGCTGGAAGGACCTAGCAGACGCTTTTCTAAAGCACTATAAGTACAACACTGATATGGCACCTGATAGGACACAGCTACAGAATATGGTGAAATGGGATAACGAGTCCTTTAAGGAATACGCTCAACGCTGGAGAGGGTTAGCAGCACAAGTAGCACCGCCTTTGCTGGAAAAGGAAATGGTAACAATGTTCATGGATACTTTACAGTGGCCCTTCTACGACAGATTGGTAGGGAGTGTATCCTCAAGCTTCTCGGATATGGTCATCATAGGGGAGAGGTTAGAGAATGGTTTAAGGAATGGAAAGATTGCACACAGCTCCACCGGAACCAATAGCCAGAAAAAGCCTTTCGCTGGTTTTCCCAAAAGAAGAGAGGGGGAAACCAACGCAATCACTGGAGCCGGAAAACCCTCCTACACTAAACCGCCACAAGCCTATCAATTCCCCACCCAAACACCACCAGCCTCACCTCACCAAAACCTTCCCAGCTACAGACCACAAAATTACCCCGAGAGAAAGCCTGTTAGCTTTGACCCGATACCCATGTCGTACACAGAGCTGTTTAACCATCTCATCGATCACAACCTAATCACTCCCCGTCCGATGAGACCTATTCAGCCTCCTTTCCCCAAAAACTACGACCCAAATGCTACCTGTGGGTTCCACGCTGGAGCAGTCGGCCATTCCACTGAAAACTGCAAAGCTTTGAAATATGTGGTACAAGACCTGATCGAATCCAAATGGCTGAATTTCAAAGAAGACGGCCCAAATGTTGCCACTAACCCTCTACCAGGACATGGGAACTCCTCTGTTAATGCTGTTGAAATTTTTGAAGGAGAGTCCTTAATCAGAAAGGTGGAAGATATCAACACACCTCTAGACATTATCCATGCTGAATTATGCCACTTCGGAGTTTTTATAAAGGGATGCGCCGGAAAAGATTTATGTACCAACCCTCGCTATGCCGGGACATGCGAAGCGTTCAAACCGGTCCTTCAAGATCTGCTGGACCGACATATAATACAAGTGGGATTTCAAAAGAGGGAGGACCAAGTGTCAACCATCCTATCGAGCAATGGCCAGGACAAGGATACCCGAAAGCCGCTAGAGATCCGCTACACTAAGGACTCGAAGTCGTCCCTGGGTATACCTAAACCAATCACTATCCAAGTGCCCGCTCCCTTCCCTTACAAGGACACCAAAGCAGTCCCGTGGAATTACAGCGCGAAAGTCCAAGTGAAAGGACCCCAGAACAGCCCTGATGTCATTAACATCTCAGGGGTTAGTGGAATGACTCGTAGCGGGCGTATCTATGCCCCTGAAAGACTCGGTGGAGGGAAAACAAGAGAAGAAGAAGAAAGAACCCGCAAGGGCAAAGACAAAGAAGTAGAACCTGTTGATAAGAATGCAGGCCAAAGGACGCTATCTGAACAGGAAGCCGGTGAATTCTTAAAACTTATGAGGCAGAGTGAGTATAAAGTGGTTGACCAGCTGAATCAGACCCCTGCTAAGATATCTCTGTTATCATTATTGCTCAGCTCAGAAGCTCATCGTGCGGCATTAATGAAGGTATTGAACGAGGCCTATGTCACTCATGATATCACAGTGGGTCAGTTTGATGGGATCGTTGGGAACATTGTTGCAAGCAACTACCTCACCTTTACTGATGACGAGATTCCAGCCGAAGGGAGAGGACACAATAGGGCTTTACACATCTCCGTGAAATGCGGAGAGTACTCACTTGCTCGAGTGCTCATTGACAATGGATCGTCCTTGAATGTGTTACCCAAATCGACCATGGAAAAGTTGCATGTGGATTGTTCATACATGAGACCCAGCTCTATATTGGTCAGGGCCTTTGATGGATCAAGAAGAGAGGTCGTCGGAGAGATGGAGTTACCTGTACAGGTAGGTCCAGAAGTCTTCGTAGTGGCTTTCCAAATAATGGATATCAATCCATCTTACAACTGTCTTTTGGGGAGACCATGGATACATTCTGTCGGGGCTGTTCCCTCCTCTCTACATCAGAGGCTTAAGTTCATAGTGAACAACAAGCTAGTAGTTATTTTTGGTGAAGAAGAAATGCTAGTGAATAGGTCGTTTGCTGCCCGCTGCATTGAGGCTGCCGAAGAATCGCTCGAGACTGCCTTCCAAGCATTAGAAATCGCAAATGCCACCTCTGTGAAGGGAGAAGTCCTTCCACTGAAGCCTAAATTGTCCAAGCCTGCCTTAATGGTTGCTAAAGTTATGATAGGCAAAGGTTACCAAGCTGGAAGCGGTTTAGGGAGGATTGAACAAGGGATACTGACCCCGATACAATTGCAGGGAAACAAAGACAGACATGGGATAGGATACTGGCCTGGTCGCGCTGACAAGAGAAGAATAGCTGAGGAAAAGAAGGAGCGGAGGATAGCCAAGCTTGAAGGTAGAGAGGCAAGCACGAAGAAGATCATCATCGGCGACATCAAATTAAACTTTCGGAGCACGGGAATGCTGAATCCAAATCAGATTGCGGCCATTGAAGATGATCTAAATGCTGGAGATGGCGCCGCCAGCCTTGTGCGCCCTTGTCCTGCAAGTGAAAGGCTTAATAATTGGGAGATCGTTGACTTCCCCGTAGTTTTTAGTCCAAAGTAATTTTCCTGTAATGCAATCCTTTGGCTCTGCCCAAGGCCTTAGGACATTTCATTAGGGCACACATGTTTTCTTTTCAGTATCATCATTAATGAAACATTGTTTTGAATTCTCCAATGAATTTCCACTTTCCTTTTTCTCTTTTCATTTGCTTTGGTTTTTTTTCTTTTATTCGTTTTTATTTATTCCGTCAACTTCGCTAAATGCAGATCTAAAAAAATTATCTTTGAAAATAACGACGCTGATAACTCATGCTGTAACTTTGACCACCCTATTAATCAAACTGAGGAAGATATTGAAGATAACTGGGAAACCCCTCCAGAGTTGATGAGAATGATGGAACAAGAGGATAAGGTGATCCAGCCCCACGAGGAATCGACCGAAACAATTAACTTGGGCACAGAAGAAGACAAGAGAGAAATCAAGATCGGCACCACAATGAAAGACAGCGAACGGGAGAAACTGGTACGACTTTTGTTCGAATATGTCGACATTTTTGCATGGACATATCAAGACATGCCCGGACTAGACACCGACATAGTCGAACACAAACTACCAGTGAAACCCGAATGCCCACCGGTGAAACAGAAATTAAGAAGAATGAAGCCGGATATGTCAATGAAAATCCGAGACGAGGTTAAGAAGCAATTCGATGCTGGGTTCTTAGCAGTAGTCAAATACCCTCAATGGGTCGCCAACATTGTTCCAGTTCCAAAGAAAGATGGGAAGGTTCGAATGTGTGTCGATTATCGAGATTTGAACAGAGCCAGCCCTAAAGATGATTTTCCTTTGCCTCACATTGATATCCTGGTAGACAGCACAGCACAACACTCTCTCTTCTCCTTCATGGATGGGTATTCCGGATATAACCAAATCAAGATGGCCCCTGAGGATATGGAGAAAACCACCTTCATCACTCTCTGGGGTACATTCTGTTACAAAGTAATGTCATTCGGACTGAAGAATGCTGGTGCAACTTACCAAAGGGCAATGGTAGCATTATTCCATGATATGATGCATAAAGAAATAGAGGTCTACGTGGATGATATGATTGCAAAATCCAAGACTGAGGAAGAACATGTCGTTAATCTGCAAAAACTCTTCGAGCGTCTGAGGAAGTTCAAACTCAGATTAAATCCTGCCAAATGCACTTTCGGTGTAAAATCAGGAAAGCTCTTGGGTTTCCTAGTCAGTCGAAGGGGAATAGAGGTAGATCCAGCCAAGGTACGAGCAATTCTTGAAATGCCGGCACCTAAAACCGAGAAAGAGGTTCGTGGATTCTTGGGAAGATTGAATTACATTTCCAGATTCATATCCCAATTAACATCCACCTGTGAGCCTATCTTCAAATTATTGTGCAAGAATCAAGAGACGAAGTGGAATGATAACTGCCAAGAAGCCTTTGAGAAGATCAAGAGGTATCTCCAAAATCCACCAGTCCTAATGCCACCTGTACCTGGCAGACCTCTCATCTTGTACTTAACAGTGCTAGACAAATCAATGGGTTGTGTGCTGGGGCAACATGACGAATCCGGAAGGAAGGAGCATGCCATCTACTATCTCAGCAAGAAGTTCACTGAATGCGAGACAAGATACTCGTTGTTGGAAAAAACGTGTTGTGCTTTGGCCTGGGCTGCACGCCGTCTGAGGCAGTATATGCTAAGCCATACTACTTGGTTGGTATCTAAACTGGATCCAATCAAATACATCTTTGAAAAACCCGCACTCACAGGGAGAATTGCTCGCTGGCAAATGTTGCTATCTGAATACGACATCCTGGACGTCACTCAAAAAGCGATCAAAGGTAGTGCATTGGCTGAATACTTAGCACACCAACCCATTGAGGATTACCAATCAATGCAATGCGATTTCCCCGATGAAGATATAATGGCTCTATTCGGAGAAGGAAAGTCTCCAGGCGACGAAAGGTGGAGAATGTCATTTGATGGCGCTTCCAATCTATGGGGGCATGGGGTCGGAGCTGTATTGATTTCCCCAGATAACCGCTTCATACCGTGTACTGCTAGATTGAGTTTCTATTGCACCAACAACATCGCAGAATATGAAGCATGTATTCTGGGCATCCAAGCGGCCCTCGAGTGGAAGGTCAAGAGACTCGATGTATATGGAGACTCGGCATTGGTCATCTATCAAATAAAAGGTGACTGGGAGACCAGCGATTCCAAGTTGATCCCCTATCGCGATCACGTCCAAAAGATGATCGAACAGTTTGACGAGATCACCTTCCACCATTTCCCTCGTGAAGAAAATCAGTTGGCAGACGCCTTAGCAACTTTGTCGTCAATGTTCAATATCAATGACAATAAGAGTCTGACACTCATCCGAATTCAACATCGAGATTTGCCAGCACATCATTGTATGGAAATTGAAGAAGAACCCGACAGTGAACCTTGGTATTACGACATCAAGCAGTATATAATAAACAGAGAATACCCTCCTGGTGCCCCAGAGAATGATAAAAGAACGCTCAGGAGATTGTCAATGGGTTTCTTTCTAAACGGGGAAGTACTTTATAAAAGAAATCACGATATGGTCCTCCTCCGATGTGTGGCAAAAGAGGAAGCAGAAAGGATTATGAAAGACGTCCACGAAGGCTCGTTCGGCACTCATTCTAATGGGCATACAATGGCAAGAAAGATCTTGAGGGCTGGCTACTACTGGTTGTCAATGGAGACCGATTGCTTTAACTATGTGAGGAAGTGTCATAAATGTCAAATCTATGCTAATAACATTCATGTGCCGCCCGCTTCTTTGAACGTTTTAGCAGCACCATGGCCGTTCTCAATGTGGGGCATGGATGTCATCGGTCCTATCAAACCTAAAGCATCGAACGGTCATCGCTTCATCCTGGTTGCTATTGATTATTTCACCAAGTGGGTCGAAGCCGCTTCTTATACCAGTGTAACGAAATCTGTGGTCGTCAAGTTCATAAAAAGGGACTTGGTCTGCCGTTACGGCCTTCCAAATAAGATCATCACAGATAACGGGACCAACCTGAATAACAAGATGATGAAAGAGTTGTGTGAGGATTTCAAAATTCAACACCACAACTCTTCTCCATACCGTCCAAAGATGAATGGGGCGGTCGAAGCGGCAAACAAGAATATAAAGAAGATCGTGCAAAAAATGGTGGTGACATTCAAAGATTGGCATGAAATGCTTCCCTTCGCCCTGCACGGATACCGAACCTCAGTTCGCACGTCAACAGGGGCAACTCCATTTTCGCTAGTATACGGGATGGAAGCAGTTCTTCCCATCGAAGTTGAAATACCCTCTCTGCGATTGCTGATGGAAACAAAATTAGAAGAAGCAGAATGGGTTCAAGCTCGTCTCGATCAGTTGAATCTCATTGAAGAAAAGAGAGTAGTAGCTCTGTGTCATGGGCAGTTGTACCAGCAAAGAATGAAGAAAGCATTCGAGAAGAACGTTCGTCCTCGACAGTTTCAGGAGGGAGACCTAGTGCTCAAGAAAATCCTGCTTATCCAAAAAGATTCTCGGGGGAAATGGACCCCTAATTATGAAGGACCTTATGTGGTGAAGAAAGCATTCTCTGGAGGCGCATTAATCCTCACAAAAATGGATGGTGATGACCTCCCACTCCCAGTGAACTCAGATGCAGTCAAGAAGTACTATGCCTAAAAGAAATATATGGAAAAAAGAGAAAGATGATCCAAGCAAAAACGAGCTCGCTAGGTCGAAAACCCAAAAGGGCGGCCTAGGCAAAAATTAGAGCGACCCGATGGATTGAAAACTCTAAAGAGCGATCCAGGCAAAAATTAGGGTCAGAAAGTTGGACTTTGAACAGATACTAAGGCAGTTCACGCCTCTGGAAGTTGAATAATGAGTGGTCAAGTTTATGTATGGGTGATTGACGTCGTTACTCCAAAGATGCAAACCATTAAGGAATCTGCTCTTCCTTTTTTTTTCTTTTTAGTTTAAAAACTCTCAATGTAATTTCCGGTCGGTGTGACATTCTGCGCACTTGGCTTCCCTTTGAGTATTGAACCTTGGTTCTCAGTTTAAAGCTCAATGTAATTTCCGGTCAGTGTGACCTTCTGCACACTCGGCCTCCATTTGAATATTAAACACTTGCTTTGTTCCTTTGTTTCCAATCCACTTTAAAATGATGTTTTATGATACATGATACTGAATTGCCAAGCATGTGCACAATCAAGAGCATTACAATCATTACGAAATTTCTGAAAATTACGGAAAGGAGATAATCTCTCATAAATAGAACTTGCAAAAGGACAAACACGTGCACGATCACCGCAAACAAAGAATCATAATAGCTTGTGCTTCAATCTGACAATGCCATTACTCGGGGCAATCCTCATATCTCACACCGAAAGTCCCGCGAGTTGATGAGACCAGTAAAAAGAAAGCCAAAAAGGAAAACAAGAAGCAAAGAAAAATGAAAAAAAAAAAGAAGCAAGAGCAAACCATTCCATATTTCATTTATCAGCATCAATCACATGCATACATCGCATGCATGTCATGTGCATGATACTTGTTGCATAACGACCTCAAGTGTCGACCCTTTCTAGTTTGTTAAAAGCCAAACGCGACAAATGTTGATCTCGAATTAACAAACCAGATCGTAATGTTAGCACCAAGTCTAGCACCGATCTTCCAGACCCCCAGAGGTCCAATCCAGATCGCACGTCGGCATCGAGCACCGACGGATCATCCGGCCCCAGGCCATTCAGACTAGCTGTGTCAGCCTAAGACATAGTGGACGTCATTCGTGATCAGTTCTAGACCTGATCTTATTATCGGCCGCTTGAAAAAAGGCCACCCCCGGACCCCGGCAGTCCTTCAAAGCCCCAGTGCACCTTCGGACCCCAATTGGTCCTTTAGGGTTTAGGCAACCCCTTGGAGCCCCAGTGCTCCCTTAGAGCCCAAATGCTCTTTTAGAGCCCCAGTGCTCCGCCAGATCCCAAGTGATCGTTTCTTTATTGTTCCCGGTTAACACGACAAATGTTAATCGTCCCCCTTTTCCCTAACTCATCTTCCCCCTAAGCGGACAAAATTAGAGTCTATTCTATCTTTATTTTTATTTCTACTACGAAAATCTGAAAACCATTCACCTTTTCTAGTAAAATATAAATAAAGAGGGGCAGCTGTTATACCCTAATTTTGCCCGGTCTTTTATCATAATCGCTTTAGCCCCGTGTCACAAGCCCATGGCATTTCAACCGCTGTTTTATTTAAAGTCGGACCAAATTGTCCAATTGGGCCTATGTCCAACCATTTGGGCTGTTTTTGTTAGCTTATCTAATTGGGCTTACGCTTTTTTTGTTTTGAATCAGTTTTTAATAAGCAGGCTTAGGCCTAATGTTTTGGGCCGTTTGGGCCCACATCTAACTTTTGGGCGAATTTTGATAAATGGGCCTATGGCTGGTTTTTTGGACCTATTTTATCCTTTTGACCAAAAAGCCATACAAAAATGATAATGAAATTAGATTTAAATCCCAAAGTGATAATAAAATCAGATTAAATAAAAATTAATATTTACAAAAATCCAAAAAAAATTAAATTAAAAAAATAATACAATCCGAAAATAATAATAAAAAATACAAAAAAACACAAATCAAAAAAGGGCGCATCAGCCCAAAATGACAGCAGCAGCAGCTGGGCCTTCTTGGTTCCTTGCCCACCAAGTCTTCTCCAATCTCCAGCCCAACATCTTGTTCTTGCTGAGCAAGTATCAAATCTGAAATAGGAAAACAAAATCAGGATGGAATCAGAAATTAATTTCCTAAGCCTAAAAATTGCCTATAAAAACAAGCTTGGATCACAGAGAAGAACGGACACAGATACAGCAATTCACACAGACAGAAAATACACCACATTCAGAATCAAAAATTAGGGTTTTCACATTGAAACCCTAATCACTAAAAATCCAGAAACAGAATTAGCAGGAGCAGAAGCAATCAAGGTAACAGTAGCAGTGGTTAACAGCAGTCAAACAAAATTTCAGAATCTGGAAAAACAGGTTGTTGTTCCTTTTATTCAAAAATGCAAAAAACATGTAGGTACACGTGTAGGTGTAATCTGTAATGTGTTAGATGCTCATACGGCAACTGCAAGCATGTTTGTTTTTTAGTATCCTTAGTCATATATATACATATGTACGCATCCTCTGAATAGATTAGGTTAAAAAAAGTTTGGGATTCAATTAGGGTTTTAATTCAGTATCAGACTAATGTGTGTTTATCATGAACAAATTAAAGCTCCTAGAAGATAAGGTTAGGGTTAAAAACAAAATTGAAACAGATTAGAGGCAAAATTAGGGTTCTGTCAATTCGATTTAGAGAAAAGAAATTAGGCAAAGGTTGGCCAAAAATTAGGGTATGGTTTCTGTTTTTTTAAAAGGAATCAGGTAAAACAAAATAAGGAAGGATACATAAAAAGGAGGAACCGAAGCGTTACCTTTAGGTTCCGGCCACCGTCTACGGTGGCCGTTCGCACCAAACACCGCCACCAGCCCTCCCCAACTGAGCCGTCAGCCTTCATCCTCCCTGGGAAACAAAGAAAAACAAATATCAAAAGTAAGAAGATCAGAATCAAAAAGAAGAGGAGAGCCGTAAAGACAAAAATAACGAAACTCACCCCTTAGAGTCCGACCACCGTAAACGGTGGTCGTTGGCCGTAAACCGTTGCGGATCTCCCCGTAGTGCTCACCGTTTCCTCCCCCTTCCTCCGTCGAAGCCTCTGTTTTCGTCGCCATCATCACCCGTCACGCCGTCTCCCCCTTACGCATCGTAGTCAGACACAGTATGAGTTCCGTTCGCCGTCGCCGGAACGCACCACCACTCTACCACCGCCTCTTCTCTCCCTCCTATTTTCGTTCCCCCTCTCATCCACCACGAATCTCCATCCCTCAACCATCTCCACGAAGCTCCTCTCTCTCCCTCTCCGCCAATCTCGTTCTCTCTCTCTCTCCGCGTAACTCTCTCTTCGCGCAACTCTCTCCCTCTGAAAAAACGCTTTCTCTCTCCACCCTATGGCCGCTGCGGCGCAAGTGAGGGAAGAGTTTAGGAAATTAGGGTTTCATTGTCAAATTGCCCTTTTATATATTTATCCTTTTATTATTTATTTTAAAAATCAAATATTCAGATTGATTTTCTAGACCCCCCTTGTTTTAATAACGCGCACCACCCTCTCCGTAAACCCATTTCCTAAATTATCAGCCCACAACCCAAAAGTGAAACGTGGGCTTCTACTTTTCACACCCCAGTTTATTAATACAGCCATCTCTCTAAATGCACCCCTATTCTAGTAATGCAGCCCCTTTTCGTTTTTTTACTTACTTCTTTTCAAAACAATTTCTTTTACAAAAAAACTATAAAAAATAAATAGATGAATATTTCATTTTAAAAAAAAATATAAATAGGGGACTAAGTCGACTGTACAGTCGGGTTAGTCTGCTTTTTAGGTCACTAATGAACCGTTACGGATCACGACCTAAAATCCCTATTTAAAACAAACAATTCCTAAATTAAAATAAACACAAACACATTTCTTTACACAAATCAAATTTTCAAAATGGGGGATCAAGTCGACTGTACAGTCGGGTTAGTCATCGTTCTAGGACGAATGAACCGTACGGATCAAGAGTCCTAAAACCCCTATTCAAATAAAATCAAACCAACACACTTCAAATCATTTTCCAAACTCCAAAAACCCCATTTTTACAAAATAGGGGACTAAGCCGACTGTACGGTCGGGTTAGTCATCATTTTAGGACAAATGAACTGATCACTCAGGAGTCCTAAGATCCCTATATTAAAAATACCAACCAACAAACTTTTTCTACCCAAGAACTACGTGTGATTTGATTCTCTACCAAGAGATACGTAGGAGCAGATGGGGGCCCACATCTGTCAATTGCGCTAATAAAAAACATTTTTCAGTCTTCTCCTAAAATAATCATTTTCTTAAATATTAGTTTTCTTCTTTCTTTTTAATTCACAATAAAAGGGTAAAAATAAATGTTTTCAAAATTAACTTTCGCTTCTACAACTAATTAGCAGGTAACCTTCCTTAGGAAGGATGTCGTGGGGTGCTAACACCTTCCCCACGCATAACCGACTCCCGAACCCAAATCTGGTCTCGAGGACCCTTATCCAATCCAAAAGGGATTTTCCAATGTTTGCCCTTATAATTAAACTTTGGCGGCGGCTTCATTTTTGAACCTTCGAGGAATCCTATCCCGGATTTTTCGGTCGCTACAATGGTGGCCAGGGGTCAGCTTCAATCCACTTGGTGAAATAGTCAACTGCCACGATCAGATATTTTACCTGCTCTGGGCCCAGGGGGAAGGGACCTAAAAGGTCAATCCCCCACCAGGCGAAAGGCCAGGGGGAGGTCAAGGATGTCATCTCTGATGAAGGAGCGATGTGCAGGTCGGCATGCTTTTGGCACTTGTCACATTTCTTGACATAATTTTGTGCATCCTCGTTCATCGTGGGCCAGTAATAGCCCGCTCTGAGTGTTTTTGTTTCCAGGGCTCGTCCTCCTAGGTGTTGTCCGCAGATCCCCTCATGGATCTCTGCGAGAACATAGTTTGCTTCTGCCTCTTCTACACATTTTAATAGAGGCATCGAGAAACCTCTACAAAAAAGTCTTCCTTCAATGATCGAATAGGACGCAGCTCGCCTTCTTACGGAAGCTGCTTCTTTTGCGTCAATGGGTTCTTGCCCTTCAAGGATATACCGGAGAATTGGAGTTATCCAACTTTGGCTTGCTTCAACGGTGAGGATAGAGGTGGGCGATCCACTATCTAGAGGAACACTAGGTCTGGACAGAGTTTCTTAAATGACACTCCGATGGTTCCCGGGTACTCTGGTGCTGGCAAGCTTGGAGAGTATGTCAGCTCTGGTGTTTTCCCCCCTGGGTACATGTTTTACTTCTGCTTTTTTAAACAATTGTAAGAGCTCGCGCACTCTGGTTAGGTACTTTTGTAACACTGGATCATAAGCGCCAAATGCAGCATTGATTTGAGAGACTACTAAAAGCAAATCTGTGTGAAGCTCAACTCGTGTTGCACCGAAGTCTCTGGCCAGCTGTAGGCCGGCTATGCAGGCCTCATACTCTGCTTGATTATTGGATGTGGAGAACGAAAATGTCAAGGATACTTCAGTCATTAGTCCTTCCGAGTTATCAAGTATTAGGCCTTCTCCACTTCCCTTACTATTTGAGGACCCGTCCACGTGAAGAGCTCGACTGCCCATTTAGTCATTCTCCCAGCCAGATTAGGGCGATGGAGGATTTGCCATCTTGTGAAGCTGTCGTCATTTCGGCCACAAATTCTGCCAAGATCTGAGCCTTCATGGCTGGTCTTGATTCGTACTTGATTCCAAACTCTGAGAGCTCGACTGCCCATTTAGTCATTCTCCCAGCCAGATTAGGGCGATGGAGGATTTGTCTGATTGGTTGGTTTGTTAGAACTACCACTTGATGTGCTACGAAATACGGTCTGAGGTGCCTGGTTGCAATTACTAGTGCCAGGGCGACTTTTTCCACCTTCTGGTATCTCAACTCCGGGCCCTGTAATGCCTTACTTACGAAGTATACCGGTCTATGATACATGTTGGTTTCTTTGACCAACACTGCGCTTAGTGCCTCATCAGCAACTGCGAGGTATAAATACAGGGTTTCCCCTTCTTCAGGACATGTTAAGATGGGCGATTTGGAGAGGGTTTCTTTTAAAAGGTTCAGCGCTTGCTCTTGCTCGGCGTTCCAGTCGAATTTTGTTTCCTTCTTGAGTAGTTTGAACAAGGGTAGAGACTTGTGCGTGGCTTTTGAAATGAAACGAGATAAGCCGCTATCATGCCGGTCAGCTTTTGGATTTCTTTCTTTGCAGTTGGTGAAGTCATTTCTCTTACCTCCCTACACTTATCGGGGTTGGCCTCAATCCCTCTCTCAGTGAGATAGAAACCGAGGAATTTCCCCGTTCGAACCCCGAAGGTGCATTTTTCCGGGTTTAATCTCATGTTTTTTCGGATTTTCGAGAATACTTCGGCCACAGCTTTGAGATGGTCTGGATCATTTTTACTTTTAATTATCATGTCATCAAGATATACTTCAATTACCCGACCAATTTGATTCTTAAAGACCTGATTCATCATCCTTTGATAGGTTGCCCCAGCATTTTTGAGCCAGAAGGGCATTACGCGATAACAATAATTTCCTTGTTCTGTCATGAACGCCGTTTTCTCTTGATCTGGCGGGAACATTGGGATTTGGTTATATCCCGAGTACGCGTCCATAAAAGATAATAAACGAAAACCTGAGGCGCTATCAACTAATTTATCTACGCAAGGAACGGGGAAGGCTTCCTTTGGACATGCCTTGTTAAGATTAGTCTAATCAACACACATTCTCCATTTTCCATTATATTTGTTAACAAGAACTACATTGGACAACCAAATGGTGTACTTAATTTCTTTTACAAAGTTTGCTTCTGTGAGGTCTTTCACAGCCTTTGCAGCAACTTCAGCTTTTTCTCCTTTCTGGGCCACCCACTTGGTATTTGGGTTAACAGCAAGGTGGTGGCACGCTACCTCGGGTGGTATCCCTGGCATGTCCGCCGCAGACCAGGCGAACAGATCAACATTCTCTCTTAGGCAGATGGTGAGTTTTTCCTTGACTTCCTCAGGGAGGTCGGCGCCTATCTTGACTGTCTTGGTGGGATCTTTTCCTAATTAGATAGAGATGAATTCACCGTCTGGCTTTGGCCTCTTCATGCGCTTCTTCAGCTCCTTGGCGAGGGTGCTATCATCCTCCACTTCCTCACTGTCTGGATCGTATCTGGCATCTAGGTCTGCTAGGTTCACCTCAGCTTCTTTCCCGGATCTCTTGTCTGGCTCCTCCTATTTCAGCAATCTCTTTTATGCGCTTCTTCAGCTCCTTGGCGAGGGTGCTATCATCCTCCTCTTCCTCACTGTCTGGATCGTATCTGGCATCTAGGTCTGCTAGGTTCACCTCAGCTTCTTTCCCGGATCTCTTGTCTGGCTCCCCCTATTTCAGCAATCTCTTTTTCATTCTTAACACTCATGTAGTAGCATCTACGTGCTGCTGCCAGATCAGCCTGAAGGGTTACAATCTTGTTCTCCAAATTGTAAAATTTCATTTTTAAGTGAACCGTTGAGGTTACTGCCCCTAACCTGCCTAATGTTGGCCTTCCAATGATGCACTGGTAGATGGATTTGCATGGGAGGACTAAGAAGGGTGTCTTTACAGTTCTGAATAGAGTTTGTTTGCCATCAGGGTCTCCATAGGTAACCATCAGTTCCAGATGGCCAAGTGGTTTAGCTTTTGATCTATTGAACCCAGTCAGGTCTGATCCTCGATAGGGAGTCAGGTCGTCGGGGGAGATATTCAACACTTTTAACAAATCTTCAAAAATGATGTCTACAGAGCTACCCTGGTCGACCAGGATTCTTCTCACTTCAACATTGGCCATGACGGTCGATATCAGCAGTGGGATGTACTTGTTTGGCTTTCCGTCGAGTAAGTCTTGATCACCAAAGGACAAAGGTGTCCTGGCTGGCCCCTCTTTGGGGGTTGAGGTGGATGCAACATTCAGGATTTCTTTCCATCTTCTCTTTATTGACTTATTCGTTCCACACTCATCTAAAGGGTCTCCTCCATGTATCACCATGGCCACTGGTCTTCCTCTGGACTTCCGAGTGTCTTCCTTCTCGGAGGACTCGCTGTCTTCGTCCTTTGTAGCTATGACGACTTCGCTGACCGGGCCCTTGCCTTTGCGTGGGGACCTAGACCTTTTTGAGGGGGATCGGGGTCTCTTGCGTAAGCTACTTGCCTCACCATCTTTCTTTACGTATTGTAAAAGTTTCCCTTTCTGAATCAGCTCTTCAATGTCGCCCTTAAGGGCTCGACATCCATTGGTGTCATGACCTCCGCTTCGGTGATAGCGACACCACTTTTTTTTGAAGGATTCTGGCCTTCCTTCAGCACTAAAGGCTCTGGTCTTTTGACGTTTTTAAATTCAGCATTGGCCACTCAGCTAAGATCTTAGCCTGAGATGCATTGAGGAGGGTGTGTTCGGCGAACCTGCGTGGTCGTGCCTCACGATGCCCTCCTCCTGCTTCCTTTCGCTGCCGGGTTTCTCGAGCGTCATCCCTGTCGTCACCAGCCTTGGCTGCCTCACGGTAAGCCATATCATCCTCTTCATAATCCATGTCCTTCTGCGACTGTTGAAGGAACTCACCCAAGTTCCTGGGTCTGTTGACCCCCACGTCGATTTGAAAGAGACTTCCTTGTTTTAGGTCGTCTTTCATCCAAAATAACCTTTGCTTGTCCTCGAAATTTCGAACACATTAAGCCTCCTTATTGAAACGCTCTATGTATTCTCTTAACGTCTCGCCGTCACGCTGCCTGACTGCCCTCAGCAGCTCTTTTGACTTGGGCTTCAGGCGAGAGGCAGTGAAGCGAGCTGCGAACATTCTTGCCAGCTGATTCCATGAGGAGATGGAGTTTGGCTTCAACTCTTGAAACCATTCTAACGCGGAATTTTCGAGGGTGAGAGGAAAGATTTTACAGTGAACAGACTCCCTCGTGCCTTTATAGCGCATCATCAGGGAGAAGTGTGCCAAATGGCGATCTGGGTCTCTAGTCCCATCGTACATCTTGAGAGCCGGCAGTTTCTCTAAGGCCCTCGGTATTGGACATTCATCCACCTTCCGAGTGAAAGGTCCCTCGTTGGAGAACCTCCTTGAGTTGCGAGGTGAGACGTCCTCGTAGTCAAAATCTTGATACATGCGCTGGTCGGGGGATCTCCTCGATGGCGAGTCCCTGGGCGCCTCTTGTGGGTATTGGCCCTGCTTCTTGACCTTTCACGGGAATTAGAGGAGGACCGTGAAGAGGTCCTGGAGTGGGAGTCTTCAGGCCAGTAAGTACCATCCGGGGAGGATGGAGGGGTTTTTGGAGGTGAGCCCGACTCCTGATATTTGCGACGCCGAGGAGGGGAGTGGTGCACGTGCTTTCGCCTAGGTGGGGAACGATGGGCACGATGCCTTCGAGGGGGAGACCGATGATGCCTTGAGACCACGGTTGTCTGAGGAGGGGTTCCCCAGTAGGGTGGGGGCTGTTCAGGCATGGAAGCCACACGCCTTTCAATTTGCCTTAGGCATGCTTCCTGCTGCAGTATGGTCTAATTGTGGTTCCATAGGAGATCCAAGAGTTGGTTCACGTTTGGGGGTTGGGCAGGCTCCTGGAGGAAGTCTGTCTGCAGGACCTAGATGGTATCATCGCCAGGCTAGCTAGCTACATTGCCCTTAGGAGTGCCGTCTTGCTGGGGCGCGGGCACAACAATGCTTCGAACTCAGGGTCTACCTCTTGGTGCGATGGAGAAGCGAGAGAAAAGTTCAAGGAGTATATGTTAAAGATAGATAACTGCCACTGTGGTCGCCAATGTTCTGTACCTTTACCTTACCACGGATTGGACTGAGCAGGTAGTTGGTAGGGTAGTTGCTTTACTTGGTTGAACTTCTGATTGCACCAGGAGGTAGAGGACTGGTCGAGCTTGGATGGGTAGAACCAGGGAATGCTGCTTATGAGCTGACCTGCTTGTGACCTACCCTGCTTGTGACTGTGTCTGTTTATGATCGGGCCTGGGGCGAGCAGGACTGCTGATGATGAGTTGATGTCAAAACGTTCCCAGGTGGGGTACTTGCGAAGCCACTCCGACGCTCAAGTCAGTATTGAGAATAGATGAGTGATTTAGCTAGGAATGAGAATCTACCTATTAATGGCAATGCATGTCAGTATTTATAGGGATATGTGTCAGCTTTGAGTCGTCAGATTGGTCAGGTGAATCTGAGCCATTGAAGCATGATAGCCATAAATGGGCTGATTTATCATGGATATGGGCCAAAGTTTATTGGGCTTACTCATGTCCAATTGCGGGAGTGAGTCTCATGATCCAGTCCAGAACACCTTCTTTTTTTGTCAGCTTCCTTTGCCTCCTTTGGTGTCTAAGGGTTGATATTACCATATATGTCACGATGCAGAAATTGTAGATATGTTAATGTTTCATCTCTTGGCCTGTTTGGATAAACAGTTTAATTAAGTGCTTGTGAAATAAACGCTTATCATATAAGTGTTTATGCATAAACGGGTTATATAATAAAAGATAAAATAATGTTAAACTATTTTTCTATAAGTCATAAGCTGTTTTCTTAAGCTATTCATGGGAGCTTATGGAAATTAGCTGAAAACAACCTATGAACATGTCATAAGTTGTTTCCATAAGCTCTCAATAATAGATAAGTCCAAATAAGCTGATCCAAAGAGGGTCTATGTACACATCCAATAACTTAGAATATGTTTGTTCGAGATTTTCTAACGCAAATGGAAATGCACAAACTCAAATTTATATTTTTTATAATTTTCTACTTTGTAGCGGTTGCACCTTGCAGCTATAGAAAATTCGAATCCAACAAGTTAAATTGATGTATGAGGTGCTTTTTTATCAATTGAACCGGTTTCATTGAGTAATATGGACACAAACCGATACAAACATTGAGTTCAAGAGCAATTGGGCCTCAAAGACAAGCCTAAACCCAACTGAATCTAGAACGCGTGCACAACAAACACACATAGATATAAGGGTATTGCTTTTCCCACACCCCTCCTACTCGAAACACACCCCATAAGGGTGTGAAAAGACCAAAAGGCCAGGCCAAACCTCTTTTTTTTTCACGAATTTTCACCTGTTCGAACACGGGCATTCGAACAGGTTCGAATGACATCGTTCGAGTGTGTTAAATTTTGACTTCACACCCTTTTGGGCGTTTTTCACCTGTTCGCATGAGGTCATGCGAACCTGTTCGCATGACCTCGTTCGAACACATTCGAACGACATCGTTCGAGTGTGTTAAATTTTGACTTCACACCCTTTTGGGCGTTTTTAAACTGTTCGCATGAGGTCATGCGAACCTGTTCGAACAAGGTCGTTCGAACAGTCATAAAACACGTCCTCGCAGCGTCTCACACGAGGTTATTTTTGGAATAAAATTTGTTAAGGGGTGTGAAAGAGTAGGAGGGGGTGTGGGGAAAGCAAAACCCTAGATATAAAGAGCATATGGGCCACAATACACAGCCCACGCTCAATACTCAACCCGGACCAATTAAATTTATGAAAGATATATGTACATTTGAGTTTAATTTCTATACAATAAATATTGTGTATTGACTTTTACAATCACCACCAAACACAACTCATGGAGTGGTTGGTTATCAATTGACTAATTGGTGGTTACCAACTGACCAATTTTTTTTTTGAAGTGTCAGTCTCTAATTCGTAGATAGTGTAAAAAAACTATACACATATTGTGTATATAAATTAAATCATTTATATTTACGTGTTTAGAAAGTTATTTTTGGAAGGTTAAAAAAACTCCTAAATTCATATTCAAAACACAATTTTATGCTTTCCAAAATTAAGTTTTAAAGATATTTTTTTTGTCAAAGTTTTACAGACATTTAAGCGTTCCAAAAATTACTTCACCAATAAAGATATTTTGAACAAAAGAGTTAAAAATACTGAAATAGGATCACCTATAAGGATATTTTGAACAAAAGAAATAAAAATACTGAAATAGGATGCGTGAATTAAAATATATGGGTGTGGGTATTAATTCCTAGGCTTCTTATGTCAAATTGGGTTTGGAGGCCCGCATACTGTATATATATAGCATCGGAATGCTCAGTTCTTATCCGAGAATACAGGTTTTCTCATTACTTAGAGAAATATTGGTCAGCTAGGGTTTTATTTTCAAAAAGGGGTTTTGGGTTGGATATTATCCTTTGGTTAATATCTAGGTTTGTACTATTATCTGATATGTTTGAATTGTTGTCAAGTTTTTAATGGAAAGTTCTATTGGTAAAGGGTATTACTTGCTGGTTTGTTTGGGTATCTATCGTATAATTTTCAAAGCTTATCCTTAGTTTGCTTCGATTCATGAGTATTGGATTATCTTCTTCACCATAAATTCTTCCAGTTTGTTTGGTAAGAACTTATTGTCTCCTATAATCATGATAAGCAAAATGAGTCTTTATATATTTTGAGTCAAAAGAGCAAAAGTGCAAAAAAGAGCTAAAGAGCATAGTTTGGTAATAGAGTCTCTAGGATTACAATGTTTACTACATCTAAAATCATTTCATCTATGTTGAAGAAAGTGATTTTAAGTGTTAGTATGGTCTGTTCTCTATAGTTTATTTCAAAATATTATACATCTTTTCTTCAGCTTGTTTAAATCTCCGTGAAGAATCTATAGTTTCTTCTCTACATCTTGTATCTTTTCTGTTTGCTTGTTTCCTTTTCTTTCTCTGCATCTTGTATCATCTCTGTCTCTATTAGTTTCTTTTAGTAGTAGTCTTTCATTGTGTCAGTTTCAAAACTCTATGTCTGAGTTTACTTCTTTGAATCTCCCTGAAGATGAGCGTGAAGTTGTAGTAGAAAAACTTGTTCCTGCAACAAAAAGTAATATTGAGTATGCTTTGAGAGCAATAGTGGGGCAAGTTATATCTAACAAAGTTCTGAATAAAAAAGCTTTTAGAAGTATAATGTTTAAAACATGGGAAGAGTACAAAGGCTTGTATATCACTGAGATGGGGGAAAATAAGTTTCTATTTACTTTTCCTACTTTTCTAGATGCTGAAGAAGTGCTCAATAGAGCTCCTTGGTTTGTTATGAATCAGGTATTGAGTCTGCAAAGATGGGAGGAAGGTGTAGCTTTTGCTGATATAAACTTTGATCAAGTTTTATTCTGGATTCAGATCCATGGGTTACCTTTTGAAGATGTTAACCCTGCTAATGCTGTCATATTGTTGAGGAAAGTGGGTAGGGTGATTGAGGTTTATGATCCCTTCTAGCTTGGAGGTGGTACTCCTTCACATTTTATAAGAGCTAGGGTTTCTATAAATATAAGAAAACCTTTACACTACAAGAATAAGTGGCATTTCCTACGAAACTTTCCGACGAACTCTTATCCGTCGCAATTTCCGACGGATTTCCGACGAAAAAGTCGTCGCAAATGTTCAGCAAAAGAGGCGGTAAAATTCCCGCTTACATTTGCGACGAAGTCGTTTTCCGTCGCAAATTTCCGACGGATATTTTCGTCGGAAACCTCTAAAAATCCGTCGCAAACTATAAACCCAAATAAAACAATACCCATCTTCGCTCGAACCCTCTCACTTCTCTCATTTTAACACATTCACTCTCCACCGTTTCTCTCTTCCAGTGAAATGCTTCCCTCACTCTCCACCGCCTTCCTCCCTCCACTCTTTCTCTCTCACTCACTCGCTTCACCCTCACCCTCCACTCTCCTCCCCTGACCTCCTCCCTCCTCTGCCATTCACCACCGCCACTCACCATTCACCACTAACCACTCACCGCCGCCACCAAAATCCTTGAACCCTAACGTTTGAACGTGGTGCGAATCTTTTCATCAGAACTGCGAAGTGCGATTCTGCTTCTCTCTGGTCGCGGTTCTGTTTCTCTTCATCAGAGGTGCGATTCTCCTTCTCTCTGGTTGCGATTCTGCTTCTCTTCATGAGAAGGGCAATTCTGCTTCTCTCTGGTTGCGATTTGAACCCTAACCCTCTGAAACGATTTTATTTGTGGCTTCTCATATTCTGCAAAGGTGTGTAATTTTCCTCAGGTGCGATTTGGAATTCTGAATGCTAGCTATGTTACTGATTTGGTTTTGTAATCTGTTTATCGAATCCGATTGTCTTTCTCATCCAGCGCTCGTGAGATTGTGCTCCAACTGTGCCATCACATCTCATCCACCGCTCGTAAGATTGCGATCTTCTCTTTTCTTGATTCTTGTTTTTTGATCTTAATGTTCTGATTATTATCTTTTAATTTTTGATATAAGTTTCTGCCTTTCTGGAATATGTTAGAGATTTTGATGAATTTTCTGATTATCTCAATGTTCTTATTTCTCAAATCTCAAATTGTATTCTTATTTCTGCAAAAATAAAAAACCCTAATCGCATGAAACTGACATTGTATTTGCTGTTAGAACCAAACCGCACAAAATCGGAGTTTCCTTCGCTGCAACATCTCTTCACTTGTGAGTTTCAGCTTGTTCATCTCTTTGCTAGTGAGTTTCAGCTTGTTCTAATCGATTCAATGATTGTGCATCATGTAGCTTTGGATTCTGCTTCATCAGTTCTATTTTCATTGTTAGACTATAAGTGTTTGATTATTCTTCATCAAATCTGTTTGACTGCTTCATTTAGTGTTAATGTTTGAACTCATGTTAGTTATATGAGATTGTAAATCTATTTTAGTTATATTTGTGTTTGATGTTTAAAATCGTATGTCTACCTTGATGTTCTTATGGCATTGTTTACAATACTGTACATTGTTTGATAAGTTTAGGGAATGAAGTTGCTTACTCCTCTTTTAATGATTTAATTTCCATTGCATTTTCTCTTGCAAGAAGACAAAACATATAAGTTATATCTATTGGACTACTCTATCCTGGTATTGAGAGTGGGATTGAGGCTTCAAGGGATACCGACGATGCCTGGAATAGTGTTGCGGCGGGACCCATACTGGTGCATTGCATCGAGCGGCGAGAGGTGTGTGATCCGCGGCGGTAGCAGGAGCTGTTCGTGGCGTTCTGGTAGGATATGGCATTAATTGATCTTTTGTTTTTCCTTGGGTCTTTTAACTTTGTAGCTGGATTTATGTGTGTGATTTGAATGTATCGTTTGATAGATTATGCCTAAGTGCTTAACCATAGGATGTTTTTACTCTCTTCAAGTATATAACCTTTCTTCTTTTGTTGATCTTTTGTTTGATAAATTATGCGTGTAATTGAGCTCTTGCTAGTAACATACAAACTGCTTCACATTATACTGTCATTGCATATAATTGTTTGTTTTAGCTATAAGAGAGATATTTGTTTTTCTTCTTTGCTTGATTCTTGAAATGCCATTTGTTATAGCAATTGTTTGAATTTTATAATCTTTCTGAAAGACCTCCTTTCACTAAGGCAAATGCTGCAAGCATGGGAAGTAGAGAATGAGCTCATATGGGTATGGTTGACATTTGTTGAAATCCATGAGCATCTTGTATAAGAGGCTGTTATTGAGAAGCTTGTGTGTGAAGTTGTTTGTGTATGTGTGTGTTCAGTTGATTCTTGATATGCTATGGCCTCTCCTCAGTTCCTAATTTGTATTATAGTAAGGTTTCCAAGCAAGAGATTTTGTTGTTTTAGCTTTTGATGGGGTAATTATTTTTAGATCATAATAAACAACTTTAATTGGTATTTTAATTACTGCCCAGTTCCTATACCTCTCTAATTCAAAAATGTTAACCTTGGTTTTTGAACTTTTTTGAAGCATTTATGGACCTGTACAAGATGTGAGGATTCCATATCAGCAGAAACGTATGTTTGGGTTTGTTACTTTTGCTTATCCTGAAACTGTGAAGCTCATTCTATCCAAAGAAAACCCTCATTTTGTGTGTGATTCTAGAGTTCTTGTTAAGCCTTACAAGGAGAAAGGCAAAGTTCCAGACAAGTACAGGCACCTTCTCTCTTTCTAGTCTTTTTTGTTAACTTTTTCTTTGTTGTAGTCAACTCTCAAACATGCTCATGATTCTTGTGATTTGCAGGAAGCAGCAGCAAATGGATAGAGGAGATTATTCACCTTGTGGAACTCCTACTGGGATTGATGCTAGAGACCAATATGATCTTCAACTTGGGAATTATCTTGCTTAATGCTTTAACTAACCTTCTATTATGTTGTCTTTTTAGTCAAACCTTTACCTAACTATTCTTAACATGTTTTTTTTGCACGTGTTTTTCTAGATGGGAGAATGTTCTACAATACTCAAGACATGTTGTGGAGGAGGAAATCAGAGGAGCAAGCTGATCTACAGCAAGCTCTTGAGCTTCAAAGTAGAAGGTTAATGGGGCTACAACTTCCTGACATTAAAAAACAACACCAACATGCTTTTTCTACTGGAAGTCCAATTCCTTCTCCAACTCACTCTCCTAATATGTTCAACCAAAATCTTGTTCTTCTTTCCTTTCACAGAAGCTCAGAATCTCCTCCAGAAGGTACTACTATTATATATATTTCTCTTCCATTTTTAAATGCAGTTCATTCAATTAGTTGCGAGATTTATAATTTTTAATACTATTTTGATACCAGAAAATGGTTTAAGTTCTGCTCCAGCTAGTACTGTATCAGTTTCAGCTGCTCCAGCTTTTAACTTTGATAGTGAAAACGTATCAAGAATGAAAAAGGCTGTGGAATCCCCGCCTCCTGTTTTAAAAACTGTCTCGAAAGGAATCCGTAGAGCAGAGAGGTTTGTAGAAAATGCAAGGATTATTGTTTTTCCTTTTTTTAACAATATAAATTTTATGATTGTTGATTTGTTGTCATTATCCTGTTGATTCATTTCTACCTGAAGCTGGAAGAAAAACAGCATGCAAGGGAAGTAGAGATGAATCAAATGCAAGCAACATCACAGGTAGTATTATCATCATCCTTTTTCACTTCTGTATCTGTATTACCATCATCCTTGCTTGATTGCTTTATTTAGTGTTGTTTCGGAAAATTCTTAATCTAATAGAGTAATGATGATTGAACAATGTTGGATATTTGATAGATTTGTAAATGATTTACATGAAGATCACGACGGAAGTGGCAGCGGAAAACGGCGACGGCGTTTCTGTTTTAACAATTTGGTTGGAGTTTGTAGTATTGGTGAGTCCATTTTTTTGAAGTAAATTAATGGCGTCTCTGTTCTCCGCAATCCCTTCCTTATTAGCGTTACTTTAATTTCTCTGCTTTTCTTATGATTTTGACAAACAGGTATAGTCCATTTACTTTCTCTTCTCAATCCGGCCATTTACTTTCTGTATTAGATTGTTTTTTGATTCTCTGTCCACATGTTTATGTTTAGCTGAGCATGTTTGTTCATACTATGGTGAAATTGCTGACAGCCTCTACTAATATATCCTTTTGAAAACACAAATTTTGGAAAGGATTTGTGTCAGATATGCATATTTTCCACTTGATTTCTTCTTGCTGGTGGTGCCATGTTATTGTTGTCCTCCAATTCTCCCCTGCTTCTTCCCCCTTCACTCTTCTTTTTTCCTGCAACTTGGATATCTTCCTAGATGTCTACGTTTTACACATAATTCTTCTTCTATCTCTCTATGGTTAGAGACTTTATGAGATATGTAGCCGTAGCCTTAATTATTTTGTAATATTAGCAGCAGTGTTGTTTGTAATGGTTCTCATTTGTGATTTGTAAATGTATTAGATTTATTGTATTATTGTATTTTGTATGTAATATGAGTCAAGTTTCGGAATAACTGCACTGGGAGTTGGGACATTCTATACACTATAGCCATTCTGGAGACCCATAAACAAAATGCGCTATTCATAATTAACAACTTTGGTTATGTAATAATAGATTGGAAGAAGTGATTTGTGATCCTTTATCCTAACTTCTAAATCACTTAGAACACTTGAGTGAATTTGAAGCTGTTTATGATTTTTATATTATAGTTTTTCTCAAAAGAAATCAGTAAATTTTTTGGTTATTAACTAGACTAGACAGGCATAAATTTATGTAGATTTACATAAACAGTTTAAATTTGAACAATTCTAAACAAGTTATCTTGTTTGCCAAGGAGTCTGAGAGTTTATAAGTTACAGGCACCTTTCACATCCATACACTATTGATTTATAATGAAAAACTTTGATAGCTGGCTGTCCTTTACTATATGCGAGTAAAAGAATTTTGTTTTTTCAACCAATGGCCAACACACTAACTGTAAAAACAATTCTGGAATGATTTTGATTAGATACTGATTGGCTTAGTTCTGATCGCTGCAGTGATTCTTGCTATAGCGACCTCTCAATAGCAGAAATTCATAGCAGGCACTTGAGCAACTATGGGGATAATCAGGAGTTGCTTCTCTTTTATAGCAGGGACAGTCTGTGGGGTTTATGTGGCTCAGAATTATAAAGTTCCTAACGTCACGAAGCTGGCTGACACTGCCTTGTTCATGGCAAAAGTCATCGAGGAAACATACCGCAAGCCAAAGAAGAGGGATGGCGATGATGACTAGTTCCTAAATGATGCTATACTGGAATCAGGTTCTTGTTTTGTTTTTGTTTTTAAAAATCCTGGATAATATAGGATCAAATATCTTGAGCAACAAACTTTTTTGAAAACACAAATTAGTAGAGGGTTTCTATCTTTTTCAAAAGGATATATTGGTATTCTTCAGGTGTCTTTGTGTTTTCAAACTTTTGAAAACATTTATTTTTAGCTGAGCAACAAACTTTTGAAAACACATACTTTGGTGAAAACACAAATTTTCCGCCTTTGTTTTTTTTTCTTTCTGTTGCAGAGTAATTTGCGACATACTATTGTTCAGACTTCTATTGCTATAAGAATATGATGTTTGTAACAATGATGTTCAGACTTCACAGCAATGAAGAGGAACAAGAAGAGGAGGAGGCTGCATTTGTAACTGAGATAGAGGAATGCTTCTTGAAGCAGTTGAATGATACCAAAAATGGGAATTCATGCTTGAGTTCTTATGGAGATGAGTCAACAACAATTTTGACTGCTGGGGGGTCAAATGTTGACACAAGTAGTCCAAGTCCATCAACAGGAAGTATAGGCACCAATGATGTGAAGATGATAGATAAATTCTCAGATTCTTTTTCACTCTTGCCATTGTTTGCATCTAGTTAAGATGAACTGAGTTTCTTGCTGTGTTTGAGTTCAGTTGTTTTAGATTTTGTTTCTAACAAGCAAGGTTGCTTGTGTAAATTAATTAGTACATTACAGAGTAGGATATGTGGTTTGGTTGTTGTAAATTAAATAGGTAGATGTTGTACTAGGGAGATTTATTAAGCTTGAAAATGGTGCTTGTTATGTATGCTGTGTGGATGATCAAAATTTGATGGATTCATTCCATGTTGAAATATAGTAGGAATCAGATGGATTGGATCCCGTATATGTTACTTTGTATATGAAATTAGTATATATAGATATAATTATTAAATAATATTTTGGGTGTATAATTTAATTTTTTTTTTATTTATTTTTTTAAAATTTCCGACGGATTTCCGACGGATTTGCGACGAAAATGTGTCAGAGTTTGCGATGACTTTGCCACGGATATTTGCGACGGGTTTCCGACGACTTTTCGACGGAGACTTTTGCGACGACAACATCCGTCGGAAAAAAATTTTCGACGAGCGATTTTGCGACGAGTTTTTGTCCGTCGGAAAGTTCGTCGGAAACGTCAATTTCCGACGAAAATCGCTGCATTTGCGACGAAAATTGCCGTCGGAAATCGTCGATTTTCTTGTAGTGTTATGGTCTGGATGTTGGATTCAAAAATCTGATGAATCTAGAGTTTGGGTGCATTTCAAATATGAGAGACTTCAAGGTCTATGTTTTAAATGTGGTGAATTTGGGCATGATATTAGACAATGCAGAAAACCAGTGATAATGGCAGGTAATAACAAACATAGACCTAAATATGGTCAATTTCTCACTGCTTTTAAACCAAAAGCTTGTCAGGGAAATAGTTATGATGGTTCTGGAAGTCAAAGGCAGAGAAATTATCAACCTCAGAGTAATACATATGAAGAGGGTCAAGCTAGTAATGAAGCTAATTGTTCAACAAATGAAGATAGGGATGGAAATATGAACTATAGTGATATGAATGTTAATGAGGATTCTATCCCTTTGGTTAAGGTGATTTTCCATAAATTTGATTGCAGAGACTATGACTTACCTCATTTTGATGGAAACCTACCTTACTATGTTGAAATACCTAATGATGAATTTGAAGATAAAGAAGAAGACACTAGCAGTATTCCACCAAGGGTAGAGGAAGCTTTAAGTAACAGATTAGCTATGGGTCTTAATCTAAAACGTGGCAGGGAGGTTCACAAGCTATGTTTAACTAATGCTGATCATGATAGTGGTATAAGTGGTAGTGTGAAGAAAGCTAGAGTGGTAGCTGTTATTGATGGGTTTATAGTTACTGCTGAAAAAGAAATGACTAAGGAGGCGGGTCTGCCCATGCCCCCAACAGTAATATGACTACAATTAGTTGGAATTGTCGTGGATTGGTGGCATCCACGACTAGTAGGGAGATCCAGGAACTAGTGAAGTGTCACAAGCCGTCATTTATGTTCCTTATGGAGACAAGGGCTCAACTTGCTAGAGTTGAAAGAGTTAGAAGGAAGCTGAAGTTTCAAAAGTTGTTTTGTGTGCCTGCAGTAGGTACTTCTGGAGGTCTTGGATTATTTTGGAATAATGAGTATGATGTTCAGGTTTTAGATTCATCTATAAACTATATTCATTCAGTGATAAAGGAAAAAAAGTCTGGAAATATGTTTATGTTAACTTGTGTTTATGGTAATCCTACTTTTGATATGAGAAGACATTTATGGGGAAAATTGTTGAATCTTATGCCAAGGAGAAATGAACCATGGTGTTGTATAGGTGACTTTATTGAGATGTGTTCTATTACTGAAAAGGATGGGTTAAGATCTGTGGCTCCTATAAGGATGGCTCTTTTTAGAGAATTCTTGAACTCTGGTAACTTAATGGACTTGGATTTGAAGGGTAACAAGTTCACTTTTGCTAGTAATCCTAGAGACGGGATTGTGACTTATCAAAGGATTGATAGGATTTTGGTTAACTGGGGTTGGAGATCTATGTATCCTCATGCTACAGGTATTGCTCTTCCAATTCTCAACTCTAATCATTCCCCTATTGTGCTTCTCCCCTATCCACCTATTAAATGTCCTAAATTCTTTAAGTATGAAAGTTATTGGGAGGATCATAATTGATTGTAGAAAAGTGGTTTCTGATGGTTGGGTTAATAATGGCTCTGTTGAGGGTGGCTGGGAGAGTTTAACTGTTAAAGCTAGGAATTGTAAAAGATCACTTCAATCTTGGAGTAAAGTTACTTTTAAGAATGCAGCTGTTGAAATATCCAAGTTAAAAACTAGATTACAAGTATTAGCTAATGCTGGTAATAATGGTTCTAATTTGGAGGAGATTAATTGGATTAGAAGAGAAGTGGATTTTTTATGGAAGCAAGAGGAGAACTATTGGGGACAGAGATCTAGGTTAAAATGGCTGAAGCTGGGAGATAAAAATACTGGTTTCTTTCATGCTACTACAGTTCAAAGAAGGGATAGAAATAAGCTTTACAGATTAAAAGACAAAGATGGTTGTTGGGTGGAGGGTCAGTTTGCTATCACTAAGGCTATAGAGGACTTCTTCAAATCTATTTATGTCCCTGCTGTTCCTATAGTATCTCATTGTCTTAATGTTGTTCCTATCTTAGTTACTGAAGAGGATAATTTGAAGTTGATGTCTCCTATTCTTATTTCAGAGATTGAGAATGCTGTCTTTTCTCTGGGTGCTTTAAAATCTCCTGGGCCAGATGGGTTGAATGGTTTATTCTATCAGAAAAATTGGGAAATTATTAAGCTAGATGTTGTTGAGGCTATTAATATTTTCTTTTCTACTGGTCAGTTGGGGGGTTCAGTTAATGACACTTTAGTGGCCTTAATTCCTAAGAATATTCCACATCCTGAGGAAATTGGTCAGTTGAGACCAATTAGTTGTTGCAATTTTATATATAAGATCATCTCTAAGGTTATTGTTACTAGACTCAAACCTATTCTAAACTCTCTTATCTCTCCTCAACAAAGTGCCTTTGTGGGGGGTAGATTGATTCAAGACAATCTAGTAGTAGCACAAGAGGCTTTTCATTATTTTAAACAGAAAAATTTTATTGCTAGTAATGGTTTTGCTATCAAGGTTGACATGAACAAAGCATATGATAGGGTGGACTGGTCTTTTCTTAAAGAGGTTCTATTATCTTTTGGTTTCAGCTTGTGTTGGGTCAAGATTATTATGTCTCTAGTCTCTTCTGTTTCTTATGTTTATCAGGTTAATGGGGCTAGAAGTTGTGCTGTTATTCCTAAATGTGGTCTTAGGCAAGGAGATCCTTTATCTCCTTACCTATTTATCTTAGTCTTTGATGTTCTCTCTAGGCTTTTATCTAAGGCAAACACTGATAGTCTCACTCAAGGTCTTAAATTGGCTCCTAGGGCCCCTACTCTAACCCATTTGTTTTTTTCAGATGATGCTCTAATATTTGGAAAGGCTGGTCTAGATGAAATTTATCAAATTGTGGCTATTTTGAATGATTTCACTAGTGTTTCGGGACAAAGAATTAATCTACAGAAGTCAGGTCTTATTTGTGGTGCTTCTGTCTCATCAATTGAAGAATTCTCTATCTGAAGCATTACATATTCCTATTTGGGATACTCCTGGCAAGTATTTAGGAGTTCCTGCTGAGTGGGGAACTTCTAGAACTCAAGCTCTTGCTTGGATTAAGGAGAGAGTGTTATCTAAGGTAGATGGGTGGAAGGAACAATTTCTATCTCAGGCTGGGAAGGAGGTTTTGATTAAATCTGTTATTCAAGCTATTCCTTCCTATATAATGTCAATTGTAAGGTTACCAAAGAATTTTTGCCAATCCTTATGTTCTGCAGTGGCAAATTTCTGGTGGAGTTCAAAAATTAACTCTAGGGGTATTCATTGGAAATCCTGGAATTTTATCTGTAGTAGTAAAAATAAAGGTGGGATGGGCTTCAAGGATTTTTCTAGTCAGAACTCTTCTCTCCTGTCAAAGCAAGCCTGGAGATGCCTTCATAGTCAAAATGAATACTGGGATATTATGTTGAGAGGCATTTACTGTTCAAGAGATGATTTCTGGTCTGTTAAACCTAAAGCTGGGATATCTTGGGTTTGGAGAAGTATTCTTCATGGAAGGGATTTGTTAAAAAATCAAGGGAGATGGAATATAGGAAATGGAGCTAATATTAGCATTTCTAATGACAAATGGTTAGCTACCGGTCTGTTAGCTAATACTAAACCAGGGAGTAATGTTACCTATGTTCAAGAGTTAATTCATTCTTCTCCTAAAGCTTGGAATTTAAATGCTTTAAAACTTAATCTTTCATCTGATAGTGCTATTGGAGCCCTACAAACTCCAATTAGTCTATTTGATTCTACTAACAAGTTTTATTGGCCATATTCTAAAGATGGAGTTTATAGTGTTAAATCTGGATACAAAGTCATAAGGGTTAATTTGGAGGCTTCTCTGATGCATCCATCTACCTCTTATATTCATTCTGAAGAAGCTTGGGATCAAATTTGGGGTGCTAGAGTACCTGGGAGGATTAATCATTTTGTTTGGAGACTTAAACACAATGCTATCAGTACAGCTCTCAATTTGGTTAAGAGGAGAATCTCTTCTTCTCCTATCTGCTCAGTTTGTAATTTACAAGAGGAATCTATTGAACACCTTTTGTTCCTTTGTCTGTGGACAACTCCAATTTGGTTTGGTCTTCAGCTATGTCCTGTGCCTAATTCTTACAATATTACTCATTTTGGGGAATGGTTTGAATCCAATTTACAAGCCAATTGGTGCTCGGGTGAAGATAAAAAGAGGTTAATTTGTTATATTATGATAGCTCTGTGGAATATATGGAAAACTAGGAATGCTAAATGTTTTGTGGATAAGAATCCTATTCCTAATGACACTCTGTTTGCAATTAAAGTTAATTGCAATACAATGTTAACTCCTATTTCTACTTCATCTCATCATACAAACTTATCTAGCTGCAATAGGAGAACTGTGCCTAAATGGAGTCCTCCTAAAAACAGCTCTATCAAGTTTAATTCAGATGCACAATATGATTTGAAGTCAGGAAAAGGTTTTTCAGGTGTTGTTGCTAGAGATAACTATGGCAAAGTTGTTATAGGGAGTACCTCGAGAATCTTTGTTGTTTCCCCTCTTGTTGCCGAAGCTCTTGCCCTCCGTGAAGCATCTTTGGTTGCTGCTAGCCTCAGTATCTGCGATGTTGAATTTGAATCGGATTCTCTCGAATTGATTGAAACATGCAAAGGGATCAAATCAAGGGGTGAGATTCAGATGATTGTGCGTGATATTATAGAGATTAATAAGATCTTTACCTCTGTTGCTTTTCTTTGGGTCAATCGTAGTGGAAATTGCGTCGCGGACTGTGTGGCGAATCTGGCTTCAACAAATTCATTGCCTTCTAATTGGATCTTGTCCCCTCCTTTTGTGATTCGATCTCTCCTTCAAAAAGATTGCATGCATAGAAGTGTTTAGATTTGGTTGGCTTATCTTTTGGGGTTGATTCTGCTGGTTTGTTGGTATTACGGTTTTGTTTTCCCAAATGTTATCTGGTGCTTTTGTTTCACACTTTTGAAGATGTTGTTTCAAGATGGGTTTGATTGTTGAATTTCTTCCCTAATCTCGGAGTCGTTGCAAATGGTGGATCAACTTTCGTTTTCCTCTATGTTAGAGTTCGCTTTGTTTTCGATTAACGTTCGTGTTTTGATTAGTTGTTTCTCTCAGAATCCTTGTTTTGTTGTTTTTATTTCCTTGTTTGACTTTTTGGTTTTGGGCCTGGATTGTTCTGGGTCCAAAATTTGTTAATACCTTTGTGTTGCTGTGGTTGGGCTTGGCCCATTTCATCTATTGAAAGCCATATCTTTGATGACCAAAAAAAAAAGTTCTTATCCGAACATTTTTCTTTGGATATTGATTTTTATACCCCACTTGGCTCTTATACCCCCACATACCCAGTGAAATTCCCAAGTTACCCTATATGATTTATACTATTCGGATTTACCTATTTAATATATAAATTTGTAGTTAAAAAAATTGAACTTCAGTTTTATCTATTTAATAAATAAATTCTTAATTGATTTTTTAACTACGGATTTATCTATTAAATAGATAAATCCGCAATTATAAAATCAATTACGGATTTATCTATTTAATAGATAAATCGGTAGTTATATTAAATTTTTAAAAAATATAATTACTTTATTTAATTGGTTTATTTTTTATTTTTTATCACTCTTCATCAACGATATCATTTTGACGTTCAAGATCCCACTGACAATTTTAATCAACGACCCACTTTAATTTGTTAAATAATCTAGGCAAAAAAAAAGGTTTTCAGGCAATCTTCTCCAATTGCCCCGAAACCACAACCATTAAATCCGAACAAAAATCAGGGACCATAACTCCCCAAGAAGGGACTTCTATTAGGACCAGGGGCGGAGCCAGAATTTTTATTCTGGGGGACCAAGTCCAAAAATAACGGTTTTGTAAAGAAAAATTAAATTTTCTAATGCATATGCAGGAAATTTAATATATATATATATATATATATGTGTGTGTGTGTGTGTGTGTGTGTGTGTGTGTGTGTGTGTGTGTGTGTGTTTAGCTCCTGCAAATATGGTCATAATCCATTAATTTAGGCCCTGTAATTTTTTTAAAAAAATGGCCCTTGCAAATATTAAGCGTTTACAGTTAAACCCCTCTGTTAACTTTCCATCCAAAAATATTGATGTGGCTAATAGAGATGACGTCAACATGACTTCATCAATGATAAACAGAGAAAGATTAACAGAAAAATATTGAAATGATTCTCTTCCGCTTCAGTGTGTTCCAAAAAAATGGAATAATTAATAGAGAAAGATTGACACGATTCAAAGACGATAATATTTTTCTGTTAATCTTTCTCTGTTAATCATTGATGATGTCATGCTGTCATCTCCATTAGCCATGTCGGTTTTTTTGGATGGAAAGTTAACAGAGGAGCTTAATTGTAAATGCTTAATATTTGTAAGGGTCATTTTAAAATCTTTTTTACAGGGGCCTAAATGGATTATGGTCATATTTGGAGGGGCCAAACATATATTTAAGCCTATATATATAATAACTAGTATTTTTTTGTAAGTATACAAAATGTAATAGCATATAATAACACGATACTGATCAAAAAGATGATAACACGATGCAGTGGTGAAGATTGTAAAAACCAAGAAGCAAAAAATGAATAGAAATGGTGTAAAGGAGTGTGAAAAACGTTAGGATATTTTGTATTTTTAATAGAACTTCAAAAGGTCAAGGGTGCCAAACACATTACTATATTTTTTTTTCCGATAAGCAAAGTAGTTAGAAATTAGTGTGTTAATTGTTAGGGGGGAGTGGGGTTCGAACCCGTACGCCTACATTTTTCCACCAACGATGTCCCTTTCACTCAACCATGTGAGCTACCCTTCTAGGACAAACACATTACTATATGTATTTAGTAGTAAAACTTGAAAAAATGGGGGTGACCATGGAACCCATGGGTCCCCCTTCCCTACCCCCTAATTGGGACTACGAGGCTCAAAATCTTAAATTCATTCGTTTACTATTTTTTATTAATATTTTGAATTTTGCATAATCTTCAAAAAATCTAAAAAAAATTGCACAACCTTCATTTGATTGTATTAGATTTTTAGTGGTGTTTTTATAATTTTTAGATTAGTTTTGATTCTTTTACGAATTTTTAGTGGTGTTTTTATAACTTTTTTTTATGATTTTAGTGGTTGTTCTCCTCTCCCTTTTACCGGATGTTCTGTCGTCGTGAATGTGCCCGATAATCAAAATATCATCGATATCTATATCTATTTACCAGATTTATCTCCATGACAGTGTGGAATAATTTTGCTGTTTCTACCTCTAGTTGGGGGCACCGCAATCAAATTATACAAAAAATAAGAAAAAAGAAATAAAAATAAAAGCACATAGATAAATCCGTAGTTAAAAAAAATCAACTACGGATTTATCTATTAAATAGATGAGTCCGCAATTATAAAATCAATTACGGATTTATCAATTAGATAGATAAATGTAATTGATTTTTTAACTATAGATTTATCTATGTAATTGATAAATCCGTACACTACAAAAAACAGTGCATTAGCGACGGATTTTTCCCTCGCTAATGCGCTAATGCATGTTTTTCCCTCGCTAATGACTGTTAGCGACGGAATTAGCGGACCAATTCCGTCGCTAAAAACCTCGTCGCTAACCATTAGCGACGGATTTTCCGTCGCTAATTTCTGGCGCGTGGCAGGCTATGATTAATCAATATTAGCGACGGATATCCGTCGCTAAAATCCGTCGCTAATATCAATTTTTTTTTTAAAAAAATGCTGGTGGTGGTGGTGAGGTTCAGATAGAGAGAGGGAGAGATAAGGGGTTGGGGAGATAAGGGAAGAAAAAATGGTGTCGTGATGGTGGTGGTGGTGTGGTGTTGAAGGGAGAAGATGATGGTGGTGGTGGTAAGAAGAAATGAAAGAGAAAGAGGAAAATGGAGAAGGAGAAGAAATGAAAGATGAAGAGGAAGAAATGAGAGAGGATGGTGTGGTGGTGGTGTGATGTTGAAGGGAGAAGTTGATGGTGGTGGTGGTAAGAAGAAATGAAAGAGGAAGAGGAAAATGGAGAAGGAGAAGAAATGAAAGAGGATGGCGTGGTGGTGGTGGTGTGGTGTTGAAGGGAGAAGATGATGGTGGTGGTGGTAAGAAGAAATGAAAGATGAAGAGGAAGAAATGAAAGAGGACGAGGAAAACGAAGAAGAGGAAGAAATGAAAGAGGAAGAGGAAGAAATGAAAGAGGAAAGAAAGAATTCGGGTTTATAAAAAAAATTAATATTTAGCGACGGATTTAGAGAGGGAATTCCGTCGCTAACTTTGGCCACGTGTCAAATAAGCTGCAACGGTCAGAGTGGCACATTTCCCCAAGATTAGCGACGGAAGTGAGGGAATTCCGTCGCTAACTTTGGCCAAGTGTCAAATAAACTGCAATGGTCAGTGGCACAGTTTCCAAAGATTAGCGACGGATTTTAGCGAAGGAAATCCGTCGCTAATTCGAACCAAAATTTTCAAATTCGCGCCATGTTGAATCTGTTGCTAATTTAGTCAATTTCCGTCGCTAAATACCTCGTTTTCAACCAAAACCCAATTCGTCGCTAACTGAGTACATTTCCGTCGCTAATATTGATTTTAGCGACGGACGCCCTGTTTGTCGCTAAAATCCGTCGCTAATCCGTCTTTTTTTTGTAGTGGTATTTCAAAATTTTTTAACTACAAATTTATCTACTAAATAGGTAAATCCGTATAGTATAAAATTTAGAGGGGTACAATTGAGATTTATTAAATTTGTGGGGTATAGGAGCCAAATGGGGGGAATACAAATCAATATCCTTTTTCTTTTGACAAGCAAGCTTGCTTCTTATCTGAAATTTTTTCGATAGTAAAAAAATGGTTTAACCGTTCGCAATTTTGGTCCTTTAATTTTATCAAATTTACAATTTTAGTTCCTTAACTTTTTTTGTAATTATAATCTCCCAATTCTATCAAATCCACAATTTTAGTCTACTGTTAAATTGTCATCAATTTTTTTATAGAAATATTAATGTGGCAGACGCGTGTGGTGGCGTAATCATTGAGTGCTTACGTGGTAGGTACATGTCATGCTGACACCTAATAATATCCAAAATATACACTTAATTCTCTTAGTTTAATCTAATAATATACAAAATTATATATTAATATAAATATGTGCACACCTAATGATTACGCTAGTAGGATATCTTACCGTCACGTTAGCATTTCTATCAAAGGCTCAAATATCATTTACCCCTTGTAAATATCACGTTTATCCATTTATTTCCCTGCAAAAAAAAATTCAAAACAAGCCTTGCAAATATTAAGTGTTTCTAGTTACCCACTGCTGTTAGTTTTAGCTAACAACATTAAGTCTATACTGACTTTGCAGAGAGGTAACTAGAAACACTTAATATTTGCAGGGGCAATTAGATCCCACTTAATATTTGCAGTGGGGGTAAATGGATAAACATGATATTTACAGGGGGTAACTAAATCTCAAATGGTAGTCAAAACTAATGTTGTTAGCTAAAACTAATAGCAAGGAGTAACTAGAAACACTTAATATTTACAAGATTTATTTTAAAAGTTTTTTGTTTTCAGGATAGTAAATGAATAAAAGTGATATTTACGTAGGTAAATGATATTTATGGTCTATCAAATTAATAAAGTATACGACCAATTATATCGGTAGGCAGGCGCGGCAGCTATTTTTGATTTGTTGTCTACAACAGGACAAATGTCAAAAAAAACAATACAATAGGACAAACACAAGCACAAGATAAAGTTCGACATATAGATTTCCCATTACGGAAAACATACATCAGAATTAAAAAGGCAATGCTCAGCCTCAACGTCACATCATAATAGATTTTCCATAACGGAAATAAATTAGCCTCAACAAATCATGCTTAAAATATATATTATCCCACATAGAATTAATGGATAGATACATGCATACATTTCTCATGATATGTCTGTCTAGGGAGGGACTAAGGAGGACATGAACACTGAGGATTCAGAATTTAGAAGAATAGGCTATTTCATATTATTTCTTATCTGCTTAATTATTCTAACCCTTTCAATTACATTTGCATCTTATATTTGTTCTCTTCTTCCTTCCCCTCTACCACCTGAGCCAGTTGGTGATGACAATAATGTCAATGACACGGACACAGACTCCAACAATCAGACGACAATAACTGTAGCAGTTGCTGATGATGAGCCACGATTGGATCAAATTGCAACTGTATGCAGCAGCTATGATCAAAGTCTCATATTCTCTTCCAAAGGAAATAATACTAATTCAAGTTGTTGTTGTTGCTCCATATGCTTGATGGATTACAAAGATACGGATGTTTTGAGAATGTTGCCTGGCTGTGGTCATTTCTTCCATGTTAGGTGTGTTGATCCTTGGTTGAGAATCAATTTGACCTGCCCCGTTTGTAGGAGGACGCTCCAATCAATATAGTTAACCCATCGATGTGTTTTTTATTTCTTTGAATTAATTAGCCAATGCTGCTTTTTAGCTTATAAGTAGTGTTGTGATTTGTGAAGCAGTGACATTGTTTAGAGAAGTTGCTGAGAAATAAAGAAAGAAGGTGAATAAAAAAAATGCAATTCTGTGTATTGAGTAAAGTGTGATTACATACATCATTTATATCTATACAATACAATTTGAGAAACTAACAGATCCAGTAAACGAGGGGTTTACGGTACCAACAAAAGAAGTCACTATCTTCTACATTATTGTTAAGTGATATTCGTACAATTACCATAATAGCCCCCTAAACTCATGGAGGCTTGAAAGAGATAACTGTGAGTTTGTCGCACAACAAGGAGAATCTGGAGGTCGAAAGTGGCTTCGTGAAGATGCCAACAAGCTCAGAATCTATGGGAACATGCTTGTAGGAGATGCATATCGAACTCCATGTCATCGTAGATTCTCAGCTTTTCTCGACCAAATTAATAAAGTATACGATCATATTATATCGGTATACGACCATCACTAGTACAAAATTAGGAAAAGAATTAGACATTTAAAGTCAGGTGCTCAAACGCCTGACTTGATAAGTAGACGCGGTGACAAACTTGTAATTAAGAGGAAAAACTTTATCTGGCGCGCGTGTTTTTAAGTCAAGCGTAAACACGTCTAACCTCAAAAGTGAAAACTTTTAATATTTTAAGACAGGCTGATATTTAGCTTGACTTCAAAAGTACTTCACAATAAAAATAGAAAACTGCGCGAGAGAATGAATTTAGAGGCAAGTTCTGAGTTCTGAGTTCAGTTTTCTATTCTCTCGCGAGAGAACTCATCCCGTTAAAGAAAACTGCGCAATAAAATTTCCACGCAACTTCTGAGTTCAGTTTTCTATTCTCTCGCGCTCTTTACTTCATTTCACGCTCAACCTGCTCACGCTCTCTGCTTCTGAGTTTCACGCTAAACTCCTCTTCCATTTTCGAGGCAAGTTCTCTCCCTCTCTCTCCCCCTCTCTGATCTGTGTCGCTCTCTCTCTCTCTCTCTCTCTCTCTCTCTCTCTATTTGTTGCTCTCTCTATCGCTCTCTCTCTCTAGGGTTTTTTTTATTGTGTTTACTTTTTATTGATTGCATAAGTTTTAGTTGGAGGATTTAGGGTTTATGAGGTTTTAAGACTTAATTTGGGAATGATTTAGTAGATTCTCGATATTAGGGTTTTTGTTTTGAAAGGGTATTGATGTTTGGTTGCAAATTCATTTTAGGTAAGAAATTGAGAAATCAGTTATTAGGTGAATGTGCTTGCAAGTGTGATGTATACATTGGTATTAGCTATAGTTTCGGTTTGTTTGGGTGAACTAGGGGTATTTCTTTATTTGTTCCTCTTTGTCGCTCTCTCAAAAAGAAAGATATAGAGTATGAATGTAAAAATAGAAATGTAGAAAAACTGTAATCCCGTTAAAGAAAATTTTATCAGAGTTATCAGTTGAGTCTTTAATTGAAAAGTTGAAATTGTAAACCTGTTAAAGTGAAAAAATTTATCCACATAAAGCAAATTTTTCACTTTAATTGTAATTGTAATTGTCCCATTTTTCAATTCAATTTTTACGTTTTCTTAATTATCTGAAGTTCCATTTTATTTAGGAACATTTGATTTCTTTTCAAGCTTTCTGTCTGAACTACAGTGATTGGGGAACTCACATTTGTAACGGAGTATTTGGGGAGGTGGAAGTTAATTTTGGAGGATGATTGAAGTAATTTTTCAGTGATTGGGGAACTCACTTTCTGTCCCATTTATTTAGGAGTATTTAATTTTTCAGTTAATATTGGTTCCACATGGAAATGGAAGAGCTCCTTAGTCTTCAGCATCTGAAAAGTATGAATCTTTACATGATAAAGTGAACTCTCAATCATTACATTAATTCAACACCAAAGTATTTCACTGTTCTTAAAGGGATACACAATGATGCAAATAGTGGTTTAGTTTCTGAGAGAAATAGCTCTGGTGATGTTGCTGAATTTGGGGAGGATAGAATTAGAAATGACTCTTATTTTACCAGAGAAGAAAGATGTTGGGAAAGATAATAGCTTGGAGATGGAGAATGTAGGTTCCTAGAAAAGTATCATGGCAGTTTTGGCCAAGGACAATAAGGTGGACTTTTCAGGGAAGCAAATTCTAGAGACAAAAAGGACAATTTCTACAATTTCTCAGTTGGTCAAAAGTGAAAACATTGATCCAAAGGAACATGATAGAGTTGTTGTTGGTACCTCATGGAGTACAACTTCATCAACTGCAGCAATTATGACTAAGAGAAAGATGAGGTGTGACATGCCTCCTCAGTCAAGGATGTTAATACAGGAGATGAACCAAATTCTAGTCCGCCGCCGTCGTTCTTCTCGTGCAATGGTATTAATATCTCTTGTTGTGGACTTTTGATTATTTCAATCTGGATATCTGTTACACGTGAAATGAGTATGGATCAGAACAATGGGCCAGCTGATGAAATTGGGTCAAAAGGGGAGAATGCAAATACAAATCAGCCCAATAAGGCAGCAAAGCGAACTAAGAAGGAGCCTGTGTGGAGGAAAGATTACTATTAGCACCCTTACGTTTTTGCTGTAAGCTGAAAGTTCTAGAATAATAGTACAACTATGATATGCATTTTGAATTTCACTAAAAGAATATTCCTCAATTTGTGGAGGAACCTAGGATGCTGCCAGCTATTAGATTTCTCTAGATATTTCCCTTATTGTACTAGCTATTTGAGCAAAAACAATATCAAATGAAGGCAAGCAATTATCATTACACAATTTTCTTTCTCTCTCTTAGGCTTTCCCACATTTTGGGAATTCAATTATCCTAGGTCTACACACTAACATTTGGTGCTCTCGTCTTGACTACCCTCCCCAGCCGCCACCACCATGCCTCCCAGACCACAACCCGATCCACCATCCCTCCAAGATGCCATCAACGCTCTCACCAATGCCTTCCAAGAATTCAGATCCCAGCAGGACACACGCCATGAAACCTACCTCAAAACATTCCATGAGCTAGAAACACGCCTTCAAATCCCTACCACTCCACCCGGTTCACCAGCAATGTCTATTGGCTCCACCACAACCTTCAGGCAACCGAAGCTAACTCTCCCTCCATTTGATGGCTCCAATGCGTTGGATTGGATCTTTCAGGCCAACCAATATTTTGCACATTACAACATTACCCCTGCTATCCGTTTGCAACACATTTCTACATACATGACTGGTGATGCTTTGAGTTGGTTCCAATGGCTCTTCAACAGTAATCTGGTCACTACCTGGGATGCCTTCACCCACGATTTGGAAGTGCGCTTTGGTCCTTCAACGTTCATCAACCATCAGCAAGCTCTATTCAAACTGCAACAAACATCAACAGTGGCTGAGTATCAGAAAGAATTTGAACGTCTCTGTAATAGAGTGACTGATTTGTCCCCTAGAGCTATCCTTGATTGTTTCATTTCTGGCCTTTCTACTGATATCAAAAATGAATTAGCCTTACTAAAACCTACCACCATAGTTGATGCCATAGAAATGGCCAACTTAGTTGAAGCTAAATTTTCATCCCCTAAACAGTCACCATACACACACAAAACCTATTCCCACCGAAATACTACATCCCAACCTACCACGTCTACTGGAAACCACAACCCTCCATTGTTACCAGCCCCACCTACTAGACTTGCTTTACCTGCACCACCACCAAAGACAACTATGATAGTAAGACGCCTTTCCCCTACAGAGATGCAAGCCCGTCGTTCTAAACCCTTCCTATTGTTACTCACCGATGACCTAGACCCTACTTCTAGTACACCAGATACTACTGAGGAAGACGTCTGTTTCCTAGCTGTTCCAGAAACAGAAAACCCACCTGATACTGACCCTCAAACAGATTCTGAACCTACCTCAACCACACCAAACAACTTTCACCTATCCCTTTATGTAATGACTGGCCAAGCTTCCCCTCGTACCCTTCGGTTCCGTGCCACTATTCTTAATCACACAGTCACCGTCTTGGTGGACACAGGAAGCTCTCACAACATTTTACAACCCCGATTGGCCACATTTTTGAATCTCACCACCCAGCAGATTCCTACATTCTCTGTAATGGTAGGCAACGGTGAATATCTCAAGTGTACTGGGTTTTGTCCTCAAGTTCCTATGGTATTCCAACATCACACTTTTTCAATTCCATTTTATCTACTACCTATTCAAGGTGCTGATGTCGTTTTGGGGGCTCAATGGTTACAAACTTTGGGGCCATTCCTCTCAGATTTCTCCATCCCATCCATACAATTCTACCACCATGATTCCTTGGTGACCATTACAGGATCAGTCACCCCTGAAATATCTCATGCATCCTTCCACCAAATTACTAGACTCATTCACACTGACTCACTAGCTGTATGCCACTCCATAACCATGCAACAGATTGAAACCCCACAGTTACACCCTGATCCCAACACCTATACCACTCCATTTAAACCCACAGAGCTTCAAACCCTTGACACACTACCTACTGACCTTGCTGCTATCCTACACCACTATGCACATGTGTTCTCTATTCCACAAACCTTACCTCCCAATAGACCTCATGACCATCATATTCACCTTCAACCCCATTCCAAACCTATTAACCTTAAACCCTACCGTTACCCACACTTTCAAAAGGAAACCATGGCTGTTTTGATTGCTGACATGTTACAATCAGGAGTCATTAGACCTAGCACTAGCCCCTATTCTTCCCCTGTTCTGTTAGTCAAGAAGAAAGACGGTACTTGGCGTTTTTGTGTAGACTATAGGGCTTTGAATGCCATCACAGTGAAAGACAAATTTCCCATTCCTACTATTGATGAATTGCTAGATGAATTACAAGGTTCTACTTATTTTTCTAAGATTGACTTACGTTCAGGCTACCACCAAATTCGTTTGGCTGAAGAAGACATTCCTAAGACAGGTTTCCGTACCTTTGATGGTCACTATGAGTTTTTAGTGATGCCCTTTGGCCTCACTAATGCTCCTTCTACTTTTCAGGCGGCCATGAATGATCTCCTACGTCCTTATTTGCGCAAATTTGTCCTAGTTTTTTTTGATGATATCCTAATTTTTAGCAAATCTTGGGCTGATCATTTGTTACATGTTGAGCAGGTCTTATCCTTATTGTTTTCTAACCATTTCTTTGCTAAGTTCTCTAAATGTGCTTTTGGAGTGACTTCGGTGGATTACCTAGGTCATATCATCACAGGCCATGGGGTACAGGCTGATCCAGACAAAGTAAAAGCCATTTCGGAATGGCCAGTGCCTAATTCTCTCACGACACTTAGAGCTTTCCTCGGCCTCACCGGTTTCTATCGTCGTTTTGTCAAAAACTACGCTGCTATCGCTCACCCCCTTACCGAGTTACTTAAAGATTCTAAGCTCTTGTGGACTACAGCAGCTGATGAGGCCTTCCTACAAGTCAAAACTGCCATGTTACACCTCCCAACACTCAATCTACCAGATTTCTCTTTACCTTTTGAGGTAACCACTGATGCTTCAGGCATAGCTGTGGGTGCAGTTCTCTCACAAAATCATCTCCCAATTGCGTTCTTTAGCAAGAAGTTATCTCCACGGCTTGCTTCATCTTCCACTTATGTTAGGGAGTTGTATGCACTTACTGAGGCTGTAAAAAAATGGCGACAATACTTGTTAGGCCACACTTTTAAAATTTACACAGACCATAAGAGCCTCAAGAGTTTGATGACACAAACAATACAGACACCGGAGCAACAGAAATGGCTAACAAAATTGATGGGCTACAACTATGAGATTTGCTACACACCTGGCAAAGAGAATTTAGTGGCTGATGCCCTCTCTAGAATTACTGCCACTAATTCCCCTGATACTTTTAATGCTTTTAGTTGTCCTACCATTCCTTTTATTGCTGTTCTTCAACAATTCTATGCTACTGACCCTGCAGGAAAGGACCTTGTTAGCAAACTCACCACTATGCCAGGCGATACACCTCTGTTTACTTTTCAATCTGGCTTAATCTACTTTAAGGGGCAATTGTTCATACCTGAAACTACCAATCTCAGGCCTTCATTGATTCAGGAGTACCATTCTTCACCAATGGGAGGTCATTCCGGTCTTAAGGCTTCTTTGGCTCGTTTGTCAGCTGCATTCTACTGGCCTAACATGCATTCTGATATCAAAAAGTATATTCAACAATGTGATATTTGCCAATCCAACAAATACAATACACAAAAACCTTATGGGCTTCTACAACCCTTACCTACTCCTACACAAGTCTGGGAAGATATTTCCATGGATTTTATCACTAACCTGCCTTTATCAGCCAACAAGACTGTCATTTGGGTCGTGGTTGACCGATTAACCAAATTTGCACACTTCATTGGGTTACCCTCGGGATTCTCCGCTGCTCACCTTGCTTCGGTTTTCATGACAGAGATCTACAGGCTTCATGGCACACCAAAAACAATTGTTAGTGATAGAGATAGAGTGTTCATTAGCAAATTTTGGAAGGAACTTTTCAAATTGTTGGGAACTACCTTGGCTTTTAGCAGTGCATACCACCCCCAAACAGATGGTCAAACAGAGGTCCTCAATCGATGTTTAGAAACATATCTTCGGTGTTTTATTAGTGATCCTCCCCAACAGTGGACGAAGTACCTTCCCCTAGCTGAACATTGGTACAACACTTCTTTCCACTCTGCCATTGGTATGACTCCTTTTGAAGCTCTTTACGGTCGCCCTCCTCCATCTATGACGCCCTATAGCCCTGGAAGTTCAAAGATCGCGTCGTTGGATGACTTGCTGGTTCAACGCAACCAGATCTCGACCTTGTTGAAAGAAAATCTTATGAGAGGTCGAAATCGTATGGTTCAACAGTCAAATAAGAAGAGAACTGATAAGGAGTTCAAAGAAGGTGAGTGGGTTTACCTCAAGTTGCAGCCGTACCGCCAGATCTCGCTCAAATCTCGCATTTCACAGAAATTTGCAAAGCGTTTCTACGGTCCATTCCGCATTGTTCGTCGTGTTGGACGCGTCGCCTACGAGTTCGATCTACCTGTTTCTGCCAGGATCCACCCCGTCTTCCAGGTCTCGATTCTGAAACCATGCTATGGTGATCCAACTACTCAAACGATTCCACTCGCTTCAGAGACTTTTGCGCTTCCTGCACCACCAGAACCCCTTCGTATTCGGGATCGTCGGTCTATCGCTGCAGCTTCTGGTATGGAAACGGAGGTGTTGGTTCAATGGGAAGGTTCTGACCGCAGCGAAGCCACTTGGGAACCACTTGCGAGTTTCAAGTGTACTTACCCAAATTTTTGTCTTGAGGACAAGACTTTTGTCAACCGGGAGAGTGATGTTACACGTGAAATGAGTATGGATCAGAACAATGGGCCAGCTGATGAAATTGGGCCAAAAGGGGAGAATGCAAATACAAATCAGCCCAATAAGGCAGCAAAGCGAACTAAGAAGGAGCCTGTGTGGAGGAAAGATTACTATTAGCACCCTTACGTTTTTGCTGTATGCTGAAAGTTCTAGAATAATAGTACAACTATGATATGCATTTTGAATTTCACTAAAAGAATATTCCTCAATTTGTGGAGGAACCTAGGATGCTGCCAGCTATTAGATTTCTCTAGATATTTCCCTTATTGTACTAGCTATTTGAGCAAAAACAATATCAAATGAAGGCAAGCAATTATCATTACACAATTTTCTTTCTCTCTCTTAGGCTTTCCCACATTTTGGGAATTCAATTACCCTAGGTCTACACACTAACAATATCTACTTTTGATTGCAGAAACCAAGGTGGTCATCCAAACTGGATCTAGAGATTCTTGCTGCAAGGTCAGAGATCGAGCATGCTCCTATAGTAACACACTAGTAGGATACCCGTGCATACGCACGGGTGCTGACGTATTTTTTTTATGAATGAACTTAGATAGTATTTAAATAGTCTGAATATTACCCCGTGAAAATAAAGACAAGTTTAAAGTAGATAAAAAAAGAGTTTCAAATAAAAATTAGATAAATATTAATATCTAAAAATGTAAAAGTATCATTTAAAAACAATCTGTGAATTTATCTCGTGTTTTTTTATATATCAGTGTCGTTTTCTTTTATATATCAGTGTTGTTATCCCGTGTTTTTTTATATATCAGTGCAGCTATCCCGTGATTATATATATATATATATATATATATATATATATATATATATATATATATATATCATTGCAGTTATCCCCGTATTTTGCATTTTTTTATGTATCAGTGCAGTTATCTAATAGTTTCAATTGATTATTTGAGTTGATTAGTAGATTATAGTAGATAATAAAAGATAGATAGTAGATTATTAATAAGAAAAATTTATCCCGTGTTTTTTATATATCAGTGACAATTATTTGTCGTTTTTTCGGTATTAGTGACAAACATTTGTCACGTGTGTTTTAAATATTAATCAGTTTAAATCGTCATTAAGCCTTCTTGTTATTTTAGATAGTAGGTTTATAGTAGTCTTCAAAAATTATAATTATCAATGGCAAATATTAATCCCGTGTTTTTTTATATATCACTGCAGTTATCCCGTGTTTTTTTTATATATCAGTGCAGTTATGTCGTAGTTTCAATTGATTATTTTAGTTGATTAGTGGATCATAGTAGATAGTAAAAGTTTGATAGTAGATTATCAATAAGAATTAATTATTTTAATTATCAATGGCAAATATTAATCTCGTGTTTTTTTATATATCAGTGCAGTTATCTCAGGTGTTTTTTGTATATCAATGCAATTATATCGTAGTTTCAATTGATTATTTTAGTTGATTAATAGATTATATATAGTAGATAGTAAAAGAGAGATAGTAGATTATCAATAGGAAATATTTTTTTTAAATACTAATCATTAGTTTAAATAGTCATTAAATCTTCTTATTTTTTAGATAGTAGGTTTATAGTAGTCTTTAAAAATTTTAATTATCAATGACAAATATTAACCGTGTTTTTTATATATAAGTGCAGTTATCTCATGTTTTTTGTATATCATTGCAGTTATCTCGTAGTTTCAATTGATTATTTTAGTTGATTAGTAGATTATAGTAGATAGTAAAAGATAGATAATAGATTATCAATAAGAGGTGATAGTAGATTATCAATAAGAGTATACACAGATTTCAGAGAAAAAATTAAAATTTTAAGTTTATCATTTTTTCCAAAAAGGTGATAGTTTTTTTTTGTTTTTTAGCGTGACTTATTTACATTTTTATAGATAATTTTAGTAGAGTAGTGTTTGTATAAATTTAGAAATTTAGTTAAAAAAACTAAAGTGAAGTGATAAGAGAAAGAGAAAAATTGTTTATGGGGAAAGTAAAAGTAAAGTGAAAAGAAAAAAGGAAGAAAGAGAGTGTAAGAAGAAAAAGAAAGAAAGAAAGGGTAATGACATTTTTACCCTTAAATTAGATATGTGTCTTGTTAATAAGAGATCCAAATTGGTAATTTCATAGGAAGTTTGTTTGTATAAATAGAAGATAAATAGATAGTAAATAAGAAAATATAGATAATAGATTATCAATAAGAGGTGATAGTAAATTATCAATAAGAGTGTAAACAGATTTCGGTGAGAAAAATTAAAATTTTAAGTTTATAATTTTTTCCAAAAAGGTGATAGTTTTTTTTTGTTTTTTAGTGTGACTCATTTACATTTTTATAGAAAATTTTAGTAGAGTAATGTTTGTATAAATTTAGAAATTTAGTTAAAAAAAATCTAAAGTGAAGTGATAAGGGAAAAAGAAGAATTGTTTATGAGAAAGGCACATAACAAAGGAAAATGTTTTTAAAGCAAAAATCGATTTCATGCTTACTTTACAATGTTCGTAATCGATTTTGACCTTAGTTGGTTAGAGCACACAATCGATTTCATGCTTCCTTTTTGAAGCAAAGAATCGATTTCTTCTAGAGTATGTGAAGCAAAGAATCGATTTTGACATCCTCTATTTTGAAGCAAAGAATCGATTTCTTCTTGAGTATGTGAAGCAAAGAATCGATTTTAACATCCTTTATTTTGAAGCAAAGAATCAATTTCTTCTTGAGTATGTGAAGCAAAGAATCGATTTTAACATCCTTGTTTTAAGCAAACAATCGATTACTATACATTCTCTTTTTAAGCTAAGAATCGATTATGTCTCTACTCAATACATAGCACATAATCGATTCTGATATTCAATTATTATAGGCCAACGGTCAATTTTTTAAGATCTCTATAAATAGAGACCTTGGCTTCACAAACAATCACACCACTACTCTTCACTATCTCATACATTTTCAAATCACTAGAAAAGAGAAAAAGAGCCTTCATTGTCAAATCTTTTGTTAAAGTTCTTCATTTCAAACCAATCATCTCTCTCTACTATATTGTTATTCTGCTGGAGCGATTGGTTCATAGTTTCTATATTGTATTGATCTGTATTCGTGGTGGCTTAGAAATCCTGGGACGTGTTCTTGGGTCTCTCAATCGGTGAGATTGAGTTGGTTTGAAATCCTGGGAGGTGATCTTGGGTCGTTCAATCGGGGAGATTGAAGTGGTTACTGTGAAATCCTGGGAAGCGTTCTTGGGTCGTTCAATCAGGGAGATTGAAGCGGTTGTGAAATCCTTAGCGGGGAGCTCGGGTTCTCAATTTGGGGAAATTGGGATTTGCTATTTGAAGTTGCTTGTTTGTAAAACATTCTACATCATATAGTGGTTGTCGGCAAGTCCAAAGGTTGCAAAGCCTGAGGCCGAGGACGTAGGGCTTTTATCCCGAACCTCGTAAAAATCCAGGTGTATCTCTATCCCTCTCTCTTTACTTTCTTTATTGTTCATATCTGCTTATAGTTATAATTGATATCATTACGCTGCATATAAATATCTGTATATCGAGAAATCTAATTACTGAACCGTTAGCGTAATATTGCAACTGTGAATAAACTGTCAGAAGTAAAACCTGCTTAGTTAATGCATATAGTTTAAATCTTAGTTTCCGCATCTGATTTAAACTAGCATTGTAAAAGTTTTTGAAAACTGAAAAGAATTCAAGTTTTGCATATAACCTTATTCACCCCCCTCTAAGGTTATCATATAGTCCAACAAGTGGTATCAGTAGCTAGAAATTGCATATAGAGCTTAACATCTCGCAATTTTATTATATTTATTTATTTTTGATCATGGGTTCTTTTATGAAAGAGGGGATGTCCTTCTATAGGCCACCCCTGTTTGATGGGACTAACTATGACTACTGGAGTAGTCGAATGAAGTGTCAGGTGCAGGCAACAGATTTCACTCTGTGGAGAATTATTGTTGATGGACCACTGATTCCTATGAAGATCAAAATTACAAAACCTGGTGGTGCTGTTGACGGAGATACTACAAAAATTCAAGCTACCGGCAAAGCAGAAGAAGTTCCAGTTGAAGACATCTACACCATTGATCTGAGCGAGCTGAGAAAGTCCGAGTTAGACAAAATCTCTCAGAATTCCAAAGCTATGAACATTCTTCACCTATCTCTATGTGAAAAAGAATATGGAAGGGTAAAAGGGTGTCAGACAGCTAAAGAGATCTGGGATTGCTTGGAAGCTACACATGTCGGTACAAGCCAAGTGAAGGATACAAAAATCAGAATCCTCACGTCTGAGTATGAAGCCTTCAAAATGAAGGAAGGTGAATCTGTTGCAGCTATGCACCAGAGATTGAATTTGATAGTGAACAACTTGAGGGCACTGGGGAAGAAGTATTCTACAAAGGATATAATTGGGAAGATTCTTGCATCCCTGACCAGTGAGCTCTTTCCTAAAACTTGTGCAATCACTGAAGCAAAGATATTGGCACTTTGCCCCAAGAAGACTTGATTGGGTCACTTCTTGCATTTGAGGTGGTATTGGCTGCTAATAAGGTTCAAGAAAAAGAAGTGGTCAAAGAAAGGAAGTCTCTTGCTGCCAAAACTCCTAAGGTAGCAAGGAAAGAGGTTGAGTCTGATGAAGAATCTGATGATGAAGACATGGCTAAAGTGTTTGAAGAATTCATGAGATTCAACAAGCTTGGAAAGGGTGACTACTCAAAGAAATCCAAGTACCAACAGAATAAAGCTAAAAAGGCTACATGGGACTATTCTGATACTGATAGTGATTCTGATGAAGAAGAGGAGGTTGCAAATGCTATCTGTCTCACGGCAAGTGAAACACCTAAGGCTACAATATGGGACAGTCTTGGCACTGATAGTGAAACAGATGAAGAAGAGTAAACTGCCAATGTTGTTTGTCATATGGCAAATGACGCACCTGAGGTAATCCTTGATAACCATAATCTTTCTAATTCACTTGAGCATGATAATTTAATTGATGATATGTATAGTAGTCAAGATTTGAGTGAGGCTTTTGAAGCTCTTTATTTTGAACATGAAGCTCTCTTGTTAAAATCCAAGAAATTGACAAAGAGAAACAAAAGCATGCTCACTCAAATTGAGACTCTTGAAAATGAGGTAGCTAAGTTGAAGAATGAGCTACTTGAAATTAAACGTCTCAACCTTGAGCTTCTTGAGCTTAAACAAAATTTTGAAAAAACCAAGGTTGAAAATGAAATTTTAAAAGAATCTTTAAAAAGGTTTGAGGCAGGTGAAATGACCTTAACCAAGATACTCCACTCCCAACATGAATATGTTGATAGGAGAGGTATCGGGTATAAAGGTGATTCCACCTCCTCTGTTTTGAAAAAGAAAGTAAACTTTGTAGCTGCTACTTCAAGTTATACACCTACTGTTTTCTCTTGCACTTATTGTCAAAAAGGGAACCATAGCTCACTTAGATGCCCTATTCGTAAGTTGTGTGCGCTTGGTACCCTTATACCTGCCCGTGAGAAACCAAGTTGGATTGTGAAAACAAACCCCTTGATGACTAACCCACAAGGACCCAAAGAGAATTGGGTACCAAAACTTTCTACTTGATTTTAGTGCAGGTGTATGCTTCAAGGTATGGGGGATTGGTACCTTGATAGCAGAGACTCGAAGTTCATGACTGGAGACGCTAAAAGGTTCTTAATACTCAGAAACAGCAGTCATGTGACTTGTGATAACAACAATAGAGGAAGAATCACCGGTGAAGGTTAGATTGGTAAAGTTTTTATTCACCTCTATTGAAAATGTGTTATATAGAAGAACTTAAGATTTTTATAAAGTATTAGACACATATGTGAGATAAAAAAAATTGTGCATCAAAGTTTTTTTTAAGTGTTATATTTCTGTTTTCTTCTCTACCTATCTAAAATAAAAACTCTATTGTGCTGGATCTTTAATGCAACCTATTTTGAAGATTAAATATGGTACCTATATTGTTGAACCAAGAATGACATATCTCATGGGTATCCTAGTTTCTATAATATCTTTTTTTTTTAAAAACTGTGATGGTCCACCTTCTTTTGGCTAAACTTTGAATTCTACAATCAATCAGAGAGATCATCAAGTAAGGGGGAGCACATCATTAAACTGTTTTTGATATATCTTATGCTATGTGCTACTGTTGCGTGATTTTGCAAGTTTATAGTATGATTACGTATCTATATGTTCACCCCCCCCCCCTCCTTTTTGATGAAAACAAAGGGGGAGAAAATATCTGCTTATAATGTGATTATGTGGGGGAGAAAATATCTGCTGCTATCTGTGCTTATATTGTGATTAATTATATGTTTGGTTTAGTTGAATATTTTTATGCTTATGCTTAGGGGGAGCTCTTTGAAAATTTTTCATTATTATCACCCCCTATGCATAATGTAATTTGTTATCATCAAAAAGGGGGAGTTTGTTGAATCAATGACAAACGCTCTTTGTTTTGTATGATAACAAATTACATCTCGTCTACTAATGGTTGCAGTTGAATGAAAGTACAGGGACAAAATCAAAGAACAGAGATTAAATCAAAGAGCAGGGACTAAAGTGCAATGGCTTGCAGAAGGAGCAACAATGAAGTTGAAGAGACCTAATTGTTTATCTGCTTTTGATAGCACTCAAATGTAAGATCCTATCCCTTCAGCTTTATGACATTTAGTAGAAGAGAGATGATGTTTTTAAAGATGTTTTTAAAAATAAAATTGTTGTGTTAAAAGTCTTTGAAAATATTTTAGTCAAATGCATGCATGCATGAGAAAGGCACATAACAAAGGAAAATGTTTTTAAAGCAAAAATCGATTTCATGCTTACTTTACAATGTTCATAATCGATTTTGCCCTTAGTTGGTTAGATTACACAATCGATTTCATGCTTCCTTTTTGAAGCAAAGAATTGATTTCTTCTAGAGTATGTGAAGCAAAGAATCGATTTTGACATCCTCTATTTTGAAGCAAAGAATCGATTTCTTCTTGAGTATGTGAAGCAAAGAATCGATTTTAACATCCTTTATTTTGAAGCAAAGAATCGATTTCTTCTTGAGTATGTGAAGCAAAGAATCGATTTTAACATCCTTGTTTTAAGCAAACAATCGATTACTATACATTCTCCTTTTAAGCTAAGAATCGATTATGTCTCTACTCAATACAGAGCACATAATCGATTCTGATCTTCAATTATTATAGGCCAACGGTCAATTTTTTAAGATCTCTATAAATAGAGACCTTGGCTTCACAAACAATCACACCACTACTCTTCACTATCTCATACATTTTCAAATCACTAGAAAAGAGAAAAAGAGCTTTCATTGTCAAATCTTTTGTTAAAGTTCTTCATTTCAAAACCAATCATCTCTCTCTACTATATTGTTATTCTGCTGGAGTGATTGGTTCATAGTTTCTATATTGTATTGATCTGTATTCGTGGTGGCTTAGAAATCCTGGGAAGTGTTCTTGGGTCTCTCAATCGGTGAGATTGAGTTGGTTTGAAATCCTGGGAGGTGATCTTGGGTCGTTCAATCGGGGAGATTGAAGTGGTTATTGTGAAATCCTGGGAAGCGTTAATCTTGGGTCGTTCAATCAGGGAGATTGAAGCGGTTGTGAAATCCTTAGCGGGGAGCTCGGGTTCTCAATTTGGGGAAATTGGGATTTGCTATTTGAAGTTGCTTGTTTGTAAAACATTCTACATCATATAGTGGTTGTCGGCAAGTCCAAAGGTTGCAAAGCCTGAGGCCGAGGACGTAGGGCTTTTATCCCGAACCTCGTAAAAATCCAGGTGTATCTCTATCCCTCTCTCTTTACTTTCTTTATTGTTCATATCTGCTTATAGTTATAATTGATATCATTACGCTGCATATAAATATCTGTATATCGAGAAATCTAATTACTGAACCGTTAGCGTAATATTGCAACTGTGAATAAACTGTCAGAAGTAAAACCTGCTTAGTTAATGCATATAGTTTAAATCTTAGTTTCCACATCTGATTTAAACTAGCATTGTAAAAATTTTTGAAAACTGAAAAGAATTCAAATTTTGTAAATAACCTTATTCACCCCCCTCTAAGGTTATCATATAGTCCAACAAGCCATACCAGCAGCCCCAGCAGTAGTCACCCCACCAGCCAAACCAGCACCCCCAGCGGCGGTCACCCCAGCAGCCCCACATCGATCTTAATAATATCGATTCGATTAGTGCTTTTGTTGCATTTGATGATACCTATTATCAGGGTGATGTGTCAGACCAGCAGCTTTGCATCTGATAATATTAATTTTTTAAATAAAAAAAAATATTTTTTATTTTTTAAAAAAAAAACGGTTCTTCCGGCGGATTTGTGGACTTTCCGACGGATAAATTCATACGAATTTTTTTTGGATTATCCGCCGAAAATTTCCGGCGGATGTTTCGGCGCAACGAAATCCGCCGGAAACCGTTTCCTGCGAGCTGGCTACCGGCGCCAAAAATCCGCCGGAAAGTCCACATTTTCGGCGGATTTTTGGCTTTTCCAGTGGATTTTGCCCGCCGAAAAGTCCAATTTTTCTTGTAGTGAAGTGTGTAAGGATGATATCGTCAACATGTATAAGAACATTGATTAAGATGAGTACTTGTTGATCGATCATAAGGGAGGGGTCACAATTGGCCACAAACCCGTGAGCTAGCAAGATGGAAGTATGTTTTTCATACCATGCACGATGCGTCTGTTTGAAGCCATATAGAGATTTGTTTAGTTTACACACAAGAGACTTATCAGTTTCCTCAATTTGTTGGATATCCCAATGATGGGTAAGGGCCAAGGTAAGAAGGATTCTAATAGTTACAAGTTTGACAACGAGAGAAAATATCTCGGTGAAGTCAAAGACCTCTTGTTGGCGAAAGCCCTTGGGCACCAGCTGAGGTTTGTATTTGTTGATGGTGGCATCTAGGTTCTCCTTAATTATAAGTACTCATTTTCACCCAATAGCTTTCCTGTTAGGCGGGAGGGTGGTTAGAATCCAAGTGTTGTTTTGTTGGAGGGAATGATGCTTAGCCTTCATGGCCACATGCCAAGGTAGATCGAGATAGCTTCTTTAATTGTATGTAGTTCACTACGGGTCATAAAGGCCTTAGGTTTAAAGATAATATCTGGTTTTCATAGAGTGGGAGGTGGGAGGGGGTGTACGTGCAGGGGCCCGCGAGGGAGGTGTAGGTGAAGGAAAATCTAGTGAGGTGGGGGGAATTGGTTTTGTTTTAGTAATAGGGGCAGGAGTAGGGATAGTGGTCACGGGTGGGGGTGGGTGAGGTATAATGGAGGGAGATAAGGCCGATATAGTTGGGTTGGGAGGAGGCACAGTTGATGAGACCTAGTAAAGGGAAAATAGACTTCATTAAAGGTGGCATTTTAGAGATAAAGACACGACTTTTGGTAAAGGCACTTATGACCCTTATGGACAAGGGAACCTCCAAGGATTTACATTCAACATACCGAAATTGGAGGTTTTGGGTATTATAGGAATAAAGGTGGAGAAAACAGGCACACCATAGGTTTTGAGAAGTTTATATTCCGGATGAGTATTGTAGAGAGCAAAGTGAGGGGAGGTAAATTTTGGAAAGTAAATAACTTGTGTAGTATATATTATTTTTTTAAAAATTTGTAACATTAACCGGTTGTTTATAGGCTACTTGTTTATCGTATCATGTTACAAAAAACTACGCGGGCACGCACGCACGTGCCCACGCACACACACATTTTATATCTATATGTTACGTCAACCGCTAACTTTAACAAATACTTTACAACTCAATCTGCTAATTCCGCTATACATTCTATTAAAAAAAAGTTTATCTGTTATACGTTATCTCATCCATTGTAACCTAGTTTATCCATTATCCCTACTTTATACCAACCTGACACTTAATTTTGGGCAAAGAAAATACCATAAAATTTATGAGTTATTAAGGTTATTTACATATTTGACCATTAGTTTTGTTACTTTTGTCGATGGAGTACTAATTTTATGAGGATATCTATTAATGTTTGTATAAAGTTTTAAATTTTATGATTTTGACTTATTTAAATTATAGTTTAACTTTTTTCATTTAATATTATTTTTATATTTTTACACATTAGTATTTGATATTTTACAATTAAGTATATCAACTCTTACATCATTCGAGTCATCAAATTTTAGTCTCTATGTTTTCTGTTCAATAAAATATTAGTCTTTATTTTTGTAAAAAAATTACTTTTGTAATTTTTACCTATTTTAGGTGTTAGATTCTAACGACTTAAAACCTACGTAAATAATCTATTTATTTTATACATAGACTAATCGATAGATTTTCAATTTCTACAATTTTCCCTTGCAGATATTAAACTATTAAAGTATCAATGCATGTATTTTAACGGTCCTTTTTTCTTTTTTCAATTAAATTTTTTGGCCTGTTCCTGGTCCAAGACAAAGAATATCTCAGGCACTAAGAATCAAACTCTTCGTTCGAGGTTTGAAGAGTTTTTTTTTCGATAAATAAAATTTTATTAATATAAGCCTAGACACCGCATTACCGAGTGCTAAACACCGCCCACCTTCTAGGCTCTGGCCCGCAAATGATAGTGAGTGCCAAAAAAATACAAACACCAAAGTTCCAAGAGATCTATATAATAAAAACATATGCTAGCAAAATTACATTTTTATAGATTCTATTAGGCCGTCACGTATCCAATTTTTTGGATATTTTAGATATTTCGCACAAAAAGACAAAATACTACAGTATTTCGTAGTTTTTTTAAAAAAAAATAATTTACCTGCCGCTCTGACACGCGTCAGCCACGCGCAGACTGACGTGTGTCAGATTCTGTTTTTTTTTTTAAATTCGTTCTTTTTAATTAAAAAACTATTTTTTTTATAAACTGTTTTTTCAGACTATTTTTTTTTATAAAAATAAAAAATCTATATAATAAAAACATATGCTAGCAAAATGACATTTTTAGACATTCTATTAGGCCGCCACGTGTCCAATTTTTTGGATATTTTAGATATTTCGCACAAAAAGAAAATACTACAGTATTTCGTAGCTTTTTTAAAAACAAAAAAAATTTACCTGCGCTCTGACACGCGTTAGGCGCGCACAGACTGACGTGTGTCAGATTCTTTTTTTTTTAAATTCGTTCTTTTTAATTAAAAAACTAATTTTTTTATAAACTGTTTTTTTAGCCTATTTTTTTTATAAATTTTTTTTTGCATAAAAACTGATTTTCTATAAATTGTTTTTTTTATAAATTGCTTTTTTAAATTCGAACAATTTTCTTTGTTTTTTTTTATAAAGTGTTTTTTTTTATAAAAATTCATTTTTTATAATAACTGATTTTCTTTTCATTTAATTTAATTAATATTTTATAAATTGTTTTTTATAAAAACTGATTTTTTTTTCATTTTTTTATAAAAATAAAAGTTTTTTTTTTAAATTTTAAAAATAACAGTTTTTTTGAAAAAAAAAATTCCTTGTTTTTAAATCACTTTTTTCTAAATTTTTTTAATCAACTTTTTTTCCTTTTTTTAAATGACTTTTTTCCATTTTTTTTTCCTTAATTTCTTTTTTTAATTCTTTTTCAAAAAAAATCATTTTTTTGTCTGTTTTTTACTAAATTTTTTTTTCATTACAAAAAATTACGAAATAACTATTTTATAATTACTAAAATATAGTAAAATGTCAATGGGAGTGCCAACGCGAATGTTAACGGGAGAACCTACTTTTTTTAAACTTTTTCCAACACAACTATTTAAAAAAAATTATTCATTTTTATAATTTACTCAAACTACTAAAATTACTAAAATCAATTAAAATTATTAAAATCAATTAATTTTTCATAAAAAATAAAATCAATCAATTTAATCACTTCAAAAAATTACCAAATAACTATTTTATAATTACTAAAAATGAGTAAAATGCCAACGAGAGTGCAAACGGGAATGCCAACGAGAGCGCCAACGGGAGAGGCAACGAGAGCGGGGGTGCCAACGAGACTGCCAACATGAGTGCCAACGGGAGTGCCAACAGGAGGACCAACGAGCATGCAAACGGAAGGGCCAACGTGGATGCATATTTTACCTCTATTGTCCAAATACATTATTATGGATCAATGTAATTCTGATTTTCAACGGGGATCCATATTCCACTTTGAATTTCAAATCATACATTTTGGACATTGCTCACAACTTATCAATATCATCCAAATTACTATTATGACTTCATGGCAATACACCGACCATACAATATCACCCGTGCATACGCGTAAAAAACTAGTATACACCAAAAATCCAAGATACATCAAAGATTGTTCCAACAAAACACCAACTCAAAACAAACAGAAACTTAAAAACAAAGCTAAAGAAGGCCAAAGGAATTAAAGAAAACACTCCAAGGGAGGGGTCCTGCAAGCACCAGCAAAGAAAGAAAAAACTCAAGCCAAGGAAGCCTTCACACCAAGACAAGGAGGAGGAGGAGCCATATCAAAATAAGAACACGCTGCCAGCAGCCTAGGAAGCTTAACAAATAACACCCAGCCTTGGAAGGTTAACAAATAGCTAATATTTTAAAAACCTTTGGAGACCAACAAAGCTGGCCACAACCCGACAAACCATTAAGGAACAGGTTTCAACTTCAAGGAACCAGCCACGTAAGGGCAATCCAGATCACTTCCACTCTACTACCTTCTTCCCCTCCATACAAGCCCCCTCCTTTGTATTAGCTAGTGAGTCGGCGATGGCATTAGTTTCTCTATGAGTATGAACAAAGGTCACCTTCCTTAGCACAAACAACATGTTTTTTACTCTGTTGCAGTGAAAGCGTAAACTCCACGGGCAATCATTCCTATTCATGATCCACGAGAGAGCATTTTTAGAGTCCGATTCTATGATGATATTGTTAGATGATAAATTATTATCTAATTTTATCTTTGTACATATTCTAGTTTAGCGTAGCTAGTTGCTAGTTAGCTTACTTATTTTCTCCATTGAACTAGAGTTGTATATATACCCTCTTTCCAATATCAATAAAAGAGAGAATTCATTTTATCATATTCTAACATGGTATCAGTTGAATACTCTCTCTCCAAACACTCCCTTTTCACTCTAACCGTGTAACGCTTTTCCCTTTTCTCTCTCTCAAGATTTCCCCTTTTTCACACGAGCTTTTTCCGTTCACTCTCACTCGAAATTCAATGGCGTCTGCCATCTCCTTTGACGAGGATTCCGATCACTCGAACCATTCCTCCGTTCAATCCGCTCGTCACAAAACGCCTAAACCGAAAGATTACTCCGATCCATACTAATCCACCCTAACGAGAATCCTTCTCTGGTTCTCGTCACACATGTGCTTGAAGGACCTAATTACTACTGCTGGATTCAAGCTATGACAATGGCGTTAGAGATGAAAAACAAGTTTCCGTTCGTTGATGGTTCAATCGTTCGTCCTCCGACTTCAGATCCGAAGTTCGCTCTCTGGAAACGATGCAATATGCTCGTTCCATCGTGGATTAATCACTCTGTCTCCACTGATATCTCGTCTAGCATCCTCTGGATTACTGAAGCTTATGGCGTTTGGAAGGAATTGCGCAATCGATTCTCGCAAAGTGATAACACTTGAATCTCGCATCTTCATCCTGACATCTTCTCGTTGAAACAAGGTGAAACCTCTGTTACTTCCTATTTCACAAAAATGCGGATTCTATGGGACGAACTGTGTAATTATTGTCCAATTCCTACTTGCCTTGCACCTGCTGGTACTTGTTGTTGCAGCGTTTCGAAGACAGTGCAAGATTATCGCGAACGAGATGCTGTTATGTCGTTCCTTCAAGGCTTGAACAACAATTTTTCTGTTGTGCACTCACAAATTCTTCTGATGGAGCATCTTCCATCGCTTGCGAAGGCCTACGCCATGATTCTTCAACAAGAACGCCAAATCGGCACTCCTGTTTTTCCTAACATCTCTGTTGCACATGTACAGGCAAATCCTACTCCTACCGTGGCTCGTGGACGAGGTAAACCATCTCAGCAACGTGGAAATCGTCGTTGTACGTTCTGCAATCGTACAAATCACACTGTGGAAACCTGCTTTATGAAGCACGGTTATCCACCTGGTTTTAAGCAGTATAAGAAATCTGTCAATAATGTTGATGTTGAAGACGCTCCACCTACTGCATCTGCATCTAGTTCCCCTGTTAGCCTCACTGCAGAATAGATCCAGAGCCTGCTGTCTTTGTTCCCTGCTAGTCCTCCAACTGCCACGGCTTCTGCCAATTTGGTCAGTGTAAACAGTGGTAACTCTATGCCATCAGGTACTTCTCTTGTTGCTTGGATTGTTACTTGGCTTGCTGACACTGGAGCAACGGATCATATATGCTCATGTCTTGAAATTTCACATCATTCTATGCCATTAAACCATTGTTGATAACTCTGCCTTCTGGTGACACAAGATATACACATTACAAGGGCACTATTATACTTACTCCAACAATTACTCTATATCACTACAAAAAACTTGCTAATTAGCGACAGATTATTCCCTCGCTACATGCTCCAAATCCGTCGCTAATTCCAATTAGCGAGGGACATGTTCCGTCGCTAAATCGCTCCTCGCTAATGGGATTAGCGAGGGAAGCTAAATCCCTCGCTAATTAGTGACAGAAATATCCCTCGCTAATTAGCGAGGGATTAAAATTCCCTCGCTAATAAAGTCAGCCACGTGGTTAAATTCTGACAGCCACACGTTCAATTTCCCTCGCTAATGCCCAACTGATTGAATTTTTTTTTGATAAACCTGCTTTTATACCTGTTTATTTTATTAATAAATAATAAAATCTAAAATACATAAAACAGTTTAAAATAAAAATTTCGAGAATAAAATTCTTCAATAACATAAAATTCGATTCAACAACATTTAATCTGAAATGTTATAACAAAATATTAAAATATCAAACTGATACAACAAATCCTAAAAGCTGCTGCCATCAGACTCCTCAGGCTCCCCAGACTCCTCAGCTTGCTCCTCATCTTGCTGCATATTCTTAAAATACCTAAACATCAGCTCCTGCCTACGGGTCACCTTCGCAAAGTCTTCCTGCATCTTTTTCATAGCATCAGTAGAGGTCCTGACCTCCTGTCGAGTATCGTGCAGCTTCTGTCGAGTAGACTGCAGCTCCTGCTCCTGCTGCCTAATATGCTCTGTCTCCGCAGGAGTAGAAGCTGGTCGACTGCGTCTTCTGCTGCTCCCGGCCTCAGACTGGCCCATACATGGAGCCGAGGGCCCCGTACCATACAGGCGACCCTTAGACCAACCTACCGTCTTCTCGCAATTTTTGTTTACCAGATCTATCATCTGAGGAGTAAGTTGGCCAAGTGATTCAGGGTCCCAAGTCCCTTGAGTCAGCTGAGTCATGATCTCATTTATTTGCTCCTGTTTTGAATAACCACAAATTAGCGTTTCGTTTTGACAAAGCAACATTATATAATACAAATCAAGTTGTATATTTACCTGAGTCATCCTGGAGCGCTCATCAACATACTCGCCAGTGCCTTTCCTCACACAGGTGGCTCTATGCAGCTCAGGAGCAGTGATAGGGCGTCCTGCCTTCTTACTCTGTAAAATGAAACACATTTTCAAAAATTGCTAACTAATTAACTAATGTAAAAACACACACAAATTTTAAAAATAATTTACCAATCTAGAAGCATGTCGAGTCTGGTTGATGGACCCGTCGCTGTGAAGCGAGCCACCCTTTTGAGTTTCTATTATTCTTGGCTTTTGTAGCATTATTCTTGAAAGTCTCTGTAGCCCGATGGCCCTTGAAGGCTTTCCAAATTTCATCACTCATGTAGTCAGGCTTCTTATGTATTATGTAAAATGAAAATATGAAAATATGTATTAGTAATTATATTAAACGTTATTAAACATAAAATTTAAACTAACAATATAAGTAATGACAAAATAATTGACACTTACCCTAAAGAAGTCCAGCAGATCCTTCCTGTCATAATCATCGACTTTACTCCACTTTTTATGGAACTTTTGAAAATATCTTATGTGGATGACATGAGTGATGCTTGATGAAGCTGCCTTTGCACGAAGAAGCCTGCATAATTAAAGATATATCAAACAATCAAATATATATAAGTCGTTGCATAATTAACTTTAAAAAAACAAACAATATAATACTTACGCGTTACCACGACTATAAATGACTTTAAGTCTGACACCATTAATAACAACCATCTCCACTCTCTCGTCATCGGTCGATGCATCAAAATCAACATTACCACGTCCCAGGAAGGTAGTTCAGTTGGCGAGCTAAGGGACATGAAGGAGTTGCAAAGTTTCAAGAAGGAGGTCCAGGGTTCAAACTCAAGAAACTAACATTCCCCCACCTCCACTAACATTTGCTTATAAAAAAAACATTACCACCACCAATATCATGCTCAATATCATCCTGGGGCTCTGGTGTAGGCATAGATAACCCAGCTGGTCCAGATGATGAGCCCACATGCCCAGCTGATGTGCCCATATACCCAGCTGATGTGCCCATATGCCCTGCTACATACGCATTTGGTGGGCCCATATAATGCCCATGTGATGGTAAATGATACCATCCGGGGCCAGATGGAGGCGGAGGTTGTGGGGAAATCGGAGCGGTAGCTGGTGCATACGCTTTTCAATTTCAACAATTAAACACAATTAACTCACATTTCACAACAACACTAATCCTAACACTCAATTATAACTCACATTTCACAACAACACTCAATTCTAAAACAACAACAACAACAAATTTATTTTAAAAACTAAATGTTAGATTGAGGTTCGGTGACGGTGAACTCCGGTGCGGTGGTTCGGTGACAGTGCGCACTCCGGTGCGGTTCTTAGACTTCAAATACCAACAATGTCAATCCTAAATTATTTCAATTCAAGCAAAAAACATAAATCAAAACAAATTATTTAAAAAATCAAAATCAAAACAATATCATAAAAATCAAAATCAAAACCTCCTACAAAAGGGAGAGCTCCGTTCGTGGTGGTGTTGAAGACAGTCGTAGGAGAGAGAGGACAGAAATTCGTGGTGGTGGTGGTGGTGTTGGTGGTGCACTTCGTAGCTTAAGAGAGAGTAGAGGAAGAGTAGAAGAAAAGCTCCGGTTGTGGTTGTGTGGTGGTGGGTTAGGGTTCGTAGGTGAGAGAGAGAGAGAGAGAGTAGAGGAAGAGGATAGGAGGTCGTAGGTGATGGTGGTTTTGTGGTTGTGATGGTGGTGGTGGTGGTGGTTGTGTGGTCGTAGGTGAGAGAGAGAGAGAGAGAGAGAGAGAGAGAGAGAGAGAGAGTAGAGGAAGAATGAGGGAATGTGTTCTGAGAATCTGATTTGGAAAAAAATTAACGTTAGCGACGGATTTAGCGACGGAATGGTCCGTCGCTAAATGCCGCACACATTCCCAAAATTTGAACGGTCAAAATTCGTTTGCGAGGGATCTTATTTCCGTCGCTAACTCCCCCCCCCCCCCCCCCAAGTCATTAGCGACGGACTGGTCGTAGCTATCGCCTAAATTTCCGTCACTAATTCTCAAAAATACGACAGACCGTATTCCCTCGCAAATTCCGTCGCTAATTCCAGCACACATACACTGTAATAATGTTTCTGTTTCACATACGAACATAGATATATGGTGTCATACCCCAATTTTGTCCGGCTTAGGTCAAAACCCTAATTTTCCACCAAAAAAAATAAATTATGCATTGCATTTTGGGTCCTAGAAACCATTCCAAAGTTTTTGAAATCATTTTTAGGGTTAGAATGTACTTTTAGGGTCAAAAAGGGTATTTTGGTCATCTTTTTTCACAACAGGATGATTTTCTCGCCGAAAATACACATCCACAAAAAGTACATTTTACTCTATCAAGGAAAAATGCCAAAGTTGGTGGCAAAAGGTGATGAAAGTGTCAAAGCATCAAAGTCACAATCCAAGACAATCAAGCTCAATAATTGAAGATTCAAGTTTAAGGGTAGTCCTTAAATATAAGGGTAGTCCTTAGGGTTTGGGTGTGTCTTAGGAAAACGTGTAAGCTCTTTTGAAGGTCAGCTCGCCTCTCAAAGTCTCACACACTCACACAAGTTTTCAAAATGCATGCATGAACACATAAACTTAAAAACCATTTTGAAAAAGAAAGAAATCGATTCAATAGTTTTTTGGTAATCATCAAAATCGATTTCCAACATATTTTGAAAGTGCATAATCGATTCATATTGATTTTACCAGTATATAATCGATTCCCATTGTTTCCATAAAAGAAAGAATCGATTTACCATTTTTAAAATAAACACAAAATCGATTTTCAGCATAAATGAGAAAGCATGCAATCGATTCCCATTGTCTCCATAAGTGAAAGAATCGATTCACAATACTTTATACTTGAGTCAAAATCGATTCCTACCCCTCCTGTGAGCCAAGAATCGATTGTCACTCATTGTCAAATGAAGTAAGAATCGATTCTCACCTTAAGGAAGTCATACACAAGAATCGATTCCTAGATCCAGTGCAATTAGGCATATAATCGATTCCCTAAATATTTTCAACGAGAGATCTAGTTTTTCATAGCCTATAAATATAGGCCTCATAGCCTCCATTTCGAAAGGAAAAAAAGAAAAAACCCATTCTCACGATCTATCACTTCTGAAAAACTCTTTATATTTTGTTTACGTTCTTTTCGCACTGCTGGTCCGTCAAGAGCTGATCTTTCGCTAAGAGTTAGTTGGGGTTGCATTCTTCAAGTTGTAATATCTGCCTTCATTAGAGGTATTTCTGTCTTTACATTTGTTATTATTTAATTGTTGTGATCTGTGCTAGGGAGTCGGGTATCTAGGCAAGTTGATTCTCACTAGTGCCTATGTGATTTAACTTAGCTTTAGTGTTTATTTACTTGTTCTCGTATATTACTGTCCATTGTTGATGATGAATCATATGATTCCCACTTATGCCTAGTGCATCATGTTCTAAGTGGTGAAGATGGTTTTAGATGATTCAACCTTCCCCTTTTAACTTCTTGATGAATAATAGATGAGATAGTTAGGTTTATAGTTTAAGGTCCATAGGGTATTGCAAAGGATAGGTTACCCAAAACCTTGATGCTCCCTCCTCTTTGATTGTGTTACTAGCCTTTGGGAACTTATTCATGAATGCAAAGGATAGGCTTACCTTAGCCTTGATGCAATTTCCCCTTTTGTTCATGTTATTGAGAAATCGTTGCTCATATGTTCCTTAGTTTAATTAAGATCATTCTATGCTTATGATCAATTGCTTGCTTGTTTTTGATGCATTTTAAATGTCTTGATTCAATATGCCATTCCATCCATGTGTATGACCTCCTAATGAAGACGTAAGTCTACATGCCTGTTGTAGCATAGAGTCATTAGGGTAAATACACTCCTTCCTACACACACACACTTGCTTTGAGAACTTTACCTTGCATCCCTGATAAGTGGGTCTTTTGATCATATTGGCATGTTTAGTTTTGATTAATGTTCAACATATGCATGATTCCGTGATTATTGAATGTGTTTGAACTTTGTAACCAATCATTGATAATAACTTCACCCTTTTTTCCAAAAATCTTTCAAACTCTTTTCCAATTAATGCGAGTTATTAGTGACTATCACTCAAAGCCTTGGCTTGTTTGATTGTCATGAACGCCATCAAGGGTTATTAGTAATGATCGCTCAAAGCCTTTGCTTGCTTGATCATTATGAAAGCTCTTCCCCTTTCAAACCCTTTCAAAAACATTTTCGTTAGAACTACGTCGCTTTGATTCCCGTTTGGGATACGTAGGACCGAGTCACGTTCTCGTCAAGCGCAACAAATAAAAATCCTTTTTGCCACCCCAAACCAATCATTTTCACAAAACAAACCAAAAAGTCATTTTCAAACCCATTGTTATTAGTGACTATCACTCAAAGCCTTGGCTCGTTTGATTGTCATGAACACTATCCAGAGTTATTAGTAATGATCACTCAAAGCCTTTGCTTGCTTGATCATTATGAAAGCTCCTCCCCTTTTCAAACATTTTCAAAACCGAAAATCAAGAACTACGTAGCTTTGAATTCTCCATCGCACCGGGAGATACGTAGGAGCGGGCCATGTCCCGTCAAGCACTTTTTCTAAAAACCCTTTTTTCCCTCTTTCTCGCCAAAAATAAAATTTTCATTAAGTTTTCCCACTCATCTTCAAACAAGAAATAAATAGGCAAATCTAGGTATTTTTCAAATCAAACGTTAAAACCACACATTTAATTAGAGGTTCCCTTTCGGTAGAAAGGACGTGCGCGGTGCTAACACCTTCCTCGCACGTAATCGACCCCCGAACCTATATCTCTAGTTTTCAAAAGACCATCCGCCTTGTTCAAAAGACTTTTTTTCAATGTTTTGGTCTTAAAATTAAAATATTGGTGGCGGCTCCAAAATTTTTCCACGTTGTACATGGAGAAACCCAACCGGGATTTTTCGGGGTGCAACATATGGCATAGTCATTTAGGTCACCCCCTCCCCCACTTGTTACAATCTTATTCAAAAACTCCATTGTAATATGCCTTCCATTTCTAATGACAATTGTGATACTTGCCATTTTGCAAAACAAAAGAGAATTGCCTTTCCCATTCATAACTCCCTTTCCCTTCACATTTTTGACATTGTTCATGTTGATATTTGAGGGCCTTTTGCCATACCCTCCATGAATGGCAACAAATATTTTTTAACAATTGTAGATGATCGCTCTAGATTCACTTGGATAAAATTGATGAGATCCAAAGCTGAGACTAGAACTCACCTTACACAGTTTGTCACCTTTGCACACACTCAATTTGGTCACAATATCAAAGTCATTAGGTCTGACAATGGTGTTGAGTTTGCTATGCCTGAATTTTATCTCTCTAAAGGTATTATTCACCAAAAATATTGTGTGGAAACCCCACAACAAAATGAAGTGGTGGAACGAAAGCATCAACACATTCTCAATGTGGCTCATTCCCTCGTGTTTCAATCTCATCTTCCCATTCAATTTTGGGATTTTGCCTTAAGCCATGTCATCCACATTATAAACCGTTTACCCTCCACCACCCTCAACTCTAAATCTCCATACAGTATCCTCCACAACAAAATACCTGACCTATCCTCTCTTAGAGTCTTTGGCTCTCTTTGCTATGCCACTACCCTCACTGCTCATAGAACAAAATTTCTCCCTAGAGAAAGAAAATGTATTCACATTGGCCATTCACAAGGTGTCAAAGGTTACCTTCTATTTGACCTCCACAACCATGAGGTTTTCCTCTCTAGAAATGTTTCATTCTATGAAAACATTTTTCCCTATCCCTATCCCTCCCCTCCCCTCCAACCACACTACCATCTACCCCTACTACACACTTTATACCTCCATCAAAGTTTGTTCTCACTGACTTTTTTGCTGGCCACCCCTCTACAACTCATCCTTCCTCCACACCAATTCCCTCCATCACTTCCCATTCACCCAGCACACCTATGCCAACTCCTGCAACCTCCCATGTACCTGAGAACACACCTTTTCCCATTGCCAACCCTGCCCCATTAAGGGTCTCCACTAGAGTCAAGACCAAACCATCTTATTTACAAAATTTTCATTGTGGAATGGTTTCTGTTTCTTCTGCTGGCACATCACCCTCAGGTACTCCATATCCTTTATCTAACCATCTCTCATATGATCACCTTTCCCCTTCCCATAGCACTTTCATTGCAGCTCTCCACCTCTGCTGAGCCTAATACCTTTACTTAAGCCTCAAAGCATCAATGCTGGCTTGATGCTATGCAAAAGGTAATCCAAGCTCTTGATCAGAATTCCACTTGGATTATTACTGATTTACCTCCTGGTAAGAAACCTATAGGCTGCAAGCGGGTTTATAAAAACAAACTCAATGCTATTGGGTCAATTGAACGTTATAAGGCTTGTTTGGTGGCAAAGGGGTTCACTTAACTTGAATGGGTGGATTACTCAAACTTTTTCTCCAGTGGTCAAGATGACTACTCTCAGGTTGGTCCTTGCTCTAGCCTCTACTCACAATTGGTATCTACAACAGCTAGATGTCAATAATGTCTTTCTTCATAGTGATCTTCAAGAGGAGGTCTACATGAAGATACCTCTTGGTTTCCCTGTTTCCTCTCCAGATAAGGTTTGCAAGCTTCAAAAGTCTTTATATGGTTTGAAGCAAGCTAGCAGGCAGTGGAATGCCAAGCTTATCTCCTTCTTGCTTCCTTTGGGTTTTGTTCAATCAAAAAATGATTATTTTCTCTTGGTCAAAAGATCAGAATCTGATAACATAATTTTACTCATCAATGTTGATGATGTTGTTCTCACAGGTGACAACATTGCTGAGATTCAGAGAATAAAACATCTTTTAGATGCAGTTTTCAAAATCAAGGACTTAGGTGTTCTTATATTTTTTCTGGTCTTGAAGTTGCTAGATCACCTGCTGGCATTGTGCTTTCTCAAAGGAAATATGCTCTTGAGCTCATTGAGGAGGCAGGTCTCCTTGCTTGCAAGCCTGCCTCTACTCCTATGATCCCCAACTTGAAGCTCAGTGCTCACACGGGCACTCCATTGGAGGATCCTACCCAATACCGTCGCCTCCTTGGCCGGTTGATTTACTTAATCAATACCAGACTTGACTTGTGTTATGCTGTGAATAAACTTAGTCAGTTCATAGCTAACCCTCTCACCCCTCACATGGAGGCAGCCATGCATATTCTGAAGTATCTCAAGTCAAGTCCTGGTCGTGGTTTATTTTTTGCTTCTGCTTCTGATAGGCAACTCACTGCCTTTAGTGATGCAGATTGGGAAGCTTGCCCTGACAGCAGGAGATCCACTACAGGTTTCTGCATCTTCTATGGTTCTTCTTTGATAAGTTGGAAGTCCAAGAAACAGAGTGTTGTGTCACGATCATCTTCTGAGGTTGGATATCGCGCGCTTGCACTTACCACCTCAGAAACTCAGTGGCTGTTGTACCTTCTGCAGGATCTTCACAGTCCATATACCAAGCCTATGTTATTGTTTTGTGACAATAAATCTGCCATACATATTGCTCAAAACCCCATTTTCCATGAAAGAACTAAACACATTGAGTTGTATTGTCACTTGGTTCGCGACAAAGTTCAAGATGGTGTCATTCATCTCATGCCAATACCAACGAAAGCTCAGATTGCAGACATTTACAGGAAGCCCCTGCATCCTTCTCAGTTCCAGATTTTGCTGTCCAAGCTAAACTTGAAGAATATTCATTGTTTAGCTTGAGGGGTGGGGGCTGTTAGATGATAAATTATTATGTAGTTTTATCATTGTACATTCTCTAGTTTAGAGTAGCTAGTTGCTAGTTAGTTTACTTATTTTCTCCATTGAACTAGAGTTGTATATATACCCTCTTTCCAATATCAATAAAAGAGAGAATTCATTTTATCTTATTCTAACAGATATTCCCTTTCGTTAACCGAAATTTCTCTAAAGATAGCTCAAGTGTCAACGTTATTGCTAAGAATTCAGCCTCATTCGAATCACGAATGCCCACTGAAACCTTAAAACTTGCAATATTTGAGCCCTTATCATTTCGAAGAAATCCCCCAATACTAGTCGGACCTGGTTTGCCCTTTGAGGAGCCGTCAACATTCTATTTCCACATCGTCGATGGTGGGGGACGCCAATCTATCCTTGGTCTTTGATTTTTTAGCGGCTGCCAAGACCGAGCTCTTGCTATTGAGAGCAATTTGATACGGATTAAATGGACAATCTTGACTCCAACCTTTCAACCAAAAGCCTAGTCTGAGGTTAATCAAATTTGAAGAGTGACTCACATAGTCCATCGACAATAAGTATCAAAACGGGTAGATTATCGTAGTAACTCATACTCCTTTGTTATTTCCTTCGTTCCAAATTAAGTGTCATTTTAGAAATATTTTTTTATATAAAGTAAGAGTCCTTTTTTTGTTACATTAATTGTTTTATTCCAATCTTTCTTCTTAATAAATTTTGACCAAATTTCAATATTCAATTTTTCTCTGTCAATAAGTTTTTTTTTCATTATTCAGTTTTATTCCAATCTTTCTTCTTAATAAATCATATCTTAATTCGTAAGGTTTGGTCAAAAAATATCTTAATTCGTAAGGTAATAAATAGTTTGAAATAAATTAAAGTCTTAAAAATTGTAACTATTTTAAAATTATATATTTTTGTGAAAAATATATTTGTAGTCTCTAGAAAATTTGAGATTTTGTTTTTCGTCCTGATAAAAAAAATTACTCTTTTTAAGTCTCCATATTTTCCTACGTCAATACTTTTAGTTCCTCGTGATTTTTAGTAGCGTTTTTTTGGGATTTTTAATACCGTTTGTAGCACTATTAAAAGTCGTGAGGGTAAAAACCTCGACGAAGGTAAATGTTTGGACTAAAAGTACTGAGTAAAATTTCTATAGAAACCAAAAACAAAGCTCTAAAATTTTATAGGGATTAAACACATATTTAACCCTATATATTTTATAAAATAAATATATTTTTAATATAATTGTTTTATGTTTACCTGATAATTCAACATCTAACAATTGAATTTGAATGTACTAAAATACTCTCTTTTTAGTTTATTGGAAGTATTGAAATCAAAATAAAATAGTTAATAATTGTCTTAATTAGGTCTCTAAAAGATTCGGTGAATATAAAGAGTATATTTGGAATATTTTGGTGAATTATACATTGAACTTTTAAAAGTACTATTGTTTTGACCAAAAATACAAAAGATTAGCAGCGGAGGGAATAACTTACTTGAATTCCTATTCCTAAAGGAAATAATCTTAAAGGACATTTAATATAGAATAAATGGAGTACATTAATAATCATTTGTCGTTTATAAAATATTAAAGTAGCTTTTATGACATGTTTATCAAGAAGTAAATAAAATTTCCTAAATATTATTTAAAGGTGGTAGACTACTACCACCTTTAAATACCCTTTAAATAGCACCTCTTGTTGATCGCTCTAACCTGCATTCCATATTTCCATCCCTTTTTGTGTCTTTCCCCAAAGTCATGGCCAATTCATACTTTTTGTTTCCTTTGGCTTTTTTTCTCATGTTCTTCACACTCATTTCAACTGCCTTTGATGCCAATTGGTACGATGCTCATGCAACTTTTTATGGTGACATGGGCGGCGGAGAGACCATGCGTAAGTATAAAATTTATCCATCTTTCTATCTTTATTGAAGAATATATTAAAATCCATTCTCTCCAAAAGGCGAGTTATTGATCTGTTTGTTACGATTTTTTTATTAAAAAAATCACTTATGACAACGTCTGTTTGTTACAGATTCTTAAAAAGATGAAAAACTAAAAATAATCTAAAAATTGTTTCATATGAGAAGCTGTTTTGAGTAGCTTCTCATAAAAATCATTTTTTTAAGAATGGTTTTTTTTATTAAAAAAAAAGTGATTTTCAGTATGTTACACAAACACAAAATAATTTCTCATTTTCTTAAAAATCTCTAAAAACTAATCTCTAAATTATTTAACAACAAAGTCACTTAGTTTTTAATCCGTAACAAATAGGTCCATTTTTTTATGATTAATAATCACTTACGTGCACACGAAAAATAATTTGAGATATAGTAACAAATTTATTTATGTCGTCACCATATCTAGACCTTTTGAAGGAACATCTAACAAAATATTTAGTGATATAATATAATAGATGGTATATATGCATGCAGAGGGGGCTTGTGGTTATGGCGATCTCTTCCAACAAGGGTATGGACTTGCAACTACAGCACTAAGCACAGCTCTATTCCACAATGGATATGCTTGTGGTTCGTGTTTTGAGATAAAGTGTGTGAACGACCCACAATGGTGCATAAAAGGTGCACCCCCAGTAATAGTAACAGCAACAAATTTTTGTCCTCCAAATTATTCTAAGCCTAATGAGAATTGGTGCAACCCTCCACAACAACACTTCGACTTGTCAATGAAAATGTTTACTAGTATTGCCTATTACAAGGCTGGGATCATCCCTGTTCAATATCGTCGTGTTGCCTGCATCAAAAGTGGAGGTGTTAGGTTTGAGCTTGGAGGAAACCCTTATTGGATTCGTGTTTTGTTGTTCAATGTTGGCAATTCTGGTGATGTTTTTCGTGTAAATATTAAAGGTTCTAACACTGGTTGGCTTCCCATGTCAAAAAATTGGGGACAAAATTGGGTTACTGGGTCTAATTTGGTAGGACAAGCCTTGTCTTTTAGGGTTACTACTGGTGATGGGAAAACATTAGGGTTTGATAATGTTGTCCCTTCCAATTGGCAATTCGGAAAAACCTATGAGGGCAGGATAAATTTTTAGATGTATTGAATTATATGGGAGTATATCATGTGGTGCATTGTCAATTGTTTCTTGCTAGTGTTCTAGGCACTAAATTCCGGTTGTTTAACTTTTCTGTTCAGAAATGGCTTTAGTGACAACCTTATTTATATGCCATAATGATGATAATAGACAAGATTTATATGCTGGATGCTGATTTTTGTTTTCAATTGACAATACTATATATATATATATATATATATATATATATATATATATATTAGGAGAGATCAACCCCTTAAATGGATCTCAGATACCTCGAAGGATTAGTCTCCACGGTTGCCGTGGAGGATACATTGGTTTACCATATATATATATATATATATATATATATATATATATATATATATATATATATATATATATATATATATAAAGTAGCTTCACAATAATTATCAATTAATATAGTTTTACTAATTTAATTTTAATCATACGTGTGTCAAAAAATTTAAAACATCTCTTAATTACAATTCATTATTGATGTTTCATTTTTTTTTTGTGAGCAGGGCCAAAGCCCAGCGAAATCATTCATTATTGATGTTTCATATTATATGTAGTTAGCTTCGATTTTAATTTTTTCTTTTTAATTAAGAAGAATCATAACGAAATTGCTTTTATTAGGACATCTATCTAATCTATCTAATATAGATTTATACAAATATACCACATATAAAATTACCTATTAAGACGTACCGTACATTTGAGAAAATTGACATTTCACATAATTGAGGATAAAATTATAACTTAACTATTAAAAGACAAAAAAATACAAAATATGACAACTTTTTTACTTTTTGCTTTTAAGTTTTTTACTTTTTCCTCTCTCTCTCTCTCTCTCTCTTTTCTACTTTTTCTTTATTTCTTTCTTTTACCTCTCTCTTTCTTTTAATCTATCTCTCTCTCTCTCTCTCTCTCTCTCTCTCTCTCTCTCTCTCTCTCTCTCTCTCTCTCTCTCTCTCTCTCTCTCTCTCTCTCTCTCTCTCTCTCTCTCTCTCTCTCTCTCTCTCTCTCTCTCTCTCTCTCTCTCTCTCTCTCTCTCTCTCTCTCTCTCTCTATTTACTCCCTTCTTTCTCATCTCTTATTTCTTTCCTTTTTTATTTCCTTCGTACTCTCTCTCTCTGTTTATCATTATTTTTCTCCATCTATTTTTTTTCTTCTTGGGAAATATTTTCCTTCAAATTAATTTTTTTGGGTTTTATCATATAGATTTAAATTCATTAATCTAATCTAATCTAATAGATTTATACAAATACACCACATATGAAATTACCTATTAAGACATTTGAGAAAATTGACACTTCACATTATTGAGGATAAAACTGTAACTTAATCACGAAAAGACGAAAAAAGACAAAATATACCAAATTTTTGCTTTTAAGTTTTTTTTTTAATTTTTCCTCTCTCTCTCATTTCTACTTTTTCTTTATTTCTTTCTTTTACCTCTCTCTCTTTCGTCTAATGTCTCATTTCTCCTCTCTTTTTTTTCTTTCTTTTATCTTCTCTCTCTATTTACTCCATTCTTTCTCCTCTCTTATTTCTTTCCTTTTTTATTTCCTTCGTACTCTCTCTCTATTTATCTTTATTTTTCTCCATCTATTTTTTTTCTTCTTGCGAAATATTTTCCTTCAAATTAATTTCTATGGGTTTTATCATACAGAGTTAAATTTATTAATTTTTCCTCATTTTATCAAAACACTCAATATTAAAATCTCTAATTTACCAATATCTACTTTTTGTTTTGTGTCTCGACGGTTAACAATTACATATTATTGCTATAATATTTTTGTTCTATAACTTTTAATCTTTTGTTTTATGACTTTTAATAATCACTTTTAATATTTTGCTTTCATGAATACTTTTGTTTTTTAATAATCTCTTAGGAGTCTTGACAAGAAAATGCTAGTTGTTGTCCAATTAATTATTTTTTTATTTTGCTTTTGATTTTCATCAGGTAAACGTTAGTTGTTATTGTTAAATTTTCGTATTTTTGATTCCCGATTGCAAAACATTACATGTCAGAATACAAATACTTTATATTTTATTTCCACAATTGTCTTTATTTTTTATAAATGATATAATTTTACTTTTGAGTCTCAACAAGAAACAATTACACATTACTGATATAACTATTTTCGTATTATGACTTCATAACTATTTTTCCGATTATCATACGAATGTGTCCTTACAATATGTTTTTAGCTCTAACTTTTACTCACACAACCAGAATCTCTATTTTATCCATTGCTATTTTTTTGCCATTACAAATAAAGTATATTCATTACTCTTGATTTCTTACGGAAAAATCATACTTTCTTTGAAATTAATTTTTATGGGTTTTTTTCATACTGATTGGATATTTTTAATTTTCCCTCATTTGCAGATAAAAATTTGTTATTCAAAGTTTAGATTTACTGTTTTGTCGAGTAAGAGAAAAAGATGAATTTAGATTTACTCAAAATTTATTTCTCAAAAAGCAGAATGAGGGTATTTTTATACTAAATATTTTTTATTTTTTTGTATTAACAATATCTATTTTTTATAAATAAGTATTTAGCTTTTGAGTCTGAATTAAGAAGCATTATTTGTTCTTGGTATGATTTTATCGCCACAAGAAATTTCTAATAAATAAACTTCTACAATCTATTTATTCAAAACACATAATACCAAAATCTCTATTTTACATGTTTGTACTTTTTGCTTTGGAGTCTCGACAGTTAACAATTACACGTTATTGCTATAATATTTTGTATTGTGATTTTTTATTTCTTAGCGAAAAACATAACACTCTGTGTGGCTATAATCATTTTTTATATTTTGCTTTCATCAATTATTTTTTAAAAATGAACACAAGTTATCAGAATATTTTGCTTTTGATTCTCGATGGCAAAAGATTACAAGTTATCGAAATACAAATACTTCATATTAATATGCTTTAAGATCTAACTAATCATTTTTCGCTGTATTTTACAAATCTACTTCTATTAACTTTTTAATCTAAACACTCACTACTAAAATCCCTATTTTATCCCTTGATATTTTTTGCCACATCTCCATATTATACGTTGTTGAAATACAAATACTTTGTATCTTATTTTCACAAATGTCTTTATTTTTTATAAATGATATTTTACTTTTGACTCTTGACGGGAAACAACTTATACGATTGACCTTTTGCAACAATTAATAAAGGTATCTTCCTAATTTTTCAAATCATTATTTAATATTTTCACTTAACACTTAAATCAAAACCGTAACTATTTACTTAGTCATCAAACTACCAAAAATATAAGTACCCACGTGTCGATGAGGGGAAGGGCGACGATGGGGAATGGTGATAGGGAGCGGCGAAGAGGGGCGGCTACGGGGAGGGATGATCGCGGTGGTTGTAACGTCGTTGGATTCACTTTATCGTATCTTTTTTCTGATTTTTACTCTACTTTTTAACATTTGAAGAAGGTACTAACTTTTTTTAACTTTCTACAACTTGAACTTTTTAGGGCGTAGTGGTAGCTACGGGGGAGACACAGAGGTGAGGCAATCGCGATGGTTGCAATGTCACTGGAATCACTTTAAATGTATCGTATTTTTCTCTCATTTGTCTATTCTTTCATCTTATTTTCATCTCACTTTTTTTCTAATTTTTACTCCGTTTTTAAGATTTGAAGACGATATTGACTTTTTTTAACTTTCTGCAATACAATTTTTTAAGCACCTTGAGATATAATTTTTTTATCAGCTTATGCCTTTTTCTTTTATTTCATTTTACAATTTTCAATGTATTTATGGATTCATAGCACATTATAACAAATACAGCACTATCACCCATTCAAATGCACGAGTATAGTACTCACTACAAGAATAAGGCTGATTTCCTACGAAACTTTCCGACGGAATATACTCCGTGGCAAATTGCGACGGATTTGCGACGGAATGCTCGTCGCAACCAATCAATAGCCATTCCCACTAAACATTTCTGGCCGAATTCAATTCCGTCACAAATTTCCGACGGATAGTTCCCTCGGAAACCATTAAATATCCGTTGGAAACCATCAGACACCAATTAAAACAAAACTAAACCCTCGAACGCTCTCATTTCACACGAATTTAGAACGCACCACTCCTCCACTCCTCTCTCACTCTCTCCTCCGCGAGGGAAACCAATGCCTCAAGCCCCATCGTTCCTCAAACCAACGTTCTCCTTCCCCACTCCATCGTTCTCCTTCATCTTCTCCCTCTCTCAGTGCCTCAAGCCCCATATCCTTCATTCTCTCAGCAACGAAAGCGCCTCTCCTCTCTCAGCGCCTCTCCTCTAATCTTCTTCTTAAAGGTAAGTTTTTTTTCTTCTACTTTACTTCTATTTGATAGAAAATCCCCAATTTTTGGTTGAATCAAAAACCCTAACTTCCTCTTTGCTGATTTGCTTTAATCAAAAACCCTAACTCCTAATCTGTGTCTCTTCTATTTGCTTTAAAATCTTCCTTTTTGCTGACATTATTAGATAATGTCTATTATTTAAATTTGATAGAGATTGTTAAGGGATATGGAATACTATGGAATCTGGTGTTTGTGTGATTTATTCATGATTTGTGTTTGTTTGAGTGATTGGTGGGTTTGCTAGTTGTGATGTTACTATGAAAAATGATCATTCAACTCCCAGTTCCAAATTTGCAGGTCAGTAATGCTTAGGAAGAATTGGTTCAATGGTATACAGAAAATGCAAGGGGAAATCCACAAATAATTTATGCTACTGAGAGATGTGCAGCTGGTATTATGCAAGCCATTGGTAACTTCTCTCTAGGTCCAAGTGTGTCTCCAAGAGATATTAGAGACTTAACATTAAACAGGAAAATTCTTAGTCCTAGCCATGAAGTAGTGATGTTCTACCTAACCTATGAGAAATGGATGCGTGGAGAAATTGAGAATTCTGAGCTGTATATACAAAATCTAAAATCAGTCTTTGTAAGTTTGATTCAATTTTTAAGATTTTAAGAGCGCTCACAAAATTGATTAGTGTTGAAAATCCCACATGGCATAGTGAGATGGCATAATTAGTGCTTTTAAGTGGGGGGGGGGGGGGTAAGCCTGGTTCCATGAGCTAGTTGTTGGGGTTCAATTAGGGCCAAACCCAAATTATAAGATGGTGCGTTGGATTTTCCAGTTCAATTAGTTTCAGTTGATATGCGGTCTGTGAAGTGCAGATTTTTATATCACCAATTATTTTCTATCCGATTATATGAAAATTTAATTGAGGGGGTGCTTATTTTCAATTTGAAACTAGAGGGACCTTTTCTGTAGCTTTTGATATCCTGAAGAAGCATAAATATTATTTGCTCACATTTATGTGTATCTGTAGCATTCTACAGGAACTTTTGTCCATCCCTCAGGAGTTGACCGACCTATGCAACAAATTATAGATACCTTACCACGACTGCTTGGTGAGAAGAAGGGCCTAGATTTTCGGGTTTGGGTTGATCTTGTATCTTTTGCATAAGTTAGTTTGGGCTCATGGCTAGTCAAATTTGACAAGTGGGAGTTATAGGGTTAGATTGCCCACCATTAATGAAGCATTGAATGTTTATTTATAGAGTTTGGTGGTGTTTGACCTGATGGATCTGGACCGTCCGATCTTGCGTTGCGATTTTGGTCATTGATGAGTGGATCTTGCTTTCTTGAATGGGCCTCTTGTAAATGGGCCATGGGGGTGTAGTTAGTAAAGACCATATCCATAACAGTTTCCCCCTAAGTCGGGTCACCAGTGAGGCGAGCTAGACTTGTAAGCTTGTCCGGGCTTCGTGAGAGTTTTGAAATTAAGGTCGGACCTCCGTGGCGACCTTCTTCGAGGCCGAGCTTATACCTTGGAGGGTGTCTGCCCCCAACCCCAGAATGCCCGAGATTTGGGTCTTGAAATTGCGATCTTTTCCGAGGCCGGACTTGGGCTTAAGAAGTTTTATTCCCCCAGTCTCAGAGTGACCGGGAATGACATGACCACCTGAGGGACTCGAGGTGTCAACTTTAATGTCGCCCTCAGGGTAGTTCACCAAGACTCGGCCCGGATCGAACTCGCCCTTCAAGGTAATGGCATCCTCGGCCATGTTAAAATGTGACCACCTAAGGGACTCGAGGTGTCAGTTTAGTGTCGCCTTCAGGGCAGTTTACCAGGACTCGGCCCGAATCGAACTCGCCCTTCAGGGTAATGGCAGCCTCGGCCATGTTAAAACGTGAACACCTGAGGGACTCGAGGTCGGCAGTGGGTCGTTTTGAGGATTGAATCCTAAAAGACCTTGATGTCCTTTGGGACAGTTTACCGGGACTCAGCCTGGATTGAACTCGTCCCTTAGGGGTTTCGGCAGCGTCGGCCAAGGGTCGTTTTGAGGATTGAATCCTAAAAGACCTTGATGTCACCGGGACTCATCCCGGATTGAACTCGTCCCTAAGGGGTTTCGGCAGCGTCGGCCGAGGGTCGTTTTGAGGATTGAATCCTAAAAGACCTTGATGTCCTTTCGGACAGTTTACCGGGACTCAGCCCGGATTGAACTCGTCCCTAAGGTCTTTCGTTAGCACGGTTGCTTTCGGGAGATCCGTCGATTAATCTCGAATCGTCCCTTTGATTTTCTAAGGAGAGAACTTTGTGCAAAGTAGTTTGGAAGTAAGCAAAGTCGCCTATTTGATTTATATTTGGATGCTCTACCGAGGTAAAGCGATGTTTGATTTTAAGATCGGACATTAGTTTTCCTAAAGTCTTGTTTGCGAATTGAGTACTGTTGTCAGTTATAACAACCTCGGGAATCCCGAATCTGCTCATGATGGTCTTCTAACTGGAAATGTCAAAGATCACCGCGGGGTTCTGATGATCCGGCCCGAGCTACCGTTCTGCCGGTCTTAAGGCCTTCTTCATGATCAATGAAACATTGGGACTTCTGGAGGAATTCTTGCAGGGTAGTCGGTTCGAAAGTCCCGATATGAGTCTGAAACAAACTTCCTTTCGGGAGACCGGCTGTCATGAAGTATAGTTGAAACTCGTTATTCAAATTCCGAACTTGGGAAGCTTCATTGTTAAACCTCTCTATGTAATCCCTTAGTGGTTCGTCCCCTCCTTGAACGATGGATGCTAAGACTTTCCGGTGCTTGGGCTTACTTCTTGAGTGGGCGAACTGAGCAGAGAAGAGCTTAACCAGCTGATCCCATGAAGAGATAGTGTTTGGTTTAAGGGATTTAAACCAGTCCGAGGCTACCTTCTCAAGCGTGAGGGGGAAGATTCTGCACTTCATTTCCTCTGGGACGTTCCGATATTGTATCATCGTGTCAAAATAGTCGAGGTGGCGGTCCGGATCGCCAGTCCCGTCATGCATTTTCATACCTTCAGGGGGTTTCTCGAGGTGCTTCGGCACTGGAGAGTAGTCGATCTTACTTGTGAAGGGTCCTTTGCGCTTTGTCGACCTCTCCCAGGGTGGAGACCGTCGGTAGCCATATTTGTCGGGGGATCCCCGCGAGCGAGGGCGTCGACGTTCTGATCCTAGGTGGAGGGGTCTTTCCCGACATTTGGAACGTCGCCTCGGACAAGAGGAAGCCAGAGACGAGCTAGACCGAGGGGAACCCTCGGGATAGTAGGAATCATCAGGGGTCCGGCTTGGAGGAGTCTCCGATCCTCGCCCTCCTCTACGACGAGGTGGAGAGCGATGATGGTTCCTCTTCCAAGGCGGAGATCGGTGGCGCCTGTGGCCATGAGTCCTTCCACTTGAAGAGTTGCACTGAGAGGAACTCCGATTCGGGATGTTACGAGCCCGGATCTTAGCAATCTCAGCTTCTAAATGGGTGCAGCGTTGGCTTTCCTGCTGGTCGGCCTCGGCTTGCCGATTTAGGAACTGGACGAGCTATTGAACAGCATCGACCGGCACCTGAACTGTCTGAGGGGGAGGTGGAAGTCGGTTCCGGGCTGAGCTCCCGGGAACCGTAGCCGTAGCCGAGCTTCGAGCATGCGCCGGCTACGGGGTAAGGTGACTGCCACTCCTTGCGGAATCACCTCCTGCAGGACCGGTCCCTCAACGACACTCGGGATAGTCCTATGACGTAAGGTCAGAGCCATTGTCAATCAAGGAGATGGGAGAGGAACTAGAGTACAAGATCCTCCCACTGTGGTCGCCAATGTTCTGTATCATATCTCTAAATTTGTATCCGATCTTAGATATGATGTTCGATCCGAGATAGTTGATAGATGAAGTCCTTGATCGATCGTTGTCCAATCCGAGGTGGGGTGTGGTACCTGCAAAGATACTCTGACGCTCAAGTCAGGGAGGTAGTTAGTTGCAGATAGAGATTGGTGTTTGACCTGATGGATCTGGACCGTCGACCGATCTTGCGTTGCGATCTTGGCCATTGATGAGTGGATCTTGCTTTCTTGAATGGGCCTCTTGTAAATGGGCTATTAGGGTGTAGTTAGTAAAGACCCTATCCATAACAACAACAAATCACATTTTGATAGTTGCATAACCAAGTTGCATTAACTACACGTGGCTATTATTGGTTGATGCATGAGAAATGCATATTATTTGGCATTTCTTCTCAAGGTGTGACAAGTTCTATGGAGAAGCTAATACTGGATTCAATGATATGAATGATTGTTGTATGATTATTTGCTTGACTTTCACCTGTGATTCTGTTCATAAATTGACTAATTCTGTTAGGATGCTGCATTTCCTTTTTCTTTCTTTAGCCTTTGCTCATTTACTTCGTACATTAGGCTACTGATCTAAGGTTGTTTAGATAAGTATTGGTTTTATTGTTGTTCCTTTTATAATTTGATTTATTTAGTCTTTCTATCACTCGCTCTTCTTTGGCTTATTAAACTTTGTCCTCTGTCATCCAAAATCAGGGAATACGTTAAGGTGTTGTTTAACAAAGGTTTTGATGAATTCAAAGGTGACCCTTTGTACTCAAGTTTTTACAAATTTCTGCTCTTATTTTTTATATTTTAGATGAAAATTCTGATATAAATTTACCTAATAATAGATTGTGGATTTTGGCGGGCTAATGCCCCTGATGAGTTTACATGGATGCACTTACATCAGACTTGGTTGGATGCACTTGCATCGCAGCCAGAAGACTCAGACTATTGATGAGGTTCAAGATTTTTCAAATTTGTTGTTTTTACGTATAACTATCATATTACATTATTTGATTGGGTTGCATATAGTTTTAGTATACAAGTGATCATGTTGGGCTGGCATGTTTGTACCTAAATATCAAAACTGGTCATGTTGGTTTCTTTCTTAGACTCGCAGAGGGACTGATGGCTTGAGGAGCTGATGCTCTTTCTCTCTTATGCACACATGCATCTTTTTTAATTCTTCGCTCTTTTTTGCCCTCCTTTTAATAATATTTTTATCTAAACACACTAGGAAATATGATCATCGTAATCCATCTGAATCAGAGTGGATCACATGAAGAACATATACCTAAATATGACTTGAACTCTTTTGGACCTGTGTATAATAGATGTGCTCTGTAGAGGACACACTAGTGGAAAAAATGTCTTTTATAACTGTCATTTATATCGGTTAAAAATGGCCTGATATTAAAAGTGACGCGGTGGCAGTTTTGTAATTAAAATTACAATTTTTATATCGGTTGCCACTGGAACCGATATAGAAAGTGCAAAAACCATCTTTCATATCGGTTCACTTGCATAACCGTTATAGAAAGTCCAAAAATTTAGGCTTCCATAACGGGTCACAAAACCACCCGTTATGAAAAAAATTAGGTTTTTCTACTTCCCATCTCTATTCGCTCCCTCTCACTCTCATTCACACGTTCTGACTCTTCTCACGTTCTGACTCTTCTCACTCCAATAACCCTAACATTCGCTAATCACTCTCACTCTTCTCACGAAATCAGAAATTGAAACTTAGGTGAACCCTGCTCTTCTTCAACAGATCCAGAAATTGAAGCTTCGAACAATGAAATCAACCATGTGAAGCTTCGTCTTCTTCAACAGAGATCCAGAAATTGAAGCTTCGAACAACGAAATCAACCATGTGAAGCTTCGTCTTCGTCCTGCTTCGAAATCAACAAGAAAACGAATAACACCTCGTCTTCGTCCCGGTTCGTGGTCGTCTTCTCTGGTTTGTGGTCGTCTACTCTGGTTCACCGCCACTGCTTCGTTGATCGTTTTAGGATTGCAGATTTCTCCGCTTCGTCGTTCTCCATAAGTTCCTTTCTCTGCGTTTTCCTTGAAACAATTGATTTGGTTTTGTTTTCTATACTTTATATTGAAACAATTTGTGTTGCTTCATAGCTGTTTCCTTAGATTCCTTTCTCGTGTGGAGTATGAATTGTGGACTAACAGCAATGATGAGTGTGGAGTCAAATGTGATATGTTGATGGAATTTGTGAAGGATTTTAAGGGTGCGGCACAGATATTAGAGAAAGGTGGTTATACTCAGTTTACACCCCATTACATAACTTGGTATTGTCCTCAGGCGTTCACGCTAAGAAAACAGTGTAAGTCCCAGTGCATAAATCATGGAAGATATTGTTCTCCAGATCCTGAGCAGGATTTCAGCACTAGTTATGATGGGAAGGATGTGGTTGTTGAAAATTTAAGGCAGCTATGTGTGTTCAAGGTGGCAAATGAAACAAAAAAACCTTGGGTGTGGTGGGACTACGTTACTGATTTTCAAATTAGGTGCCCAATGAAGGAGAAAAAGAACAATAAGAAATGTGCTGATACTGTCATTGAATCACTTGGTAAGTAAAATAATCACTGCTTTCTATGTTTTTTAGGGAGTTTGAAAAATGACTTTCCAAATGTGAGTATTCAATATCTGTAGGTCTTGATATCAAGAAGATTGAAAAGTGCATGGGAGATCCAGATGTTGATTCTGAAAATCCCATTTTGAAAGAAGAGCAAGATGCCCAAGTACTTCTTTATAACATTAATCAGTTTATGTTGCTATTTAACTAATTTTACTAGATTATTATAAACAGTTGTTTAACAGATTAGTTTTTGTAGATTGGGAAGGGATCGATCACGCGGTGATGTTGCCATATTGCCTACTCTAGTTGCCAATAGTCGACAGTATCGAGGTGGGTACCACATGCTTCTCTGATATATATATATATATATATATATATATATATATATATATATATATTGATATTGGTCCATAAAAAACCGATGTTAAAAATCACTTTTTTTAAAAAAAGAGACTTTTCATATCGGTTTCCATAAAAAACCGATGTTAAAAATCTTTTTTTTTAGGATACAAAAAAAAATTTCATATCGGTTCTAGGGGCAACCGATATAAAAACAAATTTTTATAACGGTTCAGGAACCGATATGAAATGTCCCTATTTTTTATGTCTCCTTTTTCGGCATCGGTTCGGGAACCGATATGAAATGTCAATTTTAACCGATATAAAAAGCCTTTTTTCCATTAGTGACAGGATGATTTATTGATCCGCTATTATATATGTGGAGGAATTGTAGGCTTTGTTGCTTTGCCTAAGCTAGTAATCTAATTGCTACATACATGTCTTTCTCATTTTGCTCTCACATCGGTCACTGATTTCTTTTGTTATACCCTAATTTTGTCCGACTAATCAAAAAAATTCAAAAAATGTTTTATTCTCGTTGTGTCACGCATCGTTTGAGCGTGCATGTCTTTAGCACTCTCGTGCAACGTTGTTTCGATGTTCGTTTTTATTTTATTTTGTAATCGTTAAAACCAGTAAAGTTTGAGCAGATTTTGTGAGTTTGTAAATCTAGTTTTTGTGTAGTGGTTATGCCAGTTTTTCCTTGTTTTTATATGCACGAGAACTAGATCGAGTTGTAGAACAAAGTGTGAAGGCAAGGGGTGAAGTTTGGAGCGACTTAAGAAAGGGAATAATGCAGCAAAAGGGCTATTTGATCTGTTAAAAGGAATAACTATAGACCCACGTGGTTCTATGAGCGACCCACGTAGTTCTATGAATGTATGAGCACTACGATCCACATGGTTCTATGAGCGACCCACATGGTTCTATGAATGCTATAGACCCACTCCACATGGTTCTATGAGCGCTATAGACCCACGTGGTTCTATGAGCACTACGATCCACGTGGTTCTATGAGTGACCGCCCCACGTGGTTCTATGAGCGCTAGCGATCCACATGGTTCTATGAGCAAAGTGATCCACGTGGTTCTATGAGCGAAAGTGAGCAGTGTCTGTTGCGCTGGACTCTATAAATAGCGCGCTTTCATTCTGCAGAGCACAGTTTTAGACGGCTAGAAATCCTTGTCGTACCCTAATTTTGTCCGTCTAATTTATCAAAAATGCCAAAAAAAAAGTTTTTATCCTCGTCGTGACGTATCGTTTTAACTTTTAAACACGTGTGTGTCTATAGCGCTCGTCATACAACGTTTTTTTTATGCTCGCTTTTTATTGTTGATATCGTAGTTATTAGACTATTTATTATAGTTGGTGCAAAAATACAAAAAGTAATTGAAAGCATAATATTTCTTTTTAGAGCTGAATAGTCAAAAGTTTTATTACATAGTCAAGTTTTTTTTTCATACATAGACAAAAACAGCAAAAAAATAGTACAAAATCAAAATACAAAATTCAAAAAAAAAGAAAAAAAGAAGAAAAGGGGGCGCAGCTTGCAGCTGCCCTAGCTAGGGTTTCCCTCCTTGGATGATGTCCTTCCTCCATTGCCACCTATTGTCCTTTGCCCATTCAAATAGCTGTCATTTTGCTGACTCAAATGGTGTTGTCCTTTCCACCCTTGACTGTCCTTTCTCTCCTCACCACAGCACCCTAAATTTGCCCTAATTGTTGTCCTTTCGATTCCTCAGCACCACACCAATCTGGCTATAAATATCAAACAGTAGCACACAATTAGGGACAGACAGTCACTGAGAAATACACAGAAATATACACAGACACACAGTGACTGAGATACAGAAACATACACAGACACGGTCACTGAGAAATACACAGAAATATACACAGAGACACAGTCACTAAGATACAGAGACACACACTGAGATTTACACACGCATAGACAGATACAGAGAAGCAAAAATTTCATACGTAAAGCAAAATTTAGGGTTTCCCACTGAAACCCTAGCCAAAGCATCAAAAGTTTCTAAAGCAAAGTAATAATAGCAGCAAAAGGAGACTATTTCTGAAGCTGGAATAAAGGTCGATCCTGGCTTTTTTTTTCTTTTTTCTTATTCTGTTACGACTATGTAAATATTTCTATTTCTTCTAAAAGGATGAACTTAGTAATAAAATAGATAAAAACGAAGGTAGGGAGGTTTTCAAAATGTGTTCAGAAAAACGAAATTGAGATTAGGGATGAACTTGATATAGGTTCAGTAAAAATTTAGGGTTTAGAAGTGATCTGTTAGAAACGAAATCAGCATTCCTTTTGAAATAGTTTTGTTTTTTTTAGAGAAATTAGGGTTTAGAGGTTTCAAAAATCAGAAAGCAAGAGAAGAGAGAACTTGAAGAAGCAGTGAGGAGAAAAGGGAAGAGAAAGGAAAGGAGTTTACCTCCGGCCACCGTTCACGGTGGCCGCCGCCGTAGCCTCGCCGTGAACCACCATACTTCGTCGTCAATCACCATCACAGAAACCACAGTCACACCGTCGAACCCACGCCTCACCTCCACGGCCAACCCCCTTCGTCCAACCACCACCCTCTTCCACCGTTCTTCGTCTTCTTCCTTCTCAACCCAGAAATCTCTCGTCCCTCTCTCTCCCCGGAAATCTCACTTTCTCTCTGTGTGTTGAAAATGGAAGCAACATTGAGTTTGGGGGAAGAAGAGATTAGGGTCGGTGAAGAGAGAAGGGAGCGTGGGCTTACTGAGAGGAGGAGAGGATCGGGTTGGTGAGGGAGAGAAAAATGATTGGAGCCATGAGGATAAGAGAATGGTGGTGTGGTTCGGTGAGGAGAAGAGAAAATGAAAACTAGGGTTGAGAGGGATGGATGCAGCGCCGTGAGGTTGAGAAGAGAATGGGATTAGGGTTTCTGAAACTTAATCCCCCTTTTATACTTCCCTGTGTTTTTTTAAATCTGTTTTAATTATCCTTTTTTATATTTCAAATTTTTATTTACACCCATCTGTTTCATTACTGCACCACCCCCCTGAAAAGCCCATGTTTCGTGGGCTGATGAACGCAAGACATGCACTGGCTGTTACTTCCTGCACCGTCGTTTTTAATTCACGCACCCCCCTTTTAAAGCCCAGAATTCGTGAACTTGTAAACCTGAAACGGATTGAGCTCGCTGTTTGCACCCCCTTTTTTAAAAATACAACATCCTGCCCCCCTTTTCACACAACTCTTTTTAAATATGCACTCCCTTTTTTTCCCCTTTTTTTAAAATTCTTTCTACAAATAACATTTTCCTTCACAAACCTATCTTTTCCCAAATAACAAATAAACATTTTTCCAAACATAAAAGTAAGTTGTTAGTAATGGTCACTCTGAGTTTAGCTTGTTTGATCATCAATAACAACTATATTCTTTCAAATGGGCTATGAGTGATGACCACTATGAGTTTTACTTGTTTGGTCATTACGAATACCCATCTCAATTTCAAAATGCTTAAAAAATACCAACACACAAATATTTTCTACCCAAGAACTACGTAGCTTTGATTTCTCCATCGCACCTGGAGATACGTAGGAGCAGGGGCTCACTCCTGTCAAGCACAAAAAACTAAAATTTTTATTAAGTCTTCCTTTTCAATTTTTGCAAATAATAAAAAAGATAAATTAGAGTGTTTTCTTTTAATTAACTTTTTTCTACACATTAAATTAAATGGTAACCTTTCTTTTGAAAGGATGTTGTGGGGTGCTAATACCTTCCCCACACATAATCGACCACCGAACCCAAAAATAAAGGTTTTTTCAATGTTTTCCTATTTAATAAATATTGATGGCGGCTTCATTTTCAAAACGACGAATAATCCCTCCTTGAGATTTTTCGGTCGCAACAACTTTTATTTTACATTTTGATTAAAATTTATATATAATCATGAGGTTTCAGTTAAGCTTTCTGAATTTGCGAATTTGCACATCATTTGTATACCCTTTATTCATAATACCTCTGAACTTGTAGATAATGGTTTGCCATTGCAAGCCACCTCCGGAAGGCAAGTTGGGCTGTAGGGACGATGTCTTAACCGGATGCTTAACATTGAAGTTGCGCTAATAGCTTAGCAGGTTAGCTTAATTAAGTTGCATTTGTATTTTCTCATTTTTCTTTAAATTAAAGTTTATAATACTTTTAATTGCATGCATTTTTTTGAAATCCTATAGATTATGGAATTTGTTCGTGATGGTAAAAAGACTATGGCATGCCAATGGGCTTAGATGGGTGGTTAAGTATTTTCAAAATGCTGGGTGGCAGATGGGTGCTCTGATGCATGTAGATCGTGGAAGTTATTGTAGTTTTATTTCAGCGGTGTTGATTTTGGAATGCACTCCTGGTTGGGGATAAATTTTGGGGCACCACATATGCTTGGGGAAGATTATGTTGGTTTTGGTTGATTATACTCAGAAATTTTATTTCTAATTGAACATATGTGCTCAAGGCCTTTTTTTGTAGCTTTAATATTTATGAACTTGTTAAGGGATATTCTGCGAAATATTTATGAACTTGTTAAGGGATATTCTGTGAATATTTGGTGTGTAAGATGTTATTTATTTACACTTGAATGCCTTGCTTTTGGTTTAATGTGCATGTATCTATGCATAAAGCTAATTAATGTATAATAGACTCTATAACAATTTTTTGGTTTAAAGTTACATTCACTACTGTAAAAACAGATTTTATAGCACTTTTTTTTCACAAAAAAAAAAATATTACCGACGGATTTTCGACGGATATGTTTGCAACGAGCGTTTTTGCGACAGAATTTTGTCCGTCGGAAATGGTCATTTGAGACGGATTTTCCTTGATTTGCGATGGATTTTTTCGTTAGAAATCAGCGAATTTCTTGTAGTGACTAGTTTGTTAACAAATACAGTACTATCATCCATTCAAGTGCTAGCGGATAGCTTCTCACTTTTTTTTGGCATTTTTACCATTTTTATTTTTTTTAAATTACTTCTCTATCCTTATTAAATAAATGTAGTCATGAATTAAATAAATATATCCTTTTATGTCATTTTACATTTATCAGCTAGTTCAACTGTTAGTTTTACCAAACACAACATTTGTTATAAGATAGCTTATCCTCTATCTGTTAGCTCATCCGGTATCCGCTAGTTTTTACCAAATAGAGGATAAGTGTTTTGGTGGCTTGGTGTGATGTTGACACTAGTGCTAAATATCCTACCCTTCTCTATCTTCTAGCATGATTTGCTGCTGATAATAGAAATGGACTTAATTATAATATCTGGCCATGTGAGAAACTAAATATATATATATCTTCTAAAATAATATATTCGGCCTCTTTGAGACCTCCAATGTATTATATTGTGTTCATGGAATAGATTGGCGGACCCACGTTGAGTTGAGGGCGTTCAAGTGAAGTCATTTGCACCTCTTGAATTTTTTGAATTGTACTACTACTCCTAAATTTGCACCTAATTAATTGCAGCCAAGACACAACTACTCACTAACTCATTTGCACTAGGACTCCAACTTTTGCACTCATTTGGACGAATGACCCAACACTCCTCTCTCTCTCTCTCTCTCTCTCTCTCTCTCTCTCTCTCTCTCTCTCTCTCTCTCTCTCTCTCTCTCTCTCTCTCTCTCTCTCTCTCTCTCTCTCTCTCTCTCTCTCTCTCTCTCTCTCTCTCTCTCTCTCTCTCTCTCTCTCTCTCTCTCTCTCTCTCTCTCTCTCTCTCTCTCTCTCTCTCTCTCTCGGCCTTCTGTCTTCTCTCACATTTCACACCATCGCACCGCCCAACTCCAAGCCTCACCACCAATGCTCAGCCACGAGCGTCGGTGAGCTCCTAGAAGCCATGTAACAGTTTAAAACATTTTTTAAGGTGTAAATTAATTTGCAAGGTCGTTTTAGCCATTAATCATTCTACTATAGTCAGTTTTGTTTGACACTGTATTTATTATAGTTTGTTTTTTTTATTTTTTTTTAAGCAGAATTATATTATTATATTATGTAATTTGTAAATTATAAAATTAAATTATTATAGTTTGCTATGAACCTATAAATAATTTGTAAATTATAAAATTTAATAATAGAAAAAGGAGAAACTCGATAAAAAGACTATATTTCAATTTGCTTAAAAAACTCGTGTTGCAAAAAGTTAAAAAAAGAATCTTCTTCTAATCTTAATAATGGAGTAAAAACCAGAAAAAATAAAATGAGATCTAATATAAGATATGCACCCCGTTTTTCGCTTCCGTTGCAGCTCCCTTTGCCGCTCTCATTGTCGCCCCCCATTTGTCGCTCCCGTTAGCGCTCGCGTTGCCGCTTCTCGTTGCCGTTGGAATTTTTTATAGTCGTTAAATTTATTTTTGTCAGTTGCACGTGGTTAAATTGATTGATTTTAGTACTTTTAGTAGATTGTAGTAAATAGTAAATTTTAGATCATTTAATATGAATTTAACGATTTTAATAAAATTATAAATTATTATTTAAAAAAAATGATTTTGGAATTATTGATAGTGGTTAATTTTCTTTGACGTTTGGTATTTGATTTGATTGATTGATTAGTATTTGACTTGATTTGATATATTAGTATTTGATTTATTATTTAGTTGCGAAGTGACTTATTTGGCCATAAAAGTGGACATGTGGTATTTTAGTAGGATGTCTAAAATTTTCATTTTGCTAGCATTTTGTTTTATTGAAATTATTACTAGTAATTTATCCGTGCATTCCCTCGGGGTGACACTGTATTGTTTATATATTGCTATGAAGTCATAATAATATTGAAATTATAATAAGTTTAGTAATCTATACATTTTAATGACATTTTGGCATGTTAACAATATCAAAAATGTATGAGTTTAATTTGAAATTGGAAACAAAACGATATTATGTCATATAACATAAGATATGCACCTCCGTTGGCGCTTGGTGTGTGAAAAGATGTGCAAGTATACACAGTCACAAACAAGTAATACAATGATAAGAAAGGTCGAACCCACGGGGATTGGATTAACTTTATGTATGTTTATAAAGCATATAAATTAGTACTACTATTCTACTCACAAATTTTGGGGTTTTTAAGTTAAGTGAAAATAGAATGCAAATATGTAAAAGAATACGAAGGAAATCAGTTGAGAAAGAGGGTAGAGATGTTTTCACTAAATAATGTTCTTTTGAGAGTTTCTATGCTTTTAGTGATGCAGAAGCACCAAGGTGCAGAAGCACCAAGGTGCAGTTGCATTGAGTGCAGTTGCATGAGTGTGTGCTTTTCAGCTACTTTCTTCAGAGTTTCGGTACAAGCTTCCCATGTCTGGGGTTGCTAAATAAGTTCACTCCTGCCTTTGAAGTACCAACTGTTTCACCCTAAGGACTATGTTATCCTATGTCTAGGACTTAACATGGTTTTAATAAAGTTTTATTTATTACACAAGTTAACAAAGCCTTCATTAAAACACTCACCCTTATTATAAACCATGTCTGTTAATATAACTCTACTTATTCTAAGTGATCAATCTTAAAATAAGATGGATGTAGTATAACACAAGACCCAAAATACTTGCAACACTAAAAAGCACAATAACTTACTCAAAAGTTCATTATAAAGTTAGAACATCTCAACCAAAAAAGGTTTAGCTCATAATAAGCATTGCAAGGCAAAGATAGGTGAAATGAAACATATTAATATAGATGAAAGTACAAGAGATATCAATAAGGTAGAGATTACACTGATTGAAGCACTCTTGCATATAAATGCCCTGCAGTGCAGAAGCACTGACTTCCTGGTGCAGTTGCACCTAACTAAGTTGATGAAGAAGTGAAGGAAGAAGTTGTCAATCCCTTCCTCACCTTCTTGCCAACTATCTACTATAAAAACTATAAGAAATGAAACTACTAAAATATAAGTAAGGTGTATGATCTACATATTATCAAGTGAGATATGCGATGCTCTTCAAGTGAGAAGTGGGAGCCCTTTTTATAGCCTTGGAGATTTCCTTTCAACCAAGTTAACCTAAGGAGGCTTAACCATGGTTGCTTTTCTGATCTTTAGATGTGTAGATTGAGTTCAGCACATTTCCATAAGGAGAGGTCCAATTGTGTAAGGCCATATGTCTTTAGGTGAGTAGCCTTTCATGATGATGTTTATGGTGGGCGCCTCCTTATGCATGTGGGCATGTGGGCATGTGCTCCATGTAAATTGTGACAAAGCATGATGTCGTAGAAGTTTTGGAGCAGAGGTATGAATTGAGGTGCTTCCATTGTGGGGTTATAAATCTTCAGCGCAGGATGGTGCAGAAGCATCGTGGTGCAGAAGCATCATCTGTAGGAAAACTGAACAAATACATAAAACATACCAAGATATATACAAAAATGCTTTATTCATCACATAATTCCTAGAATGTTGTTATTTTACTAATACCACTATATTTAACACGCTTTGTACTTGGGTTTCAAGCAATTTGTTACGTTTAGAAGTATAAATAACTCTATATAAATTAAAGTTGTCAGCGCTCATGTTGCTGCTCCCATTGCCGCTCATGTTGCCGCTATCGTTGTCGCTCTCCTGTTGGCGCTCTCGTTAGTGCTCTTGTTGGATCTCCCATTGGCGCTCCTGTTGCCGATCCTATTGTCGGTCTCTCATTGCCACTCCCGTTGGAATAGTGGTTAATTTTTTTTTTGTCAATTATTAGTGGTTAAATTGAGCGTCAAATTGTAATAAAAAAATTAATGTGAAAAGATAGGTTCAATTTTATTTTATTTTATTTTGAATTTAGGTTCAAACTGAATTGAATAGAAGAGAGAAAGAGAATTGAATTGAAAAAAGATAAATATAAAAAGCTATGTTAAGACTATATGTATTAAAGAGAACTCTGGGCCAGCTGTCCTGCCCCTCGAGGCACCTACAATGAGCAAGGGATTAGTCACTGCTGTCCGTGCGGTGGATACCCGGGTTTACCCAAAAAATATGTATTAAAGAGATATAATTGTTTTGTTTAAAAGCTAGTATTTTTTTTGAAAAGAGAGAGAGAATTTAATTGAAATAAAAAAATTAATTGTGAAAATCTAGGTTTTACCAAAATGTATGAGTTTAATTTGAAATTAGAAACAGAAAGATATTATGTCATATAACATAAGATATGCACCCTCGTTGCGACTCTCGTTGTCACTATCCTATTGTCTCTCTTATTGGCGCTCTTGTCGACGCTTTTGTTGTCAATCCTATTATCGGTCTCTCATTACCACTCTCGTTGGCGCTTCTGTTAGAATAGTGGTTAAAATTTTTTTTTTTATAATTATTAGTGGTTAAATTACGTGTCAAATTGTAATGAAAAGAAAATTAATGTGAAAAATAGGTTCAAATTGAATTGAATAGAGAAAGAGAATTGAATTAAAAAAAAAGATAAATATGAGTAAAAGATATGATAAGATTGTATTAAAGAGAGATAAGTGAATTGGATGACATGGTAGGGGTTTCTTCCAGCTTTACCAAGGTCTCTGCAGTTGCGCGTAGAGGATACCCGATTTATAAAAAAAAATAGAGATAGGTGAATTGAAAAAACAATATTAAAAGCTATTATTATTTTTGAAGAGGGAGAGAGAGAATTGAATTGAAATAAAAAACTAAATGTGAAAAGCTAGATTAAAATTGAGTTGAAGAGAGAAAGAGAATGGAATTAAAAAATACTAAATATTAAAAGCTATGATTTTTTTCCAACAAAAAAATAAAAGCTAGGATTTTTTTTGTACCGTCAGTATCAAAAGCTATGACCAATACTAAATGCTAGAATTTTTTTTTTCCACTCAAAAAAATAAAAGGTAGGATTTTTTTATAGTGCTTCATGCAGGACTACTGTATTTGTTAAAATTGGCTAAATTTAAAAAAGCTATATTTCAACTTACCGAAAAAATTTGTATTGCGGAAAATTTTAAAATAGTCAGTATCTTTTTCTAATTTTAAAAATGGAGTAAAAATCCGTAAAAAAATGAGATCTAATATAATCGGGGGCGGACTTACATAGTCCTCAGGGTGTGCACCCGCACACCCTCAAATTGAAAATTTTGCACTAATATCCCTATAAAAAAATATATTTTGACACCCTTAGTTTTGTTTTTGCACACCTTATTCCTGTTTTTCTTTCTACTGTTAGCTACTGTTTCCCGTTGTAGCTCCAGGGGCGGTTGGTAGTGTAACTATGAGGTAGTTTTGGCTACCCAAAAATAATATGTATTTAAATAATTAGGTATATTTTATATTTAGCTACTACAATAATATATTTTTTAGCTAACCCAACTAAGTTTATTTGTCTAAGGAGATAAAAGAACAATAACAAATCCATTAGTTTAAGTCCAATTAGTCTATTATCATCACAAACAAATATGGTGATTTTTGTTAACTTGATAATTTTGGTCCTTCTATTTTATTTTTGACAACTTTGGTCCCCATTTTTCTTAATTTTGTAATTTTTATCCTCAAAATCATAGATTATTTGTACTTTTAGTCCTCAAAAATCTTGAATTATGGTACTTTTTGATGATAGCATACGCTGTCATTACATTAAAAGAGAAGCTGATTATAACTTATATATATATATATTCTTGATGCCTTGTGTTAATGCTTTTTTTGGTGCTTCTCTTTTATCCAGTTGTTATCCAATATTGACACAAAAATATTTTTAAACAAAGTTATTTAATAAATTTTTTTAAAAAAATTAGTCTCTATTGGCAAATCAATTTTTTTAAAATTTAGTTTTGTTTGTAAATGTAGTATTTTTTTATATATTATTTGACTATTTTGGTACCCCCTAATATTTTACTCAAGCTCCACCACTGCGGCCGTTGCCTCTCCTGTTGCCGCTCCCATTGTCACTTATTTATATTTTTTCTAGATCATTTAATATTAATTTAATTGTTTTAATTAAATTACTAAGTTAGTTAAAAAAGCTATTTTGGAATTTTTGTTAGCGATATGGTTTTTTTTTACAATTGTTAGTGGTGAAATTTATTGGTTTTAATAGATTATAGTAAATACTAAAAAAAAATTATGCTTTTCAAATACCAAAAAAAATTCTTCGCATCAGCAACTTTGTAAAAGATATATATTTTTTGCCAGTTACCTATTTTCCCCCTTAAATTGCACACGTCTCATTTCTGTAGTTACACTAAATTTTCCGTTTGAACACGAAAGCTGGATATTTATATAAAAAGAAGAGAAAAATAGAAAATTAGAGGATAAATTATTTCTAAGTATGACTCTCTTTTGATAAAAAGGAAGAAGGGGAGAAGTAATAGAGAGAAATAGAAAGAAAAAAGAAATGAGAGAATGGTTGATGATGAGAGAAAAAATGATTGAAATGAAAATAAACTAGTAGGATACACGTGCATACGCACGGGTGCTGTCGTATTCTTTTTATGAATAAACTTAGACAGTATTTAAATAGTCTGAACATTACCCCATGAAAATAAAGACAAATTTAAAGTAGATAAAAAAGGAATTTCTAATAAAAAAATAGATAAATATTAAAATCTAAAAATGTAAAAGTATCATTTAAAAACAATCTGTGCATTTATCCGGTTTTTTTCTATATATCAGTGCAGTGTTTTTTTTAATATATCACTGTTATTATCCTGTATTTTTTTATATATCAGTGCAGCTATCCCGTGTTTTTATATATATTATTGCAATTATCCCCGTATTTTTTATATATCAGTGCAGTTATCCGATGTTTTTTTATATATCAGTGCAGCTATCCCGTGCTTTTTATATATTAGTGACAAATATTTGTCACTGTGTTTTAAATATCAGTTTAAATAGTCATTTAGCCTTCTTGTTTTTTTAGATAGTAGGTTTATAGTAGTCTTCAAAAATTATAATTATTAATGACAAATATTAATCCCGTGTTTTTTTATATATCACTGCAGTTATCCCGTGGTTTTTTTATATATCAGTGCAGTTATCTCGTAGTTTCAATTGATTATTTTAGTTGATTAGTAGATTATAGTATATAAAAAAAATTAGATAGTAGATTATCAATAAGAAATATTTGTTTTAAATATTAATTAGTAGTTTAAATAGTCATTAAGTCTTCTTGTTTTTTAGATAGTAGGTTCTTAGTAGTAGTCTTCAAAAAATTTAATTATCAATGACAAATATTAATCTCGTGTTTTTTTATATATCAGTGCAATTATCTCGTAGTTTCAATTGATTATTTTAGTTGATTAGTTGATTATAGTAGATAGTAAAAGATAGATAGTAGATTATCAATAATAGTGTAAACAGATTTGGGAGAGAGAAATTAAAATTTAAAGGTGATAACTCTTTCCAGAAAGGTGATAGTTTTTTTTTTGTTTTTTAGGGTGACCCATTTACATTTTTATAGGTAATTTTAATAGAGTAGTATTTGTATAAATTTAGAAATTTAATTAAAAAAACAATTGTGAAGCGATAAGAGAAAGAGAAGAATTGTTTATGGGAAAAGTAAAAGTAAAGTAAAAAGAAAAAAGGAAGAAAGAGAGTGTAAGAGAACAGGGAAAATGAGGAAAGAGAGTGTAAGAACAAAGAGAGAAAAAAAAAAGTAAGAAAGAGAGTGTAAGAAGAAAAAGAAAGAAAGAGAGTGTAATGACATTTTTACCCTCAAATTAGATATGTGTCTTATTATTAAGAGATCGAAATTGAAAATTTCATAAGAGGTTTGTTTGTATAAGTAGATAAATAGATAGTAGGTTTTTAGTAGTAGTCTTCAAAAATTTTAATTATCAATGACAAATATTAATCTCGTGTTTTTAATATATCAGTGCAATTATCTCGTAGTTTCAATTGATTATTTTAGTTGATTAGTAGATTATAGTAGATAGTAAAAGATAGATAGTAGATTATCAATAAGAGTGTAAACAGATTTGGGAGAGAGAAATTAAAATTTAAAGGTGATAACTTTTTCCAAAAAAGAGTTTGTTTTTTTTCCTGTTTTTTAGGGTGACTCATTTACATTTTTATAGGTAATTTTAATAGTAGTATTTGTATAAATTTAGAAATTTAGTTAAAAAAAACTAATGTGAAGTGATAAGAGAAAGAGAATAATTGTTTATGGGAAAAGTAAAAGTAAAGTAAAAAGAAAAAAGGAAGAAAGAGAGTGTAAGAGAAAAGCAAGAAGGAGGAAAGAGAATGTAAGAACAAAGAGAGAGAGAAAAAAAAGGAAGAAAGAGAGTGTAAGAAGATAAAGAAAGAAAGAGAGTGTAATGACATTTTTACCCTCAAATTAGATATGTGTCTTATTAATAAGAGATCCAAACTGGTAATTTCATAAGAGGTTTGTTTGTATAAATGGATAAATATATAGTAGGTTTTTAGTAATAGTCTTCAAAATTTTTAATTATCAATGACAAATATTAATCTCGTATTTTTTTAAATATCAGTGCAATTATCTCGTAGTGTCAATTGATTATTTTAGTTGATTAGTAGATTATAATAGATAGTAAAAGATAGATAGTAGATTATCAATAAGAGTGTAAACAGATTTGGGAGAGAGAAATTAAAATTTAAAAGTTATAACTTTTTCCAAAAAGGTGATAGTTTTTTTTTTGTTTTTTAGGGTGACTCATTTACATTTTTATAGGTAATTTTAATAGAGTAGTATTTGTATAAATTTAGAAATTTAGTTAAAAAAACTAATGTGAAGTGATAAGAGAAATAGAAGAATTGTTTATGGGAAAAGTAAAAGTAAAGTAAAAAAAAAGGAAGAAAGAGCGTGTAAGAGAAAAGCAAAAATGAGGAAAGAGAGTGTAAGAACAAAGAGAGAGAGAGAGAAAAAAGTAAGAAAGAGAGTGTAAGAAGAAAAAGAAAGAAAGAAAGTGTAATGACATTTTTACCCTCAAATTAGATATGTGTCTTATTAATAAGAGATCGAAATTGAAAATTTCATAAGAGGTTTGTTTGTATAAATAGATAAATAGATAGTAGGTTTTTAGTAGTAATCTTCAAAAATTTTAATTATCAATGACAAATATTAATCTCGTGTTTTTTATATATCAGTGCAATTATCTCGTAGTTTCAATTGATTATTTTAGTTGATTAGTAGATTATAGTAGATAGTAAAAGATAGATAGTAGATTATCAATAAGAGTGTAAACAGATTTGGGAGAGAGAAATTAAAATTTAAAGGTGATAACTTTTTCCAAAAAAGAGTTTGTTTTTTTTCTGTTTTTTAGGGTGACTCATTTACATTTTTATAGGTAATTTTAATAGTAGTATTTGTATAAATTTAGAAATTTAGTTAAAAAAAACTAATGTGAAGTGATAAGAGAAAGAGAATAATTGTTTATGGGAAAAGTAAAAGTAAAGTAAAAAGAAAAATGGAAGAAAGAGAGTGTAAGAGAAAAGCAAGAAGGAGGAAAGAGAGTGTAAGAACAAAGAGAGAGAGAAAAAAAAAGGAAGAAAGAGAGTGTAAGAAGACAAAGAAAGAAAGAGAGTGTAATGACATTTTTACCCTCAAATTAGATATGTTTCTTATTAATAAGAGATCCAAACTGGTAATTTCATAAGAAGTTTGTTTGTATAAATGGATAAATATATATTAGGTTTTTAGTAGTAGTCACTACAAGAATAATTGATTTTTCCGGCCAGGAGTTTCCGGCGGATATAGATCAGCCGCAAATATTCCGGCGGATTGTAGAATTTTCCGGTGGATTTTATCCGCCGCAAAGTTACCCGCGAAATAATTGACGTTTGCGGCGGATTAATTTTCGACTTGGATTTTGCGGCGGAAAAATCGGTTTTTGCGGCGGATTTGGGATTACAAAAATTTATTTTTTTTACGAGATTTTAACAATCCGCCGGTAAGGTTATTTCCGGCGGATATTTGCCAATTTTGAAATTCATAAACCGCCGCAAATTCAACTCCGTCCGCCGCAAATCCTCTAATCCGCCGCAATGCCCATAAATCCGCCGGTAACTGCAGTTTCCGGCGGATCATGCCTTTTGACCGTTTGACTTCGTTTCTCCTATATAAACGCCTTCTCCCCTTCTTCTTTTTCACACCTCTACCAATACTCTCATTCTCTTGATACGGCTCTCTCTTAATACGGCACTCTCTTGAGCATTGTCGGCAGCGGCTCCAATAGAGTGGCGTATGTCTTCATTTTTTTGTAAAAAAATTTCCACATTGTCATGAACACCCCTTCATCTTTTTCGTTAAAAGTAACCCCTTTATCAGCAAAAAGCTCCTCCTCATTATTTTCACCACAAGAGACATATACGCTCATCAAACGCTCGGTATCATCCTCCAACTTAACAACCCGTCCTTGCAGTTCCTCAAACTTTCTATTTAGAGATTCAATCATCTTTTCAAAAGATGGTTTCTTGTGAAACTTTCTATTTTGAAAATATGGTTGAATCTCTAAATAGAATTTGAGGAACTGCAAGAACGGGCTGTTAAGTTGAAGGATGATACCGAGCGTTTGATTAACGTATATGTCACCTGTGGTGGAAATAATGAGGAGGAGCTTTTTGCTGATAAATGGGTTACTTTTAACGAAAAAGATGAAGGGGTGTTCACGACAATGTGGAAATTTCTTTACAAAGAAATGGAGACATACGCCACTGTAATGGAGCTGCTGCCGACAATGCTCAAGAGAGTGTCATATCAAGATAATGGCGTAGGTCTCTGTTTAGGGGTAGCAGACATTAAATATATATTTTACTGCTTTTCCCAATTTTTATTGCTTTAGATTATTTTATTTTTTTGTATGGATATTTTATTAATTGTATGGATATTTTTTGGTGATAATATTTTACTGTTTTTCCCAATTTTTATTTTTTTAAATTAAAAATTAATTAGTTATTGGATTTTATTTTTTTATCAATAATTAAAAAAATTAATAAAATAATATATATTTTTAATTAAAACGATTTTTTTAAAAAAATAATTTTTTTTTAAAAAATAATAATAAATTTTTTAAAAAAATAATAAATTTTTTTTAAAAAAAAATGGTACTTTGCGGCGGATTTGTGTCTTTTGCGGCGGATATTGAGTATTGGCGGCGGATCTTTGCGGCGGATTGTGGCTTTTGCGGCGGATTTTTTGGTGTTTTTAAAAAAAAAGGCGCGGGATTGTAATTTGAATATCCGCCGCAAAGACCCAGAATCCGCCGCAAAGCTCCGTAAAAAAAAACCCGCGGATATTAAATTTCAAAATCGGCCGCAAACCTCCATAATCAGCCGCAAAGCTCCGTAAAAAAAAACCCCGCGGATATTAAATTTCAAAATCCGCCGCAAAGACCCAGAATCCGCCGCAAATCTCCTATTGCGGCGGATATTACCTTTTGACCGTTGGCTGCGCTTTCCTATATATATATATCCATTCCCCACTTTTCGTTCTTCACACTTCTAACAATCCTCTCATTCTCTTCTTAAAATTTCTCTTTTACTCTCTCCAAATTCTCTCATTCTCTACTAAATCTCAAAAGCGCTTCCTCCCTACGAATTGTCTTCTGCTCTTATTGGGAAATTTCTTCAAGGTATGTTTTTGATATGAGTTAATAGTTTTAGTTTTTAATTTTTTTTTAATATTCATTTTTAAATTATTTTATAATAATATGAGTTTGTTACTAATTGTGTTGTTTTTTGTTTAGGTATTGTTTGAGTTCCTCCTTTTTCCTCTCTGCTTGAGTTCAGGATAAGCTTCAAGCCAGAGCCTTCTCTTCACTACGGTTAGTTGTTAAAGTAATTAATAAAATATTACTTACTTCACTATTTTTAGTAAAATTTTGTTACAGCCATACCAGCAGCCCCAACACCAGTCACCCCTGATCCAGCCAAACCAGCAGTACCCCCAGCAGCGGTCACCCCCGCTGGACATTGATCTTAATGTCCAAATGTCATCGCTCAGTGCTTTACTTCAAGATGATACATATTATAATAATGTTGATGACATTGACCGGCAGGCAACCCAGTAGCTTTAGATTATTTTATTTTTTTGTATGGATATTTTATTAATTGTATGGATATTTTTTTGGTGATAATATTTTACTGCTTTTCCCAATTTTTATTTTTTTAAATTAAAAATTAATTAGTTATTGGATTTTATTTTTTTATCAATAATTAAAAAAATTAATAAAATAATATATATTTTTAATTAAAACGATTTTTTAAAAAAAAAAATTTTTAAAAATAATAATAATTTTTTTTAAAAAAAATGTAACTTTGCGGCGGATTTGTGTCGTTTGCGGCGGAATTTTAAATAAAACGTTTTTTTAAAAAAATTATATTTATTTTTTTTTAAAATAAAACGGGTGCTTTGCGGCGGATAACGGGTACTTTGCGGCGGATAGTTTGCGGTGGATATTGGGCACTTTCCGGCGGATATTTTGCGGAAAATTTGTCCCCTTTTCCGGCGGATTATCCGCCACAAATGTGCGGTGGATTTTGCGGCGCCAGTACATCCGCCGCAAAGCGTTTGCTTCGACCTGGCTACCGGCGGAAAAATTCCGCCGCAAAGTCCAAATATTCGCCGCAAATTTGGCTTTTGCGGCGGATTTTGCCCGCCGCAAAGTCCAACTTTTCTTGTGGTGAGTCTTCAAAAATTTTAATTATCAATGACAAATATTAATCTCGTGTTTTTTTATATATCAGTACAATTATCTCGTAGTGTCAATTGATTATTTTAGTTGATTAGTAGATTATAATAGATAGTAAAAGATAGATAGTAGATTATCAATAAGAGTGTAAACAGATTTGGGAGAGAGAAATTAAAATTTAAAGGTTATAACTTTTTCCAAAAAGGTGATAGTTTTTTTTTTTGTTTTTTAGGGTGACTCATTTACATTTTTATAGGTAATTTTAATAGAGTAGTATTTGTATAAATTTAGAAATTTAGTTAAAAAAACTAATGTGAAGTGATAAGAGAAAGAGAAGAATTGTTTATAGGAAAAGTAAAAGTAAAGTAAAAAAAAGGAAGAAAGAGCGTGTAAGAGAAAAGCAAAAACGAGGAAAGAGAGTGTAAGAACAAAGAGAGAGAGAGAGAAAAAAGGAAGAAAGAGAGTGTAAGAAGAAAAAGAAAGAAAGAGAGTGTAATGACATTTTTACCTTCAAATTAGATATGTGTCTTATTAATAAGAGATCCTAATTGGTAATTTCATAGGAGGTTTGTTTGTATAAACAGATTAAAATTTAAAGGTGATAACTTTTTCCAAAAAGGTGATAGTTTTTTTTTGTTTTTTAGGGTGACTCATTTACATTTTTATAGGTAATTTTAATAGATTAGTATTTGTATAAATTTAGAAATTTAGTTAAAAAAAACTAATGTGAAGTGATAAGAGAAAGAGAAGAATTGTTTATGGGAAAAGTAAAAGTAAAGTAAAAAGGAAGAAAGTGAGTGTAAGAGAAAAGTGAAAATGAGGAAAGAGAGTGTAAGAACAAAGAGAGAGAAAAAAAAAGGAAGAAAGAGAGTGTAAGAAGAAAAAGAAAGAAAGAGAGTGTAATGACATTTTTACCCTCAAATTAGATATGTGTCTTATTAATAAGATATCCTAATTGGTAATTTCATAGAAGGTTTGTTTGTATAAATAGATAAATAGATATTAAATTAGATGAGAGAATTTGGGAAAGAACGAATGATTGATAAGGAGAGAGAAAATGATTGAAATGAAAAGAAAGAGTAAAAAAGTAAGTTAATAAATGTAAGTGAATAAAATCACAATAATGCCCCTAAAAATTGTGAGGCGTCAAATAAGAAAATTATTTAATTTTGTAAAATTGCTAGTATATGATTTTATTATATCATATGGATTGATTATATTGAAATATTGATTAGTATTGATTTATTAGATTTAATTTATATACGGTGTTGTTGTACTTTTCTTTACAATGTCATGCAATTACGAAACAACACATCGTAAAAATGATTTGACTTTATCTTAACTACTTTAAATGTCACAAATACCATCAATTTTTTTTTTCGTATTAAAATACCATAAAATTTTATTGATGGATGGTGTAAAAGGTTTTACAATGATTATGTAGGTCAATTAAACTCATATTTATTTCCAAAGTATTTATATATATTATTAAAAAAATATTTCACTGTTTTTTTTTTGACAAAAAATTGTTTCACCGTTTATAATTGCCACACAACCATCGCTACATTCCATTTAGGGGTGTCAAAATGGTCCATTTGTCCACCGGATATCCGGTCCATCCATAACAAAATCCATCCATTACAAAAAAAAAAATATTAATGGATTGGATTGAATCCATCCGTTTGATTTTGTGGATGGTTGTGATCCATCCATTGTATTTTCTAAATCCATTGGATTACAATAACTACAAAATCAAAATCCATTGAATAATTAATTTTTTTAAACAAATCCATTGTATAATTATAAAAATACTTTTTTTTAAAAAATATATTTTTTTAAATATTTTTTTTTCCAGAAATTTTTTTTAAAAAAATTCATTAAAAAAATAATTTTTTTGACCAAAAATCATTCAAAAACTAATATAATATAATATATATATATATATAATATAATATAATATATATATATAATAATAATATTGACCACACCGGAGGGCCACCGTGAACCACCGCCGGCCACCGTCCGCCACCGCTGGAACCACCGCCGGCTGCCGGAGCGCCGCCGCCGGAACCACCACCGGCCGCCGGAGCTCCGCCGTCGGCCGCCGTGCCGGCCGTCGGAGCTCCGCAGTCGGCCGGAGCTCCGCCGCAGGCCGCCCCTATCACCACCACATATTAAAATATATATTTATATATTATATTATATATATTAACAATATTATATATACATATAGTTATATATATATATTTATAAATCTAAAAAATTCAATTTTATCAAAAAATAATAATAAATTTAATTTCTGCAAAAAAAAAATGTTAATTTTTTTTTTGACTCAATATTTTTTTATCCAAAGATTTGTTTATATTTTAAATATATTAGTGGATGGATTGGATATCCATCCATAAAAAAATTGCAATTGGATGGATTGGATGAATTTTTTTGTAAACAGATGGATTGGATTGGTTTTTTTTTGACACAATTTTAATGGATATAAATGGATAAATGGATTGTTTTCAATCCATCCATTATAATCCAAATCCATCCGATCCATCCATTTTGACACCCCTAATTCCATTCCATGTGAATCTTTTATTAGTATTGCAAATCAAGTTAAATTTCACGAACCCTTCACATCTTGCATTTCTATAAAACGATGATGAGAACATATCTAAATTAACACAAAAAAGCTATTAAATTAAAGGAATCCAAACGCAACAAAGTCTCCTCAAATACTGAAAAATCCAAACATTACATAACTAGTAAATGAAAATTGCAACAACTGAATTTAATTAAAACCAAAAACCCTATCAAATCTCTAAATTAAGATTCAATTCTAAACTAAAAATGCACTCTGAATTAATGAATGTCATGCCATGCCCTTCAAGCTACATCACCCAAAATCCCAGAAAAATAACAACCATAGAGCATACCAATGCCACTAAATTAAACATGTTCCTTAGCCCTTGATTAGAAGATGGCTCACTAGGAGGTATAGTAGTTGTGGTAGGTGCTGGAGGGTTACTCATGGCACTAGGTTGAGGAGCAGATCCATTTGGTGGTGATAATTGTGGAGATATCATTGGTACTTGTGATGGTTTTGGTGGATTTATTACTGGGACACGATCATGGACTGAAATTATAATCTTTTGGCCTAGACTACAGTAATTTGAGACACTGCATATGAAGAAGTAAAAACCTCTTTCCTTCAATGGAAATATTACTGGGCTACTATTGAATACCTTCAGAGGTTCAAGTGCTGTGCAATGCTCGTACTCTGATTGTGATACTTGAATCAGGTTGTAGAATTTCGCATCGAAGTCGAATTCTGTACGTTACAATTTCAAGAAATTCATTAGAACATACATATATATATATATATATATATATATATATATATATATATATATATATATGTATATAGAAAGTGATCCTTTATATTGGAGATCTTATGAAGGAAGACAATTGAAATCATAGCTATAGCATAAATTCATGAGTAAAAATCCTCCAAAGTTAAGAATATTGGTTAGGCATTTACCTAGAGAATCGCCTGCTCTAATGAGATGGGATTTTGACCAATTTCCATAGTATGTTGGATATGGTGGAAGAACCCAACCTGCTGAATCCCCCACTATGAACTGTGTGGCAGAACAGTGACATAGGAATGTTAAAAATAATGAGAGAACAAAAATGTTTTGATGCTGCAACATGTTGAGCTTTTGAGCACAGATCAGAGAGAGAGAGAGAGAGTCAAAGGTGAATATTGAGAAAGCTAGCATGAAAGTGAGAGGACAAATCTGTTGACATGGAAGTTAAACCATCCAGAAATGTAACGGTATATTTGTGATTAAAGGGGATTATGGATATTTATTCACAAATCTGACGTTTTTTATTGACACAAACACAACTCTGACGTTACAGGGAGAAAATGAGACTAATTAAATAGTAGCAAAGGTAACAGTAAATACTTATTTTTTGGTTACTATCATGTATCTTTTTTGGTTACTGTAACAGTAAATACTTTTCTGTTACCAAGTGAATACGTTTTTTGTATAGTATTTTACCTAAAATAATAATAATAATTTTAAATCTGTCTATGTGCTATGCTTTAATTAATTAAATTTTCCTGTTGAAGATAATAAACTAAGAGTAGATTATAAACAAAGATCGGTCCGAGTGGTAACTGAGTTTGGATCCCACTCTAAGGTCTTAGTTCGAATTTTGGGTGTGGCAAAAACTCTATTGGGAGGGGAGAACCATTCAGACAGGCAAAGTCGAGGTATACACAGCGAAGGTCCCCGGTGTAGATTAGTCACCGGCAAATCAATGAAAACTGCGCACCAATAACACGGTAAAAAAAACTTAGTGGCATTTTAACACAAGAATAGGGAAGCTAATGAAGAGGCTTGTGAAAACTGAGACAGCTTCAACTTTCTGTTGAGAGCTGTTCCATAGTCGATGCAGCTACACTAGAATATTCATACCTTTCAACTGGTACAATCCTTTTCATTAATTATGGTATAAAAATAGAGACAATGGAAGAGCATAGAGAATCTGATATTACTAGAACAACTTTAGATTTTGTCCAAGAACCAATGCAAGTGCCTAGCACTAGCCAGAAAAATTGAAAGAATGAAATTCAATTCAATTACTTACAAACTCAATCAATGTAGATAGAATAGAAGACAGAAATATGAACCACAAATCTTCATTCATCTAGCTGCAATAGGCACACACAATCAAGCCATTCTCATTACATTGTGGACACTGATTATTATTCTCTTCATTTTCTGCACCAACAACCTTGTGGCTACCATTACACTTAAAACACACAATAAACCTCATTCCACCACAAGCATCACATGGACCATTAGACCAATCCAAAGGAACCCCTTCAAAAATTTGTCTCAGTTTTCCTTGCTCATGCAAACTCAGAACTTCTTCTACTCCACCTATATATCTTCCTTTAACAAAAAGCCTTGGAGGCAATTCCTTTCCTTCCAAAATGCTCCACAACTCATCTCTGTAACCCTTGTCCATTGATATATCCCTCTCAAAATACAGAACCTTGAAGCTCTCCAATAGAAAACGAACTTTGTTGCAATCTTCAAAAGTCTTCCTTATTCCCCTTAGTGATGTTGTGTATAAAATCACAGTTCCATCACCACCTGGTGGACACTTCTCTTCAAACAACATCAAAGGGTCTTCTTCTTCTTTTTCTTCTTCCTCACTCTGTGGAAAATCTATTTCCATTCTGTTCATGCTATGCTCTTCTGTTATTCTAGAATGTTCCTCCACCGCTCGATTGAAAGCCGCCAAGAGATTCGGATCAAACAGGCTACCGGAATCTAAGTCCGGCTTTCGGAAGGATGATATATCAGTTTCCGGCATAGGGGTTTTCCTTTTCCTATCATTATTATTATTACCATCAGATATTTTTTCTTTTAAATCTTCACTCTGTTTTGACTCTGTTTCTTCTCTGTTCTCACTCATTGAAAATTGGGGTTTCGATATTGATGAACAGGGTCCAATGTTCTCTTTGTTGATACTGCAATACCTATCAAAATCCATGATTTCTGAAACTCCAATAAACTCCGATTCGTTTTCCTCTTGCGAAATATCAGAGCTCTGGACAATTTTCTTGGACTTATTTTCTCGGGAAACAAATGGGTTTGAAAGATTGAAAGATGAAATCTTTGGGAGAAAATCAACGTACCCATCTAAGCCTTTCACTTGAAGAACTCGATCTTGATTCAGAGAAACTATTGGTTTGATTGATTTCAGCTTCTTCAGAAGTTTTCCTTTCATTCCCTTCATGTCTTCTTCGGGCGTTTCCAACGGAATTATCTGCAAATTAAAAAAAATAGAGATTGGGTGTAAAAGTGGGTGGAAGAAAGTGAAAACAGTGAGTATTCCTCGAAAACGGAGAGAGAGGATTAGGGAGTGTGACAAGCAGGAAAGGGTTCTCCAACGGCTACAAAAATCGGCAACGCATTTTAAGAAATTCAAAAAGGGTTAGGAAAAAATGTTTCGCCAATCAATACCTGCCATCTGTTCAGCTAGATATTTTTTGGTACAAAGGTTCAGCTAGATGATAGAATCATAGAACACAATAGAACTAATTTCTTTTCTTCTTTTTTTTGTTACAATTTCTTTTCTTTTTGTTTATATCTAAAACATTTTGGACAGTAGTAATAATCCTAAAATTTTATACTCTGTCCAAAAAATACTAATATTAACAACCTTGTTCAAAAATATTAACAACCTCATTTTTGCCAACACTTACAAATCACAATCTCTTTTTGGCTTTAATACAGATTTGGTCTCCCTATTATGACCAACTCACGATTTTGGTCCCTAAAGTTTTAATTTGACGATTTTGGTCCCCTTATTTTCCCAATTTGAAAAATCAAGGTCCCCCACCCCAATTTTGACCCACTTTGACTGACTTATCCTACGAGGCAGCCCACGTGGACTGCCACGTAGGCACACCCCCCCACCCCACCCCACCCCTCCACTGTTTGTCTTCCCCACCGATCCCCACCCCCACCCTCCACTGTTCCCCTTCGCCCCTCCCACCCCACACCCCACCGTGAACCCCCCATCCCCACTGTGAACCCCCCTTCGCACCTCCCTCCTCTCTCAAACGCCGGCGCGTTTTCCCCTTCCCCTTCACCGGATCTGCGAGAGAGAGAGAGAGACGCAGAGAGGGCGACGGTGAGCGAGAGAGAGCGATGGTGAGCGAGAGAGAGGGAAAGCGAGGGGGGAGGGGAGAGACGGTGAGCGAGAGAGAGAGGGAAATCGAGGGGGGAGGGGAGAGACGGTGAGCGAGAGAGAGAGGGAAATCGAGGGGGGGAGGGGAGAGACGGTGAGCGAGAGAGAGGGGGAGGTGCGAAGGGAAGGGGTCACGGTGGGAGGGGGGTGGGGGAGGGGAAGATGCGAAGGAGAGAGAGAGCGACGATGGGGTGGGGTGGGGTGGGTGGGGTCGGTGGTGGGGGGGTGGGGGGGTGTGCCTACGTGGCAGTCCACGTGGGCTGCCACGTAGGATAAGTCAGTCAAACTGGGTCAAAATTGGGGTGGGGGACCTTGATTTTTCAAATTGGGAAAATAGGGGGACCAAAGTCGTCAAATTAAAACTTTAGGGACCAAAATCGTGAGTTGGTCATAATAGGGGGACCAAAACTGTATTTAAGCCTCTCTTTTTTAAGGTTAAATATGTTTTTCATCTTTAAAAAATTTGTAAATTTTATTTTTAAGAGACTTTATAAAAAATTCACTCACTTTTAGTCTACACATTTTTCTCTTTTAATGTTTTTAGTCTCTTCTGACTTTTAATAGTGTTTTTTTAGTATTTTAAAGCACTTTTGCATTATTAAATTAAAAGTATTGAGGAGGAAAATGTGTGAATTAAAAGTGAAAAAAAATGTTTTAGAATTCAAAATCATATTTAACCGTGTTTTATCACCTCAAAAAATATACCTTCTCCTTGTTCTCTTCATTTTTTAATATTCCCCCCCCTCTTCTCTTAATCACCATCTCTAGTATCCACAATACTCATTCCATGAAAACCATGATACCTCATTGTTCCTCAATGAATTTTGCATTAGTTATGCTCTTTTATCACTCCCTTTCATGTTTCTTTCCTTTTACTTGCATTTTAGGGCAAAAAAACGACTGTAGCAACAAAAAAAATTATTTACCAAAATAGCACCATTTTTAGAGTATTTTGCTTTTTTAGTTCAGAAGTCGCCTCCCCCAGGGTGACTTCTGAACTGTGTTTTTTTATTTTTATTTTTCTTCTATATTAATTTTAATAAATTTAATTTAATTAATTTAATTAATTTAGAAAATTAATATTGTTAATTCTAAATTAATTATAAATATTATTGTGAAAAAAAATTATCGGCTATATTGAAATATGGAACTAACTGTATTTATTTAATTAATAGCACATTACAAAAAAACTGATAGAAATTGACTACTTAGATGGGTAGCGATAAACGAGACGAAAACATAATACAAACTACTTAGATGGGTAGCGATAAACAATACGAGTGACTTCTTGCTCCTCACCCTCCATGTTGACGCAAGTCTTTGTTGACTGAAGCTGCAACGACATTGTTGTTGAGTGAACCACAAAGAGGGAAATCTCTGATACAAAGCTGTGATTTCTTCTTCTTATTGTTGTTGTTGGCATTTGTTAAAATGCTTCCTTCTGCTTCTGCAACAACAGTGCGTTTGGAAGAGGAAGGACCACAACTCGTGGGGAAATCACGAAATGCTGGAACGACTCGACGCTGACGCTGAGTCATGGTGTACGGGAACATTGTTGAGACCACAACTCTAAGTGAAGTTTGCATTCAATTTAGAACATTGCTTTTAACTTCTTCTAGGAATTTATTTGCCAGTTGGCAAAAGACGTAACCTTTAAAGAATAGTCAATTTCTATTAGTTTTTTGTAATGTGCTACTAATTAAATAAATACAGCTAGTTCCATATTTCAATATAGCCGATAATTGTTTTTCACAATAATATTTATAATTAACAATATTAATTTTCTAAATTAATTAAATTAATTTTTTTAAATTAATATATAAGAAAAAGAAAAATAAAAAAACACAGTTCAAAAGTCACCCTGGGGGAGGCGACTTCTGAACTGAAAAAGCAAAAAATTTTGCAAAATCCAATTCAGAAGTCGTTTTCTGTGGGGGCGACTTTTGAACTGAAAAAGCAAAAAAAATTGCAAAATCCAGTTCAGAAGTCGTTTCCTGTGGGGGCGACTTCTGAACTGAAAAAGCAAAAAAAAATTGCAAAATCCAGTTCAGAAGTCGTTTTCTGTGAGGGCGACTTCTGGCCTGAATTTTGGATGTGTGCTAGTTTGGTAAATAATCTAAAAAAAGTGTTATTTTGGTAAATAATTTTGTTGTACTACAGTCATTTTTTTGCCGCATTTAGGTGGTGTTCATAAATGTATCAAGAAATGTATTTTCAAATTTGCATAACTTCTGTGTGTAAGTACAATTCAAAAATTCATTTTTTTCTTAAGTAACTCACATACAGAAATGTATTTTCAAAGTTGATCAAAAACAACTCCGAAAGTATATTTCCAGAAATTGTAGCTATATTAAAAAAAATAAGTCTAAATGTGGTGTCATGTGTAGAAATGACTTTGGTCAAAAAAATGTGTAGAAATGACAAATGCCAGTGAGATAGGTTTGTGCTGAGTTGCAAAGGATGTGGTCACTCGCATAAGGATGAGAGAGATTAGTGTTCTTATATCTGAAAATGTCATATCATTTTCTATATTTTCTTGTTCTTATAACCGATAACCCATATCATTTTAAACCTTTTCCTTTTACATTTTAATTGTTTTCATTTTTTGTAAGCCTGCCTGCTAACCATTCAACCCACTTCAACACACTTCAAGAATGCAGAGCGGGAGAGTCTACACTTCATAATGTAGGTTTTTTTTATCCAAATATGTTTGATTTTCATTGATACTTGGGGCAAAGCCCAAACCAAACATACAAACAACAACCCAGCATTACAATCAAATGGAACCTAAAGCCCAAACACATTTCGATTAGCAGCCTAACACAAAGCGACCCAGAAATAAAAACAAAGCGACAACTTGCAAAGAAAAGGAGAGAGAGAGAGAGAGAGAGAGAGAGAGAGAGAGAGAGAGAGAGAGAGAGAGAGAGAGAGAGAGAGAGAGAGAGGTGCTTCTGCAACCACAAACAACCAACCCTAATTTAAAAATCCTCAATAATTGAGATTCACCCACCCAGATCTACACCACTACCACTCTACAATCAAAGGGGCTCAACACGACAGGAGATCGCGAACAAGACTCACAACAAGCTAAGCTGATGGCCGGAGCACCCACCCACATAGAAGAGAAGTATGATGATAGAGCTCCGCAACTGCATGCACAAGGTGGTTCCCTTGGTGGCCAACCCAAGTGAAACCACACGAGGTGAAACGATATTTGAGTCAATGAATGTCATGTAGAATGTTGATAAGACTCTTTAACAATGTATTTCCCCAACACGCTTTGATAAGCTTCAGGTTATTTGATTTGACAATTACTTCTTTAATTCCCAGGTTGTAAGCGAATGATAGCGCCTTACAGAGGGTAAGAGTATCCGCGGTGAGGGCATCAACAACAACACCATGCCAGGTATCCCCCAAAAACAACTTTTCCCTAAAGTTCATGATAACGAAACCCCATGCACATGACCAAAATGCGGGATAAAACTCGCATCTAGGTTGATTTTAAACACTCCATCTCTAGGGGGTCTCCACCGACAGCCAAAAGGCCAACTAGGGACCTTTCTCCCCTCACACTTCTGGCCTTGAGTCTCATACATTGTGAGCTCTGAAACTTGATGCTTAATGAATAAAAGAGAACCCATAGGACTGGTCCTCTTACCCTCAAAACACTTTCGTTCCTTCCCTTCCAAATACACCAAAGGGCAACAAGCACACTAGCAAACACTAGCACATCAACCTCAGAGTTGGGCACCAACAAATCACATAACCAAGCAGTAATATAGGACACCAATTAGTAGGAAGAGACCCTACAAACATGTAATCCAAACTAGATAGGAGACGCCCACGGGCATAGCAAGAACAAATGTTCAATCACTATAAGAAAACGCCTTTTTCCGGCGGATATTTTCGGCGGAAACCTTCCGGCGAAAAAATAGTATTTCTGGCGGTTTTTTTTCCGCCCGTACGTTTCCAGCGGATTTTTAAAAAAACATTTTTTTTAAAATCCGCCGGAAATGTTACCGGTGGATTTTTAACATTTCCGACGGATTTTAAAAAAAAACCTTTAAATTTTTTTAAAAATCCGCCGTAAATGTCAAAAATCCGCCGGAAAACATTACTTACGAGCGTTTTACCGGCGGAAAAAATCTGTCTGAAACGTTACTTTCCGACAGATTTGGTACATTTTCGGCGGATTTTCCGCCGAAAAAACACGTTTTTCTTATAATGAATAGTCTCTTTCCATGTTCTGCCAGATGGGGCAGAGAGGTGAATTAACCAACTTCCTTTGAAATAAATTCCTTCTAGCAGCCAAAGCATTACGACACAGCTTTCAACCAACAAAACTTAACCTTTTGAGGAACACTAACCCCCAAATACCCTTCAGAGCCTATCAGAGACCACCACAGAGGAGAGGGAGCAAAACTTGGGGCCAAGGCTGCTTGATGCACCACATAATAACCCGATTTCACTGAGTAGCACTCAGAGCTAACATGTGACCAACCAGAAGGAATCAGGGCCACCAAACTCACTGATTGGAGTTTTCAAAGCCTTAATAGCAGAGCAAGGGACAGGAGCATGAGCCAATTTCGCAGAATCCCACCTGCAACTCCCTTCATCAATACATTCACCCACCCATTGGATAGTAGAATTCTCCTTCACTAATGCCTCACCCCGTGAAGCTTGCCAATTGTCATCTCTAATGTCCACACTAGCACCATTGCCCACATACCATCTGCCCACTTTGTTTAAGAGATCACTTCCTTGTAACAAGTTGCTCCACACATCTCAAGTAGGTAGTTTAGTTGGCGAGCTAAGAGATATCGAATAAGTGCAAGTTGGAGGTTTCCGGTTCAAACCCGAGAAACTAACATTCCCCCTCCCCACTAACATTGCTTATAATAAAAAAGTTGTTCCACACCCACAAGTCACCGGTTTCCTTTTCACATACCAAATAAATTATGTTTAAAATACACATTGAGCAAAGCTGAGGCCCACAAAAACTGTCAGGATCCTGGACAAGTCTCTAAGTTTGTTTAGTTAGCAAGGACGAGTTCATGTGACGAAAGCCCTTAAAAGCACAAAGATGTGCCCCTTGCCTTAGAACAATAGAACCTGAACACCACCAATATTTAGCAACCGAAGAACAAAGTTGCCCCTTTCATAATGTAGCTTAAAGGCAAGACGAGTTCAGCTAGCCCACTTTACCATCCTCATATTGTTTTCCTTTTTTTTAATGCCTTCAACCTCTTTACTAAATTTTGAACCAAAAAAATATGTTTTTTTTTTGGTAAACTCTGGTCCACCGCACGGACAGCAGTGACTAATTCTTCGCTCATTATAGGTGCCTCGGGGGCAGGACAGCTGGCCCAGAGTTTTAACGCACCAAAAAAAATGTTTAATAATAATTATTTTTTGACTGAGTATTATTATTATTATTATTATTATTATTATTATTATTATTATTATTATTATTATTATTATTATTGGTATTATTATTATTATTATTGTTATTATTTATGAAGTGACAGTTAATTGCATTAATTAATTATAAGGCCATTAGAGTAGTCCGTTCCGTTCGCAGTTCGCACTTCTTCTCCCACACTCAAATGAGTTATCGCCTCCAACTCCAAACCATTGTCAGCAAAACCTTTCTCCCACGTCATTTCCATTTACCCCACTTTCCCCATTTCACCTCAACATCAAGGTTCTTTTTCTCCACACCCTGTTCTCTTATTTTTTCCCCCTCTTCCCCTTATACTATTGCTATTGCATGTCTTTCTGTTAAGTTTGTTGATTGATTATTCTTGTGTTTTTCTTTAAAGGGTATCATTTTCCAGACTTAGTTGTGGGAAATATTTGGAAATGGAGGATGTGAAAATGGGTTCTGAATTCTCAGTTGCTGATCCTCTTTCGCTCGACAACAAAATTTCTGCAATTCGTTTGGCCGGTTCCCACAAACTTCAGGTAATTTCTTCATGCATAAATGACTTTCACTCACAACATTTTGTGCTTTTTCTGTTTCTGTTTCGCCTTTTTTTTTTAAATGTAAAAAGTTTTACAAAACAAGGTAACTAAACAAATTTTTCTTTTAATTTTTTATAAAACCTTTGTATTTTGACTAATTTTAGTGGCATATTAATAACAAAAAAATTGGGTATTATCACTCCAGAAAGTTTTATTTTCAGATTTTCCTAGAGAAATATGTTTCTATTTTATGATTCTATTCAGTATTACCATTCACAGATTCCTGGTTCCAGGTGATCGTTGATTTTGATGCCACACTAACCAAGTTTTGGGTTAATGGAACTCGTGGCCAAAGTATGTTCTATATTTTTTGCTCCCTTTCATGCCTAAAAAACTATCATTAGGAATTTTGCTATATGTAATATACCTAATGGAATCATATTTGTAGGTAGTCATGGCCTTTTGCAGCAGGATAATCCTGAATATGATGCCAAGAGGCAACAGTTATATGAACATTACCATCCATTAGAATTTTCCCCAACTATTGGACTTGAAGAGAAAACCAAGCTCATGGAAGAGTGGTATGTGACTTGGTTTCTTAATGGTGGATATATAGTTTCTGAGTTGATCATTGACATTTGATATTATTATTTGTTGTCTAAACTCGAAATTTGGTGTATTAGGTGGGGGAAAACACATGGTCTTCTTGTTGAGGGGGGACTTACATATGAATCCATAAGACAATCAGTTGCTAATGCCAACATAGCTTTCAGGGAAGGTGTTTCTGAGTTTTTTGAGTATCTGGAGGTATGTTTCCAAACAATTCTTCAGCCGATATAAGTTCTTATATCTTGATATCTTCATTTTATATTAGGTGAGTTTATGAAATGTAATATATGTGAAGATTTGATTTCTGACATTGGTTTCCATTTTCCATTTTGTTATTATCAGGAAAGAGACATTCCCGTATTAATATTTTCTGCAGGGCTTGCTGATATCATTGAAGAGGTCTGAAAAGTCAATTTTGTTATATTGTGGCAATGTTACTAAACGTTGCTCTTCATTTTTTTCCCGTTTAATGGTTCTTCCTCTCAATTGCAATTTATTGTTTTTTATATTAATAACAGGTTCTAAGACAGAAACTTCACAGATCATTCAAAAATATCAAGATAGTATCCAACAGGATGGTATTTGATGATGGTGGAAGGCTTGTATCTTTTAAAGGTGATTCTATATTGTCAACATTCATTAGTTGCGTATTTGTTGGCTTTCATTTTTTTTATCCAAATACATCTTTCAGAGGATGAAGCAGAGGCATTACGAAAGTGCTTTTAGGTTTCACTGTTCATAGAGAAAAGCACTTTTACATTGCAAGTTTATTTGTTTCTGTTTAAGCCTGACTGAGTCAAGTCAAACAATATGGCATGATCTACAATATCTTGCACTGTGACTTCCTAACAAACAAGGAGCTCAATGCGCTGCAAGAAATGTACGAAAAGTCATTATCTTTTTTGGGGTAAAAAAAATCTGTCTTATGCAGTTTAACCCTCATCGAAAGAAGTTAACAAGGAATTCAACTACAATGACCTGAAAAACCTGCATGAGTATACATGTTTTGTCTTCACTCCCAGAGTCTTGGAACACTTTTTTTCCTTGAACATTTTCAATGCTTTGCCATATTGGGCATAAAAACTAAATAAGCATTTAACTGTAATTCTGTAATTTGATATTGACCTTTGCAGATAGCTGTGTTTTTCCTATATTTGCAAATGGAACTTGCACTTTGCCGCTTATGGCTGAGTTGAAAAGCAGCATTTTATATGCATGTGCTTGTTGATCACTGGAATTGGGGTGTTTTTGATGAAACACAGTTTTTGGAGGGCAGGGGTAAACATCTTCACTGATAAAACCAATTCTTACTTTTTACTTGTAAATTTCAATTGCAGGGAAGTTGATTCATAGCTTAAATAAAAATGAGCATGCTCTTGATATGGCCGCACCTGTTCATGAGCATTTTGGTGATGTGGACGTTCCAACTGATGACAGTGCCTTATTCAAAAAGAGAACCAATGTTCTACTGCTTGGTGATCACATTGGGGACTTGGGAATGTCAGATGGCTTGAATTACGAGACTCGAATTTCCGTGGGATTCTTGTAAGTAAAACATTTGCTTTGCCGAATTTCACATATTCTTTTCCCTGGGTTAAAAGGTAAATTTGAGCTCAATTAATGTCTATAAGGTACTTATCAATGTAACTTGATCTCTGCTACATTTGTTCTGGCATTTTTTTGGGTTTAATGCCCTTGATAATGCAAGTTAGCCTGGAAACCATGGTACATTGAAAATTTATCAACACATCAAATTACTCATATAAACATTTGTCTTTTCGTATGAGGGATTGTTAATCTTCTGGACTAGTTCCTGTTGTAGAAGGAATTCTTCATTTATATGTTCCATTTTGAGAGAAGTTCAACAACATGTGAAAGCTCTTTTGTATTGATTATGTTGTTTGACGTGTTTTAGCAATGTGTCTGGTTTAAGAGGATACGTTACCTTTTTTCTCTTTTGTAATCCATCTTCTAAGAAATTTCTTTAATCAAAATCAAAATGTATGCGTAGATCATAGAAAATTGGCCACCGTTTCTGTCACCGACACTAAATTATGCATGCATTCAAGTATCCTGTATGAAACATGAACTTCCACTCTCCCCTTGAAGTTTGGAGATATGTGCACTTAACTACAATCCTGAGAATTTGATGTACATCTGCTCAAACTCTAGCTCATGAAATCATTGTTGCAGGAACCACAACATTGAGAACTCACTTAGCTGCTACAGAGAGGCCTTTGATGTTGTTTTATTGGTAAGTGGATTAGAAGTGTTGATTAAATATCCTTAAATTCTTGGCGCCTTTCAATTTATGCAAGAACAATCCTGTTATTATTGACTTCTATAAGTGCCTCTGCAATAGTGAGGAATTACATCATAATAAACTAAATTAATGCCTAGGTACATCGTCAAATGTGATTTGATTGAATGTAACTAAGGTTATATTTCTAACAATCTATATAACACTAATCCTTGAGATTGCAGGTGTGCCTGACACGTGTTGGACACCGACACAACACTGGCACATGTGGTTATTCAATCACTTTCATTTTCTCAAATAATCTTATTGGTGTCTACATGTTAGTGTCATGTCTCGTGTCTATATCTGTAATGGTGCCTTTGCTTCGTAGCTAATAATTCATGTTAAATTCAAAGTAGCTAATTGTAACTTGCTCATTATTTCCTGCAGAATGACGCTCCCATGTGTGGAGTTATCAAACTGGTCTCTCAAATGTGTTCGAGTGGGAAGTGATTATTTACACTCTTCAACACTTTCTGTGATTGTTTCATTTTTTAAAATCGATACACCTGTGTCGTAAATTGATCACTTCTCAAAAAATGGACCAATTGCAAGAAGTGTGTTCTAGAATGTCTTAGCATTTCTCCTTTTCCTCATTAAATACTCTGCTGGTTATACCATGGTTATAGCTGGCCATTTTTTATTCCTAGATATGGCTGGCGATTAGTTATGCTTGGCCATAGTTAATTTACTATGTTTACAGTGAAGCTGTAATGTCTGCAGGGCACACAAACTGCATTTTCTGTTGTCAGAGGTCTGTTCTTTTTCCTAGATATAAACCCTTTCGCAGGTCCCATAAAAGTTTAGAGCACCGAGAATAAGTTCCTATAAGAATTTGAAGTTAGATCGTAATACATGTGCTATGGAGGTGAGCATAGAGAATATCATGAGCTGTTATGACTTATGAGAATTTTTTTGTATAAACTAGGTATCCCTGTATGCTCAAGGCTGGATTCGAACTCAAGACCTTGTTTAAGTTGGAAGAGACCCTATCATCTCATCCAAGTATTTTTGGGTATGACTTATGAGAATTTGAAATAATTAAACTAATATTTGAGGAATTAAATGTCATAAAATAATAAAAAAGAATGAACAAATGTCATCATATCATATAATAGAGCTACGTCCTGCCGTTGGAAAAAAATAGTAGACGGGGCTTGCAGTCGGCCTTTGGCGCCATCCTCCAACATGCTGCAACATGCAATGAAGTTATCTTATTTATACTATTATATTATTATATTATACATTGTTATCACTATTACTATCATTATATTATTATATTTTCTTTTTACTTTATATTCTTTCCTCCCTTTTTTATTTTTCTATTTTATTCTCTCATTGTCAACAATTGCGGCTGCCAAACTCAACTAGCTTACTTGTTGTCGTATTATTTTTATTAATAGACTTACACATAATTTAATTAGTCCGAACATTAGTCCCGTGGAAATCAAGACTAATTTAAAGTAGATAAACAAAAAGTTTCAAATTGTAATTGAGTTAGTCCGAATTGCATAAATATGTAATATTTTTCGTAGAGATTAGAAAACACAATTGTATTAAAGTTTCAAATTTTTTAAATTGTAATATTTCCTGTAAAGACTAAATAAAACTTATTGATATAGAAAAATGGAATATTAAAATTGAAGGAGACATGTTGATGAAATTAAAGTAGACATACTGTGAAAAATAGAAAAATGAGATAGAGTTAGAGGAATAAATTATTTCTTTACTTTTATTCATACGGAGGCAATTCTCATGCACAACTTGCTATAAATAATGCATACATTTCTTTGTTTCTATCTTTCAATTTATATCTATTTTTTTTTAAATTTATACAATTTCATTTTATCTCTATTGTTTTTATAATGAAACATATATAATATTCATAAAAATAATAACTTCGTGACAAAATATATGGAGTGGGAACAAAAAAGGGGAAAGAGTATTACATACACAAGACTTCACCCAAAGGATCCATTTTTGAGGAAAGCCCATCCGATCTAACATATAGAACAAAAATTTCCACGAGATGGAATCATACGCCTTCTCGAAATCAACTTTAAATAACAAACAATCATCCTTCGATCTCTTAGCATAATCAACAACCTCATTAACCACTGCCACCCCATCCAAGATTTGCCTACCCCCCCAAAAAAAGCCGATTGGCAAGACGATATAACACTAGGGAGTACCTTCTTGAGCCTATTTGTCAACACTTTTGTCAAAATTTTGTAAAGAGACCCTATCAATGAAATCGGTCTATACTCCCCAAAACCTTGGGGATTATCATTTTTGGGAATCAATGCAATAAAGGTCGCGCAAATGGCCTTAGGGAGAAAAGCCTTATCATGAAACTCATTAATGAAATCGACAACATCCTTTTTCAACAAATCCCAACACAATTTGATGAAGCTGATGTTAAAACCATCTGGCCCGGGACTCTTATCGCCATCACACCTCCACACTCCCTCCCTAATTTCTTCCTCCGAAAAAGGTTCAATCAAGAAATCCATATCAACCCGGGAGAGCTGATTAAAAGTAAGACCACCAAGAGTGGGACGAAATTGACAAGACTCCACAAAACAATTTTCAAAATGATGTTTAACCGTATTCTTCACTTCCCCCACCTCCTCTAACACCTCCCCACTACTCCTCAAAAGCAACAAACTACAACGGCGCCTTTTAAATTTTAAAAGCGAATGGAAATACCTTGAATTCATGTCACCTTCCTTGATCCAACGGGCACGAGACTTTTGCACCAAAAAAGATTCCTTTGCTTGAATTTGATTCCAAAAAGAAATTGAGACCTCCTTTCGATTCTTAACCAAAGCGCTATCCCACCCCTCACATAAAGCATGGTCAAGCGAATTCAGATCCCGAACCAACGACTCTATATTCAAATCAATCTTACCAAACACCTCTCTATTCCATCCCCTCAATTTCTCCTTTAGAAGCTTGAATTTTTCCTTTACAACATGAGCCTTATGTCCCCTAACATTGAAATCATTTCAACACTCCTTCACAAAGGGTAAGAAATCAGCATGATCATACCAAGCCTTGAAGACCCGGAAAGGCTTTGGCCCCCAATCTTTTGCAAGACGAAGGAGCCAAATATAGGATTGTGATCGGATATGTCACGCTTACCAATCCATTGCCCGGATATATCCCACAAATCAATTAAATCCTCGGAGACAAGGAACCTATCCAGACGACTCATAGAAAGACCATCCGAACTATACCAAGAGAATCTGTTACCCGATACAGGAACATCAATCAAATCCATGGTTGCTATAAAGTTGTTGAAGTCAGAGATCTCTATATAAGAACTATCGCCACTTCTCCCCTGTCGCTCTTCCACACTAGAAACCGCATTAAAGTCCCCAACAACACACCATTCCCCCTCGCCAATGGAATGTTTAAGCATTATCAAATCATTCCACAACCTTCTCTTTGCCACTATCAAGCATGGAGCATAAACATTGATGACATGAACCAAGCTAGATTGGAAAGAAATACTAAAGAGACAGCCCAACCACTTTCAACCCAAGAACACAATAGACCACCTGAGAGGCCCGTCGACGGATAAAAAATGAATTTAAACGGCTTTGCACCCCATAACACCCCCACCTCCCTTTCATCCACCACCTCCCTCTTAGTTTCTTGAATACAAATAAAATCAAAGCAACCAGAGTGAATATTAGTTGCTAGCCGGCGCCTTTTCAGATGGAGAGTTTGGCAAGTCTGATGCTGATAGTGAGAAAGAGAGTCTATTGGCAATTCCATATAGTGACGACTGGGATTGTGTCACATTTGTGGATTCTATGAAGGAGGAGGACTCTAGCTCACTTTCCTCATCATCCTGGGATTTAGAACCCGAATCTGTTATTCCATCTGCAATCCTTTATGAAGAAGGCATGTCAGTGAATGTTGGTGTTGAGGGACCTTCTGCGTGTATTCAGTTGAAAGAAGACTTTTTTGATTTGGAACAACAAAATCAATATGGAAGTTATGATGAACTCGTCAAAAAGTTCATCAAAAATGAGGAAGAGTTGAGAGTTTCCAATTATAAACTTGAGCATTCTGAAGAAGAGATTATCAAGTTGAAGATTCAAATTGAGCAATGTGAGGGTCAACTTGATTATGTGCAGAAAGAATTAAAACAGAAAGAGGATGATAATCTTGAACAATGTGAGCGTCAACTTGGTGATGTGCAAAAAGAACTAAAACTGAAAGAAGGTGATCTTGAATATGAAAAAGGACAGATAATAGAGATGCAAAAACAAAAAGCTGCACTGAGAGATTGTTGCGAGAAGATGCTAAAGGTGGTGGCTAATGAACAACTCATAATATCAACTAATGAAATTACAAGGTTAACAAAGGAACTTGGGATCGAGTAAGTTATCTGAGACTCATGACTTGCAAAGTCAACTTAAAGTGGCTGAAGAATGTGTTGCTAAATTAGAATGCGAGTTTGATTTAGGGAGAAAGCAGATTCAAGATCTTGAAGACAAGATTACATGGTATAAAGTTAATGAAACTAACAAGTTGGACAGAGAAAGCACGATGTAGAAGCTTTGAATAATGTTTTTATATCATGCATTCAACATTTAAGATTCTTTACTAATCAAGAGTGAATTTTTGGCTTTATTAAATTATTACTAGAAGCCATTCACTTTGAAGTTTGAACAAAATCAAAATGACAGCAGTACATGGAACAAAACTTGAGGAAAAATTACAAATACATATAAGCAAAGGACGCACATCGGTTTAGATCAGCAAAGTTTGTTTATACTAAAATATAATTTCATTTGTCTTGATCAGAACTGATGCTCGATCAAAGTGAACTCCTAGGCTGTGGGTTATGTAGGCATTCCTTCATAGCAAGTAAGAATTCAGTTTGCTGAGACATCGTACAGAGACGAGAAAATCGATGTAGGAATTCCTGGCGAAGATGATCAGCCTGTACGTGTTGATTATATATAAAATTATCTCTAATTTCGATTAAGACATTCAAAATGTTAGATTACAAAAATAGATGCATGCATTAATTACCTGTTTGAAGAAGCTCAATTGTTGAGTAACATATGTTAATTGAAACCCTTTGTCACCTGCTGATGCTATTGCCTTACCAATAATTTGGTTGAGTTTTAACATGCCTGTTGCAAGAGCATCTTCTGCTTGTTGACATGATTTTCCAAGATTATAAATATCAGAAAGTTGTTGCTTGGTGCATAAATGTTGAAATTGAGGCACAACAACCTGCATATTCATCAAATTACATACATATATAAGTAAGTAATTAGGGAACAATAATGTAGTAATTAAATTTCTCCAACAGAAAGAAAATTTGTTGTCTTTTAATTAGTTCTAATGGTATATGTCTATTTCTCTCTTGTTGATCCACTTTTGCTTATAATAGAGACCGGAGATAATTTTTCCACTAAAAAATAAAAAAGAACAAAAGAAGCATTTTACCTGAAGAAGTTGAGAAGGACGAAAGCCTCCAATCCACCATAAATTGTGTTCAGATTTTCTGTGCGAAATAGCAGAAGCAACATTGAAGACATCTACATTTGCAGCAGATGTCTTCGTTGCGAATAGTTCGAAACTGTGCTTCATGATTGTGTTTATAATCAAACGTAGCTTGTCATCATGGATAACACAATTATGATCATTTAGAGCACTCTTTGTCTCAGAAATTAGGCTGTTATATTCCTCCAACGTTAGTGCATAGTTGTTCACAGAAGTTGTGTTTTCTGCAAAAAAATTACTTCAGCTGGCTCTATTATATATAATACAAAAAACAAAGGAAATCGACACTGAACAAAAATTGCTTTGTGGATCGACCTTTAAATTTCATTGACATATGTTATGATCCCAAATCCAAGAATTATGATACTAAAGAATTCCTTACTAATAATTACTAAATTTTTCAGTAACTATTATACAACACTCTAATAGTTAGTACATACTACCCACAATTTAGTGTTCGTGTGGTTAGTATATGCTACTAACCATTATACAATAATCCAATGGTTAGTGCATATTAACCACAATTTAGTATTTGTGTGGTTACCGAATTTTTTCATTGATAGAAAAATGACTATTATGTTCATTTAGTAACGATCAAAATATTTTGATTAAAGAATGCAATACCATATCCACAGCACCACAACAGGAATCTATTATTCAAAGATGAATTTGAATGTTATGGCAACAAAAGATACCATTTTAAATAGGTATTACCCCCGGTTGTCAATGTAAGAACAAAAATAAATAATATCACAAAATATTCACCCCCAACATTTAGGTGCGATCATACCAACACTAATGAATCGGATCCTATTAGAACTCTCTAGTTAAATGTAACCAAAAAAATATACCTCCCAACATTTCTTTTATAAGCGAAAATGGAATTAAAGAGAGTACAAGAGTTACTCTAACCCATTATACAAATAATGGGCCTACCCACACAAGCAAGATGATTTTTTTTTTACCCCATCACATTCAATTATACCCCCACGGACCCTGCGAAAAGACGCAATTGCCCTTCACAAAATTTAAAAAACCCGAACATATCCCGATTTCAATTTTTTTTTGGAAATCGGATTTATGTATTGTGAGGAAAATCCGATTTCCACTGAAAATTTTAAAAAATTAAAAGCAGATTTATTTAAGGTGGGGGTAGATCCGCTTTTAAAAATAACAAAGCGGATTTACCTTAGGTGTGGGGTAAATCCGATTTTGTTATTTTTAAAAGCGGATTTACCTTATGTGGGGGTATATCCGCTTTTAAATAACAAAAGCGTATTTACATTATGTGGGGGTAAATCCGATTTTGTTATTTTTAAAAGCGGATTTACCTTATGTGGGGGTATATCCGCTTTTAAATAACAAAAGCGGATTTACCTTATATGGGGGTAAATCCGCTTTTTTAACCTAATTAATAAATAAATAAATCAGTTAAAAAATTAGATACTAATTTCGACCGTCTTTTGGTTTTGTTTAGTGTGTAGTTCGTTAACACGTGACGATGTTGTACGTCGAGCGAATAATTTAGGCTAAAAAATCGGTTTTCGGGCAACCTACTCAAATTGTAATGAAACCACAGCCATTAAATCCGAAAAAAATCAAGAATCAAGACTCCTCAAAAAGGGACTTCTTTTGGGACAGGGGAGCTCAAAATCCTAAATTTCATCGTTTACTATTTTTTATTAATTTTTTTTTAATTTTTCATAATTTCCAAAAAATCTAAAAAAATTTGCATAACCTTATTTTGGTTTTATTAGATTTTTAGGGGAGTTTTTGTGATTTTTGGATTAGTTTTGACTCTTTAACGGATTTTTAGTAGCATTTTTATAACCTTTTTTAAAAATTTAAATAAAAACAATTATTTTTAATAACAAAATCCGATTTTCTTTTTTTAGGGAAATCAGATTTATATACCCACTAGGTAAATCCGATTTTCAAAATAATAAAGCGGATGTACCCCCTTCTGAGGTAAATCAGCTTTGTTATTTTTAAAGCCGGATTTACCTATTGGGTAGATAAATCCGATTTGAAAAAATAACAAATCGGATTTACCTTAGATGGGGGTAAATCCGAGCGAATTTTAGTTGGCCAGGGGTATTTTCGGGTTTTAAAAATTATGTGGGGTATATGGAATGTGATGGGGGTACAAAAAAAATCTCAAGCAAGATACAGGGTTAGGCCACTGGTTGGCAAAAACAATGTAGGAGTTCTAATTAATTATGCTAATAAACCATATTCATGATAAGCACTTAATACTACCAAATCACTTTTGAAACATTCTTACCCCCAATATTTGATAGAGTGTATGGAGAAAGAATGAGTTTCTAGTAAAATACTCCCTTTGGTCCTTATTATAAGAAAAATTTGTAATTTTAGGTTCATTGAATAAGTGATGTATCTGATCTATAATATAGGTCAGATATATCAGTTATCCAATTAATCTAAAACTACAAATTTTTCTAATAATAAGAACCAGAGTAATATATCTCAATTGAATAGGGGTATAATAGAAATTCTAGCAATTAATCTATATTGAAATGAATTTATTTTCCTTCGAGGAATTCTAGCAATAAACTCTAATACTCATTTTCTCAATACACTCTCAAGCACTCAGTTTCCAACGGACACAGTTATTGGTTGAAATTCAAATGAGTTTTCATTCAATCACGTGTGTTTTCTATAAATTTAGTGAGACTCATGTTGAAATTCAACTAATACTCCCTTGGTTTCTATTATAAGAAAAATTTGCAGTTTTAGGTTCATTGAAGAATTGATGTATTTAGCTTATAATATAGGTCAGATACATCAGTTATTGAATGAACCTAAAACTACAACTTTTTCCTTATAATAGGGATCAAAGTAGCAAATGAGAATGTGTCGAAATCAGTGTGAAGTTGACATTTTTCTTTCTTATAATTAGGATAGAAAATATTTCAATTTCATTATTTTTATGACAACATCATGAAGTTTTTCTCTACTCTTACCATTAATCTTGAAGACTTCTCCTTGCACATTAACCTCATCCATTGGTTTGTTTGAAAGAAGCCTTCCACCATTGCTCAATTTGTTCGATAAGGAACTCATGATTTTTCTATGAAGTGATTTAAAAAAAAAGGCAATCAACAAGCATTTAATTCCATAATGAACAAATGAAAACTGAAGAAGAATGAAGAGTATATATATATCACCAAAATAAAGCGCCACTGTTTACCAAAAAAAATAAAATAAAGCGCCACTAGTGACACCTTTGTGCAAGTTGGGCTAGATTCTTACCTAAATAATAAAACATCCCCATCATCATCACCCACTTATCTACAAAAAGTAACACTTCACGTATTATTAACCATTCATGTTGTCAATTATCATACATTTCTTAGATTTATTGAATATTTGGGAATCTCCAAATCACTAACCAATATAGGTATACTTTTGGCCTTTCATACCATCGTGGGACAAAAGTATCATCACCTTTGTATTCCAACTCAATGATATAGATTCTTATGGAAGTGTTTATAGCTCTATGATCCTCACTCTCTTTTTCTTATTATGTACGTAGCTATCATGATCATCAACCTAGTCTCGAACCATATCACTGCATCCCCCCTTTTGTCTTCTTTTTTTATATAAAAAATTTAAGCAAGTCGGCTCACATAAGCTAAGTTGATGCTGATGTAATGAGAGTTTCTACTCCTAGACTGATTCTTGTGTAATCTCGTTTTTGGGCTTTTAACCCCTTTGAATCTTAAAAAAAGAGCAACTACAATGAAGCACTTTCTACTTTAGGTGTTTAAGTAGGTCTGAGATATATACATTATTCATTTATAATTTTTTAATATTAATACCTAATAAGTACTCAATTCCTCCAATGTAGTATCTCAAAAACCTAATAAGTACTAAATCCCGTGTAATCTCATTTTTGGGCTTTTAGCTACTTTGAATCTTTAAAAAAAGAGCAACTACAGTGGAGCAAAGCAACTACATCTCCGTTTTGCCTTTAAATAGAACAATAAATAGTCTCATCTCACATGGAAAAAACATTGCTTTTGATAGTGTGGCGTCTTTATTGAGTGACCAGAATTCTTGAGTAGTAAAAAAGTTAGTCCATCATGACAAGCAATGAAGCAAAAGGAACATTATTTATAGAAAATGAAAGGTTAATGTTTGCGGAGGTGTGTGGCTAAAAGTTCATGACACATACATACACTAACAGAGGCTAGGTTTTAGATTATTGATAGATATGTTTTTTCTAAAGGTTAATTACAAAAGTAATGACCAAAACGATAAAAAAAGGCACAAGGCCTTAGAAACAAGGGCCCTAGGTTGTCCTCTATCAACCAGAATTCCATACCATGTTGAGCCAAAGGCACCGCACATGTACCACTTTGTGGAAGAGGATTCTGTATGTTTTTAGAAAAACCTAATCATATTTCTATTGTTGCTAAAATAAAAATAAAAAATCATAGTTCTATTGGGAAGGGTCGAGGAGTGTAGAGAGAAAAGGATGTAAAAATGGTTCTAAAAATTTATGTAAAAATTTTAAGTAGATACAATGATACAAGATGTAATTTATTCGGTGGTTTCATATTTCATGCGTGGTAAAGAGATAATTGGAGTGAAAAAATGGTGTAGGACATAGCCAGATACGTACAGCTAATAATTTAAAAATAATGACTGACTAATGGGGAATAAGATGGCCAAATCTTGCTAAGTAATCTTAACGATTGGTGACTTGATATTATGCATTGAAAGTTAATGGTTTTACACTATCAAGCCATGTACGTATTCACGTATCATTCAAAGAATTTGGCTGTCTGGTCAAACTTAACGGAATGTATAACCAGATTTTGCTTTGGTCATGACGTGGCAGTGTTAGATTAGATGGCATTACAAATTTTCACTGCTAATAGGTTGAACTCAAATCCTTATTAACAAACAGTGGGGCCATGGCTTTGAATGAACAAACATTTGGTCGGTCTCTAAACAGGAGTTCATGTTAAAAGACAAGAATGCAGAAAATCATTCCACGGATTGCTTACTGGAGCGATAGAAGTTACAACCAGCTATGCTATAAATTCATCCTTAATTCTGGTTATGTTACAAGTGATGAGAATACAACGATCTTTGTGAATATCATCATCAAACCGACCAATTTATGAACTCTATGACCTATAACACCACTACAAGTACAGCACATATGTTCCATCCTATATAACAAAATTGGGAAAATGTATTAAAGAATATGGAAGGTGAAAGACAACCGACAAATTTGCATATGCTGATTAGTGACTGCACCACTTGTCCAGATTGCCAACCGAAGTACTACTTCTTAGTACGCTGCCTATGTTTAACTCTCAAAAATTTTCGACCAGACTTGTCACCACCACCTGAGCCGAATGAGAAACTCCCTCCTCCCGCATTGGATTCCAGACTGCCAGAAACCTGAAATGGAGAAGGATTCTGCGGAGCAATATTCTGTTGGTTACCTAACTGGAAAGGATTGGTTCCTGACTGAGATGATGCTCCAAATACAAAATTTGATTGAATTGGGGGAGGAGGATGACAGAATGTAGGGGTCACTGGCTGAGTCGTTTTTTGAACACTTCCATCAGCCATACTGTTATCCATACTCATCTGATGATTATTAACTGGTGCTGAAGCAAATGAGAAAACGGGATTAGGACTTCCAAAAGCAGACTGTGTGGAGGTGCTGGCTGCTGCGGAAGTGGATGAGAATTGAGAAGCTGAAGCACTAGTGGTCGATGAAAACATCATGGGCGAACTGGCAGAAGCAAAAGAAGCAGCGGACGTTCCAACGGAAAACCCTGATGAAGATGATGAACTGAAATTGGAACCAAATGGAGACTTGCTGGGCTGCCAACTAGAAGTCCCAAACAAAGTAGAACTTGTACTAATATTGGAGCTAATAGAATTGACAGCTGAAGAGGATGCAGAGGTGCCGAGTCCAAAAGTTGTGCTGGAATTGAAAATATTTGTGGAAGAACTTGAAGGAAACAACGAACTTCCAGAAGAAAAAGATTTATTTGTGGCAGAACTAAAAGGAATAAACAACGATCTCCCACAAGAAAAAGATGCAGTTGCGGCAGAGCTTGAAGAAGAAAACAAAGAACTCTCCGAGGAAAGAGATGTATTTGGAACTGACTTTGTCTGAGTGTAAGTTGCAAAACCACTGGTAGAAGGAGATGCCTGAGCACCAAACACGGAACCGCTACTCGAAGCAACATTGGCTGGAGCTGCCATGCTAATACCAGTGGAAGCAACAGTGGCATTATTACCACAACTTGCTGACTGGGACAAGCTGGTACTGCTGCTAAAATTGTTTGATATGAGAGATGGAAAGGAAAAGAATGAAGGGCCTGAAGCAATAAAGCCATTATTTTGATTTGAACTTTGACCAAAAGTGAATATACTCGTGGGTGATGTCAAAGATGAGGTTGCTGCTGCAGATGAAACAGCTAGTTCTGATGCACCAACAGAAAGTCCAGCATCTGTATTAGTCTCAGCATTACCATTATCAGATTCACGAACTTCTTGCATAGAATCAGTTGCACCAGTAACAGTAGTTGAGCTGCAGATAAAGGAAACGTTTAGCACAACAATTATTGTAACACTTTATGAAAATTATAAGTATATGTTTCCAAATATCTATCTTCAATTTTGCTTGTACAATACACAAAAAAACTCCGAGAGCGGCCAAAAAAATATTCCAACATATGACACAGCACAACATACAAATCAGACAGTCAAGTAGCATCTATGTTTTTAACTATCAAGTGTCTATAGTCTAAAATACCCAAAGTTGAGATAACAAAGTACAACATGGTAACTTAGACTGAACTATGCCCCAACAAGACTGCAGCCCTGCAAGTGCAAACCAGGTAAAAGGTATATCTGAACACGTGGAATGGAAATGAAAGGTAGATATACCACAAAAATCATTCAGAGGTGGACTTCTATTTCACGAAGTCAAAAGAAATTTACCCCTCAAGAAAAACCAAATTTAAATAAATTGGGCAGAAATATTTTATCACTAAATAAATAGAAAAGGCCAGAAGGTGTCATCACTTTTCAGTATAATTTGAAGTAGAAAACTGAAATGGCAGGGCATGCACATACACCTCCAGAAAACAGCCTAGTTGTGTAGAGAATTATGTTGGGAGAGGTTTTTCGAAAGCACACTAAGTAACACACACTAACCTGATTGAGCTTCCCAGATGAGAGTCAGAAGAAGCACCAATTTTCGGAGTAGATTCACCACCAACTGATGTTGAGGCAGTAAATGGCATTGGTGGAACCCTGTGAACATTTTTATTGGTGCCAAAGTTCACCAATGGAGCATCAGCACCAGGCTCCTTTGACGAAACAACCTTCTCTAAACCAAACATCGGAGCTGCTTTCGTTATCTCCTTTGATGGGGCTGTTAACTCTGTTGAAGAAACCATCTTATTCCCAAAATTAAACATAGAAGGATTAGCAATTGGTCCATTTGGTGAAGCAGGTTTGTCGGAACCAAAACTTGTCATTGTAACTGCCGTAACTGCAGTGGGAGCTGGCTTATAGGTTGAATCAGATATAGATGACATTATAGAGGCAGTCCTAGCATGAGCTTCACCATCTGTCGCCAAACTTTTGGATGGCATTACTACAGATAATGTTGAGGAATTCTCCTGTGCAGCGGCTTCAGAACTAGAGAAAATTTTTTCTGCCTTGGCAGTGGAGCTTGTTTTTTCCTCCTCGGGAGAAAAAGAAGAGACAGCTCCATTAGGATGAGCATCATCATCTAGATCCAGAGAATTCTTTAACCGAGAAGGAGACAAAAAGATAAGAAAATAATGTCAGATATACTTTCATTTAAAACTCAACTCAGAAGCCACAACTAAAATAATAATATAAAATACATACAACCCCCAAATAAAGATATAAGAAACTAAATAAAATCATGCCAATTGCTTTATTCATCATTATCTAGGAGTAAATGGAAGGAAGAAATAAAACTCCATAAGAAACAAGCCAACGAGGTTAGTAATAACGATTATCCTCCCAGGGAAGCTGAATAAAAAAAATCAAAAATAGTCAAATAGATAATCATACTAAATCTCATACCTTGTGTGCACTCATACAGAATGCCCTCCTCTTTTGTGTAGGGTGAGAACCTGATTTTATCATATCAGCATCCATAGTTTTTCCAGTAGGCAAAACTTGATTCCTTGGCTTTGTAGCATCTGTAGCGGCTACGACAGGGACTAATTCATTGAAAGGAGCATGAAACTTCAATGGACCATTCTCAACCTTATCTCTATCGGAAACAAACTTCTGATTCTGAGCACTTGCACACAAATTTCTAAATGTGCCATCAAATTTATTACCTTGTAAATTGTCCAGTGATTTTGATGAATCTGCCATATCCATGCTTCTAAGAGCCTGTCCATGTAGCATAGAAGGCGACAACTTCAACGATGAATTATCATTGGCAATTGGTAGCCTCGACTCAGGTGATTTTTCTTTAGGGGAAACCAACTTATCAAGCTGATTAAGTATTTTTGAGGCCGTCTCACTGGATTTTGACGAAAAGGGAGGAAAGCTCATACTAGGTTTGTTGTCATCCACATTTTCTTTTGACGATTTCATAGGGCTGTGCTTAACTTCATGCAGAATAGGCTTCCGCGTGGAAGAAGAGGGTTTCTGAGCAGCATCAATACCCAATCCACTCCTAGAAACAGATAGAGCACTACCAGAAAGTGGTAAGTTTGAGACTTTAGAATACAAGAGATTAGACTTATGACGAACTCGGCGTATAGGACCAACAGATCCTATATCATTATCCAATGCTAAACTTCTACGCTTTAGCACCTGTGAAAATAAGGAGAAAACACAACACAAAATCAAAACGTCTAAAGTATATACTGAAAGACAGGATTTACAACTAACAAGTAATTATACCCCTTGTTTAGATCCAGAAAGCATGTCACGATCCAATGCAGATTGTGTCGAAGATGAAGGCTCGCCTTGAATAGGATGCTTACCACACTATAGAAATAGATAAACCGTATCAAAAAATTGATCTCAGAAATATTTTAACCCAAAATGTCAATCAGGAAAAGGAAAACCTTGAGAGTAGAGGATGGATAAACTCTGGCATACGGTGTTCGAGCCATACTATATATTGCAGATCTGCCACGAGATCTTGGGGTCACAAAACCATTTTCATGAACTGCAACATGTCTAGTAGCCCGTGGCACAATCGACATAATAGAGGATTTATAGGGAAAGTATTCGCTTTTTATGGGAGTTGGATCTGCCCCAAGCACAGGATTTCGCATGCCTAACATTGAGGAGGATGCATTAGAATTCCTGTTCCCCATGTAAGCTTTTGCAAGCTCTGTTGGTGAAGCAGCATCCTCAATAGGAGCCTATAGACATTATAAAGCAATAAATGTGAGATGTGACCCAATAGAGAAATCATAATTTCAAATCCACAAAAAACAATCAAACATATTTGTAAGGCATGAATATTAAGGCAAGTTCTCGTACAATTGAAGTAGCATGTGGAGTTAAAATAAGACGGTTTCCAAACACATTTTCTATTGTCGGTGTTTTGGGATGCTCTTCCTTTTGTCTACAAGGCAACATTGGTTCTGAGGGAACCACTCCTGTCCTCTTCTCTTCGTCCCTAACAGGTGCATTTACAGTTCTTGATCGCATAAGTGCTGTCAAATGATCAATCTCAGCTCTGTGGAATAATCAACAATCACCACACATGCAATCAACATAGAAACTATCCCAACGGTATGTCATCATCATCAAAAAACTCAAGATTGCATGAACTGAAATATATGAAAGACAACAGAGAAAAAATCGGTGAAGAAGCAAAATCAGAAGCATTGATGCATCGCAATAAGAACTTGAAAAACTATAATAAATATCCGGAATCACAAATCAACACAAAGCTGCTCAAAATATAGTAATATATGAGACACATTTCAAATCAAGTTAATAAAGACTACATAAACCAGAGAGAGCCAACATTAGCCTATATGATGTCATCGCGTTGTTTTATATGTGTATCCATTTTCAATATTCAAATTAGAAGATAAGTTTAAGCCTTTTCTGAAAATGATATATCAATCAAGAGTATCTACACCATACAACTAAATACCAAAAGCCATTAATCCTCGTGCACATGATACAAAACATGCCTGGTGAAGGTCTTCTGCTTTAATAGTTTCTCAAGTTCAGTTAATCCAGCTCCATCAGAACAATTAATTTGAACATTACTTTCATCAGCTCCTCTGTGCTGCTCATCCGATGAATTGTTTGCAACCTGTTACTCATACAAAAAAAGAAAAAAAATGATAATATCAAACACTGTTTCAACAATGCTGTGTGATCAATAGAAATGAAAAACGATAACACTAGCACTGCAAGCAGCTCATTGAAAAATGCAGTTACAAATAGATGCTACCAAAAAAACACTTTAGGGAACTTTTACATCCACGATGCAGGTCGCTTCATGTATAATCCACAACCTCACCTCACCCATACCTAAGGAAATATAATATTAGAGAAGAATAGAGCACAAAAATGCTAATAGAAGCTCTAGCAGTCTAGCCAACAATAACAATAGTTCTACACTGCAACCAAATAAACGAAACAGTTCACAAAAACCTTGTGGTGACGGCTTTAAGTCATCCATCTAGTTAGAATTTATAAATACTAGGGTTAAATATGTTTTTGGTCCCTATAAAATTTGAGTTTTATGGTTTTAGTCCCTCAAAAAAATTTCACCAATTTTTGGTCCCTATAAACTTTGGGTTTTTTGCTTTTAGTCCATCAAGATTCAAGACTTTTAATGGCGTTTATAAAAGGTAAAAAAAAACGCTATTAAAAGTCATGAAGCGTTATTAAAAGTCATGAGGGACTAAAAGCAAAACACCTAAATTTTATAGGGACTAAAAGTTGGTGAAAATTTTTTGAGGGACTAAAAACAAAAAACCTAATAATATAGAGTCCAAAACATATTTAACCCTAAATACTATTATCATGTTACTAAAATTAGTTATTTAAATTATTTAAAAGACAAAAGTTTTGAAGCTTCAAAAGATTATTATTATTATTATTATTATTGAATGTTAATCTTAGTCTTATTATATATCTATAATCTATAAAATAGACAGAAATAAGCAGCTCTATAATTACCAAATAACTATCTTACCCACCCACTATAACTGGCTGAGCCATATATATTATACAGTAGTATAGATTATAAAACAAAAATCGAAATACCATAGTATAGATCTGGAATGCAATATGAACAAGTTAAGAGGTGCATATTCTGAACTTACTCCAACCACGATTAATAATATACAGAGATAGGAATAGGAAAAAGTAAAAGTTAGAAGCAAGAACATACATTTGGTTTTTTTAACGCAAAATATACATACACACATATAGTAAATTATATTTGATGTAATATCAACAAGTTGTAATCAAACTAAGAATTACACAACACAATGAAATATACAAATGGCAATATATATAGTAAATTATATCAAATGCATGCACATCACACCCCAAACATGAATATTTCGATAGAGGCAAGGCAGATTATGTTGTAAGTTGTATCATACAGGGAGCAGGCACACTTACAAAGGCAGCTTCTTGCTGATGATTGTGCGTCACTTCCTGTTCCGTCACTGCATCGGAAAAAAATCATAAATCAATAAAATGTATGCTGATAAAGAAATCATGGAATCGTGATTTACTTTCATATAACTGAATAATAACAACAGATACCATAGAAAAGGACAAAAATGGCAAACCCTGGGTAGTTAATACCGCACTGTAGCAGTGCTATGGTGGTGAAGCAGAGCAGCGCGGCCGGTAGCCACCACGTTGGAATCGTGGTGGTTTTTATGTCACTGCTGTGCCGTGGCATCCACTAGGAGAGGAAAAAGGCACCAAAAAGTAGTGGAGCGAGGGTTTCTAGGCTGCTCTAGTTTCGTTGGTCAATACTCCGTCAATAGAAACCCATATTGGTCAATAAGAGAAGATAGGGAGAGAGAAAAATAGGAAGAGAATTTAGCACATTAAACCTACAGCAAACTATAGGCTCACATCCACATACAGAGTAAACTCACTAGATCAATAAAGATTACAAGAGTAGTCACAATATGCTCATGTTCATATCCAATACACCAAATGCTCATGGTGGCCAATATTTACAACACACTACAACCTGAAAGTTCAGTCCCTCTTGACCTTTGACCCCCATTTCCCAATTTTTCATTTACATTTGGGCAAATTACATTGAAATCCCCTAAGGCCTTCTTAAACAACACAAACACCCCCTCTAGTTTTCCTAACACACCCACCTCCCCCATACTTTGACACCGAAGACTCACGTTATATTTTATCATATTCTAGACTTGAAGCTCTAAACATTACTCATTATATGGGTTGCATAGAATCCATAACTTGAAGCTATGTAATGTAGGTTGCACTAAAAGTTCCGATAGCTAAGAATAGCATCAGACAATTAATACCAGAGTCAGAAACCAAAACAATAATTTGGGCCCAAAAGTTCAATTAGTTCAGAAAGTATCGTAACTTCCCGCGTTAACCGGTTTCATAATGTTAGAGTAAAAAGTAACAAAAAAAATGTGGATAACTGGAGCGTGCAATGAATAATTTCCTCTTAGTAAACACTAACGACAACTCCAACAACCATAAAAGAGCAACACACCTAACCCAAGTACAAAATTTCAATCTAGGAAAGGTAAAATTCAATAACACAGTAACCAATTAAAAGAAACAAAACTTTCTTTCTAATTCAAAGTAAATAAACAAACCATCGAAATGATAATAATTAAAACCAAATGAAAAAAAAAAGAAGTGAAAAAGAAGCAGTAACCTGAAGAATGGGGAGGTGGAGGAGGAAGGCGCTTGCGCAAGAGAGAGGAGAAGAGAGTGTGTGCGCCACGAGTGATGAGCCTATGGGCGGGATCAACCAGCTTGGTGAGCCAACTACCATTGTAACTGTTACTGCTAGGGTTTCTGAGGGATGTCGGGGGACGATCATACGGCGTCGTTTGGGTCCTGCGGAACGGGAGTTTGCGGAACTTGCCTCCGGTTCCCTGTCCCCCTTGGTACGGGTTCTCTCTCTCTTCCGTCGCCATCACAACGACGAATGATAATCCGAAATTCAATAAAAAAATACAGAGCGAGAGAGGGAGAGTGTTTGCTCAGGCTTCGAAGAAGGAAAGAGAAAGTACTGACAGGGCAAATTAGGGTTTTAATCGTAGGGAGAGAAAGGGCGGGAGAGAGGGGAAGAGAGAGAAAGAAACGGAGTTCAGAAACAGACTACACAGTAAACAAAAATACTGGGCATAATCTTATATATTAAGGCAATATCTACTTTTTGCAAAAGTAGCGCCAAAACCAATACCCCACCCCCCCACCCCCCCACCCCCTCCACCCCCCCCACCCACCACCACCCCCCCCACCCCCGCCCACATTCCCCACCCCCCCACCCCCCACCCCCCCACCCCCCCCCCACATTCCCCACCCCCCCACCCCCCACCCCCCCACCCCACCCACCCCCACCCCCCCCCGCGGGCTAAACACTGTGTCGGGCCAAACCGCCCGTTAGCACTTTTTTTTTTAAAATTCAGTGTAAATTGACGGGCCAGCCCGCTAGCCCGTTGTTCCGCCTGCCCGGCCTGCTTCGCCCGCCAGCCCGCGGGCTAAACGGGCCTGTGTCGGGCCAAACCGCCCGTTAGCACTTTTTTTTTAAATTCAGTGTAAATTGACGGGCCAGGCCGCTAGCCCGTTGTTCCGCCTGCCCACCACCCACCCCCTCCCCCCACCCCCCACCCCAGCTAGGGATGTCAAAATGGGCTTCGCCCGCCGGGCCAGCCCGTTTGTTTAACCAAAAAAAGGCGGGCAGAGCTAAGGTATTGTTGCCCGCCAGACCGCGTTGCCCGGCCCGCTTCGCCCGGCAACCCGCGGGCTAAACATTATGGTGGGCCAAACGGCCATTTCGGACACACATTTGATTAGCTATTGGTTTATATTTGGGACACACATTTCATTAGCTATTTGGGACACACAGGTCATTAGCTATTGGTTTACATTTAGTCCTCTATAACAAGCCACATTTATTGATGTTTCATTAGAGCAAAATACGTATTATATATGGATTGATTAAGACCTGTGCATAGCACAGGCGCAAGGTCTAGTAAATAGTAAAGAATAAAGAAATAAAGGTAACCAAAAAAATAAAGAATTTGGTCAAAAAAAATAAAGAAATGGAAAAGAAAAAGTTTGGAAAAAGAAATAACGGGGTTTGCTCGGATTTTTCTTCATTCATTATATTGTTTTACTTTTAATTCTCTCTTTTTTACTCACCCATAGTATAGTATCCGGGTTCGATCTTCGGCGATGAAATAAATTAGAGCCAAACTTTACTTACCTCCTTGCCGAATTTCAGATTCAAAGTCCTTTTCTCCTGGACACCGAAGCAGTTAAAGATCCCTAATCCAAAAAAAATTCTATATAATATAATATAAATTATTGTTAGATAATTTTTTTTTGTTTTTTATTCATTTTAGTTTCTTTTTTGGCTTAATTACAGTTTTGGTCCCCCTATTATGACCAACTCACGATTTTGGTCCCCAAAGTTTTAATTTGACGATTTTGATCCCCCTATTTTCCCAATTTGTAAAATCAAGGTCCCCCTTCTTAATTTGGTCAAAATTAAAACTGTATTTTGACTTTTCTCCTACGTGGCAGTCCACGTGGGGGGAGGGGTTGAAGAGGAACAGTGCCACGTGGACTGCCACGTAGGATAAAAGTCAAAATACAGTTTTAATTTTGACCAAATTAAGAAGGGGGACCTTGATTTTACAAATTGGGAAAATAGGGGGATCAAAATCGTCAAATTAAAACTTTGGGGACCAAAATCGTGAGTTGGTTATAATAGGGGGACCAAAACTGTAATTAAGCCTTCTTTTTTTCATTTTAGTTTCTATAAAAATTTTAGTTGTTTTTTTTAGGATGTTGGTGGTGATTTTTGTAATGTATAATTTGTCAATAATAGCAAAAATAAATATACAATTTTATGGAGGACTAACCAAAGGATGAAGATAGTTTTCTTTTTTGTCAAAAAAAAAACACCAATGGATGAGGATAATCTAAAGGCTTAGGTTAATAAAAAAAACCTAACATGAGGACTAACTTAGTTTTTTTATAATATAAAGAATATAAAGAATTAATTTTGAGTATCATATTCTGTTATTAATTTTTATAAAATGAAAACGCCTTGTATAAAGCCTAACATTAAGAATAAAAGGTCTCAACTAAAAATTTGTTTTAAGTCTAACTTATTTTTGTCAAAAAAAAGTCTAACTTATTAAAAATGATTTTTGGACCAGCTCTAATTTTAAGTTTTTTTTGTTTTAGTACTATATAATATAATTTTTTATTTGTTTTAATCTTTAAAATATTTGATTTCTTATTGTCAAAAAAATATTTGATTTCATTTTGTAAAAAATAATATTTTATTTATATTTAATTACTCCGTGTAATTTTTGGGTAAATCCGTAAGACCGTTTTCTTTTTCTCTCGTACTCTCATGTTTTCCGCCAAGTATAGAAATGAATCTTTGACCAGCCTCTAATAAGATGACATGGCAGCCTTCTTGTGTTTCTTCAAAGAATTCCTTCGTAATAATTAGCATCGCTCAAGAAATAATAAAACAAACGAAAAATAGTTTTTTTTTTGAGAAAAATTATTTAGGCCTGTATAAAAATTTTGAACTGGCAATGGCTGTTGGCGACGCTGGTACAGCAGAACGGTGGTTGTGAATTGAATTGTGTCATCATCAGCTGCTCCAAATGACTGAGGTAATTTTGGATCTAATCGTAGAACCTTGTGCATTGATTTTTGAAACTGTTATATGGTTTGGTGCTTGAATCCTTGGGTTTGTTTCTTGGCCTATGTTGTTGATGAGTGAAAAGTTGATTAAATTCTTACTTTGATTGTTCAAATTCTCTTAAGATTTTAGAGGATACTCTTAGCTAAATTTAGCAACCTTTATCTCCATGCATCTTCATAATATAATCCCATTCCCACTATTATAGGTCACTTTCATAATTCAGTATTTGTGCTGACATTGTGTACTTCTTTTATGGTGAACTTCTTATTTTTCATGTTCTGGTTTACTCTTTTTATGTTGGCAGCATAGGGAGTTCTTGTACTCAACTTCTGTATTGTGGTAATATAGATTCTCTTGGCTTATGAAAAAACATCAATTTTGTAGGTGAACGGGCTTTTGATGATTATAACACTTCTCAATGTGTAGTAGGAGTCACCAGAGCGCCGAGATACAATCTGATGACACATAACTGTCAATAGTTTCTTGGTTCCTGATTGCCTTACAACAGATTCGTGCATATGTTTCTGTGGTGAGTTGGGTCATTCTTGTATGAACCCATGAAATCCGGCAATCAACAAGGAGTTGACAAAACTTACACAAAGATTTTGCTGACATCATTGTCAGCAATGGTGGCTGAGACCACAACTTTCCCCATAGACCTGATCAAGACCCGGCTCCAACTCCATGGTGAGTCACTTTCTTCAAGTCGTCCCACTAGTGCATTTCGAATAGGCTCGGACATTTTTCGTGAACAAGGTCCTCTTGGCCTTTATAAGGGCTTGTCTCCAGCAATTATTAGACACATGTTCTACACACCTATTCGAATTGTTGGGTATGAGCACCTGAGGAGCGAAGTTTCTGCCGACAATGGATCGCTCTCTATCATCAGCAAGGCTGTTGTTGGTGGAATCTCTGGTAGTATGGCTCAGGTGAGAACTACACGGTCTTGGAATGTGTTGTATTTTTCTGCAGATTTCTGTCAATTTAGGCAATTTCTTAGTAAATAAATAAAATTTGCGATTGAAATTTTTTGTTACTTTTCAACAAGAGTTCCAAGATTCAGTCTCTTGACTTGAAATTCTATTTTTGAGAAGTTCGAGAGCACAATTTTATGCCTTCCAAAAACACCATCTGCAGATTTTATGAGTATAGTAAAAGAATATATGGTTTTACTATCAATTCTCTGTTTTATACAATTGATTTATTGATTCATATCAGATATAGCATGACTTCTGTTGTTTTTGGCTGATTTTTATCTTAGTTACTAGAGGGGTTAGCCCGGGTTAGCCTAATAGGGCTAACCCCTCTAGTAAGTAAGTCAGTCCTATACATAGCATCTGTCTTGTCTCGGTCCTATACATTTCCCATCCTGCTTGTGCTGGAGAAATAGAAACAAAAGATTCGGATAAATGGATAATGGTTTCATCATTTAGATTTAAAATTAGTCATTAGATATTAAAGGGTAAGCAGAGGTCAGAGAATAATTAAGAAAAATCTGCTTAGCATTATGATAAGGTGTAACTTTACAATGATATAATTTCCAATGCACAGTAACATGTAAAACTTTTCAGGAATAATCCTTGTTTTAGGCATAAGGTTTTTATCAGCTGCTCACTATTATATTTATCTTGGAAAATTACGATTTTCTATTATTTACCATTAGTAATACAGGTTATAGCAAGCCCAGCTGATCTTGTGAAGGTGAGGATGCAAGCCGATAGTCAAATGGTGAGCCATGGTCTTAAACCTCGGTATTCAGGGCCATTTGATGCTTTGAACAAAATTGTTCAAGCTGAAGGAATTCAAGGACTGTGGAAGGGTGTTTTTCCTAATATCCAAAGAGCCTTCTTAGTGAACATGGGAGAATTAGCCTGTTATGATCATGCTAAACAATTTGTTATTAGAAGTAGGATAGCTGAGGATAATGTTTATGCCCACACATTAGCTTCCATCATGTCAGGTCTCGCGGCAACTTCTTTAAGTTGTCCAGCTGACGTTGTGAAGACTAGAATGATGAATCAAGCAGCTAAAAAGAAAGGGAAAGTCTTATATAGTAGCTCCTATGATTGCCTGGTAAAGACTGTTAAAGTTGAAGGAATAAGAGCACTATGGAAAGGATTCTTCCCCACATGGGCAAGGCTTGGTCCATGGCAATTTGTATTCTGGGTTTCCTATGAGAAGTTTAGGAAGTTTGCTGGGCTCTCTTCTTTCTAATATAATATTTTGATTTATGTTGTCAAACATTCATTCTTGATAAATTCACAATTCACAGCCTCAAGAGTACACGCCCAAATTTCTTTCTGTTTTTTATACTATTATTTGGACCAAATTTCTTCTGTTTTTTATACTATTATTTGGAAGCCTTTATGTGCAGCTACTACATATACTACATTTTTTCAACCTCCAATTTACGCTGCTCTTATTTATTTTAACATATGGTCAAATAATCAGTTTAATTGATTGATTTAATTGGCAATGTATTAAAAAGAATAATACTTCCACATTTGTATATGCTCTATAAATTATGTGGATGAAATGTTTCAACAGACATTAACTTCATAGTCGAATTAACAACTTGGAGATGCTTTTGCAAGTTGATGTTGATGATTTACCCTATATATACTATAATTCAATTTGCACCTGCTTCGCATTGCTTCTACACAGAAGATCTTATTAGAACAATACATAATTTAATAAACAATACTTTTTAACTAAGGAAGTCCTATAAAATCTTTAAAGAACCCTACTAGGTGAAACTGTCAGCTCTTAATTTACATGTGGCAAAAGAGATATTGTACTCGTCCATTTATTGTGCTTAATCCAAAGCCCAAACCTGCATCATGAATATCCATAGAGAAAATGAATTACAGGGAAAGAAGCATCGTAATTTTATGATACCATGATTGTTATAATGATCAGTGACTGACCTGGATCTTTCCATCAGAGGAACCAACAAAAAGCATCATGCCATCAGCATCTGACACTAATGATGTTATTTTTGTGTGACCACCAGCCATTTTGATGGTAGCAACCCGGGTGAACTTATCTTTTAGCCAAACTTCAATGGTGCCAAATTTTGTACCAGCAAATATGAAGTCACTGTTGATGACTACGCGATGAATGTCAAGTCCAGTTGAGAGTGATCCCACCACCATTTTAGAGGACAGTGAAAATATCTTGCATCAATTGAAGGAAAAGTTAGTTCAGCAAGAAACGATGCTTATCTGTATTGACATAATTTTGGTCTAGAACTAGAATTGACATGTACCTTTCCCGCGGTTGCATCAACAGATGAACCACCAGCAAAGAGGAAACCATCATGAATTTGTAGGGAGTGTACGGTTTGTTTTCCCAACAATTTTCTTGTACCAGTGAAGAATGTATTTGATGTGTATTTTGATAACTCAACCTCCTGCCATATTTCACCCCCATATTTTTTTAAGGGAAGATGGTTATTTTCCAGAACAGCTTTTGCGTGTATGTATTGCTAGAATATGCATCAGTGTAGAGGGATGCTTACCTGTATGCTGTAACCAGAGCAACCACAATACAGTTTGTCCCCGGCAACAGCTAGGCTTTTCACATATTTGTTGAAGTTGACGTGCTTTGGTGCCTCAGACCAATTAAAAACCTGTAAATCTCCAATTTTATTAATCTTATTTTATGATGGAACTAAATTTCTAAGTTGTTTAGAAACATATTATGCTTGCCTTAACTCCAGTTCCTTGAGTTACATAGCATGCCAATTGAGCATTAGCTGTTAGCTCATACACTGCTTCCTTGACGTCGTGAACATGTACACATTTAATCCCGTCAGGTTTAATTGTCCAGACCTGTACATAAGAACTATTATTCAATGTTGCACTGCAGATCAAATACTATGATTAAGCTAGAGGATCAACAAAAAGATGCAAGTATTTTGGGAACTTAACATGAAGGTAAGTAACTAAGTATTAGTAAGATGTTACTAATAGCTTCACTACCCCCCCCCCCCCCCCCCGGTTCTATTGCTTTCAGCTATTATAGAGTATATCTCATTCTCAAACTATAAGAATGAACAGCATTTCCTATGTTAATTGTCAAGCAAGTCATTTCTTTGCTTAGTCCGGTAGAATTCATTAACTATTTAATATGCGAAAGTACTCTTTATTCCTTGCCTAGGGAAAGGGTAGTGCTTTTGTTCTTATTCTCACAGGCTAGTGCAGTTATAGCTACATAGTAACTTAATCTTAGTTGCTTATCAGCAGGTCTCAAATCAACTGATGAAAGATGTAATATGCTGAAGATAAGAGGAGCAAAATTAATTGGTATGCACAACATAATATTGGCTAACCAAGTATGGACCATTTTTTTTGTAACATAGCAGGGTGGGTTACCCGTATTGATTTGTCTAAGGATCCACTGTATAGTCTATCAACTGAAAAACAGAGAGAGGTTACAGCCTTTGTGTGCTCACGAGTTTCTTGAACTACTCGTGGTATTCTTTTCCTTGCATCCCATACCTAGTAAGAATATACCAAGTGGGCGGTTAAATACGAAATAGCCACACACACACAATCACACTGTTTATGATTGTTAGGACACTCTACCTTGATAGTTCCATCAGAATGTCCACTCAAGACTTGGCCATTCAGATAAAGCAAAGAAAGAACCTCTCCATTTGAGCTCAAATCTAACTCAACTATTTCTTTACAATTCCACAACTCTGTCTAAAAAATAGAGAATTGTAATAATTACTTTTATAGAAAATATATTACTCGAAAGGAACTTCATCCTAAACTACCATTCCACTCACCACATCAACGGAGTTTAAGTTTAGTAAGGCTTTCATAATATCAACTGCCACAACTGAATATTTCCTCAGCTTCCTCAAGATTCTGTAGATGCTTTTAGCATAAACCCTAAGTGCTTCATGAGCAGCTGAAAGTACATTGCAGTTTTTGATTTAGCGTACTCCTTTGTATAATAAAAATACAGATAATATCTACAACTAAAATTACAAGAACCTACTTGGATGATTAATGAAAGTCTTTAAAGCTAGGATAGCCAGGATCTTTTCCTCCAGATTCTTGGATGATTGGATGACATTTATAAGCTCCTCAAGCAGGGATTTCCGAGCAACTTCCCTAACACCGGTATCAGGAAGGGTAGAGAGCATGTGTGTGAGCCATGTGGCAAGAACAAGGCAAGATTTTGCCAACTTTAAGGAATTACTCTTTAGGCACTCTTCCAAAGCTTGAAATATTGAACCGTTTTCATGATTGCAAAGCACAAAAGCTACCCTTTTCTGCCAAGACTTCATAGCATTTTTTTCATCCTCCTATTTAAGAAAAGTTTGTGTTAGTATGAAGATAAATAATTATCAACAGACCCAAAATAAGAATCAAAATGCCACATATCCCCAAACCATTGTTTCCATCAAGTCATTGTCATACGGTCCTAATTGCTCAGCCTTCATTAAAGCATTATAAGGTTGGTCAAATCCTGCAATCTTCAGCAACCATGCTTCAGTATATGACTTTCCAGAGGAAGTGACATGTCCAATAACAAATAGTAAAGCATCTAAAGCTTTCATTTGAGTATTTGAGAAATCCTTTTGCCAAAGTGCTTCTATCAGTGTCTCTACAGATTCTTCCCTGTAAATGCTCATCTTCCGTGGCTCAACCTGAATGTTTGACAAGACACTACAATATATTAAGGCAACAGAGCATAAATTACATTTTTAATCATAAGAAATTGATCCAACAAGGCTAACCAGAAGATCAAGCTGAAGAAGAAGACTAGCAACAGCAATTTGGTGTTCCATTGGAGCCATCTGAAGATATACAAGAAATGTATGCATTGTACTAAATGCTCCTTCATCCTTGATTATCTGTAATATTTGGTTGCTGAATGTCCTTCTGTAACATCATAAAATAATAATACTAAAATACTAGAATAGATGATGGAAGAGGGGTAGCATAACAGTAAGCTTTGAGGAACTGACTCCAGTTATGCAAATCCAAAATTTTGAACAAGGTGAAAACAGTAACAGATGAATAAGTGTTTCATTTGAGTATACAATTGAAGAGAAAGAAATATTTTGTCTAAGATAAGTTACCTATTCAATCGAACAAATTCTGAGAGAAACTCCACACAAATTCCTCTCACACTATCATTTCCGGCATGAAATAATTCAAGAACCGGGGACAACTCAATACTCTTTGCAATTGAGCTCTTGCAACTTTTTTCAGCTTGCATACAACACAAAAATATGGAAACAACAGGCCTCCTTCCTTCCACTTTCTCCAAATACTTTGCTAAGGCTGGAATTCCATTTGCTGAAATAACACTTGAAGCATTAACAGACCTGTTATATTCATCCCCTCCCATCAAAATTTGTTCGAGAATCGCTATGGCGGCATCTCTAGGGTCTATAACTAACTGAAAATTATCTATCTCCTCATTTTTGTTCTGGATCACTTGGATAAGAGACGGTATAAGTTCATGAGCTGAAATCTGAGCAAAAGCTGGCCTTAGTTGGTAAATAAGAAGAGCAGCCTCAGCTAAACCATTCTTAAGTAGGGTAGCCAAGCAATCAAAATCAGAATCTACACTATTTAGTGTTTCTCCAACACTTTCATCGACAAAAACTAGCTCGGAAAGAATATAAATTGATGTTCTCAGAATTTCTCTATTCACAGATGCTGAGAGAATTTCCACTAAACCACTTATGACAGTTGGTTTTGATAAATAAGAATGAATCTGTGGATCAGTCTTTGAATCCTTCCACAATCTTGCAATTTCCAATACAGCTTCTTCACATTCATGCAAGTTTTCTGATGTACAAAGACTTGAAATGTAAGGTTTCAAGGAATTCATAATTGTTTCAACTGCAGCTTGTGATAGCACACTTGTTGGAGATGTTGTGGCAGCAACCTGCATAAATCTGTTGCTCCTTTGTCTAATATAATTTTCTTTGTTCTTCTGATTTGGTGAATCAGTTGTTCTTTGTATAGTAGACAGCATTGTGATGTCTTTTGCTGAGGGAGAACATGAGGAACCCCTTGGTGTGTTAGAATTTGAGAATTCTTGAGCTAGTTCAGGATTCTGTTCTTTCCATGATGTTATCAATCTCTTCAAAACATAGTTTGTTTTCGGTAAGGCGATTGCGGATAGAGGCTGTCGCGTGATTGGACATGTTGTGTTTCCTGTTCTGAGCCACTCTTGAATTGCTTTTCGTTCATAGGTCTGGCCTGTTTCAAGGGTGACAGGATCACAAAATATCTGACCTGTAATTGGACAAACAAAATCTTTGGGTGGTTTGGATCCAATACTCAGCTTCTCTAATTTTGGCAATGAAGTGAAGCTTTGATATCCGTCGTCACTTTCACAAATGGAACTGCAAAACCAAAGGGCAAAAATAGTTGAACATTAGGAAAGAATTGATATTTTATATGTCACAAGTCCAAACTTTAGCATAAGAACTATATAAGAGCATCTGAGAATATACCTAAATAAAAGAAGTGGTATTTACCTGTCATTGAGCACCAGGCTATTCTCATTGTCTTGATTCATAGTTAGTGTTTCATTATCCTTCTTCTCATTATTTTTCATGACCTATACCCCAAGAAACTGTTATAGTTGAGCTTAAAAACATTAACTACACCTAACAACAACAACAACAACAACAACAACAACAAAAAGTTACCAGTAATATTTAACTAATGGGATTATGTAGATCTTACTCAACCTACCATTGATTCGTCATCACCATTGAAAATATGATCAGAGCTCATGTCTAGCGATGATGATAGTGACTCGGAAATAGTCGAGTCCCTGAAACGACTCGACAGTAAACGCAAAAACTTGGATTCTCTTTTACCCCGTATATCAGAACTTGTAGACGAATTACTTGGAGCAGTTCTTGGGGAATCCAAAGGAGAGATGTTAGGAGAATGTATTTGATTCCTTTGGTTTGATACATCCACTTTTGGTTCAATATACTCATCCTTGATCATGTTCATTCCAGATGAGAAAATATTGTTTTTATCAGAACCCAGAGATGCATCATCAATCTCGGAATCCGTATCATCTTCGTTCTCTTCTATTATCGCCTCCTGCATATGACAATTAATCACAAGCCCTATGCACATATGTTACTCTAAATTCATTTATCAAAAGCTAGATTACTAGCTACTAGCATGTAAATTATCACCTTAGCACCCCATATGGATGATTTCCCCTCCTTCAAATTGTTGGAGTTGGATGTTAAATTCTCTCTGTTGAAATTCAACATCCAAAAGTTACATAAGTACTAGGAGATTCAAATGAAACAAAATGCATGTTGAACATCTTGAGCTAAGTTTTTGGTGGAGGAAGTCTAACCTTATTGCTTCACTTGCACCATCTTTGGATCTTCTTGTCATAGAAAATCCAGCACTCTTAGGCAAAATAGGACCAAATTTTACAAAATCAGGAACAGACCTACTCAATTCATGCAACGGAGTCATTGGAGGCTCAGCAATTGGCAACATAGGAACCACCTTTTTGCTTGAATTGGAATCAGGGTTCATACAATCGTTGTAGTATTTCGCATATAGCCGTGTATTATCATCCAAAGAGTCTCCATAAAGTTGCTCCAATTTTTGCAATTTATCGAGTTGATGTGGCCTCATAGATAACACCAAAGACTCATTGAAAAATTTATCAAAGTCAGCTGTATAGGACAAATCTGTAGACTCAGGCATCACTTCCATCATAAGCCTATGTCTCTCCTCTGAATACCACCCAACAATTGAACTCATGTGTGGAAGAAACAAGCTTTTCCATAGTTCAGGAGCGAAATCAATCCGCGAGAAAAACGGATCAACAATGAACATCTCAAGTGAATGAAAAATACAATTCTGAATATTGTTCCTTAACTTCCATAAGTAAGATAAATTTAAATGTGCCCAAGCTGAGAGATACGAATTTGGCACTCCAGCAGTTTTTTGTTTAGGATTCAACATTGCACAAACTTGCAACATCTTCTCAGCATAATCTAATCTTGCAAGTTTAGTTTCGATGTTATAAGTGTTTATAGCTTCTTCAAGGGCTTCAATACCCCAATCTAGATTTGCTAATACTGCTTGATCAGAATACTCTACCTCAGTGTCTTTGTCATCATTTCCATCTTCAGCTGCTAACCTCTCAGCACACTGTTCTTTGTGTTGTGTTCTTTGTTCTTTGTTGATTAATCTATCTTGAATAAAACTATCAATAGTTGTTGTTAAGAATCTAACAATATCCTTCTGATCCATCATGAATCTGAAGTTTCCTGCCATCTATCAAGGGAAAAACCACAAAAAGCCTTGTTCAAGAAAAGTGAAAAAATTACATGCAAAGAACCAAATCCACAATCTTTAGTTACTTTGAAAGTATAACTTCACTCCAATAAATTTTCATTATTGTAACCAAATAAAGGGAACATAAAGCAACTAAATATAAGGTGATCAGAAGAAAGGTTCTACTCTACCTATCTATCTGTTGAACAACTCAAAATCTCCGAAAGAAAACTTTGAGGGTTTGACTTGAAGTTTTGATGAAAGAAAGAAACATTATTGATGAAAAAGCCAACACGTTTGTTGTTGCAAGAAGAAGAATCAAGAGAAGACTATATTATGTGTGTATGTTTAATATATGGTACAAGGCTGGAAATTGCTGGGCCGGCATATAGGCATAGGATATAGACAGAAGCAAGGGAGGACCAAGGCACATTTAATTTATTATTATATTGTGCAAAGGTTAAGGTACTTGTATTTTTATACTTTATGGTTAAATCATTAGGAAATGATTGGTCGCCGATTGCATTGACAAAATAGTACTAGTGAGTAACCGTTGGCCTTTCGGTTTGGACTACTACTATTACTACTGGTGATGGACATGCTTGTGCTTGAAAGAGTGAAAGAGTGAAAAGTGAAAACAATTCCTGGGCACTTAGCTCTGAAGAACAGACCAACCCAGATTTTCCATAATGTTTTTTTTACCTAACGTGCTTTCGGTGGCATCCGCAACTTAATATCAAAATAGTTTTAATATTTTGTCCTAATTGCTTCAAAAAAAACATTTTGTCCTAACTCTCTCTCTCTCTCTCTCTCTCTCTCTCTCTCTCATATGGACTTGGAAGTAAAATTCATAAATTTTAAAGGCTTTTTTTCCCTATTATACTCTGTAACCCCCCCCGCCCCCCCAATTCACCAAACACACGATTTTACCCCTGATTCCTCAAAAAAATTCCGGAAACACAGAATTCCGGAACACGGTTTTTTAAAGATTTCTGAATTACGCCAAAACACATAAATCCAGAACACATTTTGACTTCTGGAATTATGTCGTTTGGAGTAATTCCGGAAATCTTTAAAAACTGTGTTCCAGAATTACCTCAAAAGAGGATAATTCCAATTCACCAAACAGACGATTTTACCCCTGATTCCTCAAAAAATTTCCAGAAACACAGAATTTCGGAACACAGTTTTTTAAAGATTTCTGAATTACGCCAAAACACATAAATCCAGAACACATTTTGACTTCTGGAATTATGTCGTTTGGAGTAATTCCGGAAATCTTAAAAAAACTGTGTTCCAGAATTACCTCAAAAGAGGATAATTCCGGAAAACTTTAGTTTTAGAACTTTTCGGAATCACCTAAAAAGAGGGATTTCTGGAAGTTGAGGTGATTCCGGAAAGTTCTAAAAATTGGTTTCCAGAATTATCCTCTTTTGAGGTAATTCCTGAAAATTTTAAAAAATCAGTTTTCTTTTAAATTTTTTAGGGATATTTTGGAGATTAAATGGGTTATTGGGGTACGAGGGAGACGGGGGGTTAAAAAAAAGCCAAATTTAAAAGATTCATTTTGAATTCCTTAAGTTGTCTTCATATGCCGCGTTATTTTGTTTTATTCTTTTAACCAACAACGTCAAGCGGCTTAATCTACCCTAGATATCTGATGCTCTCGAGTTCGATTTCTGTGGTGGACAAACTCGATAGTGTTCAGTACGAAATTTGGTCCTAAGCATGAGCGGAGAATTAGTCTTTCGTTGAAAGTGTTGGGACACTACGTGAATAGCCAACAATGATCCGAACAAAAAATGTCAAATTTTAATATTTGCACTTAAAAAATTGTATTAATTTTTATTAATTTTTTAGTTAGAGCAAGAAAGTATTATATTTAAATGTTAAGCAATAACTCTTTATACAAAAGACGTCCCTTTTTCTGCAAACTCGAGTTGTTTGATTCCCTAAATAAACTCGAACACTTAAGAAATCCGTCGGACAAGCGGACTCACATCTCTTACAACCTACACAATCCTCTGTTCTTGGGGCAGAAGCTATTTGCTTAGCTTTACATCCATCCCAAGGTATTTCTAATACATCTGTGGGACAGGCTCGGACACATTGAGTAGATCCTATACATGTATCATAAATCTTTACTAAATGTGACATTGTATCTATAGTAATTTTTGAACATCAAAAATGAAAATTACCGATCTAGTAAACTCCTAAATGAATCATATATTTATACACCAGATGAATCAATGATTTGTCAGAATTTTGCTAATCAAAATAGACGTCTAGATAAATTTAAAAGAACGAAGAGAGGAGGACCAAGATACTTTGATTGCTTATTATTTCGTTTTGCAAACGCAAACATGATCATACGTTGTGTAGCATACATGCTAATTTGAATTGATAAATATTACACTATTCAAAATTCTACTTTTGAGTAATTATGATTAATGTTATTTATTCAACAAATTCGATTGATTGATACGGATTGATTTTTTGTTACGAGATATTGAAGAAACAATAGTCGGTCCAATAGCTGCTCTCTCTATTACTAGCTCCTCTCTCTATTATCTGGAACGGGAGACGGTTACCGAATTTTACTCCGACTAGAGGCCTCAGGCAAGGGGATCCCCTTTCCCCATATCTCTTTGTTATTTGCATGGAGGTGTTATCGCAGTTGATTATTAAGGCAGTATGATGCTAGTTGGCAACCAGTAAGATTATCTAGAACTGGCCCGCCGTTATCTCACTTATTATTTGCAGATGATGTTCTTCTTTTTGCTAAAGCGTCAGTTCATCAAGCCACCGCTATTGCTGATATTTTTACCAGATTTGCTATTTTGTCTGGCCTTAAGGTAAATGTTGCTAAATCTAAGGTCTTTTTCTCTTCTTCTACAAAAAGAAGCAAAATGAATCAAATTGTCTCCACAACTGGTATTCGGAAGACTCTATCTCTGGAAAAGTATTTGGGTTTTCCTATGTTTCATGGTCGCCTTCAACAGAAGGATTTTGAATTCTTAGAGGAGAAGATCAGTCATCGGTTGGCTTCGTGGCAACAAAAGTTGTTGAACAAGGCAGCTCATGTCACTCTGGTGAAGTCAATTTTGAATTCAATCCCAACTTATTATATGCAATTGGCATGGCTACCAACGACAACTTGTGATTTTATTGATAGAATAGCGCGAAACTTTATCTGGAAGGGTAATACAATGACAGGCGTTCACTTAGTTGGGTGGAACAAAGTTACGCGGCCTAAGAAGCTGGGTGGTCTTGGTATTAGAAAAGCTAGGGAGGCTAACACCTCGATGCTGGGGAAGCTGGTTTGGGATCTCCATAGGAACTCAAATTCTCTTTGGACTCAGGTGCTGCATCATAAGTACGCCTATGATGATTCCTTCTTAGACATTAAGAAGAAGCCTGGCTCAGGTACATGGAATGCCATTATGAAAGCTAGAGATGCTCTTCGAGAAGGGTTTGGAATTCGACTGGGTGATGGGAATTCGTCATTCTGGTTCACTACTTGGTCAGACGTGGGTAAACTAGCAGAGCATGTTCTTTATGTGGATATCCATGATCTCGATTTGAAAGTGAATGAGGTCTATTTGGATGGGAACTGGAATTTTGATCAACTGTACACTAATATTCCTATTAATATTAGAAATCGCCTTAGAGCACTCTCTTTGTGTCTTAATTCCCAAGTGCATGATAACTACACTTGGAAAGGGAACTTGGATGGCATATATACAACGAAGGATGGCTACTATTGGCTAAACAGACATCACTTTGTTCGAGACAGCTCAGACACGATCTCTTGGAGTTAGCTGTGGCACCTACCGGCTTCGGAAAAGCTGAAATTCTTCTTGTGGACGGCTTTGCATGCATCTCTTCCTACGAGATCTCTACTTTGCAAGCGTGGTATGATCCAGTCAGATACTTGTCCCAGGTGCAATCTGGCTACCGAATCAATTTTGCATTGTATCAGAGACTATGGCTTCGTTCAAGCCTTTTGGCAGTCCATCAGTTTTTCTGATAGTCAGTTCTTCCAGGAGGCTAATCTCTATATCTGGTTGCATTCCGGCCTAGATGGAGACCATAGCTTTCTTTTCCTGGTGGCTTGCTGGTGGCTGTGGCGTGCTCGTAATAAGCTTTGTCTTGCGAATGAGATGGTGCCATCATACACGTTAAAGCTTTTGACAGTTAATTATGCTAATTTGTTGTGTATTTGTTTTCCGCACCTTATTATTTCTTCCTCCACACGACAGACTACTTGGAATGCAGCAAAGAGGAGTGACATTATTTTGAATGTCGATGGCAGCAGTATTGGCAACCCGGGTGTCTCTGGTTTTGGTGGCCTTCTTAGAAACTCCGATGACGGTTGGATCATTGGTTTTGCAGGTAATATAGCCTACTCAAATATCCTGCATGCTGAGTTGTTGGCTTTATATCATGGGCTGCAGACGACGTGGAGCTTTGGTTACAGGGAGTTATCGTGTTATTCTGATTCTCAATCTGCTATTAAATTGATCAATGAACCGGTGAATGACTGGCATTACTATGCAGTAATTATTCCCAACATCCAAGAGCTCTTATCAAGGGATTGGCAAGTCCAAGTTATTCACACGTTGAGAAAGGGGAATGCATGTGCTGATTACTTAGCAAAGATTGGTGCCGGTAGCACAGAAGCTTTTCACCGTATTGAGGTCCCTCCAGTAGGGATTCAAAACCTCCTGCTAGCCGACGCTAGTGGGACTGTCTTCTTTAGATAGTTTTTTTGGTTGGTTTCCTTTTTGTTTTTCTTTTCTCTCTTGTACCAAAAAAAAAAAGACGTCCCTTTAATTTTTACAACTTCGCACGTACTCTGACTAATGAAAATTTCTTAGCATACTTACTCTGACTAATAAAAGGCATGTGCAAAATTTCAACACCCAAAAAATAACTCATTGTGCCGAAATTAGTCATGGAAAACTCTTTTTTCATGAGTTCTTTGAATTATTCAAACATGTCTTTGTCATTAAAATAAAATAAGATCATCACCTATGAAACTTACAATTAAGTGAATTAACAATGTACTCTTACCGTCGCAGGAAGGTAGCTCGGTTGGCGAGCTAAAGGACATAAAAGAGTTGTAAGAATGATGTCCAAAATTCTGAACGATGTAACATTTCATTGATAACGAGCAAAGCCCGCATGCACATACACCAAGTGCATACTAACAAAAGAATGTGCTTACATTTTTTATTGTATTTTATTTTGTATGCCCTTTCCAAACCAAATCCCTCTAGGAGAGTTTCCTAACTCTCAAGTTGTACTTTTTTCAAAATTTTATTTCGGCTAAATTATAATTTTGGTTCTCATGATTTCAAAAATTTGAATATTTAGTTCTCCTATTTTAAAACTCAAACATTTGATCACCGTATTTTAAAATTTTCAGATATTTAATCTATTAAATCATTTGGCTCTCAATTTAATTGACGTGGCACTATTTTGCTTACGTGGCATCTGATTAAACATTACATGTGGTTTACGTCGGTCCAACTCAAATGCCATGTCACTAATTAAAAATAAAGCATTTAAGATTAAACAATTTTAAAAACAACTTTGATCCCTAATTTCTAGATTAGGTCTTCTTCATATTAACGGACTTGTAACAATCTTATTGATAAAACTTAAGTGGCCCAGTGAAATGACCAAAATACCCTTAATGAACAAATACTTCCAAATGTGTCCCTTTTTTCTGGGCTTTAACGAGTACGACACTTTGATACCGTACTAGGTACAGTACCATAGTACCGTGTCTTGTGTTTTGTCACACTACTTTGATAACGAACTGGTACGGTATCAAAGTGTTGTACTTACTAAATCTGCAACATTATAGCCACAATACTTTGATATTATACGAGTTCGGTATCAAAGTACCATACCTGTTAAAAATTCTGCAAAATTTTTAACATGTATTTTCTATGCTTCAATGGCTTAGACTCCACCGACACTTTTGATCAATGCCCTATAATCAGTCAAATGTGTCAGAAAAAGAAGCGGATGATATTTGTTATGGTAAACGTACCTCAACAAATAGACTTTCAACAGTCCAAATTTATTATCAAAAATTCTAATCGAGGGCTCACATTAAACGACACCCTGGTGATGCAGAAAGATTTTTTTGCAATGATGAGAAATGAGACTTTTGATTCGAGAAGCAGAGAAGTGAATATTTTGAAATAATCATTCCTTGGAAAAAATGGTTTGAACTCAAACATGACAATCTCAAGGTTGTTATTTACAGACATTATGATGTGCAAAAGTATACTTTTTGGTCGTATTTGCAAACTCGTTCATATTGCTCTTCCATTTGACTATGATGCCCCGTGATGGCTGAATTTCAGGTCCACAAAGTTAACTGGGTGGCTTTTCAGTATCACATTATTAGCTTGTGTTCTCTCTCTTTAAAGTATTGTTTAGTAAACATGCAAAGTAGTGCAAATATAGATGAATGAGTCAGTTGACTCGGGGTTCTAGAGATCTAGGGTACGGACAGATGAAGGGATAAATGACAGGTTTTTGCCAAAGTCATGAAAGGTAGGTTCTCCCCAACTCAAGAAATGTGGGATTGCCCCAATTTAGAGTTGATGATGGTGAGTGCATAACTTGCCCCTATCTAGTGGTGACAACAGCTAGGGATGTAGAAGATGATGAATTGGGAATGCCTTGGCTTTGAAATGAGAGGTGGAAAGCAAGAAATTTTGTCTCAACCCATGGCGTTTGGTGTTGCCCCAATTATGACAAGGATAAGGTTGCCCTGACTAGAGTTTGTGAAAGGCTATATTTAGGATAGTGGGTTGAGAAATTGCCCTGGTGTAGTTTTATGGATGTGAATAAGGGAATGAAATGGGAGTAGGGCGAATTTCCCTAATTTTAGGTGGAGTGAAGGGTGACGGGATTTCCCCGCTTTGGAATGGTATTTCAAATGGTTGCTTTTAGTGAGACTGTGAGAGGTGACGGAGTTAAGGTTATGGGTTTTTGGAGTTGGTCGTATGGCTATATGGATTGGGTGTGGTATATGAATGGGATGGACAATGGCTGAATCTCCAAGTTCAAGTGGTATGGATGATAAAATGAATTCCCCACTTTGGGATCTAGGTGGTGATCCTAGTATAAACTTTTAGTTCTCTTTTAGGTGAATCCCAAAGACTGTGACAGTCTTGAGTTTTTTTGATATGATGAAAACTTCACTTGGTGATCACTAAACATTGTCTTTATATCAATGCAACTTGAATGAACCTTGGAGTGCAAGCCTTTTGATTTTTTTTTTGATTTTTTCTTTTGAGCAAACATATTGTAAATAAATAAACTTATTTGTCCTAAAATTAAAACTTTGAGAAAACAAAAGCAATCGGTCATTGATCGGAATGGACTTTATAGGATTGTAATGTGGCTGATGGTTAGGGGTTCATAAAAGAAAAGATAATTAGACCCAATGAAGTGTTTGGGGGTTTATGAAAGGAGGCATAATTAGGCTCAATGAGGTGTTTGAGCCTTTGAGGGTTTATGAAAGAACGGATAATTAGACCCAATGAGGTGTTTGAGGGTTTATGAAAGGAGGGATAATTAGGCCCAATGAAGTGTTTGAGGGTTTCAGACAAGGATCTCTTATGTGTTTAATGGCATGAAGTATCAGCTCAAAATTTCTACTACTTTTTCTTTTTTCTTTTTTCCATGATTTTTTTTCAATCCTCTCTTTTTTGAATTTCACTTTCTTTTTGTGATTTTTCTTTCTCTTTTTTCTTGAGATGAGTGAGCTGATAAAAGTGATACACCATTTTTAGGTGTTGAATTGATCCTTGTCTAGGGTGATTTTTTTTTTTGGTTCGCAAGGGTAGGAAAGGGTATTTCTTTTTAGGATATAGAAAGCTGGCCAAACTTCATTTCAAATCATGATTGCTTGTTTTCTCAAAATTTAACTTTAGGACAATAATTTATTTATTTTTATATATATACTCTTTTTCTTTATTTCATTTTATACCCTAATTTTTGCTTAGATTGCTCTCACGAGTTTTCAACCTAACAGGCCTTTTTTGAATTTTTTTGTTTTTGTAAATGACTTGCACCAAGGGAATACAATGTTGACAAGATATCTAGTGATCACAGATTTTAGGTTATTTTCCATCTTAGAAAACAAACATTTGCGTAGGGTGGACATGACAGAGTTTAATTCCTTTATTGCTGATATGGAACTTGTGGATGTCCCTTTATATGGGAAGCAGTTTACTTGGTTTTGTTCAGATGGCTTGTCTAGAAGCAGATTGGACCAGTTTTTAATCACAGATGGTTTGATTTCTTCCTGGAAGATTAATGTTGGGCGATAGAGATATTTTAGATCATTGCCCTATTTGGTTGTTACGTTTCTCCAAGGAATGGGGTTCGAAGCCTTTTCGATTGTTTAATGGTTGGATTGAGCATCCTGAGTTCAAAGGCTTAGTTGAGAGTAGTGGTGGAAATGGTTTTCGGTTAAGGGAAAAAAGGGTTATGTGATTAAAGAGAAACTTAAATTGTTGAAAGTTAAGCTCAAGGTATGGAAAAAAGGGTTATGTGATTAAAGAGAAACTTGATCAGGTTATTTCAGAGGGGGTGCGTTGGAAGATGTGGCTAAGCTAAATGAATTATATTCATCTTTTTGGAAGCAGTTACATATCAAAGAGAGTATGATTAAACAAAAATCTAAAGCCAATTGGATTATGTAGCAACCGAAAAATTCGGGAAAGGATTTTTCGAAGTTTGAAAATGAAGCCGCCACCAAAGTTTAATTTTTAAGGGTAAACATTGGTAAATCCCTTTGATTTTGGATAAGAGTCTTTGAGACCAGATTTGGGTTCGGGAGTCGATTATGTGCGGGGAAGGTATTAGCACCCCCACGACATCCTTCCTAAGGAAATGCTACCTTCTAATTAGTTTCGTAAAAATAATGTTAAGTTTGAAAACGCTTATTTTACCCTTTTATCGTGAATTAAAAAGAAAAAGACTTAATAAAATTATTTATTTTTTGTGCTTAATGGGAGTGTGCCCCTGCTCCTACGTATCTCCGGGTGCGAAGGAGAATTCAAAGCTACGTAGTTCTTAGTAGAAAATATTTGTTTATTTTTTTTTCTAATTATTACTTTTTTGGATTGGATATAGGGATTTTAAGACTCGTGAGCCGTACAACTCATTCATCTTAAAATGCAGATTAATCCGGTAGAGAATACATGAAATAAAAAAGACAAAATGAAAATTATTTTGTGGCTTTGCAAATACATGAAAAAAAAGACAAAATGAAAATTGTTTATTTTTGCGCTTGGAGGGAGTTTGCCCCTCTCCTAAGTATCTCTCGGTAGAGAATCAAAGGCTACGTAGTTCTTGGTAAAAAAAATTGTTTGTTGATCGATTTTAAAGAAATGATTTTGATAGGAAAAATGTTGTTTGTGAAAGAAAATGTATGATATTGATATTGATTTTAAAAAGAAGTTGATGTGATTATTTTGTTCAGTTTAAGAATACCAAGCTGTCACAGGAGAGGCATCCTAAAACTAGAGGTAACTAGATGTACATCTAGTCAACCATTGTAGTAAGTAAAAGAGGAAATCTGGACGGGATTCAAAATTTTAGTAAAAGATTGTATATAAAAATATATCTCTATTTTTTTTATTTGAGTTTAGATCAATTAAATTAGAACTGATAAAGTAAGAGATGATTTTAAATAAGTGGAATAAGTGGGCTGAACTCAATGAGGAAGTAAAACAAATTAAAGGGAACAATCGATTTTGTTTGAAATTGGGGTCTGAGCGGGAACTATAGTTTAAAGGGCAAAATAGTCAATTTGCCTAGTGAGCCGTTATAGCAAATTGATTTTCTAACCTAAATAATATGGCCTATCTACTAATATGTGATAACTAATTTAATTGCTAAGTTAGTTAGATTAAATTAGACAAGATAAGAGTAATAGGAGAGATATACTAAGTTAAGGGTATATTGGACTTTCCCCCCTCCATCTCACTTAACCCTCAGCTGAACATCTCTGTGCTGGGTCTTCTTCTTCTTCCTCACACATTAACGGACTTGTAACAATCCTATTGATAAAACTTAAGTGGCCCAGTGAAATGACCAAAATACCCTTAATGAACAAATACTTCCAAATGTGTCCCTTTTTCTGGGCTTTAACGAGTACGACCCTTTGATACCGTACTAGGTATAGTACCATAGTACAGTGTCTTGTGTTTTGTCACACTACTTTGATAACGAACTGGTACGGTATCAAAGTGTTGTACTTACTAAATCTGCAACATTATAGCCACAATACTTTGATATTATACGAGTTCGGTATCAAAGTACCATACCTGTTAAAAATTCTGCAAAAATTTTAACATGTATTTTCTATGCTTCAATGGCTCAGACTCCACCGACACTTTTGATCAACGCCCTATAATCAGTCAAATGTGTCAGAAAAAGAAGCGGATGATATTTGTTATGGTAAACGTACCTCAACAAATAGACTTTCAACAGTCCAAATTTATTATCAATAATTCTAATCGAGGGCTCACATTAAACGACACCCACTGTAAATGTGCTCTCAGTTAAACCCATTTCTGTCACACCAACCTCCACCAACATCCTTGCTTCTTCACAAATTCCCCATCTGAAATGGAGCAGACATCAACCCAATTCTCAATGGATGCCTTCCTGGTTGTCCTCCATCACCGTGAAAGTATCACCATGAAGGAAAATGGTGTTTGGTTTCAATCTCTCATTCCCGTCTTCTGTAGGATGAAAAATGACTTCACATTCTCGGAGTTCAAAAAAAAAATAGAGAGGAAGGTTCGAGAGGGGCATTTTCCTAGACATGTAACTATTATTGTTTACTGCAAGCCCAACACTAGAGATGACGGTCGTATTCACTATTCAACGATTGACATTCAGAGTGACGACAACGTGGACACAATGATGGAAACAAATTCACAATTTGTAAGAGTTGGTCCGTTGGAATTGTATGTCAATACCATACGGACTTCGAAGGAGGTAATTTTATTTTTGCGACAGGGACTTTAAAATAACTGTCCTCATAATTGGTTGTTTGTTGATTTTGTATTTCCTTATGTTTAAACTGGGATGTACAATTATGCTTTTTATGAATAAAATTCCAATATAAAATAAAATGAGCTGATATATTAATTAAATAGAAAAAGGTGGCTGTTATACCCCAGTTTTATCCACTCTCTTTCCTATTATGGTCTTTTTATCTAGTCCGCGTGTCATAGGTCCCAAGCGACATTACTACGAGAAAAGTTTTCGGGCTCATTCGATGTCGTATCGTTTTAATTTGGGCCAGCGCTTAGTAGCTTTCTCAATTGGGCCGAGATGCCTTTTTGTCTAATTGGACCTATGTTCGCGTAATTGGGCCTATCTTAGCATTTGGACCTAATTTTAGTGTTTGTTGATTATTGGGCCCGTTTAGTCTTTTTGGCCCCGCTTCATTCATTTTTATCAAAAGCCATAAAAAATAAATAAAAAATAGAATTACAAAATTAATTTACAAAAAATACAATAATCCAAAAAAATCTAAAAAATACATAATAATCCAAAAAATACAAAAAAATTAGAAAAACGAAAGTTAAAAATAAGCAGCAGCTGCGCATATGCTCCTATGCTCCTTGGTGAGCAAGTCTTTGTTCCAACCCTAATCTTGCTGAGAAAGTTTTCTCCTAGTTGGATTTGAGTTGGCCAAGAACCTGAAATAGAAACAAAAATCAGGTCAGAATCGTTTTTTTAATTTCCTAAACCTAATTATTGCCTATATAAACAAGCCTAGACACAGAAAACACACAGAAAATCAGATACAAAAAAAATACTTAGAAAAATCAGAAACAGATATTCTCAAAAATTAGGGTTTCACATCGAAACCCTAATCAACCCAGAAGCTTATTTCGAAGCTAAAAAGAAGACAAGTAACAACAGGCAGCAGAGAAGCAACAGTAAGCAGTATTAGCAGCAAGCAATAGGAGATTATTCAGAAGCTGGAAAAGAGGTTGGTAACAACAAAATTTCGTTTTCCTTAACTTTGTACATAATAGGCTTTTTTTAGAAATGTAATTGTTAATAATTTGATTTGAAATCAGTATCAAAATAGTGTATATAGAGTAGTTTCAGTTTATGTTTTCATGGCTGTAAATATTAGTCCTGTTGGAAAATAGATTAGTGTCAGTTCCAGTTCTTTTGTTTTTATGAACAAATAAAGGCTTAACTGAGGATTATGAATAAATTAGGGTTTTCATTTTGAACTATGAACAGTTAGGTTTTTTCGAAAATAGAAATACAGGAAGCAAAAACCAAACAGAATTAGAGGCTAGAACAAAAAACAAACATCAACCAGAATCTGTCCTTTCTCTTGAAATCAATTTATGGTTTTTTTAGAACAGAAGAGAGAGAGGAGGAGGAAAGAAATACATCAAAAAGAAAGGGAATCGGAAATATACCTGTGAGTTCCGGCCACTGTAGATGGTGGCCGTTTGTCCTATCGTCGCCATCGTCCTCCCCAACCGTGCCTTCACTGTCAGTGAACACTGTCAGTTCCACCGTCGCCGCCGTCGTCCTCCCCCTCTAACCAGCCGTAGAAACTGAACCAGAAGCAAGTGACCACCGTACGGTGGTCATCTCCGCCGTTATCCCCTTCGCGTCACCGTGAACTCGTCCGTGCTCCGCCCATTCGCAGTCGCACCCCATCGAAATGCTTCGAGTGGGACAGCCAGTCAACACTGTAGTCACCACCGTCATCGCCGGCCAGGGAACGATTGGCGTCGTCAAACCGTCGTCGAACCAAACCCGTCTTTGTTAAGATCCATGGAAACCACTACCATCGTCGTCGCCGGAGACGACGCGAATCTCCCACCGTCTCACGCTCTTCTCCTCCACGCACAAATTCGAACCCAAACGCTGTCGTTCACCGCCACCACCACGCCGTCGTTCACCAACCGTCGCTTGCCCGTGGGTCACTTCACGTAACCTCCCTCCTCCTTCTCTTCTACGCCGTTCTCTTCCCTTCCCAGTCCTTTCCGTTCTCTCTTTTCTCACTGCTGCAAAAATTCGTTTTCTCTCTCCAAGGAATTGGAGAACAACGCTGGAGATTGAGGGAGTGAATTAGGGTTGCGAAATTTTCGGTTTCACCTTATATACTGCCTTTTATTTATTTATTTTATTTTAGAGATAAAAAAACCCAGTTTACTAATTACCATCCCTCAATTTAATAATACACACCTTCTATGCATCAGCCCAAGGCCTCCAAAACGAAGTTGGGCTACCTTCTCACACCCCCTGTGTTTCATTATTACAGCCGGCAAGCCCATCTTTTAAAACCCAGCCTAGTTCACAGAAACGAACTGGGCTCGTTATTTACACCACCCCTTTTTTTAAATACCTGTTATCTACACCCCCCTTTTTTACAAATACACCTCGTTTTCATTCTTTTCAAATTTTTCTACTATGAAACAATTTATTTCACAAACTTACATTTTTCTAAAACAACAAATAAATTGTCTTCAAAAATACAAATAGGGGACTAAGTCGACTATACAGTCGGGTTAGTCTGCTTTTTAGGTCACTAATGAACCGTTACGGATCATGTCCTAAAATCCCTATTTAAAACAAACAACTTCTAAATTAAAAAATACAAACATATTTCTTTCCACAAATCAAATTTTTAAAATAGGGGATTTAGTCGGCTGTACGGCCGGGTTAGTCAGCGTTTTAGGACTAATGAACCGTACGGATCAAGAGTCCTAAAACCCCTATTCAAATAAAATCAAACCACCACACATCAAACTATCTTCCAAACTTCAAAAAACTCCATTTTCACAAATTAGGGGACTAAGCCAACTGTACAGTCGGATTAGTCATCATTTTAGGACAAATGAACTGATCACTCAAGAGTCCTAAAATCCCTAAATAAAATACACCAACAAACAAAGTTTTCTACCAAGAACTACGTGTGATTTGATTCTCTACCAAGAGATACGTAGGAGCAGAGGGCGGCCGACCTCTGTCAATTGCACTAATAAAAAACCTTTTTCAGTCTTTTCCTAAATAATCCCTTTCTTAAATTCAAATATCAATTTTCTTCTTTCTTCTTTAATTCACAATCAAAGGGTAAAAATAAATGTTTTCAAAATTAACTTTCACTTCTACAACTAATTAGCAGGTAACCTTCCTTAGGAAGGATGTCGTGGGGTGCTAATACCTTCCCCATACATAACCGACTCCCGAACCCTAATCTGGTCTCAAGGACCCTTATCCATTCCAAAAGGGATTTTCCAGTGTTTGCCCTTAAACTAAACTTTGGTGACGGCTTCATTTTTGAACCTTCGAGGAATCCTCACCCGGATTTTTCGGTCGCTACAGTGACATACACATAATCTTTATTAAGATCGCGGATCAAAATAAAAGGTAATATACACATAATCCATACAAAATAAAAAGCCTAAAAAAATACTGCGTTTGTCGGTCGCTTTGCCCCTATCTGTGCTGATAGACACACCCTCTAAAATGGGAGAATGGCTTCGCAATGGCTTAATGCCAGTCGAGCAAGCTCTAAGTAAGCGCCCCCTGAGAATACGTCCTTCGAGCGTATGCTCCAACTTAGTAGCTATTTTCAGTATCTTGGGCATAAGCTATGAGACAAAAAAACTATTAACATAAGATCGTGTTTAATAAAAATAAAACAACATATGTAAAAATACATACCTGAGAAGCATGTGGCTCATTCAGAGTGGGGTAATTGGCCGGATTGAGATATGGATGCGAGACCCTCCTAAACTAGTCAAGGTAGCCGTCAGCAGTGTTTGGGATACCCTGCATGATCCGCTCACCATGTTGTTTGATGTGGTCAGTGAACTCCTCCCATATGCGGTCAGCATCCTATAGAGTCACATGCATACGCCTAGTAGATCTCGGGTCAGTTGGGATCCCCTATACATAGCCAAACTGCCTGACTACTCAGCCTGGCAGATATGGCATCATGCACGTAGCATGGTGTACGAACCCCCTGAACAAGGACAACAGATGGAAGGGCTAAACATCTCTGTGCTGGGTGTGTGGGTCCCATGTGACCTGCTCTGGAGTCTGGAATAAGCCGATCCAGAGCATTCCTAAATGGGATAACAGACCCAATGCTTTCTTGTTCATCATATGTAGGGTCAGTCCAATTAGTCCCAAAATCATTACCCTGAAAGTGCTAAAAACCCAGGTTTGTAATCAACATGGGAACCAGTTTAGTAAACATATATAAACACTGTAAACTGAAAACTAAGTAATTATAACTCATACCTGGATAAGTATGTTGTAACCAGCCACTTGCCTACATTTAGCCCTGCTAACATCCCTCAACTGGTCGTAGAGATGAGCAAGAGCGATCCCACCCCAGGTGTAACTGCAAGGGTCGTAGAGGTCAATAAGCATTCCAAATTGACCATTTTTAAAATGATTTTGAAACTACTCCATTCATCTCAAATTCACAGCTACACTTATGAAACATTTTGTTTCAAAATAAGTGTCACTTTCTAATTTTAATTAACCTTTTACCAATATTATCATCTACTCCCTTCGTTACTAATCTTTGGTATTTTTAACCTTTTATTTTGTAGCGACCGAAAAATCCGGGAAAAGATTCTTCCAAGTTCGAAATGAAGCTGCCACCAATATTTAATTATAATGGAAAACATTAGAAAATCCCTTTGGTTTGGATAAGGGTCCTTGAGACCAGATTTGGGTTCGGGAGTCGGTTATGTGTGGGGAATGTATTAGCACCCCACGACATTCTTCCTAAGGAAGGTTACCTGCTAACTAGTTGTATAAAAGAATATTAATTTTGAAAATACTTATTTTACCCTTTTATTATGAATTAAAAGAAAAAAAGACTCAATAAAATTATTTATTTTTTGTGCTTGACAGGAGTGGGCCCCTGCTCCTACGTATCTCCAGGTGTGATGGAGAAATCAAAGCTACGTAGTTCTTGGTAGAAAAAATTTGTTTGTTTATATTTTTAATTAATGTTTTATGAATTGATTATATGGATTGTAAGACTCTTGAGCCGTACAGCTCATTCATCTCAAAATGCAGATTAACCCGACAGTACAGTCGACTTAATCCCCTATTATTATTTTGTAAGGTTTGAATGAATGAATTAAGAAAGACTTAATGAAAACATTTTATTTTTGTATGCTAATCACTTGGAAAAGTACTGGTTTTGAGTATGAAAATTTGAAATGACAATAACATAAAAATGGAATGAAACTAGTATTCAACAATTTGTGAGAAAGCATAGAAATAAAATATGTAATAATAATAATGATAATATTGTAATAATAATAATAATAATAATAAACTAATGAAATAAAGCAAAATGATGAGTCGGGGGGAGGGTCCGTGTATCCAACGAATGGATCCAATGAGACTAGGCAATAAGGGCGTTCAAAACCGAACCAAACCAATAGAAAACCGCAAACTGAACCAAACCAAACCGAAAATCGCTTTCTATTGGTTCTGTTCGGTTTTTTTTACTACTGAATCGAGCGGTTCGGTTCGGTTCTCGGTTCTTATTTCAGAAACCAAACCAAACCAAACCGCTAAAATCCTATGTACAGTTTTTTTGTTATAATTGTACCTACTAGAGCCCAACCCCAACGCAGCCCAACCCCAAAGCACAGCCCAACCCCATAATCCGAAAATAGAAACACATTCTCACGCAGTTCTCAATTCTCATCTCACGCTCAACCCTATGTCTCTCAGTTCTCACTCACGGCTCAACGCTCAACCCTATCTCTCTCAGTTCTCACTCACGCTCAACCCTACCTCTTATAGTTCTCATCTCACGCTCACGGCTCTCTCAGTACTCGCAGAGTCGCAATCTCTCACAACCACAGGTTCGATTTTTGCTTCGTTTTACTGATTTCATTTTTTGCTTCGTTTTACTGATTTCATTTTTTGCCTTCGTTTTCTGGCTTCGTTTTTCTGCCTTCGTTTTCTGTTGATACTCTTGCTTCGTTTTTTGATTTCGTTTTCTGCCTTATACTTTTGTTGTTTGGTGATGTTTGATGCTATACTTGCTAGATCTCTGTCTTCGTTTTCACTTGATGTTTGATGCTACACTAAGAGAGACATGCATGGCGACGAGACACAGATATGCCGGTAAGCAACTTTTTTTCTTTTAATCTCATTAACAGTTAATGCGATTTTCAATTTCCAACCTATTGACCTAGCATTTCTTTGTACAAATATAGTTTCTGGATTCTTTTAAATTTTAATTACACACCAATTGTCGGTCGCTAAATCGCTAAATATAAAGTTAAGGTGATTTCTAGGGGTGGTAGTATTTTTATCTTTAACACCTGTTTGGTGATGTTTGATGCTATACTTGCTAGATCTCTGTCTTCGTTTTCACTTGATGTTTGATGCTATACTTGCTAAAACTTATACTCTTACTCTTTTAATGTTTTATTGGTAGCCTTTGGAATGTTGTTTTAATGTTTTAAGTTTTAAGTTACTGGAGACTTGTTTTAATGTTGTTGGATTGTTGTTTTAATTCTTAAATTGGCAGATTTACATGGTAGCTGACAGATTTGTAAACTGTTGCTACAATTCTTATTGGCAGATTAGCTAATTCTTAAATTAGCTATTTTAATATTTCATTCTTATTGGCAGATTTGTTGAAATTTACATAATTTTAAATTATGTTTCGTCTCGCTAAAAACTGAACCAATCCAAACCGCATTGGTTTGGTTTGGTTTGGTTTGGTTTTTTTTGGAAGCCAACCAAACCAAACCAAACCGCATCTATTTAGACGTTGCGGTGCGGTTCACTTTTTAGCTCAAAACCGAACCAATCCGCACCGCGAACACCCCTACTAGGCAAAATAGTCTATTTTGGAACAATATTAATAGGCCATCACTTTTCCCACACCCCTCCCTACTCACCCCACACCCCTAACTCCAAATATTCCAAAACTACCCTTAATGAGAGGACGTGTTTACGTGCGATTCAGTTGAGGCCAACCGAATATATTCGGCTAGGCCCAACTGAACGTGTATTTTTTTGATACACACCTTTTTTTACCTCTTTTACACTATTTGGTTGACCTTAACCGAAATATTTTGGTTGACATCAACCGAACGTGTATTTTTTTGAGACACAGCTCTTTTTTACCTTTTTTACACTATTCGGTTGCCCTCAACCGAAATATTTTGGTTGACATCAACTGAATCCTTATACAGTACTGCCAAAACGGTCCACGCCTTATTAATAAAACTTAGCTTTATCAAGCTACCAAAGAAGAAATTCCAAAATAAGAAGGTAGTTTGCGTGAATGTGAAGATATAAGGTACACTGGACAGTCAAACTCTTTGTCCCAATGTCTAATAATCAACAAGCAGGCAAGTTCAAGTTCAATTAATTTGATCAGAAATCTGTCCCATCCTAAAGCTATTTCAAACTTCAACATTTTTAAGTCAAAAGTCATAACTCTCTACAAAACTTGACTCTAGCTCTATTTTCTGTTAGGCAGTGGGAAGATAAAATAAATAAAGGTAATCCTAACTTTGATGGAAAAACCTTTGAGCATTAAGCAATAACAACCACTAGTTTGCAGGTATCAGAGTGGATCATTTCTTCTTATACCGTTTTGGCAGTACTGTATAAGGATTCAGTTGATGTCAACCGAAATATTTCGGTTGAGGTCAACTGAATAGTGTAGAAGAGGTAAAAAAGAGGTGTGTCTCAAAAAAAATACACGTTCGGTTAGGCCTAACCGAAAGTGTTCGGTTGATCCTAACCGAATGGGTAAAAACAGCGCGCCTCATTAATGGCCTTTTGGTCATTTCGCAGGGTTTGGGGGTGTGGGGTGAGTAGGGAGGGATGTGGGAAAAGCATGGGCCTATTAATAAAAGGAAGTTTTTTTTATTTTGACAAAGAGTCTAAAGGAAATTATGGGCCATAAAAAAAAAGAAACATAAACTGGAGATGGGTATATGGGCATCACTTTTCCCACATCCCTGCCTACTCACCCCACACCCTCTAACTCCAAATATTCCAAAACTACCCTTATTGAGAGGACGTGTTTACGTGCGATTCGGTTGAGGCCAACCGAAGATATTCGGCTAGGCCCAACCGAACGTGTATTTTTTTGAGACACACCCTTTTTTTTTACCTCTTTTACACTATTCGGTTGACCTCAGCTGAAATATTTCGGTTGACATCAACCGAACGTGAGGAATAAAGATGAAAAAGAAGCAAGAAAAGCAAACTCTCTCCCTCACTGCTTTGCTGAGTCATGAGATATAGAGAGCACAAATAAGAACTATAAATCTAAAGGGAGAGAGTTTAATTTTTTGCAAATAGTGTGTCATACTGTAGTGTTTGCAATGACTCAGCAAAGCAGTGAGGGAGAGAGTTTGCTTTTCTTGCTTCTTTTTCATCTTTATTCCTCACTTTCCACTGGTAGCCCCATGAAATATAGACCCCACAAATGCAGAAAAAGATTTACATTATTATTATATATGCTTTTACTCCTTCATTCTTCCCATACATATATATCTTTTGAAATACACGTTCGGTTGATGTCAACCGAAATATTTCGGTTGAGGTCAACCGAATAGTGTAAAACAGGTAAAAAAGGGGTGTGTCTCAAAAAATACACGTTCGGTTGGGCCTAACCGAAAGTTTTCGGTTGACCCTAACCGAATCGGTGAAAACAACGCGCTTCATTAATGGCCTTTTGGTCATTTCGCAGGGTTTGGGGGTGTGGGGTGAGTAGGGGGAAAAGCATGGGCCGGGTATATTACGGGTTTCACTAGATACCCAAATAAGACCTAATTGCTGCTCAAAACAGTAATGAGAAAGAAAGGAAAAAGAAACAGTAGAGAGAAAGAGAGAGATAACCCAGAGAGAGAGGTCGGGAATGGAGGTTCTGGGTAATGGAGAGACGACGACGACGGTGGTGACTGGCGGGTCAAGCGGCAAAGACCGTCGTTAATGGTGCTGCTCGCAGTGGCGGTGGTCACGATGGTGAAGGTTGAGGGAGATACGCGGTGGACGGAGTCAACCGGAGGAGAACCACCACGGGTGGTACCATGGTGGTGCCGGCGAACGCCAACGGAGGGGAAACGAGTACGGTGTTCGGTGGTAGTGGTTTGTAGCGGCGATGACGATGGTGCATGATGGCCAGAGGTAGGAGTGGCGGAGGAACAGTGGTGCTCTCTCCTTTCTGATTTTTGTCTCATACTCTCCATTTTTCTTTTTCTTTCATTTTGATCTATGTGAGGATGAGGTGGTGGAGTTTTGGGGTTGCTGGTTGTGGGTGGTTGATAACTCTATTTTATATAGAGTTATTCATACAATCAAGCTTGAGTTATTGCTTATTTTCAAGAACATTTATATATATTTATAGCTTATTTATCAAGGAACAACATTCTAAGTATTCAAATTGGATAAAGGGCAATGATCTAGGCAAAATACACAAATCTTGTTAGGTTTGATGTTTCTGTTCAGTACAGCTACTGCAGGAGTGGAAACACTGCCAACACCTGCTAAATTCTGCAGTTTATACCAAAACATTCAAAGACCATTTCAATGCTTCCACACTTGATTTGTGACGTCATGCCTAGTCACCTGGAGCTGAGCCACTTGCTGAAGTCGGCGATACACATAAAAATCAAGTTGCAAGACTCAAACTTATCTAAAAGACATGTGGCACTTCTCCAATGGACCTCATCTTTTGTTATGCATGCAAGCGACCAAACCTGTGCAGCTTGCTTAATTGGTTGTCAACAAACTAACCATGTTCGGTTCCCTCAGCTGATCTCTCACGCCAAAGGAAACCCCTTGCAAGAGGAAAGCTTTCAAGCCTATAAATAGAAGCCATATCTATCATCTATCATATATCATCTTTCACATCTTTAAATCTTTCATCTTTTAGTTTAGTTTAGGTATAGTTTATTTTCATTTCCAGTTTCTAAGGAGAGGAAGGTGAGGAAGTGCTTGACAACCATTCCCTTCACTTCTACTTTGAAGAAATTCGTGTAAGAAATCTTTATTGTACTTCAACTTGGGAACTTAATGCAAAAGATCTTCTATTCAAGTAATCTCTACTCTTTTAAGTTCTTTTGCTTTATTATTCATTTACTTATGTTCTTAGCATATTCTTTGCTTTATAACATGAGTAACATGAGCTAAATTCCCTTAAGTTGAGATTTTCTAACCTTGTAATGAACTTCTAAATGTATTATGGTTTATGTAGTGTAAACACTTTAAACTCTTGCATAATACTTCTTTCAACTTATTCTGGAATTGATCACTTTAGAATAGGTAAAACTTGTGGCAGCAGACATGGGCTACATTTATGAACTCAAGAGTTAATAGAGACAAGTATTTAATAAAGGAAACTTTGTTAAATACATGCTAAAACCTTGACATAGGATAGCATAGTCCTTAGGATAATAAAATTACAAGAGTGAACCTATTTAGCAACTTGGATCATTGTTAGGAGGCAAGGGAGGAATTGACAAACCTTTCTTTGAAAACAAAGATCATAAGAGCTTGTAATGAAACTCTGAAGAGAAGTGCTGAAAGGCACAAACTGATGCACCCACATCCAGTGTTTCCACACTACATACTCCATTAAGACACTTAGAAGTAAAGTACTTGGTAAAAACATCTCAACTACTTTTTCCAACTGATTTCTCACACATTTTATTGCTTATTATTATTATTTTACTTACTTTGAAAACTCCAAACCAAAAATACTGAATAGTGTAGACACACTAAGTGTACACTTTGAACTACAAAAATTTACAATACATAATCCCTGTGGGTTCGACCTTTCTTATCACTTTATTACTCGTGTGACTATGTATACTTGCATATAATAAACCACACCAGTGGTAGCACTCTTAGTGTTTGAGAAATTGTGAGTATGAACTATGAAACTAATATGGGTACTAGGCAGAGAATGTGTGTTTATGCTTTCCCTATTTTTTATTTGATTCTCTCAGTTTTACTCTACCCCTTCCTCTCTACATTTTCTCTTTTGATTTTTTTCCTCTCTCTTTGTTCTACATTTTTCCTCCCTGTATTTCCTCTCTCTATTTTGTTTCTCAGAATTGTTCTCCCTCTCTCTCTCTTTGTTCTAAGTTTTTCCTCCCTAATTTTATTCTGTGTTGTTCCCCCCCTTTACTGGTTGATATACACTGTATTTATAGGCAAATATGTGTGGTGTAGGTGTGGGTGCTGCCGCAGGGAGCAAAGCTCAATAGAGGACAGCCACTAAGGAAAAAGGAGAGCAGCAAGGGGTGGTGGAGGCGTTGGTGCAAAGGCTGAAATGTTTTTGCCTAATATGGGAAAAGCAAAATGATAAGGAGAAAGCATATTGACTCCATTCTCAAAATATTTTTCAGCTATGGCAAAACCAAGGGCAGCAGCGCCTGCCCCTCTTTTATTTGAATTCATTTTAATTTTTTTGTACCTTTTTCATTTTTGTCTATATATGTATCAAACATGTAAAATAATTACTTTTGTAATAAAAAGGCAGCATTGACCAGTCAATTTGAATTGTTCATCTGATTTTATTTTTTTATCTTTTGGTTAAGAGAGAGGGGGGAAACTACCAATATTAATAATAAACAGTAAATAATGAGCAGTAAAATAAAAACGCGTATATGACGAGAAGCGAACACGCATGCGCAACGAGAACAAAACCTATACACGATTAGGAATGACACGCGTGAACGACAAACATCATAACAAACAATGTTTTAGATTTTTTTCTAAGAAATTTTAATTTAGTCGGACAAAATTAGGGTATAACAGCTGCCCCTCTTTATTTATATTTTGCTAGAAAATCTGAAGGGTTTTCAAGTTTTCATAGAAAAATAGAAATAAAGATAAAAAAAACACTAATTTTGTCTGTTTATGAGAAAAGTTGGGGGTTTTAAGAATTCACAAGTAACGGTTAACACTTGGTGTGTCAATGAGAAAGCAATAAAGAAAGATCATTGGGGATCTGAAGGACCGATTGGTCTAAAGGACTGATTAGCCTGAAGGATCGATGCCTTTAAGTGTTGGCGCCTTTAAGTGTTGGCAACATGATCTGAAGGTCTAATTCGTAGTCGATGCTTGGCGCATTGATTTGAATTACACTGAAGGACTGGTTGGTCTTAAGGGCTGCCTCGGCCTGATGGATCAAATATGGTCTGATGGACTGCAACTAGCTATGGTACTAGTAAAACAATTTGAGGGTGACCTACGACGAGCGGTCGTGGGGGTCAAGATCAGATCTAGAACTGATATGTTGACCACGAAGGATTTACGCTACGTCTTAGGCAGACACAGCTAATCTGAAGGGCTTGTTTGTCTGAAGGATCCGTCGGGCTCAGTGGCGACATATTGATCTGAAGGTGCAGCTCGGAGTAGACATTTGACACGTTGACCTGAACTGAACTGAAGGACCGATTTGGTCTGAAGGATCTATGCTAGATGTAACACCCCCTTTCTACCCTTTTATTTTAATTAAGAAAATCAGAGTTCAAAAATCATTTTCGATTTCACCACGAGGGTGTCACACATACGTCAAAATAAAACCTCAAGTCTCAAATAAAATAGTACGTCGTCAAAGGTGCAATACATAGCACTCCACAATAGGGAGACTTCCAATCATCGAAACTAAGTCATAAAATCCAACATCAACGCAGCGGAAAAGTTAATCAACACATCATCAGTATAAAAAAACAATCTAAGCACATCAGCAAAGCATCAAATACATTCCCCCCAGGTGCTACGTATCAGAGCCTGACGACTAGACTCAAGAAGTGAAGCTAAGGCCTTCACTGGGAATCACCTGCACGTTACCAACACGGGGGTAACATTCAAACAGGAAAGGGTGAGTCCAATTCAATTCATATAATAAAACATATGATAAATAATAAGTCAAGTTACAGCTCTAAATTAATCACATCACAATCATCAAATCACCTCATTCCAATAACTCATCACAATGTCATGCGGCATATGAAATGCAACCCACTCGCGGGCATATGCATGAGGTACCTTTTCACAAACGTCGCTTAGCCATTAAGGCCTCATCGTCACTTAGCCACTCAGGCCTCAAAACGTCACTGGGTTTATGCATATGGGGCATGAGACACTATGACATGCACCACTCACAAACACACAAATACTCAAATGCACAATTCGCAGTCAACTATGTGACTCATCACTTACCGGTTGCTCTCAAGGAGCGCAGCACCTGTCAAACCCACAATCAACACACAACGTCACTTGGCCATTTAGACCTTAACATCACTTAGCCTTTCGGGCCTTAACATCACTTAGCCTCTCGGGCCTCAAACGTCACTGGGTTTCATCATCACTCTTACACAGATGTCATCAACTCACACAATGGCCACTGAGGGCAAAAACGTCATTTACTAGCCACCAAGGGCATCATCGTCATTTACACGTCACTATAAATAATAATAGCCACTAAGGGCAAAATAGTCATTTACACGTCATTATAAATAATTTTAGCCACTAAGGGCAAAACAGTCATTTAACTAGCCACTAAGGGCATCATCGTCATTTACACCTCATTATCAATAATATTGGCCACTAAGGGCAAAACCGTCATTTAACTAGCCACTAAGGGCATCATCGTCATTTACACCTCATTATCAATAATATTGGCCACTAAGGGCAAAACCGTCATTTAACTAGCCACTAAGGGCATCATCGTCATTTACACCTCATTATCAATAATATTGGCCACTAAGGGCAAAACCGTCATTTATTCGTCATTAGAAAGAATATTAGCCACTCAGGGCAAAACAGTCATTTAACTAGCCACTAAGGGCATCATCGTCATTTACACCTCATTATCAATAATATTGGCCACTAAGGGCAAAACCGTCATTCATTCGTCATTAGAAAGAATATTAGCCACTCAGGGCAAAACAGTCATTTACACGTCATTATAAATAATTTTTAGCCACTAGGGGCAAAACAGTCATTTAACTAGCCACTAGGGGCATTATCGTCAAAATCATCATTTTTGACATTACTTCGTTAAAACCACTGGTCTTACGCAAAAGAGAATTTTTAAAGACACCCAAAACATCTTTTCCTTGTCACAGCAACGGTCACCGGGAACAGCCACTTGGGGCGCCCCAGCAACCTTCAGAAATAATAAGTTTTTATTTTTAAAAATGGGACACGCAGATGGACAACTGAAAATGCTTCACAACGCTTTTTGAAACGTTCAAAACGGATGTCCGAGTCAAAAGATATAGCAAAAACAGTTTTCATAAAAATTTGGGGAACATCTTGAAAACTGGCGCCCTGGGCGCCCAGCGCCCAGCAAAACGCAACACGCACGCACACTGGCGCCCAGCGCCCAGCGCCTTGGCGCAACACGCACACGGGCGCTCAGCGCCCAGCGCTGGCACCCAGCGCCTAAGCGCAACACGCAGCGCAACACACACGGGCGCCCAGCGCCCACCCACGCACACTGCAACACGCACAGGCGCCCTTGGCGCCCAGCACAGGGCGCCTGGCGCCCAGAACACTGCCAGCACCAGATTTTTACACAAATTCAGCCCCAAACATCATTTTTCTCAAATTGTTTCTTGACCCAATCTCAACACACACTACAACCATCATGGATACACATTTAAATCATCAAAATTACACACCACCCATTCGAATTTAACAACAACACCAAGCACCACCTAGCATCACGCATATATCTAAAATCAAAACATGGATTCGCAAGCATCGACATATAGTCACGCATACATCACAAATCAAAGACACAAATTCACAAACACATCATGGTCATGACTAATCTAGGCTATCACTACTTAGGATCTATCATAGGGATTATTATAGAAATCGATAGGGCTCCCCTTACCTCGAATTCGAAGAGTAGAAGCCTTGGAGACGGTCACGAACGGAAACACGGCAACATGATCACGTCCCTTCCTCCTCCTTGCTCGCGGCCTCCTCTTCTCTCCCTTTCCCCCCTACGGCTCTTCCTCTCTTCTCTCTATGCGCTTTTCCTTCAATTTTTGCGAATGAGGCACCAAACCCTAGCCTCACTAGCTATTCGCATGTCACTTGGATCATGGGCTTGGGCTTTTCACTTAAGCCCAGCTCATCCAAGTGACGCCTCCTTTTTCTTAATACCACCACAATTTAATAAAATTTCAATTAATTAAATCATACCCAATAAATTAATTTAAATTCCCAAATACTTAATTAAATAAATTAATTAAATATTTAGGGTGTTACAACTCTCCCCCACTTAGAATATTTCGTCCTCGAAATTTTGCCTGATCAAACACCCTGGGTAGGACTCTCGCATTTTGCTCTCTAGCTCCCGAGTCATACTCTCGCCGGCAGCTCCTAGCCAAACCACTTTCACTAATGCAATCTCTTTGCCTCTAAGCGCTTTCACTTCGCGATCCTCAATCCGTACGGGCATCGTCTCCACAGTGAGATTATCCCGCACCTCTACATCGTCCATATGGATCACATGAGATGGATCCGAAACATACTTCCGAAGTTGCGACACATGAAACACGTCGTGCAAATTCGAAAGATTTGGCGGTAAAGCCACTCTATAAGCCACATTTCCGATTCTTTCAGAAATCTGATAAGGACCAACAAATCGAGGAGTGAGCTTCTTCGATTTCAACGCTCGACCAACACCGGTAATAGGAGAAACCCTCAAGAACACATGCTCACCCTCCTGAAACTCTAAATCCTTCCTCCGCCTGTCATGATAACTCTTCTGACGACTCTGCGAAGCCTTCATCTTCTCACGGATCATCTTGATCTTCTCTGTAGTCTCCCGGACAATCTCCGGTCCCAACACTACACTCTCTCCCGACTCATACCAACACAATGGCGTTCTACACTTTCGACCATACAATGCTTCAAACGGTGCCATCCCGATACTGGAACGGTGGCTGTTGTTATAGGTAAACTCAATCAACGCAAGGTAGGAATCCCATGAACCCCGTTGTTCCAATACACAAGCCCTCAACAAATCTTCTAACGACTGAATTGTCCTCTCTGACTGACCATCTGTCTGAGGATGATACGCCGAACTCATTTTTAACTTCGAACCCAATTCCTTCTGCAAACCCGTCCAAACTCAGAAGTGAACCTCGGATCCCTATCTGACACAATACTCTTCGGAACACCGTGCAGCTTCACAATTTCTTTGACATAGACCTCTGCCAACCTCTACACCGGATAAGTGATATTAATAGGAATAAAGTGAGCAGACTTCGTTAACCTATCAACGATCACCCAAATAGCGTCATGACCCTTAACTGTATTCGGTAATCCCGTCACAAAATCCATCGCAATGCTATCCCATTTCCACTCTGGAACCTCCATCGGTTGCATTAACCCTGCTGGCTTCTGGTGTTCAACCTTCGACTTTTGACAGGTCAAACAGGCATACACGAGCTGCGCCACATCTCTCTTCATACCATACCACCAAAACATCTTTTTCAGATCTTGATACATTTTCGTCGCTCCAGGATGGATACTCAACTTGCTACGGTGACCCTCCTCTAAAATTGCCTTTCTCATTTCCTCATCATCCGGAACACAGATTCTACCCCGGAACCTCAACACACCACTGGAATCCAATTTGAAATCTTCATCTTAAGATTGACCAACCCCATTAATTAAAGAGTCAACGGAAGGGCCAATTTGGAAAAACCCTCGATGAACCTCCTGTAGTATCCAGCCAAACCCAAAAAGCTTCTAATCTCTGTTGCGGACTTCGAAGCCTCCCACTCCAACACTGCTTCTACTTTTGCCGGATCAACCGCAATACCATTACCAGAAATCACGTGCCCAAGGAAACTCACCTCTTTCGGCCAGAACTCACACTTCGATAACTTAGCATACAACTTTTCTCTTTCAGAGCTTCTAACACTGTCTTCAGGTGCTCAGCATGCTCTTCCTCTGACTTAGAATAAACTAGAATGTCATCTATGAAGATCACCACAAACCGATCTAGGTAACTATGGAAAATACGATTCATATATTCCATAAATACACCAGGTGCATTGGTCACACCGAACGGCATCACTGAATATTCATAATGCCCATACCTTGTCCTGAACGCCGTCTTCTGAACATCCTCATTCTTTAATTTAATCTGACGATACCCGGACCTCAAATCAATTTTGCTGAAAACACGGGCACCCACTAACTGATCCATCAAATCGTCGATCCTCGGAAACGGATACTTATTCTTGATAGCTACCTTATTCAGCTGCCTATAACCAATACACAACTCCCTACCACAATCAGCAGCAGCCCAACAACAGCAGCAGCAGCAGCCCAACTACAGCAGCAGCAGCAGCATCGATCCTCCCAGCCCTCTCAGCTCACTTGCTACAAACAAACAACAGTTAAATATAACTGACAACTCACCGTTGTCAGTTGACACTACGACTGGACAACTTGGCCGGACAGACCGAACTGCTCTGATACCACTAATGTAACACCCCCTTTCTACCCTTTTATTTTAATTAAGAAAATCAGAGTTCAAAAATCATTTTCAATTTCACCACGAGGGTGTCACACATACGTCAAAATAAAACCTCAAGTCTCAAATAAAATAGTACGTCGTCAAAGGTGCAATACATAGCACTCCACAATAGGGAGACTTCCAATCATCGAAACTAAGTCATAAAATCCAACATCAACGCAGCGGAAAAGTTAATCAACACATCATCAGTATAAAAAAACAATCTAAGCACATCAGCAAAGCATCAAATACATTCCCCCCAGGTGCTACGTATCAGAGCCTGACGACTAGACTCAAGAAGTGAAGCTAAGGCCTTCACTGGGAATCACCTGCACGTTACCAACACGGGGGTAACATTCAAACAGGAAAGGGTGAGTCCAATTCAATTCATATAATAAAACATATGATAAATAATAAGTCAAGTTACAGCTCTAAATTAATCACATCACAATCATCAAATCACCTCATTCCAATAACTCATCACAATGTCATGCGGCATATGAAATGCAACCCACTCGCGGGCATATGCATGAGGTACCTTTTCACAAACGTCGCTTAGCCATTAAGGCCTCATCGTCACTTAGCCACTCAGGCCTCAAAACGTCACTGGGTTTATGCATATGGGGCATGAGACACTATGACATGCACCACTCACAAACACACAAATACTCAAATGCACAATTCGCAGTCAACTATGTGACTCGTCACTTACCGGTTGCTCTCAAGGAGCGCAGCACCTGTCAAACCCACAATCAACACACAACGTCACTTGGCCATTTAGACCTTAACATCACTTAGCCTTTCGGGCCTTAACATCACTTAGCCTCTCGGGCCTCAAACGTCACTGGGTTTCATCATCACTCTTACACAGATGTCATCAACTCACACAATGGCCACTGAGGGCAAAAACGTCATTTACTAGCCACCAAGGGCATCATCGTCATTTACACGTCACTATAAATAATAATAGCCACTAAGGGCAAAATAGTCATTTACACGTCATTATAAATAATTTTAGCCACTAAGGGCAAAACCGTCATTTAACTAGCCACTAAGGGCATCATCGTCATTTACACCTCATTATCAATAATATTGGCCACTAAGGGCAAAACCGTCATTTAACTAGCCACTAAGGGCATCATCGTCATTTACACCTCATTATCAATAATATTGGCCACTAAGGGCAAAACCGTCATTTAACTAGCCACTAAGGGCATCATCGTCATTTACACCTCATTATCAATAATATTGGCCACTAAGGGCAAAACCGTCATTTATTCGTCATTAGAAAGAATATTAGCCACTCAGGGCAAAACAGTCATTTAACTAGCCACTAAGGGCATCATCGTCATTTACACCTCATTATCAATAATATTGGCCACTAAGGGCAAAACCGTCATTCATTCGTCATTAGAAAGAATATTAGCCACTCAGGGCAAAACAGTCATTTACACGTCATTATAAATAATTTTTAGCCACTAGGGGCAAAACAGTCATTTAACTAGCCACTAGGGGCATCATCGTCAAAATCATCATTTTTGACATTACTTCGTTAAAACCACTGGTCTTACGCAAAAGAGAATTTTTAAAGACACCCAAAACATCTTTTCCTTGTCACAGCAACGGTCACCGGGAACAGCCACTTGGGGCGCCCCAGCAACCTTCAGAAATAATAAGTTTTTATTTTTAAAAATGGGACACGCAGATGGACAACTGAAAATGCTTCACAACGCTTTTTGAAACGTTCAAAACGGATGTCCGAGTCAAAAGATATAGCAAAAACAGTTTTCATAAAAATTTGGGGAACATCTTGAAAACTGGCGCCCTGGGCGCCCAGCGCCCAGGCACCTGGCGCCCAGTGCCCAGCAAAACGCAACACGCACGCACACTGGCGCCCAGCGCTTGGCGCCCAGCGCCTTGGCGCAACACGCACACGGGCGCTCAGCGCCCAGCGCTGGCACCCAGCGCCTAAGCGCAACACGCAGCGCAACACACACGGGCGCCCAGCGCCCAGCGCTGGCACCCAGCGCCCACCCACACACACTGCAACACGCACAGGCGCCCTTGGCGCCCAGAACACTGCCAGCACCAGATTTTTACACAAATTCAGCCCCAAACATCATTTTTCTCAAATTGTTTCTTGACCCAATCTCAACACACACTACAACCATCATGGATACACATTTAAATCATCAAAATTACACACCACCCATTCGAATTTAACAACAACACCAAGCACCACCTAGCATCACGCATATATCTAAAATCAAAACATGGATTCGCAAGCATCGACATATAGTCACGCATACATCACAAATCAAAGACACAAATTCACAAACACATCATGGTCATGACTAATCTAGGCTATCACTACTTAGGATCTATCATAGGGATTATTATAGAAATCGATAGGGCTCCCCTTACCTCGAATTCGAAGAGTAGAAGCCTTGGAGACGGTCACGAACAGAAACACGGCAACATGATCACGTCCCTTCCTCCTCCTTGCTCGCGGCCTCCTCTTCTCTCCCTTTCCCCCCTACGGCTCTTCCTCTCTTCTCTCTATGCGCTTTTCCTTCAATTTTTGCGAATGAGGCACCAAACCCTAGCCTCACTAGCTATTCGCATGTCACTTGGATCATGGGCTTGGGCTTTTCACTTAAGCCCAGCTCATCCAAGTGACGCCTCCTTTTTCTTAATACCACCACAATTTAATAAAATTTCAATTAATTAAATCATACCCAATAAATTAATTTAAATTCCCAAATACTTAATTAAATAAATTAATTAAATATTTAGGGTGTTACAGCGAAACCCTAATCAAAGAGACAGACTCTGTTTTCATGAAAGAGTAGACGGTTTGGTTCAAAGTAAGAAATCTGATTTTGAAACAAATAGGGTTTTTGTGTGATTTGTACGAAACTTTAGTTAGGTTTGTAATATAATTACTCTAGAGATTTGGGTATATTTAAAATAATATATTTTAAAGATGATGTGGAACACGGCTGACACATGGCCCAATTATATTAGAACAAATAATCTAGATATGATACCCTTCTATTTTAAAATGGGCACGGGAGCAATCACCATTAAGAAAAGGTAAATTCTACCATACACATTCAGAGTTTGATGGTTATGATACCTTCTAGGTAAAATGAGTTCAATATTTATTTTTTTAACAAAATATTTAAATATAAAAATTGAGGTGTTATTGAGTGATTAGATGTTGGGATGTTGGGTATCATACTTAAAGGGTACGAGAGTCTTCACCTTAAGAAAATGTGGTAAAACAAAGAAAGAGGAGAATAATTGTACGAAATTAATCTTATTGATAATTGGTGTATTCACCACTATCATAAATGTAAAGTAGATGATAATATTTTAGGAGTGATACTCATAATATTAATTACTTCATCCGTTCCTAATTTTTGATATTTTTGGTTTGTTACACATAAATTAGGGTATTATTAATTTGTATTAGCTAAGTACTAAAACACCAATTTTGTAAGACTTGGAATAATTGAAGTTAAAATAAAATAGTGTTGGGGCTTGGGACAATTAATCCATACTTTGGAACTCTAAAAGACTCAATGAATATAAATGATATATTTGGAAAAATTTGGTGAATCGTAGATTTGGTTTTTAAAAAGTACCATTGTTTTGAAAAAATATATGTTATACCCTAATTTTGTGTGACTAAATTAAAATTTGTTAGACCCGAATAAATAATTCCAAAGTATTCACCTCTCTACTTCTCGCATCGAAAGTCTCTTTTCTCATCTCAAAAAAAAATACAAGAACACATTTGCATGCATCACTAAATCACTGCACCATACATTATATTCCAACATCAAGCCATGCATCTACCACAACTTTTGCATCTAAGCATTACATTTGCACATTCATTCGTTCATATACTTACATCATATATATTAGGCTAAATTGCTGTTTTGACCATTTATCTTTGGGGTTGGTGTCACTTTGGCCCTTTATCTTTTTTTTTCTCGTTTTAGACCCTCATGTTTTTTTTTGTGTCATTTTGGCCCCTGTCGTTAGTTTTTTCTAACGGACGCCACGCTGGCAGTTAACTGCTGACGTGGCGTCTTAAATGTCAGGGTTGACTTGGACCTGATTTGGAGGAAGAAGATGAATGTTTTGTGTTTGTGTCAATTTGGCCCCCCATGTTCTTTTTAAGTTTCAATTTGGTCCCTTATATGCCACATCACCAAATCAGGTCTAAGTCAACCCTGACATATAAGACCCCGCGTCAGCAGTTAATTGCCAGCGTGGCATACGTTAGAAAAAACTAACGGCAGGGGCCAAAATGACACAAAAAAACATGAGGGTCTAAAACGAGAAAAAAAAGATAAAGGGCCAAAGTGACACCAATCCCAAAGATAAAGGGCCAAAACAGCAATTTAGCCTATATATTAAAAAGCAAAAGAAAAAAAGAAAGCAAACAGAGGCAAAAATCATCCTCATTGCATTCATTACCCCCCACCAAAGTATTGATCATTGCATGCGCAAATATTACATGCATTTCATCGCAACACTTGCATCTAAGCATTACAGTTGCATCTTATCTGCATACGCATACACAGTGTATCAACTTTATTATTCCATCAATTTCAGCATCCATTATCCACCACATCTCATTCACTACCCCAACAAGCATCAATCATTGCATGTGCATACATTACATGCATGTCATATACATAACATCTATTGCTTTTCAATCAACTTCAAGTGTTGATCCCTATATACTTTCATTTCTCAAGTCAGCGCGGCGAGCGTCGAATCCTATATCATACACCAGATCGCAGTGTTAGCATAGAGTCTAGTGTAACACCCTAAATATTTAATTAATTTATTTAATTAAGTATTTGGGAATTTAAATTAATTTATTGGGTATGATTTAATTAATTGAAATTTTATTAAATTGTGGTGGTATTAAGAAAAAGGAGGCGTCACTTGGATGAGCTGGGCTTAAGTGAAAAGCCCAAGCCCATGATCCAAGTGACATGCGAATAGCTAGTGAGGCTAGGGTTTGGTGCCTCATTCGCAAAAATTGAAGGAAAAGCGCATAGAGAGAAGAGAGGAAGAGCCGTAGGGGGGAAAGGGAGAGAAGAGGAGGCCGCGAGCAAGGAGGAGGAAGGGACGTGATCATGTTGCCGTGTTTCTGTTCGTGACCGTCTCCAAGGCTTCTACTCTTCGAATTCGAGGTAAGGGGAGCCCTATCGATTTCTATAATAATCCCTATGATAGATCCTAAGTAGTGATAGCCTAGATTAGTCATGACCATGATGTGTTTGTGAATTTGTGTCTTTGATTTGTGATGTATGCGTGACTATATGTCGATGCTTGCGAATCCATGTTTTGATTTTAGATATATGCGTGATGCTAGGTGGTGCTTGGTGTTGTTGTTAAATTCGAATGGGTGGTGTGTAATTTTGATGATTTAAATGTGTATCCATGATGGTTGTAGTGTGTGTTGAGATTGGGTCAAGAAACAATTTGAGAAAAATGATGTTTGGGGCTGAATTTGTGTAAAAATCTGGTGCTGGCAGTGTTCTGGGCGCCAGGCGCCCTGTGCTGGGCGCCAAGGGCGCCTGTGCGTGTTGCAGTGTGCGTGGGTGGGCGCTGGGTGCCAGCGCTGGGCGCTGGGCGCCCGTGTGTGTTGCGCTGCGTGTTGCGCTTAGGCGCTGGGTGCCAGCGCTGGGCGCTGAGCGCCCGTGTGCGTGTTGCGCCAAGGCGCTGGGCGCCAGGCGCTGGGCGCCAGTGTGCGTGCGTGTTGCGTTTTGCTGGGCACTGGGCGCCAGGTGCCTGGGCGCTGGGCGCCCAGGGCGCCAGTTTTCAAGATGTTCCCCAAATTTTTATGAAAACTGTTTTTGCTATATCTTTTGACTCGGACATCCGTTTTGAACGTTTCAAAAAGCGTTGTGAAGCATTTTCAGTTGTCCATCTGCGTGTCCCATTTTTAAAAATAAAAACTTATTATTTCTGAAGGTTGCTGGGGCGCCCCAAGTGGCTGTTCCCGGTGACCGTTGCTGTGACAAGGAAAAGATGTTTTGGGTGTCTTTAAAAATTCTCTTTTGCGTAAGACCAGTGGTTTTAACGAAGTAATGTCAAAAATAATGATTTTGACGATGATGCCCCTAGTGGCTAGTTAAATGACTGTTTTGCCCCTAGTGGCTAAAAATTATTTATAATGACGTGTAAATGACTGTTTTGCCCAGAGTGGCTAATATTCTTTCTAATGACGAATGAATGACGGTTTTGCCCTTAGTGGCCAATATTATTGATAATGAGGTGTAAATGACGATGATGCCCTTAGTGGCTAGTTAAATGACTATTTTGCCCTGAGTGGCTAATATTCTTTCTAATGACGAATAAATGACGGTTTTGCCCTTAGTGGCCAATATTATTGATAATGAGGTGTAAATGACGATGATGCCCTTAGTGGCTAGTTAAATGACGGTTTTGCCCTTAGTGGCCAATATTATTGATAATGAGGTGTAAATGACGATGATGCCCTTAGTGGCTAGTTAAATGACGGTTTTGCCCTTAGTGGCCAATATTATTGATAATGAGGTGTAAATGACGATGATGCCCTTAGTGGCTAGTTAAATGACTGTTTTGCCCTTAGTGGCTAAAATTATTTATAATGACGTGTAAATGACTATTTTGCCCTTAGTGGCTATTATTATTTATAGTGACGTGTAAATGACGATGATGCCCTTGGTGGCTAGTAAATGACGTTTTTGCCCTCAGTGGCCATTGTGTGAGTTGATGACATCTGTGTAAGAGTGATGATGAAACCCAGTGACGTTTGAGGCCCGAGAGGCTAAGTGATGTTAAGGCCCGAAAGGCTAAGTGATGTTAAGGTCTAAATGGCCAAGTGACGTTGTGTGTTGATTGTGGGTTTGACAGGTGCTGCGCTCCTTGAGAGCAACCGGTAAGTGACGAGTCACATAGTTGACTGCGAATTGTGCATTTGAGTATTTGTGTGTTTGTGAGTGGTGCATGTCATAGTGTCTCATGCCCCATATGCATAAACCCAGTGACGTTTTGAGGCCTGAGTGGCTAAGTGACGATGAGGCCTTAATGGCTAAGCGACGTTTGTGAAAAGGTACCTCATGCATATGCCCGCGAGTGGGTTGCATTTCATATGCCGCATGACATTGTGATGAGTTATTGGAATGAGGTGATTTGATGATTGTGATGTGATTAATTTAGAGCTGTAACTTGACTTATTATTTATCATATGTTTTATTATATGAATTGAATTGGACTCACCATTTCCTGTTTGAATGTTACCCCCGTGTTGGTAACGTGCAGGTGATTCCCAGTGAAGGCCTTAGCTTCACTTCTTGAGTCTAGTCGTCAGGCTCTGATACGTAGCACCTGGGGGGAATGTATTTGATGCTTTGCTGATGTGCTTAGATTGTTTTTTTATACTGATGATGTGTTGATTAACTTTTCCGCTGCGTTGATGTTGGATTTTATGACTTAGTTTCGATGATTGGAAGTCTCCCTATTGTGGAGTGCTATGTATTGCACCTTTGACGACGTACTATTTTATTTGAGACTTGAGGTTTTATTTTGACGTATGTGTGACACCCTCGTGGTGAAATCGAAAATGATTTTTGAACTCTGATTTTCTTAATTAAAATAAAAGGGTAGAAAGGGGGTGTTACATTCGCCGCCGCCACGCCGCCGCCGTGTACGCCTCCTACTTTCGTTCGCTGTGTCGTCACACCGTGTTCTGGTTGCCTTCGATCTGCTAGGTTTCGTTGTTCTGCTTGGTAAGAAAACACGCTAACAAATATCTTCTCCTCTATCACGCTCTGTTTCTCTGATTCTTCTCTCACCTTCGTTCGCGTTTCCTTTCCCCTCCCACCTTGCTGTTCGTTTGGAGTTGGGATTTGATTTTCGTTTTGCACTGTGTGATTTGGGGATTGGGATTTCGTTTTCGTTCTACAAATTGGTATTTCGTTTTCGTTGCTGAATTCTGATTTCGTTTTCAGATTTGGGAAATCCGAATTCTATTTTCGTTTTCCTTCTTCTGATTATGATGCCTCTGTCGATTTCGGCTTCTAGAAGCAAAACTACTGGTATTGGGAAATTTGGATTAGTCTGATCTCAGAATTTATTGTTTGTTGTTGTTATTGTGCTCCTTCTCTGCATACAGACTTGGTTCACTCATTACCTTGAGCTTCAACAATTTTATAGGTCACTTAATGGAAAAGATTGAATATGAAAATTTACTGCATAGAGCTTTCAGTGTATTCCTGTTCAACTCAAACTATGAGTTGCTTCTTCAGGTATGTATTTCCTTTTTAATATTTTACTGCATTCATAAGTATGTAGTTTACATTTTGTTATACACCCATTCATTTTTAAAGCATCAAGCAGAATTGTGTTAGGTAGTGGATTTGGATCAGAACAAGGTGGTAAAAGAAAGAACGAATAAACTATAGATTTATTGAAGAACCGTATTGGAACTCTGGATCAGTGGAATGAGAGAAAAGAAGAGAGCCTGGATGCTTATAAAGAATATCCAGGATTCGAGAGCCTGGTCTCTTCCACCCTAAAGAAATTGACCAGCTAATGGCCTTTCCTAAGATTTTGTATCTGTATCCATAGAGGGATAACTAATTAAGTACTCTAATCTAACAGCTTTCCTAAGTCCTAACAAGGCCTGCTCGTCTCTAACAAAATGTAACTAATGGGAATTTGCCCACTTGATTCCCTGGCCCAACTGATGTAAGCTTTCTTGATTGGGCATGTTGCTAACAAACTGGAAACGCAATTTATTATATCACATCTTTGGTAATTACTAGTATGTATTACCCGTGCGCTGCACGGGCATACATGTTCTTGATGATAAAATACAGCCTTATTGTGTATCACTCAATGAATAATACATATCGAGATGAAAGTGCCGTTCTGCTACCATTTTTGTTGCATCACATCAAAGTCCACATCACGGTAGAGATAACATTGCTTCTTTGTTACCATTTAGTTGTATGTATATTTAGATGGTTAATGTCGGATGTCACGAATTTTTAGTCTCGAACTTGTCCCTAACAGTACGCTTGTGGTTTTAACATGAGAAGGGAGTTTGCTATTTTATTTGAGCTACTACTATTAGGGATGATTTGGTAGTAAATTTCGGGCAATATAGCTTCTCATTTGGATTTTTTTTATTAATTGATACTTGTATAACCTGACTTCATAACCACATGCTACTAAAATTATTGATATATGAAAATAGTCAAACTAAAAGTAAAATGGACAAAAAAGAGAAAAAAACAGATTAGGAGAAGTCAAAATACTCAACCATAAAATAAATGGAACTCTACTATCTTGGAATACTGGCAAACCTTTTAAGGAAGAAGAAAACATTTTTCTTATTGAACAACCACATGAGCAACATAATTTCCAATGTCAAGTTTGAATCAACTTAATTGCAATAAAGTAAACTTTTGAAAATTCCTTTATTTATATTGATTTAGTTTTCAATCTAGCTTGTGCGTGCATTACTAATTATCACAAATTATAAGTACCTACAGGATATTGTTATAGACTTCACCATATATACTGAGACCTGTATCTGATATGTGAGTTTAAATTTAAAATCTATCAATTTATTTTAAATTTATGAACAGAGTAAGCTAACATCGCGTTTCATATTTATTAACTTTTACCTGTATTGCATTATAATGCCACCTAGCAACACACCATAATGAAGTGCTTATAAAACTAAGTATCAATAATCTTTAACTATAAAAAAGCAATTCCAAATATAAAATGATCCACCGTTGAAAAAGAAATTTGTTAGACTTATGAGTTCAATTCTCATCAAACAAAATATAGGGGATATTGCTTATGGTATCAAGCCGATAATCTGTCATACCCAAGTTGGAATTGCCAACCACGACTTGAAGTATCTGAAAAATGGCATTTAATATAGTCGGTAACATTACTTTACGGAAGTAAGAAACATTATAATTAGAAAGATGAAGACATGTTATGGAAGAAGAGAAGCAAGAAATTCTCCTGTGCAAGGCACTGATAAAAGGAGAAAAAAATAAGTTACGTCAAAACAATGAGGAATAACAAAACCCAATTAGAAATCCTGGTAACCCTTTAGAATATGTTGATGCAAAGGTAAAATGATCTTGTTGAATACCAAATGAATTTCTTCAGGAATACTAAGCATGTGGTGATGGAATATATTTCTGTTCTGTCAGCAACAGTGTATGGACTGAGGTTATAACTTTTTTGTCATTTTTGATTTTTCTTATTGATTTCACCAACTGTTGATTCAAATCAAATCGTTTTGTTAACTGTACATGTTGGTGGTTTATTTTATTCCAATGCTACCGGTTAGTGCAAGTTTGTTTTGTTATTCTGTAAATGGGGTGGGATATCAAAGACAACTATATGAGAAAAGGAACAATTATGCATTTGTTTTTTCTCTTTTTGGTTTTTAGTTAATGTATGCATGCATGGCTCTTTTTTTGTAGAGCTACCAGTTGGAGGCGAAATCTTCAGTTAATATCATAATCAAGACTGCAAATGATGCATCAGACACATTACACAAGACAACAGGGGCTTTGAAGGACATGGAAAGCAACTTGAAGAATGTCAATGCCAAGGTTAGATGATGACCAATATTCAACATGCATACTTTAAGTTCCCATTATTATTTGATTTGATCATTCACTCACAAGTCACAGATCACAATGTCACTGAATATAATATTGTGGTGTGTCCTTTCTTTTCTGTAGTCACTATATGGGAGAAGATTTGGCTTCCATGAGCCTCAAAGAACTTCAAAGTATGGAGCAGCAGCTCGATACTCCTATCAAGAAAATATGCACAAGCGAAGTATATGTATGTATATATATATATATATATATGTGTGTGTGTGTGTGTGTGTGTGTGTGTATGTGTGTGTATATGTGTGGTTATATAAATTGACACTGACTAATCATAGAAATAATATATAATTAATATGTTGACTGCAGAACCAACTGATGTACGGGAAATTTCTGAACTGCAGAAAAAAGGTACCAATTAAGCTCCAAGTTTATGTTGGCTTTTTATGTCACTGTGGTCACTTGCTTGTTTGTCTAGATGGATAATGAAAACTGATATGGACAATTGTGCTCTCATTTATGGTGTGGTTTGGTTTATTTATGATGCTAATAGTTGTCTTTGTTGATTAAGTTAACTTTTTGTTTAAGTACTAATGAGAATAGAGTAAATTTAACCTTACACTATTTTTGAAGACGGATCGACTACATTCTTTTGTTCATTTTTTAAAATTTAACTTTATAAAATAGGATGCTAAGTCTATACTTAGAGATTCCAATGCCCAACTTGTGAATGCGATGTTAAGGATGAGGACAATATGAGCAAGCCTGCATGGTTGGCTGGTGAATCACAGAGAGCCACTGACTTTGATACTTCCCCAGATTTTGATCCTTCTGTAAGTATCAACTTACTTCTTTAGAGTTCTCCAATATATATATATATATATATATATATATATATATATATATATATATATATATAGTGATAAATTTATGGTTAATTCAGTTGATTGTTAATAGTTGCAAATTGCAACACATTGTTATTTCTATCAACTAAGGTTAATAGTTTTTTAACCACTTTTTTAACCATTAGGTAACTGCATTAACCAAAACCAGCAAAATTGTTATTAATTTTGTGTCCTAATTTGATGTTAAAAATCACTTCTGACTCCATGGCCCAATGGATAAGGCGCTAGTCTAAAAACCAGAGATTCTGGGTTAGAACCCCAGTGGAGTCGTTTTTATTCACATTAAGAAACATGTAGTACTTTTAAGAAATTTGTATAACTTTCAAGTTTAATGGATTGATGGAATTTTGTGTTGGTAGTACTTTTAAATTTAGTGTGGGATTGTTCCCTCGCTATTAGTGACGGAAAAATTCACTCTCTATTAGCGACGGAAAATTTCTCTATCTATTAGCAACGGAAAAATCTCTCTCTATCAGTGACGGATTTTTCCCTCTCTATTGGCGACAGAATTTCAAAATCCCTCGCTAAATATTTAGTGACGCCAAAATTGGTTACAGATTATGGGTCGTCGCAAATTTCGTCGCTAAACCAATTAGTGACAGATTTTTGTTGTTTAGTGACGGATTTTGGCCGTCTCTAATTTTTGTTTTTTTAGTAGTGTTTGGTGACCAAAGTTAAGAACTGGAATGAAGTGGAACAACAACTAATGTCATTGGTAGCTTCATAGAGTACATCCACTTGGTGCTCAAGAATCGTTCAATTTGGTGCTCTGTAGCAAAATCAGCATTGTTGAGATTGAAGGTTTTTGGAACTTCAAATTCAAGATTTCGGTTCCAGAAGTAATTTTGCGCATAAGCAATTTTCTGAGCTTAATTTTGGTACGAGGGCTCTTCTGAACAACATTAATGAAGATTGAACATTGTTCTTTATGGTGGAAATTTTCTTGATTTTATTACTATATCGATATCTAAGCAGCAATTTGTTGATACCCTCCATGAATATGTAGAAGTAGAGCCTGACTATGATCAATATTGGCCACAAACTGTATGATCATTTTTTTTGATAATACAGACTGTATGATATGCGTTTTAAAACCCGATATATGACAAGTTTTAATACCATGCGAATGCAAGCCATCATCAACAAGTGCTTTATCAACTTCACACATGCGACGATAGTTAGGAATCATATGGACACATTCTGTTGGTGTTAAATCGTGATTATGAGATGACTCAAATGCAGAAACTCTCCAATTCCCACTTTGACAATTGTAAGCTACTCGCAACCTTGCTTTACATCCGGTGTGAGTCATTGGCCTTAGATTTTTACATTGGTCCAACTGTGACAAATATTTCAGATGTCTAGTTCCCTCTTTGCTGCAAACTAACTGACGCATAACTATATTCCCATTAACACCCTCTCCCTTATAATCTTTTCTTACACCAAACCCACAATATTTTCCGTACATTTGATAAAAATCAATAGCTTTATCGACTGATTCAAATTCCATACTTCTTATTTCTTCCTCTATCAACTCAGTTATCTTTTTGTGGCAATCAGAGTGCTCTTTTTCTTCCTCATTATTAGGCACACCATTGCCAGAGTTTAACTCAATATCATCATTGTCCAAGTTAGTCTTTTTTTGTTTCACTATATGTGAAATGCACAACCAAACTAAATCAATCTCAAATATAATAGGAAAAGAAAGAGGCCACACCAATCTCAAATATAGTAAGAAAAGAAAGGCCACACCAATGAGTAGGCTAATTGGAAACCTTTAAGAAAACGACATATTTTTGTTCACATAAAGAATCAATGTATAAATGAAATAAGCAATAATAACAGGAAAAGCTAAAACATCACATAATCTGGATAATGTAGCTAACTCATTCCCTTTTATGATGCAAATTTATTGAAGCTAATGCTCATTACTCAATCACTGATTCCCTTAACAGAACTAGAACCATAGCTCCATGTTGCATTGGAGACTTCCTTTTTAACAGAGGCATTGCCATATACAAAGTCATGGCTCATATAATTCTGAAACAAAATATCAAAAAATAAATAACCCTTTTTAACAAAGTCATGTCTCATAATTCTATAGTAACAAAATATATAGAAATGTAATCATCAACAAATAACATAGAGAAGTTAATGTATGTATTAGATGGTTATTGGAAACATGCCTCATGTATGCCATTTGAGACCGAAACAGAGTCTACGTGGTCATCTTGGTCATCCTCGTCATCACTATCTGACACCTAAACATAACACCAATATAGTGGAGTATACTTTTAATCAATAAATGAAATATCAAACAACGCATTCTCAACTACTTAATAAAATAAATTAGTGCTTCAAAAAAAAATTGGAGCAATCAACTTACACTCATATTTCTCGAGTCATCATCAGAATGACAAGTAGAATCCTCATCAGAAACCTCGTGTAGATTATCACGAGCAGCTGGTGCGGGACATTTTCGTTTATTGTGACCTGTTTGTTTACAACGCGAGCATCGTCTTTGCTTCTTGAGTTTATTCTTACGAGGGGAACCTTTGGTCTTAACCATAATTGGATCCCCAATAACTGAAGAATTGCCCTTCTCTTTGGCACCGCCATCATGACGCTTGCTTATTTTCTCACACAAATCATGAATTCCTTCCATAGCCTCCTTATAATCAGTTGCAGGTTTACAAGAAACATCACATAGCTTGTTGAATGCAGCAGACATTGCCCCCCGACGCAACATGAACAACTTTTCAGTATCTCTTTCTTCAAAAGTAATAGTAGATATGAAATCAGCCTTTGCTGATTTTGTCCACCGTTTGCAAATCAAACTATTTGGAAACCTATCTATGTGCTCATACTTCATTGCACAAATAATGTGAGAGCATGGAATTCCAATGCGTTGAAACTGTCTGCAGTCGCATAAAAAATTACTATGCACTTTATCAATGCAAACTAAAACCACATAGTCTGGATTTTTAAATCTATTAATCTTCAACATAACATTACTACCCAGCACAGACCGTTCAATGACATTTAATGCAGCTACATCATCTATTTCACTTTTAACTTCACCAAACTTTTTCCTTGTAAATATTTTCGATGCTTCATGCTCATATCCTTGCAATGCACTTGTCAACACAGGTTCAGAATAAAACGACTTGAAGTCAGATATCAATTCATTATGCCTGCATTCTTTTAGGGCTCTTTCAAAATTATGCCAGAAGTCAACAAGATTGCTTTTAGTTTCCATATACCTCTTGATAAAAGAATTGATACCTTCACACAATGATGTAGTTCTTATGCCACAAAAAAATATTTCACGCATGTACGCACTTGCCCACTTTGTCTTCTTTGCATAAACTTTATTGACCCACTCGTCGTTATCTGATACACCATGATTCTCAATAAGCGTCTTCCACTCAGTTTCAAACCTCTCAGAGGTATAATTGGCATAAATCAATGAATTAAAGCCCTTCAAGAATTTTGGATCTTTGACTTTCTCACATGCATTCCGTTGCAAATGCCATGAACAAAGACGGTGATATGCATTTGGAAACACCACTCTAATAGTTTTTTTCATTGATTTATCTCCATCAGTAACCACTTTGACAATTGTAATAAGCTACTCGCAACCTTGCTTTACATTCAGTGCAAGTCATTGGCCTTGGATTTTTACATCGGTCCAACTGTGACAAATATTTCGGATGTCTAGTACCCTCTTTGCTGCAAACTAACTGACGCATAACTATATTCCCATTAACATCCTCTCCCTTATCATATTTTCTTACATCAAACCCACAGCATTTTCCATACATTTGATAAAAATCAATAGCTTTATCGACTGATTCAAATTCCATACTTCTTATTTCTTCCTCTGTCAACTCAGTTATCTTTTTGTGGCAATCAGAGTCCTCTTTTTCTTCCTCATTATTAGGCACACCATTGCCAGAGTTTAACTCAGTATCATCAATATCATCATTGTCCAAGTTAGTCGTTTTTGTTTCACTATTTGAACCCATTTTGACACTATCTGTGAAATGCACAACCAAACTAAATCAATCTCAAATATAATAGGAAAAGAAAGAGGCCACACCAATCTCAAATATAGTAAGAAAAGAAATTGTTAGACCCCATTGCAAAGGTAAATTACATCATTCTTTTCGATTAAAAGTCCCAATTCACTTATCCACTTTCCTATAAGAACCGAATGTAAAGAAAATATAAATAGGACATCCACAGCGAATCCTTTAGGAAAACAGAACACATGATGAGCCCATATCATGAAATACAAAAAATAGCAGATTAACCATAATGCAATGCAGGACATGAAAAACCTTCCAAGTATCTTGACAACAATTATCTTCACAGACGAATGAATAACAAAAGACAGGCATAGGATAAAAATCTTTTAAAAGTGAATATCACATGCAATTTGGGAATCACAAAAAAAAACCTAGAATAGAAGAAAAGAGATACTAAGTTGAGTTGTAGAATACCAGGTTGCAACCGTTTGTAGAGTTGCAAAAGTAAGTAATAATATCAATTCAATGGATGTTTATTATAGGTTTCATTGTTTAATACTCTACTGGAAATAGCAATGCTGCACCTTACCCATTTCAGTTGAAGGTTTCTTGTCTTCAATTCATAACTAGTACCATACCCGTGCATCCGCACGGGCGAATCGCGTATGTGACATGATTATACTCAAACAGAAATATTAAATTGAAATATCATTCTTTTAAAATTATGTTGTACAATATAAAGATTGTAATAGTTTTGTTATATATATGGACAATTAGAGAAATTAAAAACATCAAAAAAATAACCCAAACAAAAAATCTAAATCATTATAATTCAAAATAGTTCAAAATTAGAACGTGCATCTTCATCTTCAACCTCACTCATTGCTAAGAGATTGAATCAAATTCTTCAAGGAAGATATAAACTTCAATGATTGACTTTGGCATCATTTGTCCGTTTTTGTAAAATCCTTGTCTTTGATCTTTGCTTGGCAAGTGAGATCAAGAAAAAAATTAAAGCTTCTGCGATAATTACAAAAGGCAGAGTCGGTAAAATAAAAATGAACGTATTGGAGCTTAAGCCTATCCAAAAAGTATTGACTTTTGTCTTTCATATTTACTTGGCAAGTGAGATCAAGAGAAAAATTAAAGCTTCTACCACAATTACGAAGGGCAGAGTCGGTAAAATAAAAATAAACGTATTGGAGCTTAAGCCTATCCAATAAGTATTGACTTTATTGGAGTTTATGCTTAACCAAGAAGTATCGAATCTATTAGAGTTTAAGCCTAACTAAAAAGTATCATGCTTCTACTTCCCGTGCACTGCATCCGCGCATGGGCTGCCGCTTTGTAGAATTTAATTTTGTTTTTAAAATCACATAGTTAACCACTTGCAAAATTTATGAAATGCAATATTTGTAATGTTAAATATAGAATATAGAAAAAACTTTAAAAAAGATTAGATATCAATATTGAGATAGGCTCTAATCGAACTCTGCATTTTTTTGTGTGGGTCAAATTCCAAATTTATAAATAAAAAAAAGAAGCTATTTTAAAGAGCTTATTAATATGGTTTGTATATGTTAGTGTGGATCAAAAAACTTTTGCATTGAAAACAAATATGCTACTTGAAAGTGGCCCCTTAAAAACTATTGTGCAAGTTTGTGCGATCTTAAATATTTGGGAAAATACAACTCATATAATCATAGTTCATTACTACTTCAAACAAAGGTATATCATAGTTCATTAAGTAGAAAGAAAATTTTCTATAAATAGAACACTTGTCTAATGCATTATATTCCCAAAGGAAATCCATAATACGTAAATTACAATATATTAGTGGTCTAGAGCTTCAAATTCCAGCAAAATAGTCAATTGGGCATCAACATTTTCAAGCTCCCTTTATCAATTTTCAAGCTAAGTTGTTCCACTCCTGGATATCAATTTGAGATTTATTAACCTGAAATTATAACCATTGTAAGTAAGTAGAAGATAAAATAGCACACCCACACTGAAATAGCAAATGGTGAAGTAAGAAACTGTGATTGTTGACTTTATCTATGGCTTCTAAGAGTTCTTCTATAACGGATTCTCTCTTTGTTTAGTAGGATATTTTTTCTTACCCTTCGAACCTCTTTCAAGAGTTTTTCTTGTATTTTCATCCTCATCCATTGCTGCAAAATCTATTCTGAAATGAATGATTAAAAATACAAAACGTTATCTCTAAGAAGCAAACCAAATCCAAAGTATATCTATTTCACAGTTTAATAACTAGTCAATAGAAATGAGACAGTAGACAACATATAGCCTATTCTTTTAGCTGCATTTAATTAAAATGGTGGAACAGATGCTAAGTGATAACCATCTTTTATGATGGTTATTACTTGCTTTCTAAGCTTGATTTTAGGAGATTTAATAAACTTGTTTTGTTAATTAGTGTGTAAATAAGTGTTTTGGTTAGAAATATTGGTGCAGGAATGATTGGGTTTTAATTGGGCATTTTGATGCCCTTTGTGCATTTAATCATGTTTAGTGTCAGTGCCGCAGCAACAGGTGCGTGCGCAATAGTGGAAATGCGGAAGATGAGAGAGAAAGCTGCAAGGGAGTGCGGAAAACACGGAAATCAAGGCAAGGACAGGTGTCAGAGCTGTATGGCACGGAAAGATATGACCTAATGTGGGTTTCCCACAATTGCCCTTTAACCTAGGCAGCATTTTCCCAAAAAGGACATCATTTTAGGGTTGTGAGCAAGGAGACACTATATAAGGACGTTTCCCTTTCTTCATTAGCATGCTGGGCCGTCAGGGGAAGTTTAGAGATAGCTCCTCCTGCGTGCAAAAGCTCACCCTTCACTACCAAACACTTCCATTGCTGAGACTGTTGCTGCAGCATCACTGGAGCTACATTTTTCTCGGTGGATTCTACTTGGACGAGCTGGATCAGTCCTCCATTGTCATCCTTGGAGCTCTCCTACTGTTCTCTCTTCGTAGTATCATTTCTTACCTTGAAATTTGTAATATGACTTCTACTATTTTGTTTAAGTTATTTTCCATGTTTTGCAAGCTCATTATGAGCTAAATCCTCATAGTTGAGATGCTGGATCTGATGTAGCTAAATTACTAAGTGATTAATGAAGTATGTTCAATGTTATGCATTTTATCTTGTGCGTGAAAATATTTCCATTTTAGAGTAGGAATGGTCCGCCTCTTCTAAATAGCATTTATAAATTCAGAGATGGTTTGTAAATTTATCTCACAAGGTAATATGGGTAGTGAACATTAACGAGAGATCTTGATGTTCCTTGCTTAACCCTAGAGATAGGAGGGCATAACCCATAAGGTGAATACTGCCGGTGCTCAAGCAGCCTAGGAGGTACTTCTTTAGGGTTTAGAGATAAACTCTTGCAAGGAAACCTAGTGTGAAGTATTCGAGAGAATAATGTCTTATTGTTGCAGCACCTAATGCTGTAGCATTGAACGTACCCTTAATCACATTTTAATGAAGCTACTGAAGTGAATGCATCTTGACTTGTTCTCAGCACTGATTTCCATTACCCTTTACTTTTTACTACTGTTTATGTTACCCAAAACTTGTGTGTCATTTACTTTCCTCACTAAATTGTTAATCAAATTAAACTCTCGTTATTTAGCATAATTCCTCGTGGGAACGATCTCACTTACTCTATATTACTTGTTGACAGTGTATACTTGCACTATCTACGTTTTCACACGCAACACTAAGCCAATTCCAATTTTCGGAGTCTTTATAAACTGGATCAGCAAGCCATATAGCTTTTATGATTTTTTTTTTTGCAATCAATAGCTTTATGACTTTTGATGATTGTTTCTCTTTGCTACTCTGCAACTTTTTATGAATGTCAAAGCAAATGTGAGTACAGACTATATAAAAATAGTGCTACAGAAAATTCAATTTAGGATGGACCAAAGCAAAGACTTAGCTTGATACTTATTTCATATGTATATCATACAGTGATGTGTCAAGCAAATGTGAGTACAGACTATATAATTGTCTATGTGAGAGCCAATGACTATATCGATAAAAATATGCATATACCCCAAACATTACATTTTCATAACAGCAGACTTCCATGTGTTTTTGGTCATTTATATCTTTAATAGTAAGTGTCACCTTCATCCCAATAACACAAATCTATCATATTAAAAAGAGGAAGACCAAAATAAATGAGTTATTATTTTTATCAGAAATGTTGTAGTAAATTTATTTTAAGCAAAATAGGGAAACTTTGATGGATATAAAAAAGATGAAGCAAGAAATGCATCAAATATCATGTTAAGTTGCATCGGGGATTAAGTGTTTTCTAGTGACTAAGTGTTTTGTTACCTATGATTATGAAGCTGTAGAAATAGAAAGAAACTTGAACCTGATCTTCAAAAAGCATAGAAAACTAAAAATATCAGGTATATTAGAAGCTTGATAAACATATACGAGACAACATATTCAAACTAAAACTCATTAAAATCACATAAAACAGAAAATAGCATTCAAGAGGAGGTCTCCAAGTTGAGTTTCTTTCATTCAGCAAGCTATGAATTCGAATCCTATCTATTGCAGGTCAGAATCTGAAACTACTACTGGTTTAACATGGTGATTTTGATTAGGTCATGTTCATAAAGGCTACTGGTTTAACTCAGAATCTGAAGCTACTGGATAAAGATCAGTAATAAATTTTTTTGGATCAAGTTATGCATAAACAAACAATAAATAGATGGAATGTAAAGAAAATTAGAATGAACGTGATTACTTTGGATAAAGTTTGCCATTTGAAGAGTATATCAGCCACTGTTATCAAGTTGTAGAAATAGAGAGCAAGTTGAAAAAGCATAGAAATTGAAACTACAACTTTCTTAGTTATGAGTAACATACCAGTGCATTCGCACGGGCGGATCGCGTTACGTGGCACGATTAGTTCTCAAATTGAAATTGAAATTTTGAAAGCTCGGCGTTATAAAAACAGAGGTAAATGCATGTAATTAAAATGCAAGTTGTAAATAAGACAAATCACAAATACCTGTGCAGTTAATATCTTTTAACCCAAAGCAGTTAATATACCCGTGAATCCGCACGGACCAATGGTATTTCTTAATAAAAATAGCTCTCAATTCAGAATTTTGAATACTTGGTAAACCAAAATATAGTAGAGTTTTTTCAAGCAAAATACCTGAAGTGATTTTTTCAAGCAGTAGAGTTTCTTTCTTCCTAATCCATCCACTCTTTCCAATAATCTCAATCTGGATTATTCATTCCCCTTGAATGACAAACACAATCACTTGACTTCATATTTCTTCAAAATCAAAATGGAAAAACCAAACATATGAATGTAATTAGATATGCGCCAAATAATTACATGTGAAAGACAATACTACTTACTACTCCATTCAATGTTAAAAATGAAACCTAATAGTTAATATACAAACAATCCCAGCAGCTTCAAAGAAAAGTGTTAAAAATGGGAAGTGTGCTACCTTCAAAAAAAATTTCCTGTAAATCTAAAGAACAAAAACAGCAGCTCTAAAATCTGTGTTAATATCCAAGAGAGGGAAAACCATCATGTCGGAATAGTAAGGTTAGAAGAGAGGCATAGCTAGGAAGAAATGAAAATTCTCTTACATATTTATAGCTAGGAAGAAATGCTTGAAAAGATAAAATCCACTCAAGTTAAGTTTCCAGACTCCAACCGTTAGTACGTGTCCAAACTTGCGGTTTGTTACTTGTAAATTGCTAACTCCATATCAACCATAAAAGTACCAAAATAAATAGAAAAAAATGAAAATGAAAATAGGGAGAAAGTAAGATTTTCTAGGGCTCCTATTTGGGGAAAAATCTGAAAGAGAGGAATTATTGAAGAATCAACTGACCAAACCAAGATAGGGAGAAAGAGAGTGAGAAGAAGAAATTTGCAAGAAATAAATACACAACCACTGATCAGCAGTCTTTTGGCTGAAGTTACAGGTTGAATTAGTTCTCGATCATGGTTCCAGCAATCTAATTACTAAGTACATAACCAACCATAAGGAAGATTTCAACAGAAAATAAATTATAACAAAGTCAATAAGTCAGGGCATAAGAAATATATACCTATAGCAAGCAAATGAAATATCAATTAAACACAATTAGATTTAGAAAAGAAAGCCTTGATGCACATGTTTGCAAAACAATATTGAACCATATTGCATCAAAGAACTGATCAAAAGAGGGGTGTTAAGGTTGAAATAGCTTCATGTAGGTAATGGAAGCAATCAGAACCTAAACCAAGTGAAGAATGTCTACTTTCCCAACATATGAGTATTTTGCAAGCCTTAAATTGTATTCAGCAACACAGATTTCTTTACCATTAGTTTTAATTGTGCTGAAATATTTAATTCTCCTCTATGGATACTACTCCAGCTGACATCAGTTTGATATCCATGTGAAATATAGGTTGAACATACCAATATAATGAGTTAAAGGTTGTGCTAACAAACATATAGTCCCACCTGTGCTAACAACACCATCATCTTAAAATTTGAATCACATGTATCCTTGAAATCTAAATAACAACACCACCATCTCCAAAACCTGTGAAATACAACAGTCCCACGTGTGTAGTTTCTTTGCAATCAAATTGGTATGTGCTTAGATGTAAAGAATACTACTTGAAAATTGCAGTTTATTCTGATGAACAACTAAATAGTATATCTCAAAATAAATCAAAATTAAAATAAATACATGCCAGTTGCTGTTATATATCTTCAAAACTAAAAAAGTTGATAATCAACCAATCTTGAGAATTGTTCTAGTGTATCTCATTGGTCCAAATGTATCTAATGCAAAGCATACCATTGTGTGTCTCCTCATTCTAGCATACCATTGTCCTGCATATGTAGGAGAAACAATTACAATAAAGGGTAAGTGTAAGTAAAAATGGGCTTAACCTTTACATTGTAAAAACCATAACCACCCACCATATTATATATATATATATAAATTACGTGAGTTCCCAAGGATCACAATCTCCAAATGATTAGCATTTCAAAATCAAAATGTTATAAAGAATGATAAATGATTAATTGGTCCAAAGGTATCTAATGCAAAGCATACCATTGTGTGTCTCCTCATTCTAGCATACCATTGTCCTGCATATGTAGGAGAAACAATTACAATAAAGGGTAAGTGTGAGTAAAAATGGGCTTAACCTTTACATTGTAAAAACCATAACCACCCACCATATTATATATATATATATATATATATATATATATATATATATATATATATATATATAAATTACGTGAGTTCCCAAGGATCACAATCTCCAAATGATTAGCATTTCAAAATCAAAATGTTATAAAGAATGATAAATGATTAATATGTGTGTTGCTAACTTATTGAAAAGATTTTCAAGTGTTATCAGTTGAGTGAGCTTTCAAAAGGAGCATGCAAAGCATAAAAATTGTAGTCTTTAAGTATGAAACAAAACATGGGTATCACAAAATAGTTTGCTCACAAATCTAAACATAAAAGATAATCAAATGCACAAATGAATCAATGAACGACACAAACGAAACATCAAAACCTAAATCTGTTGTACACAACAGAAACAGAGTTGTAAGACATGACAAATAAATGATTGAGAGGCACAAACATAACATAAAAGCCGAAATATGTATTTTTTTTGAGCAAAAATCCCAGAACCCAAACATCAAACACACATGAACTAACAATAGCAACATTAGTGAAAAAGGAAGAAAACATAAACATACTATCAAAAAAACCTAAGAACTACAACATTTATTAACACATAACAACATTTCAACACAAAAACGTAAGAGAAGAAAACGATCGAGATGGTTGAAAGTTACCTCCAGTGAGATGCTCGAAACCTATAAACACCAAAAGAAAAGCAAAATCAGAAGGTTAGGGTTTGCACCAAAAAATCGCAGAAACGGAGTTTTTAGGGGAAAGGGGGTTGAAGCTAAAAAGAAAAATGTATAACGATTATTGAGGGTTGATTCGAAATGAAGATGAGGGGTTTAGGGTTGGTTCGATTTGAAGAAAGAAGCAGAAGGAGAAGAAAGATTTTCTGGTCTAGTTTTTGATGGAGCTGATTTTCTGGTCTAGTTTTGAGTTATTTGGCAGAGAGATGGAGAAGAAAGATTGATGGAAAGGCAAGAAAGAGAGATTATCGAGAGTGAGGTTTAGGTTTTAGTGAGTGAGCGTTTTTGGGGTTTAGGTTTTTAGTTTGATTTCTGCAAAAAAATTGGTGTATGAGAGAGAGATCAGAGAGTGAGAGGCGTGAGAGAAGAAGAGAGAGTTTTGAAGGTCAGAAGAAGAGATAGTACAGAGAGATGAGAATGAAGGAATTTTTGAATTTCATTCAAAGAAAGGTGAAGAAAGAAGGAAGAGAGATTGTATCGAGAGAGAGGCGAGCAGAGAACTTTGCAGAGGGAGCAGAGAGTAGCTGAAATTGAAATTGGAGAAAAGCAAATGTGAGGGAAAATAGGAAGAAAGTGAAAATTGGAACTGAAATTCAAATTCAAATTCAAAAGGGATAGAAAAAGAGGGAAAAAATAAATGAGGAATGACAAAATTGACCCTAATAAATTGAGGTGTCAAGGTTACCAAATGTCTACATAGGTAAATTCAGTGGTGGTGTATTGGTATAAATCTATAGTAGATATGATTCATGTAATAGAACGACACACATACTAAAAAACTTGCATTGCAAATTCATGCCTTAAAAATTGAGTTTCTTAGCGAACGCCCCAAAAGGGCAATTTCATTGTTTTGTGTTTCTATTCATCAAAATACTACTGCTGAAATAAGAATTCTCAAATATAATCAAAATTACTCAAAATCCATTACAAATTTCCTAATAGGGTACGACAAAAGCACGGTTGCGCAAGTGGCATACGGAAGCACAGTGGGGTACGGCAAAAGCACGGTTGCGCAAGTGGTGGTGGAAGGAGAAGAGTCACCGTAAGTAACAACGCAAAACAGAGGTCGCGTAGAACAATGAGGACAATGAACAGTAATTATTTACACAGCAAAATATGGAACATCAAGCAGAATACCACTTCATGAAGAAAACAGAACGAAAGAGAAGAGGGAGACGAACTCTAACCAAGTAGAACAGTGAAACCTAGCAGAAGAGGAGGCGCGGCGGCGGCGTGGCAGTGACGCGGCGGCGAAACCCTTATCAAAGAGACAGACTCTGTTTTTGAAAGAGTCGACGGTTTGGTTCAAAGTGAGAAAACTGTTTTTGAAACAAATAGGGTTTTGTGTGATTTGTATGAAACTTTAATTATATTTGTAACATAATTACTATAAAGATTTGGGTATATTTAAAATAATATATTTTAAAGGTGTTGCGGAACACAAGTGACACATGGACCAATTAAAATAGGACAAATACTAAAGTATGATACCCTTCTATTTTAACATGGGTATGGAAGAATTAAAATAGTACTACAAGCCGTACCCCTTTCTTAATTTATGAATAGAAATAAGTACTAACACTTAACGGTCTGTGTCAAAGCATAATAAAAGAAAGAATTTGAAAATCAAAATATTGGTCTGAAAGAATGAAACAAAGGCACCACATTCCCTGAACATGCTTCCAGATCTAAAATCTGTCTTTGTCACCATTTGACAGTTCCACTTCAGAATTGACTCATAGAAAGAAAACTGCAACGTTGTGCTCCTTCTTCTTCTACTTGTTCAATGATTGATTGATGGTTATCCTTTCCTTATATGAACCTCCTCAGAGTTGAATTGCCTATTATCCATGGAGTTCACCGAATCTTACAAGCAAACCGGTCCCTGTTCTTTCTCTCCCAATGCTCGTTTCATTGCCGTCGCCGTCGATTATCGCCTCGTCATTCGCGATACCCTCTCTTTTAAGGTCCTTTTCTCTTTCAAACACTTCACACACCAATTCAGTTTAATTTTGTGTATGTTTACTTTTCAGAGTTTTGATTTCGCTGTTTTGTGACAATTTTGTGCGCTGGGTGCAAATGCGCTTTGAATTTCTCCAGCTTAGATGTTTTGGAACACTTTTAGGTGACCCAATTTGTGACTACTGCTGAGATTTTCAGCTTTTGAGAATATGAGAATCGTATCAAGGAAAAGGGATCTGGGTTTTATTTTATTGTTTTAGTGTTTTGCTTTTTTTCCCTTTTAATTATTATTTATTGCCTTGTTTGTTCGTAAACAACATAAACAAGAAGGAAGGCGTTTTTCTTTTTGCTCACTAGGTCATATTACATACATACATTTCTGAGAATTCAGAAAACTGATGCGATTTACCTAGAGAAGCAAAGCGTGTTGGTTCTTAGATAGTTAGATTTGCAGGAAAATACAATATTAAATGAAGAGAACTCGACTTGATAGATACTAGCTATCATAAAAGAAGTTGATGTTTTAGACTTTCAGTACTTGTAACTTGTAAGATGTAACAGAATTGTACTGGGCATATAAAAATATTGTAACCACATTTTCTCTTTGGATATAGAAATAGCTTGGGCATAAACGCATATATAATAAACACTAACTGAATAAGTGCTTGATTAAGCTATTTATCCAAATGTAACCTAAAACCGTAAGTACAAAAACTGTCAAAGAATGTAGTTGGGACTTAAGTCTCTAGGTTTCAATGTGCTCTATGTCAATTATATACTTTGGTAAATGCACATATTCAATCCGAGTGATTTATTAAGCTGCTTAATTCCAATTATCTGCTTCTATTTCGAGGTTTTTAATATATCTTTTTGGCTCATGCAGGTTGTGCAGTTGTTTTCATGCTTGGATAAGATTAGCTATATTGAATGGGCCCTTGATTCTGAGTACATTCTTTGTGGTCTCTATAAAAGACCAATGATACAGGCTTGGTCACTGACCCAGCCTGAATGGACATGCAAGATAGACGAAGGCCCTGCTGGTATTGCATATGCTAGGTGGAGCCCAGATAGCCGCCACATACTCACCACATCAGATTTCCAGTTGCGTTTAACAGTTTGGTCATTGGTAAACACAGCTTGTGTGCATGTGCAGTTGCCAAAGCATGCTTCCAAAGGAGTTTCATTCACACGAGATGGAAAATATGCAGCAATTTGCACAAGACGTGATTGCAAGGACTATATTAATCTTTTATCTTGTCACACGTGGGAAATAATGGGCATTTTTGCTGTTGATACTCTAGACTTGGCTGACATCGAATGGTCACCTGATGATAGTGCTATAGTGATATGGGATTCACCACTTGAATACAAGGTAACAGCCATCTTTCTATTTTCTTTTGTAGCCCTCTTAACCTGTGAGATTTAGTAAAAAAATGTGATTCAAAATATTCCACTGAATTTAACTATGAATTTAAGGAAACAGTGAGAATTACCTATCTATCTCAATTCAAACTAACGATATGAAGGTTATATGTACCACCTCCACTGATATAGACAGCTCTACATGCATTTTATGATTAAAGTTTCATGTATGGTGTATATCAAATTATACAATCTATCATGTGTGTGTTCTGTATATCAACTCATGTGTTGCCTATAGTCTGTTGCTTTTTTATAACCTTCCGGTAATGCTATAAATTAATGTTATTAGCAAGTTATATTGTATTTACATTTGCCAAAAACTTAGTCATTTTTATTTGATACTTAGGTTCTAATCTATTCTCCTGACGGAAGGTGTCTTTTCAAGTATCAAGCATATGAAAGTGGATTGGGAGTTAAAAGTGTGTCGTGGTCTCCCTGTGGTCAGTTTTTGGCAGTGGGTAGTTATGACCAGATGGTGCGGGTCCTTAGTCACCTAACTTGGAAGACATTTGCAGAGTTTTTGCACCCATATACAGTCCGTGGCCCTTGTTATGCTGCTGTTTTCAAAGTATTCCTTTGTACACTTTTTATGTTGATGGAGTTGCAGTTTATGAAAACTTTATTTACCTTGTCCTTGAAAATGCAGGAAGTAGATGAGCCGCTGCAACTTGATATGTCAGAACTATGTTTGAGTGATGATTTTTCTCAAGGAAATGATGGTAAGCATAATTGTGATTAACCAGCACTTTCTTTGGTAGTTACACCGCTTTTTAGCTGACCCCACTTGATAAGAAAAATCCACATGTATTGTTGCTTTATAATTTGCCAGCACACAGACATTACTTAAGCCTACATATATATGTTTCATGAGCCATTTACCAGGGAGTAGCTGATAAAGTTTAACTATAGATGAGTTTAAATAAAAAAACATCCTTGAGTAACACGTTTTCATTAACATGAATGGTGTGGAAGTCGGCTTCAATTTGCGAGACCAAAAAGATTGAAAATTGCAAGCTTACTTTTTAGTGTTTAAGTATTATTTATAGATTTGGAATGAAACATCTTGAAATTTACCTTTAGGAAGTAAAAAATCCAAGTTACACAGCTGCTTTTTAATAGCATTTATCGTTTCATGTATCAAAATATAGATAAATTTCACAAATGAGGACTTTTATTCTTTTATGTACAGGCTTCTTTTTCAATTTGATAAAAGTAAATGTATAAGCAGTAGTTTTTCACTTTTTTGAACTTCTGCCACAATCTCAGTTTTTTCTCTTAGGCTCTTACTATGAATATGTTGGGCTAAATATTCATAGGCCATAGGCTTTGCTATGTCCTCTGATCCTTGAGTTATTTTTGAGGAGTAGAGCTCTGCCAGGGAGCTTCTCTTGTTTTTGAAATTTCGAATTTAGATTGAAATTTGTATGAAGTTGAATTTGTAATTTGGTATTTTATGAACTTCTCTTTTTGTAATTTGTATGAAGAACAGCTCCTTCTCATCCAGTTACTTGATTGCTCCATTGACCATTCAATGTTTTCTTTCATAATTTTTCATTGTTATAGATGTTATTAGAGTACCATTTGTGTGCCTTTACCTAGTTTTTGGATAGCTGGTTTATGACATGGCATCAACACCTCTATGCCCCCATTCTTCTAACAAAAATTTGAATTTCCTTATAAGATAGGTGGGCCTTTGCGTTGTCCACACTTCAAACACAGCTCTAACATGAAAGGGAGTATTATAAATGTTATGAAACCTTTCATGCGTTTTTATCTAACCTGAGCTTTTCGAAAAGTTAGTCAATGACACTTGTATTCCATTGTTTGTTTTGTTTTGTTTTTCTCATTTCTCTTCTCCAAACAGATTCTCAAGAAGAACCCTTTAGAGTCAGGTATGAGGTTACGGAAGTTCCAATCAATTTACCATTCCAGAAGCCTCCTGCTGAGAAACCTAACCCTAAACAAGGAATTGGTATGCTATGCTTCCTCTAATTTTGGAGTGCCACAAATTATGATGTTTCTTGTTACATAATTTAATGATCAGGTTAAAGCGAAAGCCAGGGATGTTAATTCCATTGTTTGCATAGTGATTAGGAAGAAATGGAATTATTTGATGTGGATATGGGTTTCTGGTCTATTTAATTTTTGGGATGCATAAGTATTAGCATGAAACAGAACCATGACAAAAAGGACAAATATAGTAGTATGAACTAGTGTTTCCCTTCCTAAGGTATTGTAAGTAGCACATCATCTCCAATGGTAATGCTAGTATGGAAATGCTACCTTTCATGTTTTAGTGGATACTTGATACCTCAATAAAAGAAAACAAAGGTGTATATGAAGCACTTACATATTCCTATGAACTATATATATCTGCGGGGGATTCTGAAAATATTCCATTCCAACAAGCGAAATTTTGAAAAATGGGATTTTTTTTGAAGACTATAATCTCCAATGGTATTGTTAGTATTACATATCTTAATATTATTCAGTTTCTCCCTTCCCTTTTTTCCATCTTGAAGACCATGTTAACATGGTCTTAACTTTCAAGGCAGTGCCATCTACTATGATAAGTAATTCACGTAGGGTTTCTAATTTTATAGTTTCCCGGGCTTTTAAGATTAGATTCTATCCATCTTAAAAGTATAAACTCGATACTAGTTCAATATTCTTTCTCTGGAGGCATTATTTTATTTGGATTGACTTTCGTTATTTCTTCATATTATTAATTGATGATATGCGCCATATCAGTTTGATGATTATGCGCCATATCAATTTCTTTTCAACTGTAATTTACCTGGACAGACTGAATCATCTGGCTGTCTCTGGACTTAATCAATGCCTTCTGTTGCTAGCTTTGCATGATGGTTCTTGGACACTATTAAAGAGGGTCCCACTTGACCAAACTATTTTTTGTTACAGGCATTTTGTCATGGAGCAATGATAGCCAATACATATGTACTCGTAATGATAGCATGCCTACAATACTTTGGGTATGGAATATTCGACATCTTGAGCTTGCTGCAATCTTAGTGCAGAAGGACCCCATCAAAGTTGCAGCTTGGGACCCAACATGCACTCGGCTTGTTCTTTGCACAGGAAGCACACACTTGTACATATGGACCCCGTCTGGTGCCTGTTGTGTTCATGTTCCTCTACCTCAATTTAACATAACAGACCTGAAATGGAATTCTGATGGCAGTTGTCTATTCCTTAAGGACAAGGAGTCATTCTGCTGTGCTGCTGTACCCTTATTGCCAGAATCTAGTGAATACAGCTCAGATGAATGATGCTTACAAGAGAGTAAAACAAGATTACGGTAAATATGCGGAGCCCCCTGTATCTTTGTGCATCTGGTAGATATGTTATTCAAGGTTTAAATCATATGAAATCTTGCAGTTGTAAGTTCAAATTCCATGGCAATGCCCCTCCTGTTCGCTGGTAGGGTATGCTGATCAAAGCATTTTCAGGAGGACTATGAGCAGCACGATGTACTGCTCAGTGAAAACCTCATCTCAGGAAGATTCAAAGGCCATCTCTGCCATTGTTGTAGGACCATGTGTTAAATACCATGTATTAAATACCATTCTCTTTTCCTGTTTGATTTTTTTTTGAATTGTAATGCCATTTATTCTAAAGCTTACATTTTTAAATTTGGATAAGCTTGGAGACGATATGTTAAAACTAGGATGTACAAGAAACTGATCAACCTTGAACACTGGTAAACAGTTTGTTAGGCAACTTAAGGTAATATTTCAAGTGAATGCTACATTGAGAGTTCTTGGTATATCTATTAACTAACACAAGCATTAATCACATATTTGAACTGTATTAATAACCAAATAATTTGAGGTATTCCACCAGTCTAAAAGACAGGAAGCAACACGTGTGTTGGAAGCTATAGCTTGGCTAAGGGAGATGAGAATTCGTAGAGTGACTATAAAGCTTAATTGCAGGCTGGTGATTGATGACATTCTAGGGGATAAGCTTTGTCATAGACTCATAGTCACACTGGGCGAGAAATGCTAGCCTCACTCTATCACACTCTCTTATGTCGGTTCTAATTCATATGGATTCCATCAAATTTACATGTAACCTACGTGAACAATTCCATATAGTGCTAGGAATCATTTTTGAAAAATTTATATTGTGATTCTTTTTTTATAAGCAAATGTTAGTGGTTAATTAGTTAAGAGAAAAAAATGGTAGTTTATAGAAATCGAACCGTATAACTTCTACTTAACACTTTTTTGATGTCCTAACCAGGTATTCTATGAGGGATACCCGTGGTTAATGACGTGAAAATACATGGTTATTTTTCAAAACTCGTTACAAAGTATATGATTAACGACTTGCAGATATTTGGTTTATTTTTCGTTAGTCATGTTTTGTCAATAAAAAACTACATTAACCACGAATTTCTACGTAAATCACGATTTTTAGGTTTTCAAACATGATTCATTTCTTTGATAAAAAAAACATGATTCATTTCAAGTCATCTACTATCTATAGAAGTCTACATGTGTAACTCTAAGGCTTATATGCTACGTCAAAAAAGAAAGGTCTAAGTGAAGGACTAAAACTATCCCAAAAATGCGGGGCTAAATGTACTATTTTTGAAATTCCAGAAAAGTGAGAGATTAAATTGGACCAAAAAAGAAATCGGCGTGCCACTTAACGTGCCACATGGGCACTTAATGTGCCACATAGAAAAGGTTAACTGAAAGTTTTTCACGTTGAATGAAGGAAGAGACTAATTTCTCTCAATTTGAAAATGTCACAGGCTTAGGGGGTCTAGAGTGTATAATTGTGAAATACTTTTCCATACAATATCCCTTCTTATAAATCCTAACCCGTGTTTCAGCTAATTGGGCGGCAGTTTTTCCATGCATGCAATCATTTACGTAGGTTTTTCACAAATTAAGCGGCAAACCAAGGAATAGTGAAGAAGAATTGCATGTCAATTAACTGGATATAATGTGAACACAAATAAAGTGTCTTGAATCAATCTGAACACAATAAATGTGATCACAATAAATTTGCAACAGTGGCATCATTGGAAAAATGTGGGCTTTTACTTTCCCCACACCCCCTCCTACTCTTTCACTCCCCCTAATTTCTAAAAACCCTAAAATACCCTCAACTTAAAAAAAAAAAAAAAAACACAACACCCTCACACCCCTCACTCCTCTCATTTTCCCTTTCACTCTCCCTCACACCCCTCATTCGAACCCTAACCTTCCTCTCCCCCTCTCACTCAACTTCTCACAACTCACTCAATCTCACCCAATCTCCCACTCAATCTTCTCCACAAACACCCTCAAGACCACCTGGGTTTTGTTCGCGTCCTCTCACTCTCTCTAATCGCTCCATTTTCATTCAGGTAACCCTCTCTCCCTTCTGTCCATTTAAGTTTTTTTTTTCTGTGCATCTGCTGTGTTCGCATGACCTCATGCGAACACGTGAAAACGAAGGTGTTCGAATGAGGTCATGCGAACACCGTTCGAATGAGGCCATGCGAACACCCGTTCGAATGGGGTTGTTCGAACACGTGCGAATGCTTCTGTTCGAACAGGTGCGAATGATGCTGTTCGAACAGGTGTGACAGTATTGTTTCTGTTATTTTGCTGATTATGTTGCTTAATTGGTTTAATGGTTGTTGTTTCAGATATGGTGAGGCATCGTGGCGGTAGTTCGCAACAGCCGGAGCGTAGGCCACCCCCGACGGCTTCCGAACGCAAACGGAGGCAAGATGGAGCTGAACCTTCCCGGAGGGGTAGGCGTAGGGACGTCCCTCCTCCCCCACCGGAGGTTGATGATATTGGCCGGGATGTTGAGCGTGATGCTCAATTTCCGGCATATGAGCTGGCCGGCCCTTCTGGTCATGCACATGAGGAGGGAGGTGCTCAACATGAGGAGGATGTTGAGCCTCAGGAGCCTGCTGCTGCTCCTAGGGCTACATTCCCATTCCCTGGTGGACCTGTTGATGGTTCTGTCTTGCCCACATACGGGTCTCATATTTTGACCGAGTTCTATGCTGGCCGGGTAAGTTATTGTTATATAATAGCGTGTTGTCAATTTTGTTTCTTATTTTGTTGAACATATTGGCTTATTGTGCCGGTGTCATTTGTCAATGCAGGTTCGGCCGGACATAACTACGATTCCACATGGACCGGTTAACCTTGTGGTCCATGCTAGGATCAGGGAGACTCTTATCCTATCGGGGTTGTTCCCTCTCATAGGACTTGGTTTTCCCCTCACTCACAAGGGGCTGCTGAACGCATTCATAGAGCGTTGGCAGCCGGATACATCATCATTCCACCTTCCTGTGGGTGAGATGTCTATCACCCTTGATGATGTATCCCAGCTGTTACACATCCCCATCACGGGCCAGTTCTATGACATGCCTGACTGGACTTCGTGGCAGGGAGAGCAGATGCTGATTGACTATTTGGGGGCCACCCCCCAAGATGCCGCTGAACAGACTTCTGCGAGAGGGTTGTCAGTTGGTCTTGTATGGCTGAGGGATCATGTCTACCACCCAGCCATAGCTGAGCAGAGGTGGCATCATGCTGCTAGGGCCTATTTGCTCTATCTTTTGGGCTGCACATTGTTCGCAGACAAGTCAGGAAGCAAGGTTAAGCTTGGCTACCTAGGTATGCTTCTTGATTTGAACAATGTTGGAGACTACTGCTGGGGGGCAATGGCCCTTGCCCATATGTATGATCAGCTGAAGGATGCTTCAAGAAAGAAGACGAAGAAGATGGCTGGTCATATGGCTCTACTACAGGTATAAAACTTACTTTTTTTTTTATAAGTTTGCTTTAGGTTTACTTTCAGATTTATAATCAACCAATGATATGTTCATTACAGGGTTGGATTTTTGAGCACTTCCAGAGTGCCAATTTTACATCTTGGGTGGTGCACCCAGAATATGTTGAGAGTATGCCACGGGCGAAGAAATGGCTGTGTAGGGATGGCCCCGGGGCCATCAAGTCACACACCATCAGACTGTGCCTTGACCGGCTACACCATGAGGAGGTCACCTGGGACCCCTACACAGGCCATAGGCAGGAGAGACCCTTTGAGGAGCTGGGCAGGTTCAGAGGGTTCATCCGGAGTGCTGGCTGTATGGTGAGCCATTTGCCGGATAGAGTGGTCAGACAGTTTGGCCAGGTACAGCACATCCCGGAGGAGCCCAGACCTGCAAATCGGGCCGTCTGTACTCTCACGGAGTGTGATGAGAGGTGGACACAGTTCCAGGACCACTTGGTGGCGCGGGGGCCTCCCTGTGTGCCGTACTCCTCAAACACGGTGCCGGGCTACTTTCCATGGTTTTCTAGGGTCTCACATCCCTTTGCCTTCCCTGAAAATTATGTAGAGCTTGTGGATGAGCCGGATGTCAGTGTGGTACGTGTTTTTTATGTTAATTACAGTAATAAGTTTCTTCTACTTATTTAAATCTACTTATTTAAATAATGTTATGTTATTTGTTTGACAGATGCTGCCAGAGCTCCTGGATATGGTGGATGAGATGGATGGGACCATCAATGGTAATGTCCCAGAGCCAACCAGGAGCGTCTTTCAGCGCATCAAGAGGTTGCTCAACCCCTTCCGTAGGCTTAGGAGGAGGATCGTCAATGTGTATCAGAGGAGGGGGCGCAACACCCAGTAGGGGGGGATATTTGTATAATTTAACTGTTTGGAACTTTTGTATAATTTAACTACTTTTGATATTATTAAGTATTTTTGTGATGTCATCTACTTAATTTGGCGCAAATTTATTGCCTTTTTATTACAAACCATAACCATACATGAAATACGAAAGACATGAAATACGAAAGACATAAAACCAACATAAGCAAACAACTAACTAAGAAACTAGTGTTTCGGTCGTCCCTGTTCCAGAAGATAAATGATCTCTTCTGGAGTGCGTATTGTGTCCACGTACAACTCTAAGACTTGTCGCCCCATCGGAAGTGTAGCATGATATTCCATCATGGTCCCAACGTCGTCATCGTTGCGGATCTCCATAACTGTAAAATAGCCAGTCCCGTAATCAAGCCGGTTGTACTTTCGGTAACGTATACGCGCCACGTCTTTACGCCACGCTCCCTCTGGACGAATCTTCCTCTCAGCCTTTTCCTTTAGTTGGGCGAAGGTGATGACCTTACTCATCCTGCAGAATACATGGTTAGGACAACGAAACACAACACCATGTTCGTCGGTGGTGACAGTCCCATGGTGATGAAGGGCAGTTAGGAATTTGGTGGATGAGTACTGGGTTGAGCACAATTGCCATTCCATTTCAGCTTGGTTGTAGCTGTCAAGAGGGAGAGTAGGTTTTGGTGAAGAAGCAGATTAGGGTTTGTTGAAGAAGGTCTGAGGATGTGAACCCCCTTTTATAATAGGCATGGTGAAATGTCAGCCGTTGATTTCATTTTTAGATCACAAATCTGATCCGTTTAAATTCTATCCGTTCAGACACATTTTCCAAAGGGATTGACATCCACTCCTTTATCTGACACACATTTGACTGATTGTAAGCCGTTGATCAAAACTGTCGGTGGAATCTGAGACGTCCAATATCTGTCGCTCTGCAGCACTGGTTCGAACCGCCTCATGCGAATATGTGCGCATGACCACATTCGAACCTGTTCGCATGACCCCATTCGAACAGGTGAAAAACACCCAAGAGGGTGTGTCCCCATATTTAACACACGCGAATGGCTTCGTGCGAACCTGTTCGAAGGCCCGTGTTCGAACAGGTGAAATTTCGTGAAAAAAAAGAGGTTTGGCCTGGCCTTTTGGTCATTTCACACCCTTATGGGGTGTGTTTCGAGTAGGAGGGGGTGTGGGAAAAGCAAACACCAAAATGTGCATACAGTGGCCTCATAAGATGTTGAAATTTTGACCCTTTGCTTTATTCATGGTATCTTTCAACATCCAATTGCAACCCTCAACTCCTCCCTTAAATGCGATAGTACACTTCCCTCTATGACTAAAATTTCTTGGGCCCAACAATCTTCCCTTTGTACTCACTCTTTCCTCGTCCTTTTTTCCCTCTACTCCTCCTCCTCTTTCTTCTCTCTTCATCCCCTCCAACTTCCCTCCTCCTCCCATCCTCACACAACAACCTGTACTAATAACCATTGTATTGTAGCAACAGAGAAGAACTTTGTCTTCCAATATCTTCTGTCTTTTCTTCTTTTGTTCATATTTGTGTTAAGCAACAGAGAAGAACTTTGTCTTCCAATATCTTCTGTCTTTTCTTCTTTTGTTCATATTTGTGTTAAGCAGCAGTAATGAGTTCAAAAAGGAGGAACATTGTGTTCTTTATTTTTCAAAAAACACTTTACGTTCATCTTCTATTCACGGCTAACTCTTCTTTTGCATTGTCTTCTAGGTCCAGCTGCAAATTCATAGAAGGGAGTTATTCCATTTTCAAAAAACAATAGCAAAAGTAGCAAGCATCAACTCAAAACCTTCTCTTTCACGACTTTGCTAACTATTTTGAGCCAAAAATGGCTATGAATATGATGCATTTTGTGAATGTAAAAAGTATATTCTCCAGTAACATCAGTAGGGAGTCAACACGCAATCAGGTTTGTTTGGGGAGCACATAAATTCTAAAATTAGAACTTGACAAAATTCTTACACTTGTATGTTTATTTGTTTTAGCTTCCTCAGCCTCTGGAATTGATTTTGGGGAAAGCAATAAATATCCAGCGACAAAAGTCCTAGGACTGTCTGTTTTCTCTGTTTTCCGTTTAAAATAATTTAAAACGAACACACTTAAAATATAGCTTTGAATTGAATTATATAGCTAATTTACCAAGTTCAACTCTTATACCTCACTCTCAATTTCCCCAATTGTATTGAGATTGAGAATGCTGTTGCAACTGATCTCTTGTGCATTATTAACTTGAAGCAGAAGACTTTGATGGTCAAAATAATAACATTCCAGGTTTTTAATGAACATGACGGAAAAATATGGAATTTTCGTAAAATATATAATTTAGAAATCTGGTCAATGAATAAAGCACAGGCAGCAAGCAAACAAATGTGCAGGCAAAGGAACAAATGATCAAATGGTAAAATCATGCCATACTATAGATGCTTTTGTAATATGTTTACTATACAATTAAATACTCCAGGCTTACTGCAGAAAGCTTATATACTTATTTACCTTATCCTAGGTTCTCCAGCTTGCGTCTGACGCTCAGACCTTCTATTTCCAACCCATTGTTGCCTTGTCTGGTTCCACGGAAGAAGACCTGCATGCATCATCGTTATTACAACAAGTTTATATAGATGCTAGAAAGTGTAAATATCCAACAATAGGGAAAAAACACATGCAAGTTCCCTGAACCACTAAACTCACACTCACTACAAATTATATAGACAATAAATACTAAAAATTAAACAAAGCAAGGTACTTAATGAGACCTTTACATTGAGTTTTTCCGGAAACTCCAAAGGCAGACCTTCTCCATCCGAAGGTAAATCTTCTTTTGGATTTTCATTCTCCACAATTTTATTGTAGCCATTCTTATCGGTCTCGATAATTACGACACCATCGCGTTTCTCATCAAAAACTTTAGTTGCCCCACTAGATGTTTCATCAGACGTTGTTGCTCTTATCGACCAGTTTCTTAGAAAAATTGATCCTGATATGACATTAAACCCAAAATTAACAAGAGTGAGAAACAAAGTAAATAAAATGAAGGTTGGATCAAAGTTCAAACATTTGGAGCTACCGAATAGTGAAACGAGAAAAAGGGCAAGAATTAAAGCAAAATAGAGAAAGAAAACGAAAAGCGAAGACCTTCTCTATCGTCTTGATTTCTGTCTCCTCGACGCGGCCAGCCTCTCTGTCTCTCTTGCCGTCGCAAGCTCCACTGCCATCTCAACCCCTTTCCACTCTCAGTTTCATTTTTCTCTCACTGTAATCTCGCATCTCTCAGTTTCTCTCTCTACCATTTCTCTTCCTCTCTTCATGGTTGTCAAAAGCGCGCGACAGATCGTGAGATCGTGCGCTATTACGTGTTTCAAACAGGCCATCGTGGTAGCGCGGGAGAGAAATCGCAAGATGAGGCGGTGGGGCCGATGCGACGAGGAAGGCCGTGAAATCCTTGAATCGTGAGATCCTTGAATCGACGAGGAAGACATGGCACAAACTAATATTAACTGTTGGGTCTTTTTTTTATACCCCCATCATATCACCATATACCCCCACATAAAAGTGAAACCCGAAAATACTCCATACTTAAAAAATTCACTCGGATTTACCTACTAAAAGATAAATCCGATTTTGGTTTTTTCCCAAAATCGGATTTATCTTTTAGTAGGTAAATCCGATTTCCCTTAAAAAAAGAAAATCAGATTTACCCCCACCTAAGGTAAATCCGCTTTTGTTAATTTTAAAAACGGATTTACCTTAGGTGGGGGTTAAATCCGCTTTCTGTATTAAAAATACCTATTTTTTATTTAATTTTTTTAAAAAATGTTATAAAAATACTACTAAAAATCCGTTAAAGAGTCAAAACTAATCTAAAAATTATAAAAACACCACTATAAATCTAATAAAACCAAAATAAGGTTAGGCAAATTTTTTTCAGATTTTTTGGAGATTATGAAAAATTAAAACAATTAATAAAAAATAGTAAACGATAGAATTTGGGATTTTTAGCTCCTCTGTCCTAAAAGAAGTCACTTCTTGAGGCGTCTTGATCCATGATTTTTTTTCGGATTTAATGGCTGTGGTTTTATTACAATCTGAGTACGTTGCTCGAAAACCGATTTTTTAGCCTAAATTATTCACCCGAGTACAACATCGTCACATGTTAACGAACAATACACCAAACAGAACCAAAAGACGACCGATATTCATATCTATTTTATATTTCTAAAAAAAAATTAATTTTAATTTTAATTTCAAAATCGGATTTATCCCCACATTAGGTAAATCCGCTTTTGTTAATTTTAAAAGCGGATGTACCCCCACATAAGATAAATCCGCTTTGTTATTTAAAAGTCAGATTTACCTATTGGGTAGATAAATCCGCTTTGGAAAATAACAAAGCGGATTTACCTAAAAAAGATAAATCCGATTTCCCTAAAAAAAAAAGGAAAATCGGATTTACCCCCACATTAGGTAAATCCGCTTTTGTTAATTTTAAAAGCGGATGTACCCCCACATAAGGTAAATCCGCTTTGTTATTTAAAAGTCGGATTTACCTATTGGGTTGATAAATCCGCTTTGAAAAATAACAAAGCGGATTTACCTTGAGTGGGGTAAATCCGAGCGAGTTTTAATTTGGCAAGGGTATTTTCGGTTTACCAATTATGATGGGGGTATATGGTGATATGATGGGGGTACCAAAAAAATCCCTTATCTGTTTGTACAAATATTAATAACAAAACAACTATAAAATAATTAACTATTTCTTACTATAATTATATTTATATTTTCTTTTATTAACTATATTATCATATTTTATACTTTTAATTAATTATATTATCATATTTTTATATTAAAATATATTTTATTATTTTTGGTGGGATCTTACGATCCGTGTTACGATTTCACGATTTACGATCTTGACTTCCCTCTCCGATTTTTAGTGGGATCCCGAGTTTGACAACCATACCTCTCTTTATCTCCTTTCTCTCTAGATTCCTCTTTTCTCTCCTCCGCGCTATTGTGCGGCTGTGTATTTTCTTTGATCAAAAGTGCGGCTGTGTATTAAATTAGGGTTTCTAATCACCCAACCTTTCCTTATATATTTACTACTTTATTTTTTTCTTTATTCAAACAATTAAACAATTATAATCATTTCAAAAAAAATAAAACTGTTTGCTAAATCCCCACTTTATTTTTAAATGGAAATCTTGGGCTTGCATCACATTTTTTTTCTCCAACTTTGAGAGACAGATGTTGAGAGCTGCGCTTTAAAAAAATCGAGTGAGAGAAGAAAAGGTGTGAATGGTAACAAATTGCATTGTCTTTGAATGACCGTTACAACATAATTATTAACCCATCGACTCTACCCATGTTGTAAGCCCTTTAATCGTAAATTATTAAGTAAAAATCCGCCCATGTTTGTCACTATTTCGTAATTAGCAGTGTAGTTATCACATTGATCCACCATTATAAACGCAAACACACCCCGTGTAGCGCACGGGTAATCGTCCTAATGAATGGTAAATATCAAGTGCTGACCACTTAATGTTTTTTGTCGAAAAAAGACCACTTAATGTTTCTTCTCTCTTCACCGGTGAGATTTTATCTCTTCTTATTAATGCTGGATGCATATTCATCCATTTGGGCGGCCATTTTTTCTGCCATGCAAGGATTTACGTAGGTTTTCCACCATTACAAGCGAGAGAAATAAACCCCATGCAAAGTACCACGTAAATCATGCACCATTTGGGTATTGTAGGTTCCTATTAGGTTACTGTATCAGCAAGGAAAATGGTTGTCCCCTACGTTGACATTTTATGTTGAGTTCACACTTTGTTCTGGAGTGGACCAAGGGGCCCCATTAGCAAAACAGCTGCGCTTAGCAAGTAATATGGATCAGCCCAACCAATTCAGCCCATATCCACCTCATGCGAGCCCAACATGCTTGGACGGTCAAGATCGACTCTACCCATCCAACGATCCACGAGAGGGCACGATTTCCTATAAATACAGGTAAACTTTGCCCTAAGAAAGGTTCAATCTCTAATCCTTAGTACCTTCACTCATATATTCGATATACTGACTTGAGCGTCGGAGTGGCTTGCAGGTACCCCCCCCCGGCGCTCACTGACCTCCTGCCAGGGCAGCAAGAGACCTACCAACAACAGCCGACCAAAACACTGCTAGGTACAGAACATTGGCGACCACAGTGGGAGATATCAATCTTTCACATAATCACTACTTGAACTTTTCTTTTGCTACTCCATGGCTCCCAGAGGCAGGCCCCTGGTTCAAAGCGTTGCCATACCTGCACCCCAACCAGAAGATACCCCTGAGGGCAACGTCGCCAGCCTGCCTAATGAGGGCAACGTCGCTAGTCTGCCTTACAAGGGCAACGTCGCCAGCCTGCCTGACGAGGGCACCAGTCAGCCTGCCCAACCATCGAATGTAAGCCAACTTTTAGATCTCCTGGCCAGCCGCACTCAAGCTATGCTGCAGCAAGAAGCTCGCCTAAGGCAGATAGAAAGGCGTGTGGCTTCCCTGCTCGAGCAGCCTCCTCCAACAACGGTGGCTTCGAGGCACCATCAGTCTCCCCCTAGGAGGCACCACGTCCATCGTTCCCCCCGAGGCGAAGGCATGTGCATCGGTCTCCCCCTCGTCGACACAGGCATGAAGGATCGAGCTCACCTCCAAGGACCCCTCCATCCCCTCCAGATGATACCTACCACCCTCACGACTCCCACTCCAGGACCTCCTCACGCGCATCCCCGGATTCTCGTGAGAGGCCAAGGAACCGGGTCAATGCCCATCGGAGGCACCACCGGGGATCGCCATTGAGGAGATCCCCCGACCGAGGCAGGTATCATGAGTTGAACTATGAAGACATCTCCCCGCAGAACTCAAGAGGGTTTTCGGATGAAGGACCTTTCACTCGAAGGGTGGATGAATGCTGAATCCCTAAGGCCTTGGAGAAGCTGCCAACCCTCAAGATGTATGACGGAACCGGAGATCCAGACCGCCATCTGGCACACTTCTCTCTGATGATGCGCTATAGAGGCGCCAGGGAGCCGGTCCACTGCAAAATCTTCCCCCTCACTCTCGAGAATTCCGCACTAGAGTGGTTTCAAGAGCTAAGGCCGAACTCGATCTCCTCATGGGGGCAGCTGGCGAGAATGTTCACAGCTCGTTTCACAGCCTCCCGGCTGAAACCTAAATCTGCAGAAGTGCTAAGGGCCGTCAGACAACATGACGATGAGATACTCAAAGAATACATTGAGCGTTTCAACAAGGAGGCCTCGTGTGTTCGAAATTTGGAAGACAGACAGAGGTTATTCTGGATGAAAGACGGATTAAGAAAGGGAAGTCTTTTCCAGATGGATGTAGGTATCAACAAACCTAGGAACTTGGGCGAGTTCCTTCAAAGGTCTCAGAAGTACATGGATTACGAAGAGGACGATATGGCTTACCGCGAGGCAGCCAAGGTCGGGGGCGGCAGGGAAGACGCCCGCGAAGTCCGCCAGCGAAAGGTAACAGAAGGCGGGCATCGCGAGGCACGACCCCGCAAATTTACAAAGCATACCCCCCCTCGTCACATCTCGGGCCAAGATCCTGGCTGAATGTGTAACGCCCCAATAATATTTATCTACTTATTTAATTAAATAAGGTGCGTGTGGTAGGAATAATATTTTTGTATTCACTTGTTTGATTTATTAATTGTTTATTAATTAATTGGGGGTTGTTATGTGATAAAAATAATATAGGGAATATGTGTAATTGAGTTGATGTGTTAGTGCATAATGGGTTAGAAATAATTAAGTGGAGTGGGTGAGCCCACAAGGGTATGTGAAGTGTCCAAGGAAAATAGCCCATAGAGTGTGATGCTTACTTAAGTGAATTAGGTTAGGATTTTGTATGACAATTAGAAATCAAAACTCGAATAGAAGTGAGAGGTGAGGAGAGAGGCGGCGGCTAGCATCAAGAGAGAGAGAGAGAGGAGAAAACGTGATCATCAAGCATCAAGGGAGAGGGATAGGCGTAGCACTCAAAGGAGAGAAGGAAGGATAAGATTTCACTCTTCTCCTAATCTAGGGTTTCGACTTCTACATCCTAAGGTAAGGGTGAGATTCATGTTTGATAATGTTTCATAGGAAGGGTTGTATGAGAGTTAGGGTTGTGGGTAGTCATCATGTGTGTTGCATGTCTATTGGATATTTGATGATTTGATTTGAGTGATATGAACATGCATACTATGCCTTTGATGATTTACTTTGATGATTTACCTTGATGATCCATTGATTTCTCCTATTACATGATTGATACCCTATGCTAAATGTTATGTTTGATCCATCATCCCCTTAGTTGATCGACTTTCCAATATGTAATTGTTGACATATGCCTATGCGCTGTGAGATTTATGATGATTGATTCCCTATGTGACCCTATGTGATTTCAGGCCTAGGTGAGCACCCTTATGCGAATTGATTTGATATGTAGTCTTGTGTATTTGCCATGTACTGAATGATGTTTTGTGTGATTAACATGAACAAGTCCTAAAATTAGAATATGCCTCACCATGATCTTAAAAGATAAGGAATCGTATGTGTTTTCATGAGATGCTGAAAACTGTTTTCAAAAATGCTGTTGCCACCCAGAAACCGTTTCTAAAGATGCTGAATGTTCCAAAACTGTTTCCGAAAACTGTGTTGCTATTCCAAAACTGTTTCCGAAAATCACTATGGTTGTCCCTAATTTTATGCACCGTTCCAATCCTTATGGAGAATCCCTATCTTTAAGATGTGACCCTATTTTGTGGAAAAATCCCTATCTTTAAGATGTGGCCCTATTTTGAGGAAAATCCCTAATTAAATGAAGCAGTCCTATTTTTGTGGAAAAATCCCTATCTTTAAGATGTGACCCTATTTTGAGGAAAATCCCTAATTAAATGAAGCAATCCTATTTTTGTGGAAAAATCTCTATCTTTAAGATGTGACCCTATTTTGAGGAAAATCCCTAATTAAATGAAGAAATCCTATTTTTGTGGAAAAATCCCTCTCTTTACGAAACCAGGCCTAGTTGTGGATTATTACTAAATGATTGCGAGTCATCCCTAGTGTTGTAGTCGCCCCAATTTGTGGAATGTCTTCTAGTGCCTTAGTGCCTAATGTCGTTGTTTTGTTATTCCGTTGTCAAGTTGTCGTCGTTGCCTCGTTGTTGCCTAGGATGTGAATTGTGTTGTCGTGTCTATATTGTTGTTAATACACCACGTTGGGTTGCCCATTTACGGGCATGGATTATATTGATGTTGTTGTTGTTGTCTTGGGTACCGCCAAATGGCCCAAGTTATATTGTTGTTGATATGTTGTTATTATTGTTGCACACGTTGGATTGCCCCATTTACGGGCATGGTCTATGTTGTTGTTGTTGTTGTCATGTTGTTGTTTGCCAGGTTGTTGTTGTCATTGCGTCGCATGCACATCATTTGCATATGGGGATAGTTGGCCCCGACACGTTGGATTGCCTCATTTGGCATGGATTAAGTTGGAAGCCTCATTTGGCTGGACCCGGTACCACATGCATTATAGGGTAGTTGGCCCTCTGTTGAGTCGCATTTGCATTTGCACTGCATGATTGAAGTCACCGACGGTGGTGACATGTCCTTGTTGTATACCTATTGTCGTGATCATGTAATGACCATTATGTTGTTGTAAGTTGATTGTCGTTGTTGTAGATTAACCGATTGTTGTCATATGCTGACTGTTGTGGCTACAACTAAGCGTGATGATTCCCCGATATCCTGACTTGTGCATACAATCTTTCATATGATCATTTATACGATGTGATATCTCACCCCTTTTGTGGTTGTTACATTTATAGGTGAGCCCGAGTGAAGATTGTAGTCTTCCTTTCGTCCGGTGTCGTCTGCTCTGATAGGTAGCACTTGGGGAAGGGTCGATTACTGTGTTTACTTATATTTCAGTTGATGTTGAATCTTTTAGTAATTGGTACACTTTGCACTTTGTCGGTTGTTGATGTTTTGACGATGTTGAATATTTCCGCTGCATGTTTTGAGAAAACTGCGGGTTTTGTTTTACGTTGAAAAATGCGACACTCTTTTGGCGCGAAAAACTCTCATAAATTATGAATAAAACGATGGGTAGAAAAAGGGTGTTACAGAATGCGCTAACACCGAGTTTAGAAACGTCAAAAGACCGGAGCCTTTGGTACTGAAAGATGGCCAGAACCCATCGAAGAAATGGTGCCGCTATCATCGAAGCGGAGGCCACGATACCAATGGCTGCCGTGCTCTCAGAGACGACATTGAGGAAATGATTCAGAAAGGTAAACTGCTGCAATACGTGAAAAAGGAGGAATGACCAAATGGCTCGCGCAAAAGAACCCGATCCCCTGGAAGAAGATCTAGATCCCCTAGGAAGGGGAAGGCACCAGTCGGTGAAGGGGTCAAAGAAGAAGACAGCGAATCTTCCGAGAAAGAAGACACCCGTAAATCCAAAGGAAGGCCAGTGGCCATGGTGATTCATGGAAGCAACCCCCTTGATGATTGGGGATCAAATAAGTCGATGAAAAGGAAGTGGAAGGAAATCTTGAGTGTGGCATCAACCTCAGCCCCTATGAAGGGACCAACCAGACCGCCCTTATCCTTTGAGGATAAGGATCTGCTTGATGGAAAGCCGAATAAACACGTCCCGTTGCTCATCACCGCCATCATGGCCAACATGGAGGTAAGAAGAATCCTGGTCGACCAGGGAAGCGCAGTGGACATCATTTTTGAAGACTTGCTGCCAATGTTGAACATATCCACCCTTACCGGGGAGCCAAAAGAGCGTCTGAAGAGGTACAAGCCAGACGAAGAGTGTTCTGACCTCCTTGAAGAGGTTAAAGAGAAACTCACCATCCACCCAAGGGAGAATGGGGACATGTCTCCCCGATCTGCAGCGGATGGGCCAGCTGGGATACCACCTGAGGTAGCCTGCCGCCATATAGCTGCTGATTCTAATACCTAGAACGCCCTTAACCTAAGAAGTTGGTTGTATGAGCCTTGCTTTCATAATAATGTAGTAGCGTGGATTGATAACACGCACGAATGAATGAATAAAATTTTTATGTTTACGATTCAAAAAAAAATCATGTCAGCAATATTGACCATCACTTACAGATTAGGCAGCCAGTGCCCATGAGGGTGCCTGGCAGGGCGCCAAGTAAACAGCCAGTGCCCATGAGGGCGCCTGGCAGGGCGCCAAGTGAACAGCCAGCGCCCATGAGGGCGCCTGGCAGGGCGCCAATGTTGAAAGAAGCCAGCGCCCATTAGGGCGCCTGGCAGGGCGCCATGTGAAAACAACCAGTGCCCATGAGGGCACCTGGCAGGGCGCCAAGTGAAAGCATCAACCTGACGATCGTTTGCGCCTCCCTAAAAACCGAGACACGAGTCGACCTACGAGTTTCACGAAGTGACTTTAAACGTGTCACAACCTCTGATGGGCGAGTTAAATTCAGACCGTGTTCTGATAAACTGCCCCCAGAGTGTACATTGCCACGAGGCACGAAGTGACTGTAAACATGTCACAACCTCTGATGGGCGAGTTAAATTCAGATCGAATCTGATAAACTGCCTCCAGAGTCCCACGAGTTGCGAAGTGGCTTTAAACGTATCACGACCTCTGATGGGAGAGTTAAATTCAGATCGAATCTGATAAACTGCCCCCAGAGTCTCATGTTAGGACTTTGGCAAGTGTACCAAATTTGTTGCAAGTAATAATTTAAACGGTAAGTACCGGTCGTATCCACAGGGATTGCGTTTTATTATCAATTAGGCAAGTTTATTAATTCTTAGCAGTAGAAACGAAAAGATAATATTTTTGGGATTTTGTAAATTAAATGCAAGATAGTGTTTGAAAAAAAAGCAAGATACAAGCGATTAAGGATTGATTCATCTTCCCTACGCTATCCTATGACCTTCAGCTAATTACAGATTAGTTGTTTGAACTACCAGATTCAATTCACTATGATAGGTTAAGAGCAATTCCTTGCCTCAGAACCCCTTTTACCTAATTGAGTTACCCTAATTCCTTAGGTGAATCATGCCAATCGGTAAAGCAATAAACTCAAGAAATAAAGAATTCATGCATCCAACCCCATATTCCTATGGTGATCACAAGTACATGATCTAATACCCCATATCCAGCATGCAACCCATATTCCTATGCAGTCACATAACCTAGATCATTATAATTATCATATGTAACTATAAAGCATTAAACTCAGAGGCATAGACTTATGATAATTCAAACTACTAATTGTATTAACCATAACAAAGCATTCATAGGATAGTTTTGGGAAGAGTCATCTCTCCCTAATCAAAAGAAACTAAGTAGACAACATCATAAGAGTAGAAATCAAGAGTAGGAGAAGATTACACAAGTAAGGATCCATTAGAACCTTCAAACCCTTGTTCCCAAGGTGAAGGAAGGCCTCCAAATTCGCCCCCAGCTGCTGCTCCAAACCCTAGCACTGCTCTTCAGACGAAGTCCCCAGGAAAAAATGCTGAAACTGCTTTAAAAACCCTAATTTTCACGCACCATCGCGACGCGGCCCGTGCCCGTCGCGTCGCGAAATAAGACAGAAGCATCTGGCTTCGCAAAATTGCTCCGGGTCGCGTCGCGAACCCTCCTGGTCGCGACGCGAAATAGGACAGAAACATCTGGCTTTGCAAAATTCCTCCTGGTCGCGTCGCGAATCCTCCTGGTCGCGACGCGATATTCAACAGAAATCAAATCCCTCCATTTTGCTGCATTTCCGGGCAAGTGTCTGGTTCGCCGAATGATGCCACAACCAATTAGAGGTCTTCAATGTCCAATTTAGCTCCAAAAGTGAAGGAATTACTTACAAATGAACTTCCTACTACAATTATCTAAAACTAGACTAAATCCCAGATAATGATTGTGATACAATGAAAAACATGCACAATTGGTCCTAAAAATGCATAACTTACATCATATGATTGAGAGTCAACATCTCACAAGGTGCGAAGTGACTTTAAACGGGTCACAACCTCTGACGGGCGAGTTAAATTCAGACCGAGTTCTGATAAACTGCCCCCGGAGTTAACTTTTGCTACGGGGCACGAAGCGATGTATCACAACCTCTGATGGGCAAGTTAGGTTCAGACCCCTCTGACAAACTCGCCTGGCAGGGCGCCAAGTAAACAGCCAGCGCCCATGAGGGCGCCTAGCAGGGCGCCAAGTTTTCAACCAGCGCCCATGAGGGCGCCTGGCAGGGCGCCAAGTCTTCAACCAGCGCCCATGAGGGCGCCTGGCAGGGCGCCAAGTAGAAAGCAGCCAGCGCCGATGAGGGCGCCTGGAAGGGCGCAAAGTCTTCAGCCAGCGCCCATGAGGGCGCCTGGCAGGGCGCCAAGTCTTCAGCCAGCGCCCATGAGGGCGCCTGGCAGGACGCCAAGTAAAAAGCAGCCAGCGCCCATGAGGGCGCCTGACAAAAGATGGTCTGGAAGCAAGTCTTTCGCGAGGGGGCAGACAGCACTGTGCGACAAGGCGCATAAGGCACCCGTGAGGGGACCAAACCCTGTCTCGCTAGATTAAAAGATACATGAGCACGTAAGAAAATAACATACTGCGCGAGCTCGTGAATATACAAAATAGTGCACAAGCACGTGAACAAAAAAGGAGGTACGAGATCATATATACAGAGGGGCAAGGCAGTAACTTGCACCTGAGTTCAGGAAGGCGCCTAAGAGGACGCCAACATCAGGACTTGGCACCTTGACGCAAGACGCCCAGGAGGGCGCCAACATCGGGAGGCATCACACAAGGCGCCCACGAAGGCGCCAACTTACTTCAAAACACAACCCTTTGCCACGAGGTGATATGAAATTGTATATTCAGGTGCGCAAGGCAAGAACGTGTGCCCGAGGCCATCCAACGCGTGCCATTTATAAACATAAGAAACAAGCTAGGTAAAGAGGAAACACAGACGTTTCAAAAGGTAACATAAATATTAGCGGAAAATGACATCGAGGTCAACCCCGTTAGGGTGGAATGTAATACAAAAATCACCCCAGAAACAACAAGGCTCCATCAAGCAAGACGCATAACGAAATTCGACAAGTAAAAAAAAACAAAATTACACAATCAAAGCAACTGAACTGAAAGAAATAATCAGGGGGCAACGACATCGAAGTCAACCCCGTTGGAGTGGTATCTGACGATCCTCCCGTCTCGAACGTCATGATCAAATTGAAGGACGCTGGGCTCTAGAATGGCTTGCGGATACAAACACTGAACATGGCTAATCGCCTTATCGTAGGCAGCATAAGAAAAGTCTACAGCCTTCCCGGCCACCATCTGCACCTTGGTCTCGGCCTTATCCTTCATTTTCTTCATACTTTCCAGTTCAGATTGGAGCTTTTCCACCCTCTTCTTGTACTCATCCCTCTCAGCATAGGCCTCCGCCCAGTCTTTCTGATAGTGACGAGGAGCCTCTTTGGCCCGACGAGCGGATTCCAAAGCTTCATGAAGATCTACCTGAAGTTGATTATTATCCAACACAAGCTGATCCCTCTCCTCGCTCAACCCTACATAAAAGGAAAAACAACACAACATGGTTCAAGATTCCAAACTACAGATATGTTAAAAACTTAAAGAAATAAATCAAGAGGATTACCTGAATGAGATCCGCACCCCCTCTCAACTCCCCACTTCGCATGCAGACTCCCCCCAGCCTTGACCATACGCATGGCAAGTTCGAAAGGATGCTCCCAGAGGTGGTCTCGCTCTTGCGCAGTGAAGCTAATTTCACCCTCCTCTGTGTCCTCAGGAGAGGGGCGCATGACAGGAGAAGGGCCATCAGCAGGAGGAGAACGCTGGGTACAACTTTTCTTGCGCTTGGACTGACTTTGGACCCCCAGGTTGGTAGAGCCAATTGGCACCCCAGAGGGATCTTTAACAGCCCGGCTTCGCGCTCCTAGACTTAGACGAGGTCCCATGGAGGGACGGACAGGAGCTGACACTGCAGGAACTGGACTACTTGCCTCATCACGTTCGAAACCTTAAGGCTTCCTCCTCCCGGCCCAAGAAGCCAATTCATTGAAGGAAAGTGGAGCGGCCATCTTATCTGCAAAACAACAATGAAACGAGTCAGCAACAGAAGCAAAGAAAGGAGAAAATAAAGGCACACCAATCCAAACAAGCAACCTAAGAGCCCAACAGCCTTGGGAATCGTTGAAGCCTTTGATAATTCACCACACAAAATCTTTTGGGGCGTAGTGGACAAGCGACTGACAATCCTCCTAAGCATGCTTAAAGTCCTCAGCTGGGAATCAGATAACTCAGACGGGAGGACGCGATAAGACCGAGAGGTGCGGTCAACATCAGCATTACACCACCCAAAATGAAACTTATCTCAGACCAAACACCCTTGTTCATCAAAAAAGCACATGCTATCCGCAGCCTTCTGACTAGAGGGGACGAGGTAAAAATACTTAAACCTCCAATCATGCTGATTATCCGAATACACTTGAAAGAAAGCACAGCTGGCCCGACATTTCAAGCATACAAACTCGTAACGAGTGATGCCACCTGAAGACTCTCAACGACGATGCACCTCGAAGATAGTCAAGAAAACCCTCAAGTTGCACTTCCTTTGTAAGGCTCTCATCACCAATTCGAAACACTTCACGAAGCACCATGAATTTGGGTGGAGCTGAGATGGGGCTATCTGGAGGTGATTTAAGACTTCCAGTTGAAACGGTGTAAAGATGGGAGAAACCCGCACCTTATAGATCACACTATGGAACATCATGAATTTCCGGCCATCAGGAACTCTGCACACCCTATCATGGGGGTCAACCACCTCAACCCGCCAGTCGCCTCCCTGGTTGTATTAATTTAGCAGGCTGTTTTCGGTTCAAACATTTTGAATCAAAATGGGACCGTAGTGCTATGGTTTAGGATGTTTTGAATGCGTACGTTTAATATTCATTAATGCCAATTAAAGCCGAAACGTTACTAACGTGTGCTGTAGCATGAAACTTCCCCAGCACACCACGACACATAGTATGGTTCAGATGCTTCCTCTACACGATTTGAAGCAGCTGAGGTGGACTGATATGTTAGCGCGTTTTGATGAGGTTGAATTACGTCACCAATGACGTAATTAAACTTGTCTGGTGATGTGTAGTGTACATGTCATCGCTTTATAACAAATATATAAGTATTAAAACACATAATAAATAATTTAGGAGCGTCAAATATATAAGTAATACGCTTTAGTACCATCAAAATGTGGTTGCTCAAATGGTCAACGTCAAGAGCCCTCTGCATGAGGGAGTGGGTTCGATTCATTGCTTCCGTTTTTTTGGTGATATATTTCGAAATTAATTGTGGTAATAGCGCGGGGATTAAAATGGTGACGTGGATTAAACTGAGGTGACGTGGATTAAAATAGATGTGACGTATTTATTGACGTGGACGGCTATGTGGATGTATATGTGGAACATTCATGGTTTAATATAATAGAGATAACAATAAACAAGTTAGGTGACAACATCGCACATCGAGTTTTCAATCGGTTTGTCGACAACCATTTCAACCTTTATAAAAACCACTTACTAACAATTTGCTTACATTTTCAACCTAAGTCTTATTACACCACCCAATCAACCTAAAAAATTGTCATAATCATCTGACTATTAAAAAAACATTAGTTAACCATGCTATTATCTCCATTTATTCAGTGTTTCGTTCACCAAAACTGCCTAACCACTTATCCATCCCTGTTAAGCCATACCGCCAACGACGCAATACAATCTGCATACCACATACGGTATAACATATTTGCACCGTATTACTTGCTACCCCACCCCGTGCATCGCACGGGTTTGCACCCTGGTTAAAATAAAACACAAATTTTTCTTGTATTTGGTCGAATCTTATTCGTACAGAATAAAATGTGTCTTCAGTCTTCACTCTAAACTAGTATTTTACCCGTGCATACGCACGAGTGGTACTGTATGGTCGGTGTATTGCCATGAAGTCATAATAGTAATTCGGAAGATAATCATAAGTTGTGAACAATGTCCAAAATGTATGATTTGAAATTCAAAGTGGAAAGAGATAGGTATTATGTCATATAAGATACAAATGAAAATTATATTGAGTCGAAGAAAATAAAGGAGATTGACAATAAGAATTACATTGATCCATAATAATGTATTTAGACATTAGAGGTAAAATATGCATCCCCGTTGACACTCACGTTTGCATACTCGTTGACCCCCCTGTTGGCACTCCCATTGGCGCTCTCGTTGCCACTCTAGTTGCAGCTCCCATTGCCAGCCTCTCGTTGATTTTAGATGGAGTAAAAATGAAGAAAAAAGAAAATAAGATTTTTTAAAATATGCATCCACGCTGGCGCTCTGTTGGCGCTCTCATTGCCTCTCTTGTTCCCACTCATGTTCCCGTTGTCGCTCTCGTTGTCGATTCCATTGTCAGTCTCGCATTGCCGCTCTCGTTGTGTTGCAAATTTTGTCTTTTAGCGGTGAATTTACTAAAATAGTTGTGTTGCAAAAAGTTAAAACAAAATCGGTATTTTCTTATAATATTAATAATGGAGTAAAAGGTAAAATATGCAGCCCCGTCGCTTTCGTTTCCTCTCCTGTTGGCACTCTCGTTGGCGCTCTCGTTCCCTCTCTTGTTGGCACTCCCGTTGCCGCTCTCGTTGCCGATCTCGTTGTCAGTCTCTCGTTGCCGCTCCCGTTGCCACATGTTTTTTCCTTTTTCTATATGATTTAATATTACAATTATTAGTGGTTAAGTTGATTGATTTTATTTATTACATGAAAAATTGATTGATTTTAGTAGTTTTAATAGAGAGATTATAGTAAATAGTAAATTTTAAATTATTTAATTATTGAGTGTGATATTAATTTAATAATTTATTTTTTTGGAATAAATAATTTTGAAACTATTGTTAGAGGTATGGTTTTTTTGACAATTGGTAGTAGTTAAATTGATTAATTTTAGTAGTTTGAGTAAATTATAGAAATAGTTAAAAAAAATTCTGTTTTTAGTAAAAAAACCGACAAAAAAGTGATTTTTTATGGAAAGAAAAACTGAAGAAAAAAATGGAAAAAAAAAACTGAAAAAAAAAGTTGGTTTTAAGATTTGCTGTTTTTTGTTCTTTTGCTGCGTCAGTTGCAGCTTCTGATCGTAGTTTTCAATCAGTTTTTTGTCTCTCACTTTTCTGTCCCTCACTTTTTTGTCCCTCTATCATTGCCACTCCAGTGGCCTCTCCCGTTGGAGCTCTCGTTGCCACTCTCATTGACGCTCTCGTTGGAACTCCCGTTGGCATTCCTGTTGACATTTTACTCTTTTTTAGTAATTATAAAATAGTTATTTGGTAATTTTTTGTAGTGGTTAAATTGATTGATTTTTACAAAAGTAGTTAAATTGATTAGTTTAAGTAGTTATTTTGTAATTTTTGGTAGGGGTTAAAGTTTTTTTACAATTCTTTTTTTGACAATGGATAATGGCTAATTGATTTATAGTGACTAATTATTTTATTAATTTTAGTAGTTTGAGTAAATTATAAAAATAGTGAAAATTGATTTATAGTGATTAATTGTTTTTATAAAAATATTGACAACCGAGTTTTAAAAAAAATAACAAAAACAGTGTATACAATTTTATTTTAAAAAAACAGTTTTTTTTAAAAAAAATTGAATTTTAAAAAAATGTATTGGTACTTAGCGCGTCAGAAACGTCATTGTAACGTAGTGTAGAGTGACATAAGCGGTACTGTAGCGCGCCAGAAATTTCAGTGTAGCGCACTGTAGTAATACCGTAGCATTTTGTCTTTATGTTGTAAATTATCTATTTTTCCCCTAAATTATGACAAATGTTAAAATTTGGTGATGTTTAAAAATATAAATGTGCTCCACATTGGTATATGTATAAGTTTTGATTATATAAAATAGATAAAATATCTTTCTAAACCGTAAACGTACCACGTAAGCAATTTCCGAGTTTCCGTGGAATACTGTCTCATTCACTCATCTCACTTGCACAGACAGAATTTCAATTTCTGTTGTCGCAGCGATTCAGCTCCAGCAAAAATGGATCTCACAACTTATTTCTCTTCTCTCTCTATAACTCCTCTATTTTCTTCCACCTCTATTTCTTCCCGTCAACTTTCTTTCCATCCAGAAGTTCCGCAACCGTTACGATTCTGCCGAAATCCCGGCTCACAGTGCCGACTCTTCCTCCGGAAGCCACCGCTGTTTTCCCGCCAAAACAATCTCGCGGCCACAGCTGCTCGGGCTTGGAATCAAATTGAGAATGACGGTTTTGTCCTCGAAGACGTTCCACACCTCACCAAATTCCTTCCCGATTTGCCAGTACTTCATTGCTCTTTTACATTTCTCATTTTGAAACCGCTTGAATAATGATATCGATTCTGCGAACTAGCATGGATTCATATATATAGTCTATAGATAATGCATTTTCAAGTCAATAAGATGGGATATTGCTATATTTTTTTCTCTTCTCTGTGATTACTGATTGTTTTTGCATTAATTCCTCTTTTGCAGTTGTATCCAAACCCATTACATAAGAGCCAAGCTTATTCAATTGTCAAGTAAATATACTTATTTTCAATTTGTTTCAACATTGTGATTTTGTACTGTAACATTGAAGCTTATATGAACTGGTTTCTTCTAGTTCCCCAATGCCAACTTTTTGTTTCCTTCAATTATTTATTATGAACTTTTCTCAATATATTGTTTTATACCTTCAGGAATACTTTTGTGAGTCCAGAAGATGTTGTTGCACAAACTGTGAGTGACACAATCTTCTCCTCCCTTGTTTGTGAATCATTTTCGTTTGAGTGATTGATGCTTCTCTCTTTTATCTTGCCTATTTATCTCTTACCGAGTTACCATGTTTCATGTCCAGAATGTTGTTCAGAAAGATAGTCCTAGGGGAATTCATTTTCGCCGTGCTGGACCTCGAGAAAAGGTACAAAACATGGAAAATTCTATGTCCATTTATAGTCTCTAGTGTTGGAAGAAATTCAGAAGGATGATGAGAACCAGAGAGAATTGCAAGAGTGGTAGTAACAGAATGTAATTGTAAAAATACTGAAAAAAAACTGTTTATTGAATGAATGTGTGAGATTACAATTGACTTCAATTAACAACAGTATTTATATCACTAACTTTAAGCTAACTATGCTCACTTACTTAATGACTAACTAACTACTGAATTAACTCAAGTTGAGTTAATCAGCTTACAACAATTAATACAGTACTCATTCACTTAGCTATTTTGAATTACACACCATTTCAATACACCTCCCTAATTCAAACTAGCTAAACTGAACATTCCAATTCTGCTCCTCATGTCTTCAAACTTGCTGGGCTTCAATGCCTTTGTCAGCACATCAGCTAGCTGTTCATCAGTCTTGCAATGCTTCACCACTAGTTTACCTTTAGTCACTTGATCACGTAGGAAGTGATATTTGATCTCTATGTGTTTGCTCCTCCCATGAGTAATGAGATGCTTGGCCAAGTCTATGGCAGACTTGTTATCAATCCTTAGCTTCATCACACCCTCATTCTTCATCTTTAGCTCTTCTAACATCATTTCTAACCACAGTGCCTGACTTGCACCAAAGGCAGCAGAGATATACTCTGCTTCACAGCTTGAAAGAGCTACAACATTTTGTTTCTTGGAACACCAAGATATTGGAGCCTTGCCAAGCATAAAGATGTATCCAGAGGTACTTTTCCTGTCCTCTGAATCACCACTCCAATCTGCATCAGTGTAGCCTTCCACATCCTCATTGCCACAGTCTTCTGATGTTGGAAACAGAACACCCCAATCAAGTGTTCCTTTCAAGTATCTGAGTATTCTCTTGGCAGCCACCAAATGTGATCTCTTTGGTTCTTCCATATACCTGCTAACTACTCCTACACTGTAGGTGATGTCAGGCCTTGTATTACACACATATCTCAGTGATCCAATCAGCTGCCTGTACACAGTTGCATCAACTGCTTCTTCACCAGAGTTCCTTTGCAACTTCACTGCTGTGTCTGCTGGTGTTGAAGCTGGGTTACAATCTATCATTTTGAACCTTTTTAACACATCTGTCACATATTTCTTCTGATGTAGAAAAGTTCCTTTCTCAGATGTTACAAACTCCATGCCAAGGAAATAAGAAAGCTTGGCTAAATCTGTCATCTCATACTCAGACATCATCTTCCTTTTAAACTCAGTGATTTCTTGCTCACTATCACCTGTGACAAGCAAATCATTCACATACAAACAGACAATTAACAGGCCAGCATTGGTGTTCAACCTCACATATACACCATGTTCTATTGAGCACTTAATGAATTTCAATTTCAAGAGAGAGGCATCAATCTTTTTGTTCCAAGCCCTTGGGGCTTGTTTGAGGCCATAGAGTGCCTTCTTTAGCTTCATCACCCTATCCTCCATTCCATCCGTCTCAAAACCCGGTGGTGCTTGTTTCACATAGACTTCCTCCTCTAGTGGACCATTGAGGAAGGCAGACTTGACATCAAGCTGACTCAATGTCCACTTCCTCTTGCTTGCTAAAGCAACAATCAGTCTCACAGTTTCAATGTGAGCAACTGGAGCATAAATCTCATTGAAATCAATACCTAGTTGTTGCAAAAAACCTTTTGCAGCCAACCTAGCCTTATACTTTGCAACCTCACCATTAGGTTTCATCTTGGTCTTGTAGACCCACTTCACATCAATAGCTCTTTTATTACTTGGTAATTTCACCATTTCCCAAGTGTCATTTCTTTTGATTGATCTCAACTCGTCCTCCATTGCCTCCTTCCAATGTGAATTAGAAAGAGCTTGTTCAAGAGAGACAGGTTCTGACTCTGCCATCAGCACTAACTGCAGCATATCAGATGCATCATCACTGAATGTGGCTGGAAAAACCTCATAGTCAAGCAGTCTCTGAGGTGGGTGTCTCTCTCTATGAGATCTTCTAAGTGGCTCTTCATTCTCTACATCATTATCAGCAACATGTTCCTGCTCATTCAAAACCTCTGAGACAGGCACTTGATCACTCTCAAGAAGCTGTACTTCAACTGTTTCTGTTGTCACTCTTTCAGCAGAATCAGTCCAGCCCCACTCATTAGTCTCATCAACAATCACATCATTGCTAATGTAGACTCTCCTTTGTATTGGATCATACAGTTTGTAAGCTCCTGTACTATGATATCCAACTAGTATCATAGCTTGAGATCTTGCATCTAACTTTCTTCTATGCTGTTCAGGTACATGTCTATAACACAAGGAACCGAAAATTCTTATGTGCTTCACATTAGGCTTGGATTCACTCCATGCCTCTTCAGGTGTTATACCATCAAGTCTCTTGGTTGGACACCTGTTCAAGATATATGTTGCAGTAGACACAGCTTCAGCCTAGAATTCATGTGGCAAATGTTTCTCTTTTAACATGCATTTTACCATGTTTAAGAGAGTTCTGTTTCTCCTCTCTGCTGTACCATTATGCTGAGGAGTATATGGGGCAATCACAACATGATCTATGCCCTCATTTTTGCAGAATCTAGCAAATTCAAGTGATGTATACTCACCACCATCAGTTATCAATTTCTTTATAGAGCAGTCACACTGCTTCTCAACTAGCAGCTTAAATTCTTTAAAACTTGCAAACACTTCACTCTTCTTTTGCAACAAGTAAATCCACATTCTCTTAGTGAAATCATCAATAAATGAAACAAAGTAGAGGTTACCTCCATGTGATTTGACTTCAAATGGACCACATACATCAGAATGTATGACCTCTAGATTCACAGTGGCTCTTGAGAGAATTGATGATTTGTAAGACTTCCTTGGTTGCTTCCCTTCGCAGCACTTACCACAAACTTCCTTAGGTTCCTTAATCAAAGGCAAACCTGTCACCATATTCTTCTTTTGGAGTGAACTGAGGCTACCAAAGTTCAAATGGCCAAGTCTCTTGTGCCATTTCCACACATCATCTTTAATATGAGCAGCAAGACATGTCTGATCAATAGAGTTCACACCCACCTTGAAAGTTCCATTATCTGACATTAACACCTTTAACACTGCTTTCTCTTTACTGTCACGTACCTCCATACAATTATCCTCCATTCTCATTGAATAACCCTTCTCAAGCAATTGTCCTAGACTTAACAAGTTGCTCTTCATTTGAGGAACATACAGAACATCACTAACCACTACTTTACTGCCATCCTCCCTTCTAATAGCAGCTTTTCCAATTCCTTCTGCTAACACAGCCCTCCCATCACCAAATTTAATTCTCCTTCTTATGCTTCTGTCAATCTCACAAAACCATTCAAGATGTCCTGTCATGTGGTTGGAGCATCCTGTATCCAAATACCACCATTCAATTGTTCCTGTATCAGTTACTGTCATCAGCATCATCACTTCTTCATCAGTTGTAGCCATCAATGCCACCACTTTCTCATCAGAGTCATACGCAAATTGTGCCTCTTCTCTTTTTGTAGGCACTTTAGGGTTCACACACTCATCTGCATAGTGTCCCCATTTTTGACAGTTGTAACATTGAATGTGTTCTTTGGATTTCTTCTTGCCTTTACCATCACTTTCACTTCCCTTCTTCTGGTTTTCTTGCTTAGGCTTTCCAATCTCACCCTTGTTACCCTTCCATTTGCCTTTACCCTTCTTATTCTTCCAAGATTCATTACCTCATTTCTTCTACGACTGAGCCAGCAAAGCTTTCTCGGAGTCCTTTTCTTCTTTCTTAATCCCTTCTCTGTTCTTTATCTTGATTTCATGTGCCTCTAAAGATCCTAATAACTGCTCTAATTTCAGATTATCTAGGTCTTAGATTGCTCAATCGCAGCAACAACATGATCAAAATTAGAGGTTAAGCCCGTAATGATCTTTTCAACCTTCATAGCATCAGTTACTACTTCACCACAATTACGCATTTGATTAGTCAACAGCACTAATCTGTTCACAAATTGAGCCACTGATTCGTTTGTCTCCATCTGAAGTAGTCCTAATTGGCGCCTCAAGGCCATGAGTTTCACCTTCTTCGTTTGGTTATCACCGGAATACGTGGTTGCCAACACATCCCATGCCTCTTTTGCCGTCTCGTATTCGATGATCTTCTCAAGAACATTCGCGTCCACACATTGATGAATCAAGAAAATAGCCTTGTCGTCCTTCTTCAATTGTTCGCTATTCGTTGCCCTTTGTGCCTCCGTTGGATTCGCTTCAAGAGGTGTGATACTGGTGCGAACAATATCAAGAACACCTTGATATCTAAAGATAACCTTCATCTGCGCCGTCCATCTATCATAGTTGCTGCCATCAAGAATTGGTAATTTCGCCGGAATGTGATCGTTTGATTTCATCTGTTGCGTCGCCGCCGTGCTTCACCGTCGTGCGTGGCCGTGGTTCTCAACTGCTCTAGATACCAGTTTGTTGGAAGAAATTCAGAAGGATGATGAGAACCAGAGAGAATTGCAAGAGTGGTAGTAACAGAATGTAACTGTAAAAATACTGGAAAAAAACTGTTTATTAAATGAATGTGTGAGATTACAATTGACTTCAATTAACAACAGTATTTATATCACTAACTTTAAGCTAACTATGCTTACTTACTTAATGACTAACTAACTACTGAATTAACTCAAGTTGAGTTAATCAGCTTACAACAATTAATACAGTACTCATTCACTTAGCTATTTTGAATTACACACCACTTCAATATCTAGAAGCTGATAATACCTTCTAATATTAGGTTTACTTCAAGCCAGAAGAAGTGCGTGCTTGCATAGTGACTTGTGGAGGATTATGCCCGGGAATTAATACAGTGATTAGGGAAATTGTATGTGGCTTGAATTACATGTATGGTGTTGACGATATACTTGGTATTGAGGTGAGTTTTGTGAAATTGCATTTTTTTTATATCTGTTAAAATACAATACGGATTCCTTACTTTTGATAATTGAAGAGTTAATGCTTACTATTCACGTTAGTGATAGTTTCTGGATAAAATTTGATAAAAATGATAATCGGAGTATTTTTTTCTTAGTTAACTAATATTTCATATCTCATTTTTAATCGTTGTTTATAACAGAAGAAGAATTTTGAAGTTAAGAGAAAAAGTTGAACGATCGTGATTTTATAAAATTGCAAAGAGAAAGGAAGATAAGACTACACATTTTTATAACAGTTGGACGATCGTGATTTTATTAAGACTAAACATTTTTTTCTGCTATCACAATTATATTAAGAAGGGAAGTCAGAAAACATTTATTTATTAACTAGTTTTAGAATTATGGCTTGGCCCAAGTCAACTCCAAAAGCTAACTCAAGGGGTGAGGGAGGGGACTACTTAGGCTATATTTCTAATCAATGTGGGATATCAAACACACTTCCTCCCACCTAAGATTGGACATCTACTCTAGAGTGTGGATAAATGTTGGTGGGCTTACTGATAAATCTAGGATAGACTAAAATTCTAGAATTTGGGCTAGGCTCGACTCAACATCAAATAGTAGCTTGAGGGGTAACTTGTTATCTGGATTTTGATAGAACTTATTCCAAATACTCGGTTTCCAAAATGAATACTTCATGTGTTAGGAAGGATTGATGATAGATAGGCTAGAGCCAATTAGGGATATACCTTGATATTATCCGAAGAATTTCACGTGTGAAGTAACTTATATTGTCTAAAGTAATGCCGGCAGTTTTCTTTCGTGTTTGCTTATGTTGCTGCCTACTTAGAGATCTGTTATTAATGGCCCATATATTGCATTTGTAGATGAATATAATTCTACAGTTGCATACATTTTGTCAACCTCAGAGACCCTTATTCCAACAGCACGACCATTACCATGGATATTGATTTAGACTGCCTTGGTTATCTGGGTAGTGTGGTTACCTTTTTGTGTAATAAAACATGTGTGGGAAAGCCACCATAATTGCATTTCACCCCTACGTCCTTCATTGCAACCTCCAGCACCTTCATTGTGTTGATGTGACGGGGTTTGTTTAGTCCCAAATCACCTATGGCCCAAGTAAGTCTTGGGCAGTCCTCACCTCACATGCCATTTTTGAATATTATTACCAGTCTGAGAGTTGTTTCTCAATTTCTTTTATGATCATTTGCCAAGTTCTTTTTGTTCACCATGTTGCTCCTGAATTGATTCAGGGAGGATATAAAGGGTTTTATTCAAAAAATACCATGAGATTGACACCTAAAGTGGTTAGTGATATCCATAAACTTGGGGGCACCTTTCTTCGTACATCTCGCGGAGGACATGATACCCAAAAGATAGTAGATAACATTGAGGATCGAGGAATAAATCAGGTGGGTACTTGTTAAATTTTATTAGTTTTCTTAGCTTTAGGTTTATAATAGATTATGGATATAAATCAAGGGGAAATTTGATGTGTATGTTAGGTATACATTATTGGAGGTGATGGTACCCAAAAAGGAGCTGCACTCATTTATGAGGTAATCAATCCCTCCTCATTTTCCTCTCACGAAAGTTATTGTCTTCAACTAGTCCATTATGAAGTTTTATTATGGACTAGTGTAATATGAGCATCCTTTGATGAAGGAAGTTGAAAAACGTCATCTTCAAGTGGCTGTGGCTGGGATTCCGAAGACAATTGATAATGATATTGCTGTAAGTTCTCAACCATAATCTATGTTTAATGCACACATGGCAATTTCAAATGATTAGGGAAATATTCATTTTACTTAGATTTTTTCAAATGTCGTCACTATTCTGTTTCTTGATTTGTTCTGCTAACTTGCCGACAGTGAAACTTTCTAATATTTTTCATGCATGCCATTGGGAAAAGTCTTGGTTGTTTTTATTTTGATAATTGTTTCACTTGAGGTTTGATTTGGTGTATCTTTTGTAAATCAGAAAGTGCAGCAGATAAATGTTTATATAGGAACTTGATACTTTAATACCAGTATACTTTTAAGTTTGTTTTGCTTTGTCTTGGAATTCTGTTCAGGCAAGATATCAAGGTTCAAGTTTTTGTAGTCGTGTGTGCAGCCATGTGTCTTAACATTTGTTCATTAAATTTGTGTGCATAGTATTTATTTATATTTATTAATATAAATATAAATTTGGACAAAGCAAGAACTTTTTATGATATTTTGCATGTTTTGCCTCTAGGTGATAGACAAATCTTTTGGATTTGATACTGCTGTGGAAGAAGCCCAGAGAGCCATTAACGCTGCACATGTGGAGGTTAATAGTGTTGAAAATGGAATTGGAATTGTTAAGCTAATGGGAAGATACAGTGGTAAACAGTGCTAAAAAATGCTCCATTTTGAATTTTCCTTTTTTTTATTGCAATTTCTCTTTTTTTTCCAAATTGTTTCATTCATTGAAATGACATAAAATGGGGACTTTATATGATGAATGAAATGTTGGTATTAGATCTTTAAGCATCCTATTCCTCTTTTCAGAAATATACTTTACAAGCTTCCATCTGCAGGTTTCATTGCCATGATTGCGACTTTGGCAAGTCGAGATGTGGTAAGTGTTCAACCAAACAGCATAATTTATTAGTTGTTTTCACATTGATAGGTGTTTGGTGAACTGATTCTTTTGGTAGTATGGAAATTTGTAGTTCATTAGGTCCTTTTTTTTTCTGGCCATGTCATGAATAAGTTTAATGGATCATAAGCTTTAGGACTCGCACATATTTGGGAAAATTGTACTCTCTGGGTATAGATCGTTTAATTTATATTTAGTAAATTGGGCTGGCAGTTAATTGTGGGTCTGTGTAGTCCGAAGGGCATCAGTACAATCCCTACATTAATTAAGCATGTAACACATTTAGCTCTCAAATTTCACTAGGTTGATGTATCCTGCATTTTATTATGCAAAAGATATTTTAAATGATTAAAGGGGTTCAACATGAAACTCTTAGTTGGTTGTTTGATAGACTCTTATCTTTATATCCAAATATTAGGGAGGAAAAGGAATGCCTTACTTATAGCAATTGTAACAGGATTGCTGCTTGATTCCAGAGTCTCCTTTTTATTTGGAAGGAAGAGGTGGGCTTTTTGAGTTTATTGAACAGAGGTTAAAAGAAAATGGACATTTAGTTATTGTGGTAGCAGAAGGAGCGGGTCAGGATTATGTTTCTGCAGAAGTTCACACAGTAGATGAGAAGGATGCATCAGGGAACAAGCTACTTCGTGATGTTGGTCCGTGGTTATCTAATAAGATTAAGGTATGATGCATTATCTTTCCTTCTCTTCCTTGTATTCTCTTCACTTGTCAAAATTATATAATATTGGGAGTTGTGGATAGTCTCGTGCATCATAGACATCTTCGAGTTCTTGCATTTCTTTTTAGAAACAGATTTATGCCAATATCAGTAACTTACTAATAGATAAATTCTAGAATGTTGAATATCAATCATAACCTTTTGTAATTTTCTTGCTAAATTCATTTTCTTGTTATACTATTTTAGTCATAACACTTATGTGAGATTGCTGTGATATGGACATTTGTCGATGTGAGACTAACAACTATCTCACCCCTTCTTCTCAGTCTATCTAACAACTATCTCAACTCTTCTTCTTAGTCTAGTTCAGTTTCCTGAGTATGTTTTGTTCCTTCTCATAGTATCAATGAAAATGAAATAACGGTCAATAGCTTTACTTTTTAATAGAGGAATGATGAATGTGTATGAAAGGAGTGTAAACATTGGACTCCTCATTAACTGAGCACTATTTGGTCCAAACAAATGCAGCAGTCTTCCAGTTTTGATGAGCATTACTTTTCATTTCTCTAGAGGTTGTGAACATGATTTTTTGTCATCCTTTAAGTTGTTAAGTTTGTTTCTTAATATACATCCTACTACTGCTTACAGGATCATTTCACGATGTTCTCAAAGATGGAGATAAATATGAAGTATATAGGTATGTTCACGAGTTTTCTAGAAGTCCTTTTTTACTTGTTTTAATAATGTAAGATTACATAAAGGACTGTTGCCTCCCACTAACAATAGCTTTATCTTTATACAAGAGTTCTTACGAAAATGTAACCAAAAAAAAAAGTTCTTGCGAAAATGTGTCATCCAATTGAAAATCCAATTGTAGTCAATTTAACATGTTACTGAATCAGATGGAGAGGAAATACGGGATAACTTGGTTAAGGTGTAGAAATTATGTTCCGTTGACCGCAAGGACTAAAGTTGCAAACGACAAATATGTGTAGGACCAAACATCGAAGAAAAACTTTGAATTTAAAGATATTTACTAGGACTAACGACATATTAAACCTTTTTATAGATACCAAAACTGTAATTAAATTGCAGTTGCTATGAGCAAAGCTAAAGTCAAAAGTTGGAGAGGAATACGAATTAGTTTAATTGATTGTAATCTTGTTAATCATAATAAGATTATAATTATATGTACGTAAAATTTTGAAATCAATTCCTTTTCTTCTCTATTGAAATCATGAAATTTATTATTTTGACTTCTATATTAAAACTTCCTTTTGTGTTACTTTCATAGATCCTACGTACATGATTCGAGCTATTCCAAGTAATGCCTCCGACAATGTTTACTGCACTCTTCTTGCTCATGGTGCTGTTCATGGAGCTATGGCAGGGTATACTGGTTTCACCATCGGACCAGTGAACAGTAGACATGCTTATATCCCAATTGGTGTAAGTAATTGATTTCATTAACTCGTGTTTATATTCAATTAAATTACTTTCTTTTGTTACTTAAAATAGTAAAATTATGCTCCTGAAAGTCTAGTTCAAATTTCAAACAACCTCGGTATCTGTTTTGTTTTCTCTTATTTTTATCCACCAAATTTTGTGGTATACCAGCTGATCTCATAGAACATCTTTTTGTAGCGGGTGACTGAGAAACAAAATACAGTCGAGCTGTCTGGTAGGATGTGGGCTAGGCTTCTTGCATCAACAAATCAGCCAAGTTTCGTTGCTTCTGACCGACAAAGAGTTGACGAAGAGATCAGCCAAGATATAAAAAATAAAGATATTCCCTCTATATAGGTTTGATGGGGTATTAACTGGTTGCTGTGTATTGATTAGCCTTATGCGTAAACATTTAGACTTAGTTACTAATGCTTCCTGTTCATTTTTTCTTTTTTAATTGATTGGGAAAATTAGAATGTGATAGATTTATATACAGGCGTGATCCAAGTTCAACTATGGCTAAATTATCATATTTGTTTAGCTCTAATTAGATATACCATTTGCACATCTGGAATGTTTTACCTACACCCATTATCATCATCATCATCATCAACAGAACTTGATTTGGATTCATATTTTTCAGAACAAACTAGCTTCTACAGTTTTCTTGAATGTCTTGGTTTTGAGGCTGATAATAATACAGAAGTTGTGGACTTCACTTCTCATAATAATAAGGATTGCAGAAACTAGTTCCTTAGGAGAAACCAATTTGGCAGAACCAATGGTGTTGGAGAAGAAGGAAGCAAGGCATTATAGAGGAGTGAGAAGAAGGCCATGGGGTAAATTTGCTGCAGAGATTCGTGATCCTACAAGGAAAGGGAGAAGGGTGTGGTTAGGAACATTTGACACTGAGATTGATGCTGCTAAAGCTTATGATTCTGCTGCATTCAGAGTGAGGGGTCAGAAAGCCATTTTGAATTTCCCTTGGGAGGCTGGGAAATATACTCCAAAGCCTAATAATATTAGTCTGGTTCTAGGTAAGGAACATGAGAGATGCATATTCGAAATCCAAATGGGTGAAGCTAAACCATACTCTATTAGATGGGACGCTGCACGCTACGCCACCGAACACCAATTTTGATTCCACCACCAGTACAACATTTCTCTATTTTGTTGTTGGAGGAAGAATTTCATATAAGGGTGGAAAATTCATGTTCCAAGCCAAATAGTAGACAATATTATTGGATTGAAAACTGGAACTGATACATTACGAGAGTAGCTAACTTTTTGTTTTTTTACAATCAGAAGCTCACTTTTTTTGAAAAAGTAACGAGAACGACAAAAGAAAAATTGGGCATAAGAGAGAGAAAGAAAAATTGGGCATAAGAGAGAGGGAGAGAGAGAGAGAGAGAGAGAGTAATTCGTTCATGTAAATTCGTTCACTTGTTTTAAGTCTTGGATATAGACTGTATCAATTAATCCAGATTGGAAGTATGAGTAAACCATTAATGGTTGTGCTCCAGGGATTATTACTGCTTTTGGCCCAACAATTTTCTTTTTAGGATAAAATAATAAAGAAGTATGGATTTCCTTATAATTTATCACTGAGTTCCAATTTTGATTAAATTTATCTAGGGTGATTTTTTTCAGATTTATCTTTTGTTCAGTTGTTAATATTCCCTTTAGCTTATCCATGGGGTTAGCCCTGGGTCTACCAAGGTTCATCATTCTGGATATAACCTTAGGGTTATCAATCAATACATTTTTAAAGGATGATGCTGCCTCTTTTTCTGGTACTGATTCTGATGCTGAGTAGGCTTTTTGTGCCATCTCTTTAGTTTCGTAACTTTTGTGAGTTACATTTTTGCCATCTATGTGCTGTCTAGCAATGGCCCAGTTGTTGTAGAGTCCCTTGAATGGACCGTTGAATATGACATACCATTTTTCAATGGTCTTGTCTTCTTCCTTCGCTTCTTCTTCTTCTTCGACCATGTTACTCCATAGTCTAGATTCTTTTATTGATTTGTCAACTATTTTTTCCATGTTTGATTTCTTTGGAGGCAGGGGTTCTACTTCTGCTGTTTCTGTTGATGATGAAGCTTCTGATTTTGAAACTCCAGCTATTATTTGTAATGTTTTTTTGTAGCTCTTCCTACTCTTCTTCGAGAGTTCGGAGTTTTTGTTGAAGAGCAGCTTTCTGCTCCTCTATTTCGACTCCCTGAAAGGAAATTGGAAAGACAAATTCTTCTTTGTTGAGCCTGTGAATGACGTGGCCATGAGTTACGTCGGTAAATATCAAGGTAATTAAAACCGGACCGGACCGGGCTGTTCGGTCGGGAACCGGACCCCTATCCGGTCTAGTTGGACCCCAGAACCGGATTGCATCAGAACCGGGTGGAAAACCGGAAAACCGGCCCAGAACCGGGAAAAACAGCAAGAACCGGCGGTTCACCGGTTGGCAGCGGTTCTGAGAAAAAACAATTTTTTAAAATTGTTTGGTGTTCCATGTGGGGATCAAGCCCCTTCCCTCTCTGTACAAGCTTCAAATATTAACCATCAGAGCAACCACGTTATGTTGTCACTTATATGCAGTGTTTTAAAAATCGGCTCGGCCCGGCCGGTCGAACCGGGGGTGTAACATCCCGAATTTTTAAGACTCGAGTTATGAATCCTAAGACCGATATAATTATTCGTCAAGAATAATTAGGCGAGTCTCGGAGAAGGTTTAGTCGAGGATAGTGTTCCCTATTCTCCATTTAATTATGGCTTAGTCATAATTTAAATGAACATTTCAAGCCGAAGGGCAAAGTTGTAAATTCGCACCCTCCATATAAATACCCCTATTCTGAAACCCATTCAGCCATAGTCTTTTTCTGAAATTCTAAATTAAAAGTGAAGCTGAAACAGAGGGGAGAAAGGGGGAGAAGGGCGCGGGGGGGAGGAAGAGGAAGGGAAGGACTTCATCCGATTTCTGTTTGCATGTAAGTTCTTTCACCACATTTCTTCTCCAAATTCGAAATGCTATCCTTTGATACCAATTTCAATACCTGATTCTTCCCTTATCCCTTGATACCATTTTCGGATTTGGTGCTTCAATGTTGGAAACAATGAAATTCTGACCATCTATCCCCTTGCATGATCACATTTTGCTGTCAAAGAAGAAGGGCTGTCATCACATTTCGAATTTGGGGGAAAGTTCAAGCTTAGGATTGCTATCTAAGTTGCTGTTTCAGTGGCTTAGTGGAAAGAAGTTGCTGTCCTAGTGATTTTAGCTGCTGCGTCAACTGGTGTTGGTGCCTAGCGAGGATTATTCGTGATTATCGTTTTCCGATTGTCGCGTGTTCGTTGGGACTCCTCACACGATATTCAAACCGGTGAGTTTTACTCACGATTAGGGATTCACTTTTATTGACTTGAATACTCTGGAATTCTGTTTGTGAAACTATTCCGCTTTCGAAACATTTTTATCGAGTCAAAAACCGTTTTCGGGAAAATAGCGTTTTACGGTTTTTCGGTGAATATATATGTTTTTATCGATTTGTTGATTTAAATGCTTTCACTGGAATATGGACTGAAATGTTGGTTATAATATCTATTTTGAAGTCTTGATGGTTAGGAAATGTCTCGGGGTCGAATAGAAAGCAAAACGGTACAAAACGGGTTTCGAAATGCTGTTTTCAGCCAATTCTGGCTTTCTTCGCGATGCGGCCCGTGGCCATCGCGTCGCGACCCCAGTGAATTTTGTGACGCAAAAGTTTCTGTCACTTTTCGCGTCGCGACGGTATCTGTTTGCGTCGCGACGGTTTGCAGTTTTCACTAAAAAGTTCCCGAACTTGTTTTTGCAATAACTTTTGATCTGGGAATCCGATTGAGGTGTTCTCGGATGCGTCGGAAAGATATTTAAAAGACCTAATCAAATATGTGGTTTGGATTATAAAACACTCTGTTTTTGAAGGTTTAAATTATTGAAAAACCGAAACTTAGACCGCGTGTGAGATAATGTTTTTGGCATAACAAACCGGATCGTGGATCCTTCTCGATGCTATGATTATGACGCCGGATGTCTAACTTTTGAATTCATCTAAACGGGTTATAGATCAATAAAGATATAAATTATCTAAAAGGCTTATGTGATTGATCCTTTGGTGATCGAAAAGATATAGATTATCTAACTCTCGAGAATTGATATGTATTGTGATATATATCGCGTTGGGTGACGACCCGACAAGTAGCATACTAGGAAGGGAAGTCATGATCCCTCACCCTAGGCCCTGAAACGTTTTGGCGTGGTCAAACGTGGGTTATCGGGATTGTGGTTGTTTGCACGGCCGATTTATGCTAGGTTAGTTTCACGATTCTCCGAGATTGTGGGTGTTTGCACGGTCGGGTTTCGTTTGGTAAGCGAATGGTTATAAATTAATCAATGAGGCTTAATAATATATAATAATACTCCATTACCGAGATTGTGGTCTGTATGCACGGTCGGTAATTGGTGAGGCTCAATAATATATAATAGTACTCCATTACCGAGATTGTGGTCTGTATGCACGGTCGGTAATTGGTGAGGCTTAATAATATATAATAGTACTTCATTACCGAGATTGTTGGTTTGTATGCACGGTCGGTAATTGGGCTAGTTATATATATTGACGCAAATAGTTTATAAAGTAAACTATGTTGCAACGGTTTTTATAAATAAACCGAGTGATTGTGAAGGGGCACGATAGAATTCACTGAGACAAGTTGTCTCACCCAATCATTGTTGTTGTTTTTACAGAGAACAGGAAACAGAGAAGCAAACAGGATGGTCAGTTGTCATGCTCGAGGAGAAGATAGAAGATTGACTTATTCCTAGCTGTTTATGTTTTTCTGCTGTTGTCTCTGTATTTGATATCATGACTCGAATTTGAGCTATGTTATGTTTTAGTTTTCGCTGTATTCTTGCAACGTTGTATATTCAGGCAGGAAATTTTTATACTCTGATGTAAACCAAATTGTATATTTAGGTATTTCTTTGTTAATAAAATACCGGGGTGTTACAGGGGGGTAACCGAGCCGGTCAAGGTTTTGGATCGGCCATGCAGCAAACCGGTGGGAACCGGTGTGACTCGGCCGGTTTTTGGAAATACCGGTGACCCGGTTCAAACCGGACCGGGTTGTGCATTTTGCTTTTTTTTTTTTATCAAATCTTTGGACTGTAATTGGGAGGGGCCGCGCGAACGCAGACCCCCACTAATGATTGCCATCTAGGTAAGTATGTTTCCCATTGACATACGCCTTGCTTTTATATCTCATTCTTCTCCCTGTCCCGTTCATTATATGCGATGTGGGACTATTTGTAAACTACTTAAAACAAAAGAGACTAAAAAAAACCTCAACAAAATGCCATTAGTGGTGTTTGAACCCCTGACCTGTTGAAAGCAAATGCTGAGCGCTACCATGAGGCTACCAATCTTATTGAGGATATTATTTATTTCAAATATATATAATTGGTACGTCTTTTCCAAAAAGTCAAGTACACTCATCCTCATGGCAATTAGCTTGTAATATTAATATTATGTTTCAACAAACTTATTTAATATTAAGTATTTTTTTAAAGATTTATTTAATATTAAGTTGTTAACTTATGAAATTTGTTCTAAATATTTATTGAAGCATGATATGAACTTTTGAAATTTATTTAATATATACCAAGCAAATAAAAATAAAATAGACATGGTGTGTAATTTTAGCAAATTAAGTTTTACAAGTATGAAATATATAGGTCCTGAAAATTTGGGAATTTTTTATATTTTAGTAGATATAAAATAAACATGGTTATTAATTTTACAGGGACGAAATTTATTTTATATACTATATAGGTATTGAAAATTCTCGAAATAGAGACCGGGTCTGAGTCATCCGGTCCCGGTTTTGGTCATGCGGGTCAACTGTCGACCCCTCGGTCCGACCATTGACCCAGTGACCCGGTACCTTCACCGAGTCGGTCACCGGTCCGAGTTTTAAAACATTGCTTATATGTAATATTATGTATATAACCATTCTTCCTTTTATTTCTAACAAAAGCCATTTTCTCTAATAATTTTATCTATTTACCATTTACTTTTATACTTATATATGTGTTATTATATATTACATATATATCTTAACTATTTAACATCTAATATTTTGTATTACATTCTATAGACTTTTGATTCTATATATTTATTGATTAGAATATTATTAAATATGAATAATTATTATTTTTTTTTGAAAATATTGACTTATAATATCATATATTTTTCTATTTCTCATATTATTTCAATATAAAATTTATTCATACCGGATATGTTGTTGTATTATTATGAGTATTATGGTTTTTTTATTATTTTTTATCCTTTATATATTTAATAAAAATATTAAATAATATATTTAATTAATTCCGGTTGAACCCCCGATTCAACCGGTTGAACCTAAGAACCTCTGAACCGCTACCTCTTCCGGTTCAATGTCCGGTCCGGTTTTGATTACCTTGGTAAATATAGTGATGATGGACAATCTCTCGAGTCCACCAAGTTTCCCATTGGGTGGTCTCTTTCTCACTTCAATCGCCCCCCAAATTACTATACGGTCAACTTAAGCAGGCTGAGTGACGAAGTCCAAGAATCTTTGGCGATCTTGACAAACTTTGCTGATCTGATTCCTTGGAGGGATCCGAAGAAATTTGGTATCGGTATAGCGAAGTTGGTCGAGGCGAGCTCAAGATCACAAGTTTTAACGGTGCTCGGTAGGGTCGAATACTAATAGATATGCTTTCTGCTTTTGTCCTATTTTGAGATTGGTGTTCCTAATCTTGGCTTTTTGTTTTCCTTTGCAGATCAAATGGCTCCTGACAAGTTCGTCATTCTGAGGGCTGCTGCAGAAAGGAGGGCCGCCCTTCAGGAAGGCAGCTCTGATGCTCCTCCGATCCCACAAGGAACCCCGAGGCGGGATGATCCGATACCAGCTGTGCCAATTAACACCATTACTATGTGAGTGCTGAAGATCAGACTGGCGACCTTCAGCATCGGAAACGTCAACCGAACTTGGTGCAGGTTGGTCGCCTTTCAACTCATGCATCCCTCTCTCAGGCCCCAGTCAAAAGGGTGCGATCCGACCAAGGTGGGTCTCCCAATGTGTCAAAGAAAGGCCGTCATGACAAAGATGGCTCAAAGAGACGCCGATCTTCTAATATCCCAATTGATGATGACTTTTTGAGAAAAAGCCTTGAGGAGTACCGGGTTGATCCGGTGGAAGCCGCCGCGAAACTCTTTAGGCATCTGACCGACGTCTCCAAAATGAAAAGGGAGGAAGCAAAAGCCTGAGTCAAAGGTGATTGTGGGGAACCGATGTCTCCTTCCCTTGCTATTTTTGTCGTTTTATATTTATAACTTAGTTTTGCGTTCTTTTCATTTCAGGGGCCCTGAAAGAGAGAAAGATGACGAGCGAGCATTGAAGGAGGCAGAAAGGAGGAAATATGAGTCGCTCTCTTCCACTCTAGCGACGGCTCAGAAGGACCTCTCCGATCTTCGGAAGGAGAAAAGAGATCTTGAAAACCAGCGGGACTCTGCTTCCAACAAGGCTAAGGAGCTCGAGCTTCGGATTTCCGAGCTTGAGACTAAAGAGAAGGAAGCTGAGGAGTTGGTTATGACTTTGAGGAATCGGATCTCCGATCTTGAGGCCGTTATCCAGAAAGCCTGGGAAGAGGGGACCGACCCCCAAAGTCAGGTTGCAGATCTCTAGGAGAAAAGAGAGCTCGGAAGGCCCAACTTGAAACTGCCGATATAGCGGAGATGGCTCTTGGGATGGCGGGGGAAGGCTTTAATAAAGCTCTTGACCAAGTTGCTGTGGTTCACCCTTCGCTTCCTCTTGATAGAGAGATGTTGAGCGTTGATTATTCTGTGGAGGGGAATGAGATCGTCAAGATCGACTCCGCTTCCAATAAACGTGTGATCATTTACTCTCGTTGATCCGACGCTTAAACCATGATTGGGGGTAGATGTTACCGGGGTTTCGGGTGAAACCGGTTTGACTAAGGTTTCGGGTTCCGGGCGGAACCGTCTTTTCGCCTTGTAATTTTTGAAAGTCTTTTTGAACTTGAGGACCCGGCCGAATCCGGGGTGGTATGTAATTTTTTGCTTTATTTTAGTTGCCCGCATTTTCGGTTTTTATTTACCTCGGTTGCGCTTTGCATGTTAAATTTTGTACATTTGTGCTTTACTTTGCTCAAGTAACGTGTGTCGCCTTTAGGGCAGTTTACCGGGACTCGGCCCAGATCGAACTCGCCCTTAAGGGTGATGGCAGCCTCAGCCATCGATCTTGGCGATCGGAGTCCCCAAGACCTCTTCGGCTCCTCGAACAGTTTACCGGGACTCGGCCCATATCGAACTCGTTCAAATAGAGTCTGCGACGACCTCTATCGGAGGTTGTTTTGAACGCTGGGTACCGGGTTCCGGTTTTATCACAAGGGGCCTCGTGCGTAATCGTTAGACCGCTCTTAAAGGGGCTCCCTTTAACCTCGAAACGCCGGGTTTTCAAATTAGTGGTCATAATTAAGAGTCATGAAGATCTTTTAAGATGCGAAATGTTCCTACATCGGCATACATAATGCTTTTCAAAGAGTAAATTAACTGTAATACTGTTTCAACTTGGCAGCGTTCCAAGTTCTTGGGATTGCTTTCCTTTCTAAAATTTCCAACTGGAATGCGCCGTTACCCGTCGGAACACCAAGGTGCTGACTTCGAAATCTCTCGGGACAACTTTCGCGTTGTACCAGGTTGCTATCCTTTGTTTGATTAGTGCTTCTTTGAGAGAGTCTCACCCTCGAACCTCGTCGACGAGGTCGAGGTTCTCCTTTAGAGCCTGGTCATTTTCTTCAGACGATTTTGGGTGAAGAGTCCTCCAACTAAGCTCTCTGACTTCAACAGGAATCACCGCCTCGCTCCCGTATGAGTGTCGGACAGGGGTCTCCCTCGTTGAACTCTGCGGGGTGGTTCTGTAGGCCCACAACACATAAAGTAGTCCCTCAACCCATTTTCCCTTGGCTTCATCAAGCCGCTTTCTCAGTCCATTGAGGAGTACCTTGTTAGCGGCCTCTGCCTGTCCGTTAGTTTAGGGGTGCTCTACCGAGGTGAACCGGTTTTTAATCTGAAGATCGGACATGAGTTTCCAGAAGTCCTTGTCAGCGAACTGGGTTCCGCTATCAGTGATTATTACCTCGGGGATCCCGAATCTGGTCATAATATTCTTTTTGAAGAACTTTATGCAGTTCCTTGCGTTGATAATGGCTAGAGGCTCGGCTTCAATCCATTTTGTGGAGTAGTCTACAGCCACTATTAGGTACTTGACCTGACCGGGGGCAGTTGGGAATGGCCCTAAGAGATCTATCCCCCACCACGCGAAAGGCCATGGCAAGGTGAGACTAGTGAGATCGGCAGGAGGTGCTACATGCATGAACCTTGGCATGGACTTGACACTTCTTGCATTTTTTGACATAGTTTCTTGCATCGGTTTCCATGGTTGGCCAGAAATATCCTGCCCTTAAGGCTTTCCGAGCTAGAGACCGACCTCCAAGGTGTTGTCCGCAGATCCCCTCATGGATCTCGGCCAAGACATAATCTGCTTCCTCTCCTTCAATGCATTTTAATAATGGCGCGGAGAGGCTTCTTCTGTAGAGTGTTTCGTCGATTATGGAGAAAGACGAGGCCTTCCTCCTGATTAACTTGGCTTCGCGGGAGTCCGGAGGCTCGTCTCCCGACTTGATATACTTCATTATTGGTGAGATCCAACCTTTGCTTTCCTCAACTACATTGATGGAAAAACGGGCTCCGGGTTTGGGAGAACGCTGGGTTGGCTTAGCGTTTCCTGGATTATTGATCGGTGATTTCCCGGAACTTTGGTGCTGGTGACTTTGAAAGAACGTTCGCTCTGATGTTTTCCGCTCTGGGAACGTCCTTAACCTCTACAAACACGAAATAGGAAAGCAATTCCCGCACTCGGGTTAAATACTTCTGCAAGGTCGGATCTTTGGCTTCGTATTGCTTTCCGATTTGTGAGACTACCAACAACGAGTCCGTGTTTAAAGAGAGTCGAGTAACTCGGAGGTCTATGGCAAGTCGGAGTCCTGCTATGCATGCCTCGTATTCTGCCTGGTTGTTTGAAGTTGGAAAACCAAAAGTGAGGGATACTTCGATTACAACGCCCGTCGGGCTTTCAAGCATTAGCCCTGCACCGCTCCCCTTTGGATTTGAGGATCCATCTACATGGAGCGTCCACAATTCGCCTTCAGGGTCGGCCGGGGTCATTTCGGCGACAAAGTCGGCAAGTATCTGAGCTTTCTTGGCCGGCCTGGTCTCGTATTTGATGCTGAACTCAGAGTTCTACTACCCATTTAATCATTCATCCTGCTAAGTCAGGTCGGTGTTGGATCTGTCGGATCGGGTGATTCGTCTGTACCACGACCGGATGAGCGGTGAAGTAAGGTCGGAGGCGGCGTGCCGAGATGAGTAGAGCAAATGCGATTTTTTTCTATTTTCTGGTATCTAACCTCTGATCCCTGTAAAGCTTTGCTCACAAAGTATACTGGACTCTGACCAGTCCCTGTTTCCCGAATGAGAACGGCGCCAATGGCATCTTCCGAGATGGTTAAGTACAGGTATAAGGTTTCCCCCGGGTTTAGCTGAGTCAGAATTGGTGGCTCGGTCAAAGCCTTTTTAAGCTGGGAGAGGGAATCGTCCCGCTCTGGGGTCCATTCAAATTTTGCTTCCTTCTTAAGCAGTTTAAACAACGGGAGCGATTTGAACGCAGCATTGGAAATGAAACGAGATAGCGCGGCGATCATCCCGTTAAGCTTTTGAAGCTCTTTCTTGGTAGACGGGGTGCGCATCTCTGTCACAGCCCGACATTTACCCGGGTTGGCTTCAAAGCCCCTTTCTGTGAGGTAGAAACCAAGGAATTTCCCAGCTCGGACTCCGAAAGTGCACTTTTCCGGATGTAGCCTCATATTGTTTTTTCGGATTTCTGCGAAGATCTCTTCAAGGTCGGCTATGTGGAGGCTCTCTCCTTCGCTTTCGCGATCATTTCGTCGATGTAGACTTCTACGTTACGCCCGATCTGCTTTCGGAAAACCCTGTTCATCATTCTTTGATAGGTAGCTCCCGCATTTTTTAAGCCAAGTGGCATAACCCGGTAACAGAAATTACCGCAGTCAGTCATGAAGGCTGTTTTTTCCTGGTCGTGAAGGAACATCGGAATTTTGTTATATCCGGAATAGGCATCCATGAAAGATAGTAAACGAAAATCTGAAGCATTATCGACGAGACGATCAATGCTAGGAACAGGAAAGACGTCATTTGGATAGGCCTTACTAAGATCGGTATAATCAACACACATTCACCATTTTCCATTACTTTTCTTGACAAGTACAGGGTTGGAAAGCCAAGTTATACACTTGACTTCCTTTACAAAATCGGCTTTAATTAAATCATCAACGACCTTAGGTGTGGCAGCTGCTTTCTCCTTGCTTTGAGCTCTCTTGCGCTGGGCAACCCACTTGGCCCCAGGGTTAACAGCTAGCTGGTGACAGGTGACCTCCGGGGGAATCCCGGGCATTGTCCTTCGCCGACCAGACGAAGAGATCGGCATGAGCCTTCAGACATAAAGCGAGATTTGCTTTAACTTCCTCAGAGAGGTCGGATCCGATCTTGACAGCTTGGGCTGGGTCATCCCCCAACTGGATCTGCACGAATTCTCCATCAGGTTGAGGTCACCTGATTTTCTTTTTCAGCTCTCCGGTTAGATCGTCGTCGCTCTCCTCTTCGAAGCTGTCAGGGTCATACCCCGCGTCAAGATCTGTGACATTGACCTCGGCAGCTCTGCTGTTTCTTCTCTTTTTGGAGTTCTCCCGGGCTTCTGCTTCTTCGGGGGAACCCCCTCCTCTGAGGCTTGCCTATCTGCTTTTACGTGCAGATAGAAGCACCTCTGGGCGGACTCTAGATCGGCATCAAGGGTAATCACTTTGTTGCACAGAGAGTAGAATTTCATCTTCAGATGAACTGTTGAGGTTACAGCTCCGAGCCTTCCTAGAGTCGGTCTTCCGATAATGCAGTTGTAGACCGAAGGGCATGACAAAACTAGGAATTTGGTCTTGACTGTCATTTCCAATGGTTCTTCGCTGTAGGTGACCATTAATTCCAAATAGCCGAGTGGCTTGGTCCGGGACCCGTTGAAACCCGAAAGGTCAGATCCCCTGTAAGGGGTGAAGTCCTCCTCAGAGATTTGCAGCTTTCTCACAAGGTCGATAAAAATGATATCTGCCGAGCTTCCCTGATCGACAAGGATTCTCCTTATCTCGTGATTGGCTATGACAGCCCTGATCAAAAGAGGTACATGCTTGTTGGGTTTACCATCTAGAAAGTCTTGATCGCCAAATGCCAAGGGAGGTCGGTCCGGGGTCGAGGTTACCGCCGAGGTGGAAGCAGCACACATAATCTCCTTCCACTTCCTTTTCATCGTCTTGCCTGAAGCTTCGACGGGATATCCACCAGAGATGACCATCATTACCGGGCGACCTTTAGACTTTTGAAAATCACGCTCGTCCTCCGAGCTCTCTTCCTTCTCTTGTCGAGTCCTACCCTTTTTTCTAGGGTCGTCCTTTTCTTCTTTAACTTCTCCATTCCGTCGAGGTGGCTTAGTGACGTACTGGCTCAATTTCCCCTTCCTGATTAGATCCTCAATGTCATCTTTCAAAGCATGCATTGCGGCGATTGGTGTCATGTCCTTTACTTCGGTGATACCGACAGTACTTGTTAGATCGCTGACCCGGTCTGTGCGGGAGTGGATCGGGGAAATTGGGGTGGGGGACCTTGATTTTACAAATTGGGGGGGGGGGGGGTGGGGGGTGCGCCTACGTGGCAGTCCACGTGGGCTGCCACGTAGGATAAGTCAGTCAAAATTGGGGTGGGGGACCTTGATTTTACAAATTGGGAAAATGAGGGGACCAAAATCGTCAAATTAAAAGTTCAGGGACCAAAATCGAGAATTGGTCATAATAGGGGGACCAAAACTGTAATTAAGCCAAAAAATTAATCTTCTAAAACTGAACCCATTAGTTACCCATTTTTCTAACTAACAGACTATTAGGTACTGATCTCGTTTTTTTAGAGCCAATAAATTATAAACCCTAAACTTTTATATTTTGTTTCAATCTATTTTCTTAAACATGTCAGCTCGTATGCTAGTATTTGCAAACGGTTTTTGAATCACTACAGGGACATTGGACTAACTTATTTCGGAAAAAAAACTCATCTAATCTAAATATGGATATATGCTTAAAACAAAATAAAAACTCAAGACCTTCTTTGGGCCTGTTGCTGTTAACCACTGATATTGTTGTCTTGGCTGCTTCTGTTACCTGCTGTGTACACTTGTTGCTACTGTTGTGCTTGTTTCAAAAAAAATTTTGATGCTTTGTGGTTAGGAGTTCAGTGTAAAACCCTATTTTGCTCTGTATTTTTCTCTCTGTTTGTGTCTCAATTTCTGTGTATCTCAGTGTGCTGTCTCTTCGTATTTTTCTTTTTTTCTTTCAGTCACTGTTTCGGTGTATTTATAGTAAAATCTGTGGTGTAGGTGCTGAGGAAAGGCAGCAAATTGAGAGGGGGAAAAGGACAAAGGACAGCCAACAAAAGGAAGGACAATAGTTGGCAATTTCGGGGCAAGGACAACATCATTTGAATCATCAAAAGGACAGGAGCTGGCTATGGGGAAGGACATCATCAAGGGGAAAACAAAGGAATAACCCTAACCCTAGATGGGGGCAGCTGCAAGCTGCGCTCCTTTTTCTTCCTTTTTTCTTTATTTTTTGAAACTTTGTATTTTTTAATTTTTGTATTATTTTTTGTACTATTTTTTGCCGTTTGCTTTTTTGGTTCATATGTGTAAAGAAAAACTATATTATATGACAGAAAAAACTTTGACTATTCAGCTTCTTTATTTATTTCTTTGCACCAATAATGATAGACTAAATAGTAACAACAACGAAATAAAATAAAACGAGCATCAAACTATCGTTACACGAGAGTGCCAGAGACACGCGCGTCTAAAGCGATACGTGACGCAATGAGAATACTGGCTTTTTTTGGATTTTAATTGATCGGACAAAATTAGTGTATGACAGGGTCTTACTATAACACTTGAGACGTTCCTTTGACGTAACACCGGAGCCATCGCTGACCAAGGAGATGGGGGAGGGACTAGAGTATAAGATCTCTCACTGTGGTCGCCAATGTTCTGTACCGTACCTCTGAACTGGTATCCGATCTTAGATACCAGGTCCGGTCTGAGATAGTTGGTAGCTGTGCTCTTGGTCAATCCGAGTTTGAGCTCCGACCCGAGGTGGGGTGGTGCCTGCAATAACACTCTGACGCTCAAGTCAGTGAGTGGGTCAATTGCAAGTGAGAGAATTGGAAAGTGTGTACCATTAATGTTAGCATTGAATGCTTATTTATAGGTTCTGGGAATCAACGGGAACCATTAAATGTAGGTATTTGATCCTCACCATTGATTGGTAGGCTTGCCTTTGGTATTGGGCCTTAATGCAATATTCTAGTGGCCCAATCCATAACAAACTATCCACACCACCACCCATAGCCACACCATACCTACTAGACTATTAATATCTATTTCTCTTTCTTATTACCTTTCTCCTTCAACGTCACCCCCTTTGCTATCCTACGCCCCCCTCTCCTCCCAACTAGATTTGTTGTAATTGCAATTGCAACCTTGTTAAGTTATTTGGGAGTTGAAGTTAATTCGCTTTGTGTATCTCTGTTTACCTTTGTGTATCTCTGTTTACCTTATGAATAATGTCTTTCATTTTTATTGACGATTAAAAATAAAGATGTTATATAAAACTATGAGGAGGTGGAAATATTACTATATATTTGTTCCCTTTGGATATTGCACTTGAACCCTATCCCTATTCCTATATATAGAAAATGATAGTCAGCAATAGTACTCATCTACCAACGTACACTTACCTTATGGTTATTTAAAATTGATGTGGGTGACACAAAATTAATTAAAAGTTAATCGCCAACCACTACAATGTACTAGTAGAGTGTAAAACTCTAGCAACAACCAACAATAATAGCGGTAACCGGCTTTAGATGTTAATTATCTGGGGTGGGATTAGGTGTTGTTAGGGTGGGAAAGACATTCATACTTTTAGCTATTTATGTCTATCTCTCTCCTCAATTATTTTTTCTCTCATCGATCTTATCTAATTTTTTTCTCGCATATTTTCCCCTCTAAAGTCACCAAAAGTACCTACTACTAAAGACACTCAATCCAAGTCTGAATTATCTCGAAGTTTTAACTTAAAATCTTGTGTATGACAAAAACTCTCTGAGGAGGAAAGAACCACCCCCGACAAGTAAAGCCAATTAAACACATGACCAGCCAGATTCCTCATTGTAGATTAATCACCTACACTACTAGAAAACCGACAATTACCCACACTCAAAAGTCGTCGGTAATGACTTGTTTCCAATGGATTTCTGACAGAAGAAAAATCGTCGAAAAAGGGCGGGTCGGTAATGGTTACCGTTGGCTTTTTTTAAATTGTCATCGATAGATATTACGTACCAATAACACGGTAGGCACTCGAGATCATAAATGAAATATTAACATAATGCTACTGGTAAGTAACACAACTGATTTTTTTTATGTTTATATGATTTCATTTATGATCTCGAGTGCCTGGCGGGAGAATATGTATTGACTTGGATTAAATCTATCACAATAATTTCATTGCATTTTGGCATATATCAATTTTATACATGTATTTATTATTTTTAAATGACTGTTTTTTTTAATTCTGATGGGCAAAGGATGTAATGATTTGTATTTGAATTAATGTGTTTATTATTTACATGCATGTACGTACATATTCACATTCTTATGTCTTTTGTAGGATAACATGTAATGACTTAGTATAGACAAGTTTGATGTGGGCCACTTCTCATGAGCTTACTGGTATTTTATGTTGAGCATGAGAAACTATTTTAATTACATTGTTCTATATTTGTAATAACAGATGAAAAAAAGACATATTTTGTATTGTCTATTTGAGAAATATTATTCTTGAGATATTGTTATGGGAACTATCATATTACAAATAGGACTATTAGTATTATGATACTTTTTACCAAGTACTCATGAATTATGATGATGAGTTTTATTTGACTTAAAAAAATGATTTTGCTTGAGAATGTTTTCCTTTCAACAGATATTCAACACTTCTCTAATAAATTTTTTATACATAGTAAAATCAAAATTTGTAATTTGTAATTTCACAAATTTTCCAATTATCAATTTTTTTATAATTGTGTTTGATTTTCACAGTAAAATATTTTCAATTTGAGAAAAAATTATGGTAAACAACGTCATTAGCTAGCCCGTGTGAATGCACAGGGTATAGTACTAGCTCCTATAGAAGATGAGTGTTAGCAATAATACTCATCTACCAACACTTACCTCATGGTTATTTAAAATTGATGTGGGTGACTAGTAGAGTGTAAACCACTACGATGCACTAGTAGAGTGTATAAACTCTGACAACAACCAACAATAATAGCGGTAATTGGGTTTAGAGGTTAATTATCTGGGGTGGGATTAGGTGTTGTTAGGGCGAAAAAGACATTCATATTTTTAGCTATTTATGTCTATCTCTCTCCTCAATTATTTTTTCTCTCATCGATCTTATCTAATTTTTTTCTCGCATATTTTCCCCTCTAAAGCCACCAAAAGTACCTACTACTAAAGACACTCAATTCAAGTCTGAATTATCTCGAAGTTTTAACTTAAAATCTTGAGTATGACAAAAACTCTCTGAGGAGGAAAGAACCACCCCCGACAAGTAAAGCCAATTAAACACATGACCAGTCAGATTCCTCATTGTAGATGAATCACCTACACTACCAAAAAACCGACAATTACCCACGGCCAAAAGCTGTTGGTAATGACTTGTTTCCAACAGATTTCTGAAGGAAGAAAAATTGTCGAAAAAAAGCGGGTCAGTAATGGTTACCGTTGGCTTTTTTAAAATTGTCATATGTAGATACTACGCGCCAATAACAAGAGAAAAAAAACTATTGTAACATAAATGAGTGGCGGTGTTTGATGCCTCGGATCCTTCCTTGTTAACATTGTCTGTCAATAACATGTAAAAAAGCACCAAACCAAGAAAGAAGAGGTAGAAAGAAGAACGTACGTGTCACGAAAAGCAGCAAGTGTTAATGCATGCAAGCCTTGCATGAAAACCTCCTCAACACGTACGTGCCACTGAGCACCTTCAGGTGCTGCCACCTTCTCTCCCTCTATATATTTATACCCTCTCATTCCCAACACCCTCTCATTCTAATCACCCAAACATGGCTGAACCTCATTACCAACCCCTCCGTTACCAACAACAACACCATCAGACTACTACTACTACTCATCATGACCAAACCATCACCACCCAATTTGTGAAGACCGCCACCGCCATAACAGCCGGAGGCTCACTCTTAATCCTCTCCGGCTTACTGTTAGCTGGAACAGTTATCGCTCTCACCATTGCCACTCCACTCTTTGTTATATTCAGTCCGGTACTTGTACCTGCGGTGATTACGGTTGCTTTGCTGAGTCTTGGGTTCTTAGTTTCTGGAGGGTTCGGTGTGGCGGCGATCACGGTATTAGCGTGGATCTATAGGTATGTTACTGGTAAGCATCCACCTGGCGCTGATCAATTGGATACAGCGCGTCATAAGCTTGCTAACAAAGCGCGTGAGATTAAAGACTACGGACAGCAGCAATTCACTGGAACGCACACTTCTTAAATTAACATGCACCTGCATGCATGATTCTCTATCTCTCTCTTCTTGAACCTTTGTTTTGTTATGATCCATGTTTTATATTAATAATAATAGTATTTTTCGTTAATTGTCGCCTGTTGTACGTATAGTGTACTGTATTCCATTTCCCAAGTGCTTCTGCTAGCTAGCTAGTATTGAACAACGAACTGTTTTTTTCTTTTCATTATTATTATTATTATTATTATTATTATTATTATTATTATTATTATTATTATTATTATTATTATTATTATTATTATTATTCTTTTTCTGTCGCCGGTTTTTATACTTCATGTTGGTTGGTTCAGTAACTTTACTAAAGTGGAACGTTAAAATGATTTGAATGGACAAAACATTCAATTATAATATCGGCATTCTTTCATAATTAATCTTCAATAGTAACCATATCATTAACGATCGATGATGAGGTACGGTGTAAAAAGAAAAGACTAATGTGATGAGATGAGGTGTCAACATAACTCATGCATCGCAACGGCACATGATCTATTAATAGCGTAATCCTAGTCTCTCTTGAACGTAAAGAAGATGTTTTTATCTCCTTCCAACAAAGGCTCTTTTTTAACAGAATCTCCAATAAACAAGCCTTAATCGACTGAAAACCCTCTGTTTTCTTTCGTAAATTATAATCTCTAAACATAAGCCTAATTATATTTCAATTTAGCCCATCTATAACAATGATTCTAATGGAGTTGACATGATTTTGAAGTGTTTGAATTAATTTTTTATTACACGTCTAGGTGCAAATACCTCTAATGTGGGACAGGATATCGGGGGTAGGATCTTATATAGGGAAATGCTTAGTTTATACTTTATTTTATTTATAAGCATGTTAGAAGATATGCAAATGGCATGGCATATCTCTTAGCAATTGTCTCAGATATGAATCATATTGTTTGATGAGTTTAAATACAACATGTTTACAGCATAACAAATATGCTATAAACTAATGGACAAGACCTATTTATCAGAACCTTAAGCCATGTTTAAATATCTAAATATGAACAGAATTGAATGAAATGAAACAATATGTAGTGGAGCAAAGTCAAATGGAACCTATCTATTGTTTAAATATTTGCATGATGAAATGAAGCAAAGTTCCTATTCTCATTTCGTTCCTTTCAATTCTATCCCATTCCAGCAATCAAAGATTCAAGAGTAGCGTTAGTGTCTCGTGGATGTATTTGTATATTATATTAAAACAGGATAGGGAATTGGGATGCCTACCATATATTTTTTAAGTTGTAAACAATCAATCTCAACCATGAAAAGGTTTATTCTATACCCAAAAAAATTGTCAAAACAATTCATTAAATATGAGGTGCTTGATAGAACTGCACATCATGCAGATCCCTCTTGTATAATTTTGGTGTCAAACAAATGCATGGAACATCGGAAACAGTAACATAAACAGTTCAAGAACATAATACTCGGGTTGCTTACGGATTTTACCAGAGCTCCATGCCGCAGATTGGAAATCTCGTGATACAACTCCATGTACCAAGTCCAACAGTACAACAAGGGTATAAATTTAAAACCAAAATCTTCCATAAGACCAGGACAGTAATTTGCACCTGATGGAGAAGTCCTTTTCTGTATCATCTGTTTCTTCTATTTGAAAGTTCAATCGGATATAGTTTTGATTAAATAAGTTAAATCAGCTGTGTTTCTTCTATTTGAAAGGGGGGGAAAGGTACTGAGTTTTCTTTAGCTTCCGGTATCCATATTCTGCCTCTCGCACTGTTCCAGAATGATACCACTTTCATTGAAGATCTGTCCATTTACAAGACCTTGATTATATAGCTTGATCATGAACACTTTCCAACACCTGCCAAAACAACTAATTTTATAATTGTTTGAAGATATTTAAATATTCAAATAAATAAGAGCCTAATGCATGACACTCTAACCAAGTAAAGCCACAAAAAGTGCTACAATAGCATCAAATTTTGAATCAAGACAATTAGACCATCTTCAGAAAATCGTTTTTGAAGACTGTCTATGTTGCTCAGTTAAGGTAAAATCAATACTGATATATTTACCAAGATAAGCTGGGTGATCTGACAATCTCAGGGCCATAAAATGTTGAGAAAGCCTTGCATGTCCAATGCATGTGACAGTCTGCCAGCACGCTGCCACAAGAAAAAAAGATGGAACTAAATCTCAATGGACAAGCATATCACCTTTCAAAATCTCAATGGTGCATTCAGTATAAAATATGTTGTTACTACTTAATGACAGTAATAACAGGGAAGATGCAATAAGTAGTGAATGTCATGATCCAAAATGAAAAGAACTTGCCGTTGCTTCCGAACAAATGAGTTCCACATAAACAAGAATTTCTTCATTTCCTTGCCTAAATCAAGCAAATCAAGCTTCTGCAAGTTATCAGTGTGTGTCAATACTTCATCAAGAAAGAAGTCTGAATAATTGTAAAAAAAAAAAGTGCAGAAGACATCGCAATCCCAACCCCGGCCTCAAACTAAACCTAAACCCATGTTGACATTCGAAACAATGAATCAATGTGAACTTTCTTTTTCAAGTTGTCCCCAACAATTGATCTCTTACCAAAGAAAAGAGAGGAAATGGGGAGAGGGAGAGATAATGGACAAAGGGATGAAGAAGTTGAAAAGAATATAGCAAAAGAGAGGACTAATTTAATAAATATAAAAAGTTAATGAACATTTCATTTCATTTCATTCCATTTCCCCAAATTGAAAAGAATATAGCAAAAGAGAGGACTAATTTAATAAATATAAAAAGTTAATGAACATTTCATTTCATTTCATTCCATTTCCCCAAATTGAGGTGTGGCTGATGGAGTGAGATGAAATATACCTAAATGAATCAATGTGAATTTTTAATTCTTTAACCTTGCAACCCAAAGAAACCCTATATTTCACATTTAATCTCTTACCAAAAATTGATTCTTATAAAGCTCTTCCAAAGTTGTATGGCTTAACAAGAGTTACAATTATTTTTTTTTGAAGCAATGTAGAAAAGATCTTAACAAGAGTTACAATTATAGAAAATAGAAATGTAGAAAATCAAAACAAAAGATCACGTAATGGTACATACCAATCGTTCTTCAATGTCTTTAGCTTCATCCTCAACTTCATCCTCACTATCATCATTTGATATGACTTCTTCAAGTGCCATTGGCTTTAAGCAAAGGGGAGAGAAAATGAGAAAAAAATATCAGAAGTATTATAGCAAAGATGAGTATTCAGCATTTTGAAAACAAATGAAACTGGATTATTTTATAAAAATAAAGGCGTTAATATTCAGCAGAATTTGTTCAGGTTTTGGGCAACTGCAGCTGATCACAATCAAAAACTCATTCAAATAACAAGCTAATAGTAGGAAACTTAAATCACAAAGCAAACTTTCTGCGACCATCAAGTCGAGCGATAGTCAAAAGAGTCCATAATTGTAATGATGTTGTACTGATATCAGAACAAAAATTACAATCATCCAAGAAAAAAAATACCCGATTTCTGTTTTTTTCTATATTTCATAAAACAATCCCGAAATTAAATTAATTTTTTTGTTCAGAAACGACCATCTATTATTTTAAAAAAGTGCTGAAACACACACTAACACTCTTTCGAACGCTTTATTATTGGGCGAAAATCATTTGAGCCCCACCACTTTCGAGTAGAGGAAATAGAACCAGAGACCTAATGATCCCCATACCCTTTGAAGAAGTCAATAAATATGGTCAGGGATCCCAAGGATTAGATGCTAGAGTAGCGGTCTCGAGGAAGTAGGGGGGGACAACCTATGAGATGTTCGTCTATCCAAGGAGGGCGATCATGTAGGGCATAACACTTGTCAATAGTGATTCCAACACCATGTCAATGGTCACAATAAGGACAAGATTTACCTGGCCTGCATGCCCGACTATGGTCCACAAATTTAGAGATCACGACAAAGGAATCAACAGGGGCAGGGGCAAATGCACCTCAAAAGATGATTTGGTCGGTATTTGGTACACATAGCCAGGTAAACCATGCATAGTTCAAAGAACCTAGAATTTGGTCACAAACCAATGAATACATTCCAAGAAGCCCATAAAAAGCCAACAAAAAGAAAACAGTTGTCATTGCTCAAGTTCCATGGGAGGGGTAGCAACAAGACACCAGCGTTCATTCAACTAATGTAGGATACCATGAACTCTTCCTAGATAGTCACTCATGGAGCCATCAAGATGTTGAGGATCAATGAAACTCATGAGATGTTGGCAAGCCTCATATATGCGTTGATTATCATTGGCATAAAAGTTCACCTACAAACAGCCTCACCAAAGAAGGATGACTAGTGATTTGATTGCGCATTGATCTTCTTTTACAAGAACTGTAGGCTACAGATAGGGAACCAACTTGTGGTGAGGTCCTTACTAGAAAAGAGAGGAAGAGCACGAAACAATGTATAGGCTAAATTTATGAGTCATGGGGTCCAATACCTGCAAAGCAATGACAAATTGGGGAAAGGGGGAGTTTGACAACTGTTGCAGAAAGTTGTATAGGATAAATGATGAGTATGTGATACAATGGACTTCAGATTTTGGGGTTAACAGATTGACTGATTACGTTCTACTGGTGGTGGTATCGTTGTAAAACTCATTGGAAAAGTTTTCTGGTGGTGGCAAGAGAATGCTGAAGAGCACACAAGAAAGGGCTACACACCCGTGGATTGTGGTAATCAGAAAAGACAGTTTCCAAATAAACATTTATTACCAATAAACAATGGGTCCAAAAGCACGGATTATAGTTGCCTATTATTGGAAACGAAGTAAAAAAATAAGTTTGGAAAATCAAAATTGCAACATGATTTCAAAGACCAAAATTACAATATGTTGTAAATAGTGCATTCTTTGTAATAATGTATCCGAGCCATTAAACAGATCCGTTAAGTTAGGTTTAGAATAGTCTATTTTAATGTTTTAGCACTTGTACTCAATAAACAATTCTTTTTGTTTACAAAAAGTTTAGGTGAGTTGGGCTCCAGGGGCTCACCAGGGTCAGGGCAGGCCTCACGGCTCTTTGAGCACTTACAGAGGTACTTACATATCACCCACCAAGGAGGTCCTCACATCGGCAACGGGAGTTGAACCCACGCCCTTGTGTGAAATGAGCCAACTCCTTACCAACTAAGTCAACCTTAGTATAATTCTGAAATACTTTTTTATGTGGTATCAAGAGCTCTCATTTTTTTCGGAGTCACAAAAACCCTAGCTGTCATTATGAAGTTTTCTTGTTGCCTTCATTGCACCTCTCTCTTCACACCTTCATTGAGCCTTACTCTTTCTTATACGTGACATCCACTTATTTGTTCCTATTTTGTGACTTTACAACCGAAGAAGAACTCGCATTTCCTCACTGTCAGTTCTTCGCATTAAGCCACCAACCATACCATCAGAACTGCCTTGAAAAGACCAACCCCACGCCTGAAGTCGTGCCACCGTCCTCTCCGCCATGCATGATGCATGACTTCTCTCTGGCGGTCGTTCGAGCACGTGAAGGCCACGCGCCGCGACACAGTGCGTTTTCTGGCCCTTAATCCTTCTACTTTGGGGGTTCACTTTTCGATCCAAACACTTATTAATGGATTATTTGGCCACTGTTACTTTTCGATCCAGGCTTCTTCTGCAACTTCGGTCATTGTTAATGGTTTTTTTTGTTGTTTTTGCTATTTCTTTTTCTTGATCGATATTTCAGATGCCTGATAAAGCTCTTGTTGATGACTTTTCCGCTGAGAATACCTCGATGGTCCACAATCCATTACCTCCACCAGCTGCACCAACTCCATTTAATCCTAAGGATCTTCTCCTGCTTCAACAAGGTTACCGTCTGAATGGGAAAAATTATTTTTTTCGAACGTAGGGGCACTAAAGTTGTTGCCCACTCGGGAAGAGACACTTTTTTCGAGCGCTGGTATGGGGACGAGCATTATAGTTACTCTGCCTAGAGGGTGCCCATTCTCATCCCTACTTCTGAGCATCAACTAACAAATATGCTAACAAACGGCTTGCCAGCAAAGCGTTTTAACCAACTTACTTTGAAGTTGAGACTGATGGATTTTGTCTTTTCTTATTTTAAAGGAGATCAATAGTGCTACCACTTACTTCCCCTATGACTTCCCAAAACCCTTTGGATATAGGAGAAATGTCTTACCATCTCAAGGGGAGTGTTGTAAATAGTGTATTCTTTGTAATTATGTATCCAGCCAATTAATCATACCCCTTAGATTTAGGTTTAAAATAGTCTATTTAAATACTTTAGCGTATACAGTTATATTCAATATACAATTCTAATTTTATTCTGAAATGCTTTTCTACACATTCCCTCAACCAATGTTGAGGCAATCAAATAATCTTCACACATATTATATGGGGAGGATTGAGTTTAGGCCTCTCAATGGAGTTTAGTTCATGGTTTTTTTCAAGATATTCTACTGACATGCAAAGAAAATATAAGTGCACAAAAAATGAAAAACAATGGTGGTCGCTCATCACCTGGCCTTTCTGGGAGTGATAAAACTGTCGCCTTCTCCACTGGGCAATGCTGAAATGTTTTGAAAAGAAGCGTGTCAAATCCATGTCCATCGAGTGAGTTATTTATACCTTTATAGCAAGACTTATCACAAGTAGAACAGGATGAGTGACAATTTATTTTAGCAATGCCTATAAAAAATTCACACTCATCTAGGTATCACATATGAAGAGCTTCATTACCAGTTACAATATATGAAACATATTTTATAATATCTTGATCATATCTTGGAGTAATTTAGAATTAGAATATCTTTGATTACCTCTTAGAATTGGTCTCTATATTTCCTATTAAGATTTTTTCTTTATTTAATTAGGATACAGAGAGTGGTGTTTTGGTATAAGTGAGGATTACTGCTTTATCTTTTGAAATAATATTCAACATATCATTCACATAATACCTGCATAATTTTAATATTCTGAGTATTTATTTTCCTTTCTTTATATCTAAAGGAATAAACTCCGAAAACTCAACAATACCCTATTGACTTGTTAAATATTCTAAATGAGATCGTCTATATTTGACCTAGAAATATAGAATATAGAATAATTGATCAAAATCAAGCTCGGGCATTAACAGAAATTCTAATTTCTAATTAACATACAATTACTTGTAAAAGTTATCAACATCCTGTCAGCCACATACAGCAAGTTTGCAAATGCAACAGTTTGACAACCTGCTAAAATCTATCCGCTTTATATATTATTATATCATTTCATAGATTACACTAGTGCCCAAATTGAAGATATCTTGATTAGAAAATAGAAGCATCTTTGATCAATCAGGTCAACAGTTTTATATTATAATAATATAATAATATGCCAGTGAATTATTACATCAAACAAAGTATTGAAAGATGAAATTATTTTTGCTGGGGAGACATATTTGAGCAAGATTTTAACATTGTAATTACAACCAGGTACCAAATGGTTCCCCATTGTAATTAGGCATCTAAGAAGCTAGAATGGAATAAGTTGATTTTTCTCCAAGAATAGAAAAATGGTCCATGACATACATTTGGGAGTTAGAGTGCTCATCTGGTAACCTCCCTGTCTGATCAACTTGTAGCACCGCAAGAGTCCCACAGCCATGCTCAGATATTGGCGGGATAGAACCTGGCTCAGGATTGGGTACAATATTTGGATTTGAAACCCCTGCAATATCATAGCAGTCTGTGACACTACAGCAGCAATAATGCTCATATTCTACAACTAAACCATCTGGCATGTGACTTTTCCAATCTTTACCAGAATAAGTATTTGGAATTGGAACAAGAAACCGTGCTCAACAAACAAATTAACAATTAGACCATAAGAACTGTAAGAATATCAATTATGATTTGTCATATCAATTAGGTTTAATTAGTACTAGTATCAATTAGGTTTAATTAGTCTAAATTGTAATTGATTCCTATTTACATTATAAATAGATGAGTGTGCTCTATTGTAGACGCAGATAGACATACAAATTCCACCTGGTATCGGAGCAGGTTATGATCTTACGGCCTAGTCTTTGTGCTTCACCAACGCTGCCAGCGGCGGCATCTGCTGCCGGCAGCACCACCTTTTTCAGTTTTCAATTTATCTCCTTTTCACTGCTACAATCACCTTACTACTTTTCCGATTTATGCTTTCTGCCACCGTGTTCCTCTTTCTGGCATGTTTTCCGACCAGAACCATCACCTGCCACCCACCGGAAAATTTCCAGGCGCGTTTTCTGGCGAAAACTCTACCATCTGGAGCGGAATCGTCCAAACTGTCCAACCCCAGAACTGGTGCCCAAGAAACCTCCTCATGCGCTCCCACGCGCTTCCTTCTTCTCCGGCGATCTCAACCACCACCGTGCGTGGCAGCTCCCCTACGGCGGTAGGCGGCACTGCCACCCCTTGGGTCGACTTTTCCTCCTAATTCCAGATCTGGTCTTGGTTTTTGGTTTTAGCACGCGAACACCTACATTACAGTTCAAAAGGGAATTTTCTCTCTCCTATTTGATGCATTTTCTCTGTCCTCTTCAAACCTCAAATCTTCTCATTTGGTTCTAGTTTTGTTTGTTATGCATTCCTTACTCATTGATCACTTATACTCTGGTGACTTCTCTTCCCACCGACAATTATTCCATTGATGACCCTTTCCCACATATTAATCATTAATGATGACTTCCTTTCCACTACGATCATATTGATGGTGACTTATGTTGGTTATCACTCACAAATATCCATGCCAAATTTAGGTTCAAGTTTTGTGAGAAAATGCTCTATTGTTGCAACAAGCTTAAAAGCTAAGTTTTAGCTTGAGGGGGAGTGTTAGAATATCAATTATAATTTGTCATATCAATTAGGTCCAATCAATCTTAATTGTAATTGATTCATATTTACATTATAAATAGATATGAGTGTGTTCGATTGTAGACACATGGAGACATACAAATTCAACAAGAACTAGGGAATTAACAAACCCTTATGAAGGGGAAATATATTTCCAACTTTGAGTTGGTATCCACTAATATACGACATTATTTATTGCCGAAGTGAGCGCTGAATATGTCAAGAGTCAACAGAGGGGAGAACCATTCATTGAAGACTTTGATTGATGACCTACTGGCCTATTGGACCCCTGAGAAGAGGATGGAATTAAGGTACCCTTTTCAAGTATGGACGGGAGAACCTATGGTAATGCTAGCTTGAATTCAGAATTGCTCAGATATCACTTTTGGCTATTTCTCACTTAAAACCTCTGCCAATTCTATCAAGCACAGCTATGATTTTCAATCCAAGCTACTGACTGGTCATCAGTCAACATTTTTGGTCAAAATCACTGGCACTGGTAATCAGCTAGAAATTTTCCAGGACATAATGCTGCAACAGATTCCATGGAAACTATATCACCAGGGTTGACATCTCACACTCTCCTCAGGACCAGATCAGATCTCTAATTATAGCATGCAAAAGGAAGCACTAAGGCAGGCTTGGGTTTTAAAGGAGAATTGGATTCTATGAGACCATTTTGGAAAACAATAGTTTACTAAATCCCTAAACAAGGAGTTTTCTCACATATCCGGTGTGAACTTTATCCCCTAACTTAGAGCCTGTCCTTGATTTATCAAAGGTCCCAATGGTGTTATACCCTTGGCCTTCAGCTGTTATGTAGAGAAACAAAATTTCAGATAACTATCTAGTAGCGCCTTCTTAAGTTTTGGAAAATAATATAAAGCCAGACATTGCTGTCATATTAGTGGTCATTGTTATATTTTTAGATGGATAAGAGGTCCCCAACTTAGACATACCCAACAATCACATGTGTACCATACCATGTTAAACTCTCACTGAATTCTGTCAGATTTTGCTAGGTACATAGCACTGTTCATGAACTTTTAAGAACATAAATTTCATCATATAGCTGCAAAAGTTATATACCATCATCCTTCTTCAAAAGATCAGTACCTCCTAAAGGAATTCCAGAGTCTAAGACCATTGGGTCTGCATCCTCGACTAAATTCGGGGGGTCTGTATCCATGGCTAAGACTGGTGGGTCTGCATCCTCAGCTAAGACCGGTGGGTCCACATCCATTGCATTTTCAGAACAGTTGACCTTTGGACGTCTGCGCTTAAGTGGCTTGGCACTGCAGATAGACATTATTAGTTGAACAATGTACTTCATAAATACCTATATGAAAGTTTATGGCTTGGGAAAATTTGAGAACAGTGTAAGAAATACATAGCTCACCAAAAGGTAAAAGTTTGTAACTTCGGATCAATGCCATCTGCAACAATCTGGAGGGAACTAATTAATAAGTTTCTGGAGCAAACACGAAATTCCATATGCATTCATGCTAAAATTTTAAACAGTTTTGTCAAGCTTCTTCTATGTTTCTAGGCAGATGTTCTCTACAAGACTCAGGTGAAGGAGGCCCCAAATGGGAGTAAGATCAACATTTCCAAGAATATGGAACTGGTGAACAACAAATTGTAACCAAATCGATACTAAGCAATAACATAAAAAACAGCGAGGGCACAAACTGTTTTGACCTCATAATTCCAGATATCAGCTTTCACGGACACATTTACAGCCTGACAATCCTCCGATGCCTGCAAAATTATTTATACTTGAGATCGTATAGATGATTAACCACAGCTCAGTAACTAGAAAGACTGCAAGAGTTCTGAAGATTTCTGACCGAAATCTCAAAGTTGAAAAGATCGTGTGATGAGACCAGGTGCCATCCTAGTCCCTAAAAAACATCACGTCAGAAGCATTGAAAATAGGTTTATACTTAGGATAATTAAATTAGAGCTCTAAATTAGTAATCCAAAGTAGTTTTACCTTGTAACTTGCACATCCAACCAAACAGAATGGACAGGAGAAATCCTCAGTGACTGATATCAAAGCTTTCAGTTATTATATGGGCTGATTGTCAGTAAAAATTGATATAATAAAAAAAATAAAAAATATGAGAGTTGACTATCAATTACAGAGCCCAGCTGAAAAAGTACTTATCTCTAGACTATTAATCAGTAATTGATTATTCTAATCAAATCAACATAAATATAATTGACTGATATTCTGAGTTTAGAGCTAATATTCTCATATAAAAATGATAACACTCCCCGCCACTTTTAAGTTAGGATTACAATTAAACCCATACTCAATGAGTGTTCACAAATTTACCTGGGATTAGTAAGATTTTTACCCATCAAATAGGTCTAAATCTAAGCCTCATCGATTACCTAAAGTATTTTTCACTATGGATGTGAGCATGGGTACTATCCAACAACACTCATACCCAGACAATATTTTTATTGTGATTTGTAGTAGGAAATTGCATTAATTGAGTAGCCTGTTACACTTTAAACCAATGTTTTTTTATTTTATTAAATTTTTATAGCTGATTTTAGTATTAAGATAATACTTGTTTTATATGTCTTTAAAAAAGCAAAAGATAAACGACAAATATATTTAATTTAACAAAACCACAGGGAAAAGGTTCGGGTATGTAGGTATCCATTAGATTTAGATATGACACTAAAATTGGCAAAGTTCATGCCAAGGCAACTACTGCTGTGCCTGATACGAAGAAACCGGTTGCTCTTAAGCTGTCCAGAGTTATTCCTCAGGCAAGTAACATTTGGAAAAAAATTAAGAAAAGAAAGCCGGTAAATTACGTTGTTCCAAAACAGAAAGGAACTGTGATTGCTGAAAATCATATAGTTGCTCAAGATACCACAGGTGCTAAACAAACTTTGATCTTTGAAAATCATATTGTCGCTCAAGAAAGCTGGTTGCTCTTTTCCCTTTTTTTAATAAATCCTTTATTTGCTTAAAAAATATATAAACTTTGATCAATGACTGATTTGGAAAAAAAATACATTAGTTACTCCACCAAAAAGAATAGAAACTTATAATCAAACAAATAAACAAGAGAGAATAAACTAAAAGAGCAATATTTACATTACCTTCTGTTCTCTGCAATTTGTTATTGTAATACCTGTAATATTTTTTATAAAACAAGAATCATTAAAACAGAGGGGCAGAAATATCAGCATTTCTTCTAATGGCAAAAGGAGTGAAAGGGGCAAAAGAGAAGTAGAAAAAATCAGAACAAAAGAGCTCTTGAGTCCATCTGCTATTTCATATCTCCAATCCACAAAGAAGCAATATCCTATCGTAACGAAGTTAAAATACCTGTAATTAAACATGACATTTCCTTCTTTCAACCTGAACCATACAAGCAGCTAAAAGTTAAAATGCACGCCATAATTTATTTAATAGAAATTACAAAAACAATAAACTAATGGTAACGTCCCTATATAGATAACACTCCCCAACAGAAGGCAAAGATGAAATTACCGAGCGATACGAGATAATGATGCTGATGATACATCACTGCTAGCATATGCATGGTACGGAGATTTATCCTTGGCCCCAAACTCCTCAGCGGAAATTGTCATTTGAAATTGTTTAGATGTACTCTTTCAAAACGAAGAAAAGAAACAAGAAGCAATCAAAACACGTTCTCCATCAAAGAAGTCAAATGTGGTGTTTGGGTGTGAGTATTTTTGCTTAGTGGGTAAAAGAGTTTTGATGCTAGAACAAACCACTTTCTCGGAGTTATAGGGGTCTTGGATAGAAATGCTCTGGCCCTTGTTTTGAAAATCATACTGCAACGTGAAGAGATTTGTAATGTAGCACATCTATCATAATTTTGAAGAATAGATATGAAAGCAGCGCCTACAGAATAGTACATCATTCGACTAGCACAAAAGAAAGCACAATATAAACAATCTTGATCATCAGCCTCACATAGATCAATGCCATACCTTCAAAATACATGGAAGCAAATCAACCGTAGACATAAACTCAGCTCGCAGTCCCAAACTGAAATTTGGAGAACTATTCCAAGCCATATAAAGTGATTCTAAAGATACTTTCCCACATAAGCAATTCTCTCCGGACCTTGCTGTAAAGTATAGAATGAAACGGTATAAAGTTCACAAATCACCCTTTTCCACAACAAAATCAACATAATTTTTAGGGAAGGGGGATCCAACCAACGGTGGCAATGCTTTTAAAATAGAATATTTCTGTTTTTCTTTTTATGAAAAAAGAAATTCATTAAGAAAAAGGGAAGATGATTACAATTAGTCAGAAGGATAAGAGATCCTCCTTAAGAAATAACAGAATGGACAACAGAGAACCAAAACTTCAAAATGTATGTATGAAAAATCACTGTAAAACCACAAGTTGAATATTTTTCAGTAGACTGTAAATTCATCATCCATTATGAAACTCCTTATTATCTTGGGGAAGATAATATCATCTTTAGTATTGCTAGGAACCGACTCAACCCAAGAGCTTAAGCTTTTAGGAGTATTTTCATCTCTAGCATGCCCATCACATCACGCCTTTTGCTGAAATTATAATTCAATCACAAAGGATTGAGTTTTTGACAACTTAGTTGATGAGGCGGCTCTAATACAATGCTGGATAGTTAGAGAATGATGTTTGAATAGTAAGACTAAGAGTGGCAGACAGAAAAAGAGAGCCAATGCACATCCTCTTGAGGCTGTACATGCATTTGTACTATGGAAAACAGAATAAAATTGTATAGATCAACCATCCACCTCAATCAGACTCCAGACAATCAACATTTTCTTAATTTTATAAAGTTTTTTCCTTAGTAGTTATTAGTCAACTAGACATCACTCATTGGCCTCTTCATCACATAACTTGTCCAAAGAGCTCTCCCTGAATGACAAAATCCGGGCAATGTCCTCGGTCAGTAAATAGCTTTCATAGGTCTTCAACCTTTTTTTTTTGGTAAACCAAGGTATCCCAACAAATGTTTTTCCATACGCACCGGCCAGGGATCAAACCCGGGACCAAATGGTTAAGGGACCCAAGTATCTACCACTTGTGCCACATTATGTTGGTAGGTCTTCAACCTTTTACTCAAGGAAAATGATACATGGCTTGGATTACAATGTATCAGCTGCCCAAATGACTTCCATGTACGTAAGAAAGTGTGCTATTCTTTCATATTTTTGAGTTTATTTAACATATAAAGACATTATATGTTAAAGAGGAATCAGAAGTTCCCCCAGCTTTGTAAGCCACACTTCTAGCAATACTCTTTTCTCAATGCCCTCCTTGACTTTCTAGCTTCTCCTAGGCACACAGATAAACATGATACAGCTCTACAAAATCTTTGGCCTTCACTCAACCTTCTCCAGCCAATCTCCACAACCTAAAACTACACCAGCAAGTAACACAATCAACTCCTATGCTACTGCCCAAGTCTTAAAGCCATAACACCATTGGGCTAAATCGGAAAGAGAACAAAAAAGCAAACACAAAGCAATACGTAATCGAAGCAATACATTAGAATCACCTAAACTCTTGAGCTCTATATCCACTCCTTGCAGTTTTGTTCAACAACAGCTCACAAGAAAATTTAATGCCAAATGACCACATCACCAAAGCACAATGGATGGCACCGTGTTATGTAAAATCTCTTCCAACTAACTTCAAGAGCTCAAGTTGTTAGGTGCAGTCTGTGAACCAATAATTTTTTTGGACGCGTCATACTTTGTGCTAAAATTATATTCATTTTTAAGAATGAAGTGATAAAATCCAACTCTTGTCACTAGGTCAAAGAGAATCTGATAACATTAAGATTATGGATACAACAAGATAGACATGAAAACAGGAGTAATCTAACAAGGGTCATAGGTTGAAGCACACACTTCCTCCATGAAACACCTATATTTAAACTAGAGGAAAGAGTATACAATACTGTAGTTTCCCATCAATCACCACTATGATATTCAAAGAGGCTGACAATATTTTTTTGTATAGATACTACAGAAAAAGAACTTGATATTTCGTGAAAGGTTATGCAAAACAGAAGGATAAAAAAAGTTCTCCTTGAAGAGAAGAGGAAAAAGATGGAAAAAACAGAAGAATGGCAGAATACATCAGGTTCAAAGAGCTCTCCAGTCCTTGAAATAAGATTATGAAATTCTCGAAAAACAAAGCCATGAACAGGCACCCAAAAAGTTTGTATGAATAAGGATCTGTCACTGAAAATTCCAGCACTACACTTAAGCTAAATACATCATACAACATCAAGAAGGGAACAACCCCATAGCGCCGTTTCATGGTTTTATTGATTTGATTCAGTATTTCAGTTGTACTGTCCTTTTGATTCATTGTGGAGAATTTCTTATGATTTTATCTGTAATTCACTTAACGGAATTTTTTCCTTTAGTTAATATTAAAAAGAGGGAGTATATAAATAGTATGAGGGAGGCTCGAGCAATATAAAGGTACCACAATAGAATAGGCCAACCATATTTTGCATGTTATAAGTTACCAATTGAGCATATCTCACATTCATAAGAAGTCAGATCCGGAGGCGCAGGGCTTGAGCTGATTCTAGATGATGAACTTGGACTGTATACTGCAAGAGAATAGTTATAACAAGGAATTAACAAAAAGAAGAGGTATACATTTCATGTCAACTGGACCACACAACTATATGCATACCAGTGGTGAAAAACAAGAGAAAACGTGAACCAGATGTAGCCTCTGTAGCTAACTTGTCAACTTCAGGGAGCACAAAGTTTGCTTGGATTCGATTGTTCCCCTTAGTGCCAGATGAGCTTCGAAAGAAAAATATCCGACTGACTTGATAAACATCAGAATACTTTTTGTTTTTGGTAAGTTAAAACAAAAAGTATTGTGCAACATTATTTAATCAGATATTATACACTAACAAATTGGTTTGCATAAGGAATATAAAATAATTCAGCTTAAGAGGCAGTATTCCTACATCTGCATTTTCATTATCAGAATCACGCTTTGCCAGACAGATGTACAAAGGAAACACAGACTGAGCTTCTGCATCACTCCAAGCCAGTGAAACCGTCATTTGTATCCTAAACATGCAGAAGAGATATCTCACTAGCAACTCGAATTTGATATTTATATTTATATTAAAGTACAATCAGAGAAAATAAGGCAATCGCAGAGTGATAACAATGACTCAAATGAAATCACTAGAAATTATAGTAAATTCAACTTTATCTTAGAATATAAATAAATAGTGCCACCTGAATAAAGGTAAAAGAAAAGGTATCACAGGGTCTAAATAGCAGAAAATTAGTTTGTCTTGAAACGCCATGTTATGAACAAGACACCAGTTAGTACCCAGCTGAGGATAGATTGGGTAGGTCTACAAGAACAAATTTGCATGTATGCATTAAGTGTTCCCAAAGATCCTGAGATTTCAGAGTTGAACCAACATTGACTAATTTTTATGGTTGAGTAACATGATTATGTACTGATGTTGACTTGTAGTTGATGATGATCATAGCCTCACAACATGGATTTTAATCGGGTTTACTTTAGTGGATGAGTTGCATACCAAGGATAAACACAACAAAGTTGACGAAAATTGCCTAAGACCAATGTTCCCCACAATGTGAAAGTATTCAATTAAATCATGTTATATTATCCTGATAACATGCAGAATTTCAGATATAATTTAGACATTTGTAGACATTTAGCTTAGTAATAGACATCTGTTTATATTTTAAATACCATACTTTACATCAAAATGAAATGACACTCTGAAGTACAATTTTTGATATGTATGAAATTTTGTAGAATTGGTCTACTCAACAAAAAGTTTCGTTTTAATAGTTGGATTGGCTAACTTCGTATTTTAGAAAATTTCAAGAGGTAGACGTACTAAATTTGGCACCCAATGGCAAGAGATGAGAAAGTCATCAATACGAAGAAAAAAAATTGCAAGACAAAGAGAGTATGGAATCCTTCTAAGCAAAAGAAGAAAACGGAAAGCAATCGCAGAAGAAAGAGAAAATCAATAAAGCGAAGCTGCCCAGTCTTTCATCATAATTGTTAGTGAAATCCTATATACATCAAAAGCTGCTGAACAGAGTCATATCAGCTGAATCTTCCTACTAGAATGAAAACAATGTTATGAGATGGACACATTAACTTGGCCAATGCCGCCATACAGCTCACTGACATGATAAACTACAGAAACAGTATCAATAGGTCTCAATGTTAGATTTTTTGGTATAAACCGGGTATCCTCTGCGCGCAACTACAAAGACTAATCCCTCGAGCCGGGTAGGACCACAATGGGCGGCAAAGGTCTCCCTCAAGAGATTTAACACTGCTGCATGCCCAAGGCTGGATTCAAACCCAGGACCTTGGTTAAGCTGGAAGAGACCCCTACCATCTCATCCAAGTGCTCTTGGGTAGATCTCAATGTTAGATGCTAAAAGAAACTGGATGAAATACCACACTTACCAGAAACTAATAATTCGGATTAAAAAACAGAAAAATCTGCGACAAAGTACAAAACTAGCGACTTAAATACATTTACTCAACTGAGTCCATACCCCTTTTTCATACCAAAATCAAAGTTGCCACTAATTTTATGGTAATAGAAAATATATCTATATCCTCTTCATCCCCAAGCTTAATATGAGGAGGTCACAGTCACAGTTCAAGCTGCGAATCGACCTCTTGAAAATACAAGGTGCTGCCTAAAATAGATCCATAATGATCTGGCCCTTCATTGGACCCACAATGATGGGAGCTTTTGTAGCTCTAGGTTTCCTTTGCCAAGATTAACATATAATATTGAATATATATATATATATATGTGTGTGTGTGTGTGTGTCAATTTAAACAAGAAAAATGTTTAGTTCTATAGTAACCACCATGAAATGGCTCCTACACTTCACAGATATATATATATATATATATATATATATATATATATATATATATATATATAATATACCTGAAAATTCGTCCATTCAAACTGAATGTGGTATAAACATCCAACATAAAGATATAGTATATAATTGACGTAAATATGTTAAAGAAAAGGGAGTGAACAGGGGAAGGAAGATTTTAAATGATAATTTTTACCTTTTCTTGTTCTTAGCCTTTATCCTGTAGTCTAAACACCTCTGCAGGAATAATGGCTACAAAATAGACATGCATTCTATTAGAATACAATTTGCAATAATAATAATTTATAGGAAAACAATATCTTCAGAGACCAGAAATCAGGAAGCCAGGAGGTATTAAAAAAGGGAATAAAGAAGTAAATAGAAAGTATAAGAAATCCTTCTAAAACAACGGGTAGAAAAAGGAATTCTTCAAAGAAAAAGATAATTCTACCAATAATAAAATCAGCGGTGACTCGTGCAATATTGTATTACAAATATTAAAAAATATTATAATCTACAATGAAAGATAATTTTAGCCAATCAGATGGAGTACGTTTTTTCTAGCACGTCGATGAAGAATGTTGTAGAGCTCTATAGGCTGGCAATAAATAGAAAGACTCTCTTCTGCAGCAAGCTTCTCTTCTGCAGCAAGCCTCTCTTCTGCAGATAACTGCACATGAGCATCTTGATTGCTTGGTTGATCTATGTTTCTAGAGTGTCTGCAAGGGCAAAAAGATATTAGTATTGGCAATGCAGTTGTTTCCCTTCCCTGGGAAACTACCTAGAGCACATTTTTGAATGCAACGCCTTTTTCTAAAAGATAACGTACGATGATTCACAAGACGTCACCGGAAAGCCTGGCATTCTTGCATAGGTGAAATTTCCTGAAGCGGTGAACCTACAACCAAAAATGGGGAAATAAATCACCAAAGCCATATAATGAAAATATAGTGATTCAGATTTATAGTACGCATCGCATATTGAAAACTAACCATAAAACTACCAGGTAAAATTTCATTTGACTTCAAAATTAAGGAAAACCAAACTATGATGGAACCAAAATATTAGTTCCCATGTAAAGCAACATGTAATGTATCAAATTCTACATGAAGAAGACTAAGTAATCAAGCTATTACTATGCCAATAAATCTGAGATACTATAGTGACTAATAAAATGAACTATATATACAGAAGAACAAAGAGTACATGTATCTATGAAGCTAATGCAGACTAGCATACACCTCTTTGAACACTAATACAAAAAATGGAAACTTTTTCAACCCCTCCTCATACAAAGTAATTAAAAGTTTCAACATAGCACAAACTAATTTAAAATGTTTCGTTAGTGGCATTTCATTTCACACACTTAGTCATTTATTTCTTTTTTCAGTGGAGAAAACAATCGATATAAAACGAGAATGAAAATAATGGATTAAGATAGAGAATGCAGCTAGAAAACCTAAACAACGAGTTGTTGAAAAGAGATAGTGAAATTGAGAGTGTACCAGGTCTTTGATGGGAACAAAAGGGTTAAAGGAATGGAAGATGGAGAAGAGAAGCATGGGGGAGGGAAATGAAGTCGGTGCACGGTGACACAGAGACTAGGGATTAACGGTGGTGAATCCAGAACAAAGAACCCAAAATGGCATCAAAAGCCATCAACTTTCTTCAATTTTTGCAACCAAATCAGATTCAGGTTGTTGTTTAATAGAGTAAATTTTCTTTCTTTGTGCTCTTTAAGGTGATTTATTTATTGCTTTATTACAATCTTTTTTTAGGGAAAGTAGATTTATTACATTTCAGTAAACCTCGTTTATTGAGTAAAAAAAAGTAAATGTTTGAATTTATGTGTCTCAAATTAATTTTCAAATAAGAAAATTATAGTGAAATGCTACTATATAGCATAGTAAAATAAAATAATAACAATTTTTACTGAATATATGGTTGTAATACATGACATTGTCATTAAAAAAAAAAGTAAATAATGGGTTAAAGGTTCTTTTGGCCAACTCCACAAACATAACAATTAACGACTAACATTTATCATTTAAAAATAAAATGATTACAAGAATAATTACGAGGTTTTGTTTTAACTATAGTCACTTGGTGGGACATAATTTAGGGGATGGACTTTCTCTATTATGGATTTTCATCGAAGTGGAGCAATGAAAATCCTCACCACTAAACATTCGCTCTCAATTTCTATATTTTAAAGTATCTCTCTTTTTTAATCAATGATCGAGATCCAAAATATATCACTTGCAGAGATCCAAACCCTTTAAAACAATACGACATTCTGTCATCTTGCCTTTGACGTTCATCAAACAAATATCAAGAATAATTTTTCATCATCCATATAACAACAACAAATCTAGAAAACCATCACTTCGAATTTAAATTGACAAATTGATAAACACATGCATGCGTCAATAGAAAAACTAAATTTTTTTTAGGAAATTTAATTCAAGGAATCAAATTTCAACATCAACTACTTGATCTTATATAAAAAATTAAGTAGAATCTCCGACTTACACCGAAAAACTTATCGATTTTTCAATCTATGGACATCTTATGTGTTCTCTATTTCTTTTGAACAAAAGCTTCAATTAAAATCACGATTTCGTTTTCTATCCAACGAATGAAATCAGATCTTATAGTAACATAGAAATAGAGATAAACAGATTCTGATCTTTACAAAAAGATTATGGATTACCTGGTGTGTTTGATTCTGATGATCTTTTCAAATTTAGACTAAATCGTCGACAACTAGGGTTTGTAAACGGCGCAGGGAGAAGTGGAGAATGTAATCAAATTTCGAGGACCCAATATATATAAACTTTAGATATGCGATAAACGATTTATTCCAAAATAAATATTGGCTTGAAACAACCAATCCATGTGCGACATGTGTTTTTATTACGTAATTTGACATAAATAATTATATATGTACACGTATTACAAAGATAATAATTTTTTTGGGCCAAGTACAAAGACAATAATGTTAGCCCACAAAACAGCAACTAATGCAAGCACGATGCTCGGGTCTTGCTCATCCCTATTGGACGGATGAACCAATTGAACCATGACTTAGATCCCCTAACTTTGATTTCTAGTTCAGTTTTAAAAACCTTGTTTTAATTCACTAGAAAACTTTCATTAAGGAAAACTTCATCATACATATACTCTTAGAATTTAGGTTGGGACCCTACAAAACTAGCTTGTAGAGTGAGGGATGCCTCCTACTTATAAACTTATTTTCAGACCATATTACATCCAATGTGGGAGTCTTAACACACTCTCTCATGCCCAGGACTGGACAATTGGAGCGTGACACAAGTGGCCCAATAGCGGGTGGCCCAATATTTTATCTTAGAATTTGAGTTGTGCCTAACTCAGCCCTACAAAACCAGTTCGTAAAGTGAGGGATGTCTTCTACTTATAATTTCATTTTCAGGCTATATCACATCCAATGCGGGAGTCTTAACATGTACATAATACATAACTAGCAAATTATTGGAATTTGGGTTGGGCCTAACTCAACCATACAAAAATGGCTTGTAGAGTGAGAGAGTCTCCCACTTATAAGCTCATTTTTAGACCATATCACATCTGATGTGGGACTCTTAACACAAATCTAAGAGTCTGTTTGTGATTTAAGAGGGGAGGGGAGGGCTTGAACAAAATAGGAAGGATGAAAGACAAATGGAATGATCAACTTCAATAAAACCAAATCCCTCCAATTTGGAGGAACTCAAAAAATGCATTGGAGGAGGGTTTGGGAATCGGAAGGCTTAGGCAAACTCTTCAAATCATTTACGTCTTTTATAATAGTCTTAAAATTAAAAATACATTAACCATAGACAATATCTTATCATTGTTTACAAAATTACTCTCTCAATCTAGGAGAAATATTTCTATAACTTTTTCTCTACTCCACTCCCCCCCAAAGCCCTCCCTTACCCCTCCCCTCCAAACTCCCAAATAGGGCCTAAGTGTATTTTGTAGTATTATCATAATATAAAAACAAAATGACAATCTGAATGAATTTAATTTCTACACACTTATAAATATTGATATATGCACGGATACTATGTGTAGCGACCGAAAAACCCGGGCGAGGATTCCTCGAAGGTTCAAAAATGAAGCCGCCACCAAAGTTTAGTTTAAGGGCAAACATTGGAAAATCCCTTTTGGAATGGATAAGGGTCCTTGAGATCATATTTGTGTTTGGGAGTCGGTTATGCGTGGGGAAGGTACTAGCACCCCACGGCATCCTTCCTAAGGAAGGTTACCTGCTAATTAGTTGTAGAAGCGATAGTTAATTTTGAAAACATTCAATTTACCCTTTTAATTTGAATTTGAAAGAGATTAGAAGAAAGAAGAAACTTGATATTTTATTTGAATTTAAGAAAAGGAATATTTAGAGAAAGACTAAAAATGGTTTTTTATTAGTGCACTTGACAGAGGTGGGCCCACCCTCTGCTCCTACGTATCTCCGGGTAGAGAATCAAAGGCTACGTAGTTCTTGGGAAGAAAATGTTTGTGTGTTGGTGTTTTTTAATATAGGGATTTTAGGACTCTGGGAGCTGTACAACTCATTTACCCTAGAACGATGATTAACCCGACTGTACAGTCGACTTAGTCCCCTATTTTCTGAAAATGGAGTTTTTGTAGTTTGAAAAATGGTTTGATGTGTGGTGGTTTGATTTTGTTAAAATAGGGGTTTTAGGATTCTTGAGCCGTACGGTTCATTCATCCTAGAACGCTGACTAATCCGGCCATACTGCCGACTTAATCCCCTATTTTGAAAATTTGATTTATGAAAAGAAATGTGTTTGTAATTATTTTAATTTAGAAATTGTTTGTTTTAAATAGGGATTTTAGGACATGATCCGTAACGGTTCATTAGTGGCCTAAAAAGCAGACTAACCCGACTGTGCAGTCGACTTAATCCCCTATTTGTATTTTTTTGGAGAGAAAATATTTATTTATTTATTTTTATTGTTTTTTGTAAAAGAAAATATTTTTTGAAGAAGAAATAAATAAAAACGAAAAAAGGGATGAAGTGGTAAAATGGGGTGTCATTAGCTGTAGGGGCTTGTATTTTAAAAAGGAGGTGCGGAAAGTAGCCCAGTGTTAGTTTTGCCAGCCCACGAATTTATGGGCTTTTCAGAGGGTGTGCGTGTTATTGAAAGGGGGGTCTGTAGGAAGTAATCTGTTTTATTTTATTTTATTTTTATTTTAAAAGAGAAACATAAATGGTAGGGGTATAAAACGGAAATTAGGGTTTTTCGCAAAACCTAATTTCATTCTCCTCCATCTCTTGCAGCGCCGCAGCAGTCCTCTTCAAGAAAGAGAGAGAAATTTGCGAAATTTCAGGAAAGGGGAGGGATTCGCGGAGAGAGAATGCGAGAGAGAGGGAGAAAATGAGAGAGAGAAGAAAGGGAACGCAGAACAAGGTGAGAAAGGGGAGAAGAAAGACGGTGGTGGGGCGATGCTTGGTGAGGCATTCGGAAACGTTGCTGACCGGCTGTTCCATGGCTGGCGACGATGTTCTTGGTGGCGACGGTGGCTGTCTCTGCTGGCTACGGCGGAGAACGAATGCGTGAAAAAAAGAAAGGGGCTTCGATGGGGTTGGTGGTCACGGTGAGGCTCGCGGCGGTAGATTCACGAAAGGGGGTACTTCGAGAACGCGGGAGGGAGCAGGACAACGGTGGAGAACGACGCGAGGGGGTTCGCGACGGCGACACGGTTTACGACGGTGACTGCGACGACTTGGCGGTCCACAGTGGCGTGAAGAGCAGCGTGCGGAGGAGATCGTGAGGAGTGCGACAATTCTACAGTCAGGGGGACGACAGCATGACGGCGTAAAGGGGAAAACGATGGTTTACGGCCAACGGCCACCATCTACGGTGGTCGGTGTTAACGGTATGGTTCTGAAATACCCTTTTTTGATTTCGTTATTCGTTACTCTCCTGTCCTGATGTCTGATTGTAGTTTGTACTTTTATCCTATTCTGATTTCCCCCTACTCTAATTTGTTTCAAATAAACTACATGCTATACAATACTAATTTAAAAGAACCTACTTTGTTCATGATTTGCTAACTCATATACAGAGTACTAATTTAGGATCTATTTACGGACAGAAAAACTAAAACCTACTACATTTGATTTCCTTTTTTTAAAAAACATATATGTGTTGTTTTGATCTGGGTTGCTACTAGTCCCAGCTTATTAGTTGAGCAACTAAAACCTATTATGCACTAAACCTAATAAAAAACGAAATATCCAGGAACACCAACCTCTTTTTCCAGCCTCTGTTTGGTCTCCTCTTATGTTGTTACCCAATGATTCTGCTTACTATTGCCTCACTATTACTGCTTCTGCTTTGTTTGACTGTTTATGTTTCTGGATTTTTGACGCTTCGCAATTAGGGTTTCAATATGAAACCCTAATTTTTACCCTGAATATCTCTAAATTTCGTATGGATTTTTCTGTGTGATTTTTTGTGCCTTTTCCCTCTGAATCCAGCTTGTTTATATAGGCAGATTTTAGGGTTTTGTTGATCCATTTCCATTTTTCCTTCCTTTTTCAGGTATTTGGGCTTGGGTTGGAGAAGATGGGTACTTGGTGAGCAAGGAAAGGACTAGGGTTCAGCTGCTGTTGTTTTCTGTATTTTCGTTTTTCTATTTTTTGTTTTTTTTTATTATTTTCGGATTGTATTATTTTGTATTTTTTAATTTAATTTTTTGGATTTTTTTGGATTATTGTAAATATTTGTAATTTAATTTTTATTGATTTTTGATTATATTTGTTATTTTGCTATGGACAGATTTATTGTTTTTTGGTCAAAATGGAAGAGAAGAATTAAATTGGGCCAAGCCCAATCAAAAGACTAGACATAGGCCCAATTTAGACCCAATTAGAACAATTTTCCAAGATCAGGTCAAATCTAGACAAATTACTATCATAGGTCCAATAGCAACACATAGGCCCATATTACTAGACATGCGGGAATCGTAGACATACAAACCAACCACGCAAGTATGGGCCCAATCAGGCAAAAAGGTATTTCGCCCCGATTGAACAAAGTATTAAGCGTTGGCCCGAATTAAAACGAGACAGCATCGAATGAGCCTGAAAAACTTATCTCGTGACAATAGGATTTGTGACTAATGACACGCAAAATAAATGATAGAAATGATTGCGAAAAAAAGATCGGATAAAATTGGGGTATAACAGCTGTCCCTCTTTATTGATATTTTACTAGAAAAGGTGAATGGTTTTCAGATTTTCGTAGTAGAAATAAAAATAAAGATAGAATAGACTCTAATTTTGTCCGTTTAGGGGGAAGATGAGTTAGGGAAAAAAAGGGACGATTACCACTTGGCGTGTTAACCGAGAACAAAAAAGAAATGATCACTGGGGATCTGGAGGAGCCTTGGGGCTCTAGAAGAGCATTTGGGCTCTAAGGGAGCACTGGGGCTCCAAGGGGTTGCCTAAACCCCGAAGGACCATTTGGGGTCCGAAGGTGCACTGGGGCTTTGAAGGACCACCGGTGGTCCAAAAGAGCACAAACTAGCAATGGTACTAGTAAAATGGTATGCTCGGGGGTGGCCTTTTTCGAGCGGCCGGAGGGGCAAGATCAGGTCGTTGACCTGATTTGCTCACCTCCAAGGATGTCCACTATTAGGCTGACACAGCTAGTCTAAAGGACCTGGGGTCGGATGATCCGTCGCGCTCAGTGGCGACATGGTGATCTTGAGGATAGAGTTCGAAGTCGTTGCTTTGACATACTGGGTCGAACTGAACTGATGGACCTGGGGTCGGATGATCTGTTGGTTGCTCGATAACACGATGTGCGATCTGGAATGAATGACCATTGAAGGTCTAAAGGTGCACTGGGGCTTTGAGGGACCGCTGGGGGTCCGAGACTCTAAATTATGATATGAGACCAGTGCTTGGAGCACCAACTTTGAGGGAACAAACTATTGACACACGGCGTACTTGCCTAGAACATACCTAATGAATGCATTTACCTGAGACGGGGAAAGCTATCTATAGTTGGCATGTCTAAAAATGCGATGAATGATGCATGCGTGCAATATAGGTATGTGAAATGGTAGGTGTCCGATGGGATAAATGAAACGTGGCAGATGATGTGAGTTGAAGTTGGTGGAACGTATGTGAATGCATAATGGAATGATTTATGCTATGTGGATGATTTTTCTTTTGGCTTTTCTTTTTTGCCCTCTTTTTTTTTGTCCCTTTTTGGTCCTTCTTTTTTTTGCTTTTCTTTTTGGGCCTCTCTTTTTGCTGGTCCTTCAACTCGCAGGGCTTCCGGCATGAGGCCATCAAGTGCATTCGTACTGCTAAGTCAATTGCGCATGACTGGGACTTATCAGTTGAGATGATCGCGCATTTATTGCTCTATTCCTGCGGTTCCTTTCTTCCTTATAAGTATTTTAATGAAAGACTATATCTCTTCTGTGATTCTCGGAAATTTCGTAATGATTGTAATGCTTTTGATTATGTCACATGTTTCACAATCCAATATCAATTATCACAAAACATCATTTCAAAGATAGACGGAAGTAAAAAGAAAGGAAAGTGTTTGATATTGACAATGGAGGCCAAATGTGCAGAAGGCACACCGACTTAAGATTATGTCAGGAATTTCTTTGAAAGAATAGGAGAGCTGAAATACTAAGCAGACTTCTCGGTAGTTAGTGTCCTTGAAGTAACGGTGCCGGCCACCCATGTTCACGACCTTGATCACTCATCATCCGACTTTTGGAAGTGTTGATTGCCTCAATGTTTGTTTAGTCCAACTTCCTGACCCTAATTTTTGCCTGGATTGTCCCTTTTGGATTTTCAATCCATCGGGTCGCTCTAACTTTTGCCTAGGCCGCCCTTCCGGGTTTTCAACCTAGCGAGCTTATTTTTGCTTGGCTCATCTTTCTCATTTTTCTATACTCCTTTTTTAGGAAGAGTTCATCGGGAGTGGGAGGTCTTCCCCATCCATTTTTTGTGAGAATTAAGGCTCTTCCAGAGAATTATTTCTTTACCATGTAAGGTCATTTATAGTTCGAGGTCCATCTCCTGCGGGAATCCTTTTGGGTATGACTTTCTTGGGCACCAAGTCTCCTTAAAATTGTTGAGGGAGGATCTGCTTCTGTTAAGCTTTCTTTGTTCTTTTCTGGTATGACATAAGACAGCCATTCTTTTGTTTGGTGAGGTTTAATGGAAGTATTACTCCCATCGCACGGGGTTTCCCCTGTTGAAGCATGAACGAGGTCTGATCTCCATGTAAGGTGAAATGTCACTATCATCCCTCTGATATTCTTTGTTTGTTGTTGCACCTGCCCCATTTGTTTTTTTGGGCGGTATGGGAACGTATCATGATGCTCGACTTGGAGTCCTTACGTACCACTGTCCATGACGTTCTTTTTAGAAAAGCCGTAACGGCTGACCAAATTTCTTGACAATCACAGATTTGTTACACCGGTGGGCGTCTTATGTCAGACAAGGTGATGTAAGCGAATTTTCTTGATTTGCTATCCTTTTGGTGTGATGTTAATTTTAACACCTTTTTATCTTCTTTTGTGCCCAAGTTAATCATTTCGTTTGACTCCACACGAGGCTGGGTCACTTCATCCTTTGGTTCCATTATTCTCATTACCTCTGGAAGAGTTTCCCAATTATCTTCAACATCTTCCTTGGTTTGATTAATGGGGTGATCAAAGTTATGACATGAGTTACCGACGTTGTTATTTTCAAGGACAAGTTATTTAGATGTGCATTAGTAGAAATTGAAGAAGGATCAAAGAAAAAGTAAAGCGAGCAAATGAGTAAAGAAGGAATTTATTGGAGAATTCAAAATGCTATTTTATTAATATTGATACCGGAAAGAAACATGCGTGACCTTATTGAAATGTCCTAAGGCTTTGGGCGGATCCATAGTATTTGCATTACGTAACATTACTTTGAACTGAAAATCACAAGAAAATCGACAATCTCCCAATTCATGAGTGCTTCAGTTGCGGGACAAAGGTGCACAAGGTTGATGATGCTGTTTTTTAGCCCTTTGATCGCCTTCAAAAGCATTGACGGATGACTTCTCATGCCCTTGGCAAAGGGTTAGCGCCTCCATTCGGAGCATCCTCATTGAAGCTCAACCATTTGGATTCGATCAGATCCTGAATCACATGTTTCAGCGTCTTGCAATTTTCTACTGAATGCCCAATTGCGCCTGCGTGAAATTCGCAAGTGGCGTTCGGGTCATAGCCTCTCGGGAAAGGAGGTTCAATGGGCCTCATCGGGCGGGGGGAGATTAGGTTGTGACTAGTGAGGTGGTCGAACAGATCTGAGTAGGATGCGGGAATTGGATCAAACTGTACATGTCTCCTTTTTGGGTAGTTTGGTGGTTTATGGCTTTTAGTGGTTTGGGTAGAGAGGTGCAGGGCTTAAGGACGGTTTTTGGAAGTGTAAGAGGCTTTCACTGATCCTGTTATGGAGTTGGTTTCCCTTTCATTACCTCTAACAAATCCTGCAAAAGGCTTCTTTGGGTTATTGGTTTCGGCCGAACCGTAAGAAATCTTCCTGTTTCTCATTCCGTGTTCCAACCTTTCCCCTATGGTGATGATGTCTGAGAAGTTAAAGGATACGCTCCCAATTAATCTGTCATATAAGGGTGATTGCAACGTATCTATGAACATGGATACCATCTCTTTCTCTAGTAGAGGCGGGGCTACCTGCGCTGCCGACCCTCTCCAACGCTGGGCATACTCCTTGAATGATTCTTTGTTTCTTTTCACCATATTCTGCAACTGTGCTCTATCGGGAGCCATATCTTTTTTTTAATCAAACAGGCAGTCAGCCCGAATTTATTAATAAAATAAAGAGAGATATAAAAGCACAAGGGGGGACTAGACCAAAACCCTTGGTAATACGGACAATAATAGAATGCCCAACAAGGCCTCTAAAATAAACAACCATAGAACTCTAATAGAAGAAATTCTAAGGCGAACAGAAAACCCGAAAGGAGAGGGCAACACCTGAGAGTCCCCACACAACCTCCACCCACCACCTCCTGAACTCACACTCCAAACCACAACAGCCTGCATCACCTCGCTATCCTCACATTAAGCACATCACAAAGCATCGAGGTTAGAGGTGGAGGCCCGGAGACGATTGGGAGGGGGCAAAGAAGCAGAAGGCAAATGGGGAGGAGCCCGGCGATCTGCAAACTGCAATCTGGCGTCCGACAAGGTACAAACTATCGAATCAGCACCCACCGACAGCACACCCCCAGACATTCGGCGCCGCGACTCCATCAACCATCGCAAAGTCGTGCTACCGGCCAACACCGCGACAACACCTAGCTTGATCGAGGTAGCCGAGCCACCAACCACCACCGCGGCCTTGCGCCCCCGGCCAACACCGTGGCACAATCAAGCAAAACCGCGAGCGACAGGGAGAAGTGCCCACGACAAACGGAGAGGAGGCGTGACTGCGGGTCCAAAGTCCGAAACGACAGCTATCGATGTTGTATTTGTACTGCTTTAAGAAAGCATCCGCCAGATCTTTCCAACATCGAATGTGGGTGCGTTCCAACTGCATGTACCAGCTTGAGGCTGCCCCAGTCAAGCTGTCCTGAAAGCAATGGACGAGCAGTTTGTCGTCGCGTGCAAATGCAGCCATTCTTCTTAGGCATGGCAATATAACCCGAACCCGCGGGTATCCACCCGCCCCCGCCCCGAGTTTGACGGGGAAAACCCGCTTTGACCGGGGACGGTTTTGGGTTCGGGGATGTCGATACCCACCCCGTCCCCGCCCCGAACCCGCTTGACAAAACATAAACTAATTATTTTATTTTATTTCATGCATATTTACTCATTCATTTTGTTTCATAAAATTTGTTTATTTTTAATTTTGATATATTTCATATAGAAAAATCTATTTTAATACTTTTATCTTTATTTTATCATTATATAATTACTATTTTTTTATTTTATTAATTATTATAAATATATTTTTTTTGTATTTTTCCTATAAATTTGTGGCGGAAACGGGTACCCACGGGGAACCCGTCCCCGTTTGGGACGGGGTTGGGGGATGCAAAACCCGACCCCGATAGAGGTAGGGGCGAGGACGGGGAATGCCAAACCCCCCGACCCGCCCCGTTGCCATGCCTAATTCTTCTACAATACATAGTCAGATGGCTAGCGGGACAAGTTACCCCTCTGTATTTGTCAAAGTCGGGCGCTTTGAACTTGGGTGGGATAATCACATTAGGGACGAGACAGAGATCATATGCATCCCTTACCCCAACGTTGAATCCTTCCATTGCTCTCAGGCGCTCTTCTAACATCTGATATTTGTCCTCGGGCTGAGAGTCCTCCATTGAGTAGTTATGAGTGGGTCCTCTCATGTTGTAGTGGGGAGGAACCATTGGCATTGCAGCGGAGCTCGGTGTAGGAGCATGATGAATTACTACTGGTGACGGAGTATAACCCTGTGGGATGACCTGTGGTGCAATCATAGGACTTGAGAAGTGAACTCGCGGTACTTCTATTTTGAGCCGAAGGTCCAGCGACTCCCGAAGGTCCTTCCTCTGGATTGGCTTCCATGGTAGGAGGAGCATAACCAGCTGGGAGACCGTAAGGAGGCCATTGGTAGCTCTGGACGTTCACTCCAGCGGTGTATGGAGTCTCGGAGCTGGGAGGAGGAGGGAGACTTGTAGCATTGTTTTCAGTATTTCCTGCCGAAACACCTTCATCTACATTTCTTCTCTCGAGGAGTTTCACGAATTCATACATTTGATCTTTCAGCGCCATCATCTCGGTCATTTGATCTTTCAATACCATCATCTCGCTCATTTGATCATTCAGCTTTGCAATGTCTTCTCTCAGAGCCTGATTATCCTCTTCGGCCATTTTCTTGTTTGAGAACGAGTCCGGTAGCGATGTTGATGAACCAGCTTGCCCTTTTACTCTCTGTTTTTTTTTCAATTTTTTTTTCGTAAGTACATGAATGAACGAATGAACGTGCATGAAATGCAAATGTATGATTTCGTGTCACGCCGGGGAAATTGTAAGTTTCTGTTTGACGCAGAACTGAAAGAAACTTAAGATTTATTAATGCAAAATGTTTGATCCATCTCGTCAGAAGGAAAGTCTTACAATTCCCTAGCGGTCATAGAAATGCATGAAGAATGAAATGTTAATGTGTAATTAAATTTTTTATGCCATGCAAAAGGGAAAGGTAAAAATGCATGAAGTATGCTAAAAAAAAATTTGCCAAAATAACATATGATTTTTGAATTTTTTTTTTGGAAGACCGGAAAAATGTATCAGTGTTTGTTTGAATGCAGGGGTATGCGACTCCTTTGTGTCCTACGAGGGTTCCTTAGAGAATAGGTCTAGGGCTTGTCTGTTGAGTGAACCTTTCAAAGGGTAGCTCTAAAGAGTCCTACATAAGGTTCCTAGATCCAACGACCCCAGTTAAGAACACTGATCAACAACAATAGGCAAGCTATTAGGAGTGCCATCATTCTCAAGAGGGACCAAACTCTAGGTGAGACTTTCGTGACCACCCAACAGGACGCACATCCAGTAGGCCATCACTACGCAGTCTCGTTCTAACTTAGGTTATTCTCCAGTCCGGGTATAGGACTATTCTCACGTGTGTGCAAAAGTGTGATAGTGGAGTGTGTGAAGGAGCAAAATATCAAAAATACCCCCCAAGCTGCAAAACAAACAAACATACATACAGAAAAGTGGTCATCTATCCTAGGGTTTTCATATCACAAAAGAATAATATGCAATAAAAATAAAGGACAGAAAGGGAAGGGTAAAATAAACATTAAATTAACAACTAATCCTACAACTAATTAGACTAGGTTTGACTCTCTAAATGTCCCCAGTGAAGTCGCCAGCTGTACCGACCGAAAAATCCGGGCGAGGATTCCTCGAAGGTTCAAAAATGAAGCCGCTACCAAAGTTTAGTTTAAAGGCAAACATTGGAAAATCCCTTTTGGAATGGATAAGGGTCCTTGAGACCAGATTTGGGTTCGGGAGTCGGTTATGCGTGGGGAATGTACTAGCACCCCACGGCATCCTTCCTAAGGAAGGTTACCTGCTAATTAGTTGTAGAAGCGATAGTTAATTTTGAAAACATTCAATTTACCCTTTTATTTTGAATTTGAAAGAGATTAGAAGAAAGAAGAAACTTGATATTTTATTTGAATTTAAGAAAAGGAATATTTAGAGAAAGACTAAAAATGGTTTTTTATTAGTGCACCTGACAGAGGTGGGCCCACCCTCTGCTCCTACGTATCTCCGGGTAGAGAATCAAAGGCTCGTAGTTCTTGGGTAGAAAATGTTTGTGTGTTGGTGTTTTTTGAACGGTTCATTCATCCTAGAACGCTGACTAATCCGGCCATACGGCCGACTTAATCCCCTATTTTGAAAATTTGATTTATGAAAAGAAATGTGTTTGTAATTATTTTAATTTAGAAATTGTTTGTTTTAAATAGGGATTTGAGGACATGATCCGTAACGGTTCATTAGTGGCCTAAAAAGCAGACTAACCCGACTGTGCAGTCGGCTTAATCCCCTATTTGTATTTTTTTGGAGAGAAAATATTTATTTATTTATTTTTATTGTTTTTTTGTGAAAGAAAATATTTTTTGAAGAAGAAATAAATAAAAACGAAAAAAGAGATGAAGTAGTAAAATGGGGTGTCATTAGCTGTAGGGGCTTGTATTTTAAAAAGGAGGTGCGGAAAGTAGCCCAGTGTTAGTTTTGCCAGCCCACGAATTTATGGGCTTTTCAGGGGGTGTGCGTGTTTTTGAAAGGGGGGTCTGTAGGAAGTAATCTGTTTTATTTTATTTTATTTTTATTTTAAAACAGAAACATAAATGGGAGGGGTATAAAATGGAAATTAGGGTTTTTTGCAAAACCTAATTTCATTCTCCTCCATCTCTTGCAGCGCCGTAGCAGTCCTCTTCAAGAAAGAGAGAGAAATTTGCAAAATTTCAGGAAAGGGGGAGGGATTCGCGGAGAGAGAATACGAGAGAGAGGGAGAAAACGAGAGAGAGAAGAAAGGGAACGCAGAACAATGTGAGAAAGGGGAGAAGAAAGACGGTGGTGAGGCGATGCTTGTTGAGGCGTTCGGAAACGTTGCTGACCGACTGTTCCATGGCTGGTGACGACGTTCTTGGTGGCGACGGCGGCTATCTCTGCTGGCTACGGCGGAGAACGAATGCGTGAAAAAAAGAAAGGGGCTTCGATGGGGTTGGTGGTCACGGTGAGGCTCGCGGCAGTAGATTCGCGAAAGGGGGTACTTCGCGAACGCAGGAGGGAGCAGGACAACAGTGGAGAACGACGCGAGGGGGTTCGCGACGGCGACACGTGGTGGCGACACGGTTTACGACGGTGGCTGCGACGACTTGGCGGTCCACGGTGGCGTGAAGAGCAGCGTGCAGAGGAGATCATGAGGAGTGCGACAACGCTACAGTCAGGGGGACGACAGCATGACGACGTAAAGGGGAAAACAATGGTTTACGGCCAACGGCCACCATCTACGGTGGTCGGTGTTAACGGTATGGTTCTGAAATACCCTTTTTTGATTTCGTTATTCTTTACTCTCCTATCCTGATGTCTGATTGTGGTTTGTACTTTTATCCTATTCTGATTTTCCCCTACTCTAATCTGTTTCAAATAAACTACATGCTATACAATACTAATTTAAAAGAACCTACTTTGTTCATGATTTGCTAACTCATATACAGAGTACTAATTTAGGATCTATTTACGGACAGCAAAACTAAAACCTACTACATTTGATTTCCTTTTTTTAAAAAACATATATGTGTTGTTTTGATCTGGGTTGCTACTAGTCCCAGCTTATTAGTTGAGCAACTAAAACCTATTATGCACTAAACCTAATAAATAACGAAACATCCAGGAACACCAACCTCTTTTAATTTCCAGCCTCTGTCTGGTCTCCTCTTATGTTGTTACCCAATGATTCTGCTTACTATTGCCTCACTACTACTGCTTCTGCTCTGTTTGACTGTTTATGTTTCTGGATTTTTGACGCTTCGCAATTAGGGTTTCAGTATGAAACCCTAATTTTTACCCTGAATATCTCTAAATTTCATATGGATTTTCCTGTGTGATTTTTCGTGCCTTTTCCCTCTGAATCCAGCTTGTTTATATAGGCAGATTTTAGGGTTTTGCTGATCCATTTCCATTTTTCCTTCCTTTTTCAGGTATTTGGGCTTGGGTTGGAGAAGATGGGTACTTGGTGAGCAAGGAAAAGATTAGGGTTCAGCTGCTGTTGTTTTCTGTATTTTCGTTTTTCTATTTTTTTGTATTTTTTTATTATTTTCGGATTGTATTATTTTGTATTTTTTAATTTAATTTTTTGGATTTTTTTGGATTATTGTAAATATTTGTAAATTAATTTTTATTGATTTTTGATTATATTTGTTATTTTGCTGTGGACAGATTTATTGTTTTTTGGTCAAAATGGAAGAAAAGAATTAAATTGGGCCAAGCCCAATCAAAAGACTAGACATAGGCCCAATTTTGACAAATGACTAAAATAAGGCCCAATTAGAAAAAATTTCCAAGATCAGGTCCAATCTAGACAAATTACTATCATAGGTCCAATAGCAACATATAGGCCCATATTACTAGACAGGCGCGAATCGTAGACATACAAACCAACCACGCAAGTATGGGCCCAATCAGGCAAAAAGGTATTTCGGCCCGATTGAACAAAGTATTAAGCGTTGGCCCGAATTAAAACGAGACAGCATCGAATGAGCCTGAAAAACTTATTTCGTGGCAATAGGATTTGTGACTTATGACATGCAAAATAAATGATAGAAATGATTGCGAAAAAAAGATCGGACAAAATTGGGGTATAATACTATGTTGCGCATATTGTGTAAATCAAGTAAAAACTGTGTAAATTGAAATTTGTTATTGCCCATATGTTTATTAATCACATGATGTATAAAATTCAAAATTATAAATGTCTATCTATATATAAAAAGTATTATAAATATTTTTTCATCTCTAGAAAATTAATGAAATTTGGTTTTGGTTCTTCTACGTTATTAGTTCTCACTGAGAACTGAAGTTTATAATTTTGTGTGCTTTTATTCTTTGCTAAAGGAATAAAAAAATGGTTTGGTTAAATGGGGGACTAAAAACAGATAAAATTTTTTGTTAAAAACTAAAATCAAATTTTATTAAAATATTTTATTTTCTTCATTATCTTTTGGCATATATATGATCACATTTATTTATCATGAAGACACAAGAAAAAAATATAAAGTGATTGAATTGGTAAAGAGGGTGTTGATCCTAAATGAGAGCAAAGGTTACCGAACTCAATGCATTCGGCTTCATTCTCGTGAAGACTTTTCTCTTTTATACTTTTAAAAATGCAAAACCTTTTTTTCTTCTCATGCATGTAAAATAAATTCACATATATTTTATTTAGCGCAAGAAAAGGAACAAAAAAATGCACAGATCTGCAAGCTGGAATAGGTTCTCTGATGACTACTTTAAGCATGCCACAAGTAGTAGTTCTCAATCACCATCTGGGCATAGATCATCTTATTCAGTGTTTGAAAGCAATAATAATAGTTTGCCAACATATGATCCAATTGCAGAGTTGGCTAGAAGGGAGAAGGCACGTGTTAGGCTTGCTGAGAATGTAGTGCATGTTATCCCTTTGGTCCTTCTTGTTTGTGCTTTCATTCTTTGGATCTTCTCAAATCCAGGTGAATGCAAATTTTATCTACTTTGAATATTTTGATAATCTATATTTTTGGGATATTCCAAATGTTAAAAACTACAGCTAGCACAACCATCTCATCATTCTGAACTTTTGGCCTTGTCTTCGTAAAGTGTATCCAATGGGTGGTTAAAGGGATGTCATGTTTTGATTTTGGCAAGATTATTTTTGGCTACTAGGGATTGAGAAATTAATTAGCAAATAATGCTATTGGAGAAATTCCCCAAGATGAGCGCCTATTTCTGATGGGGAAAATTCCAAGCAATTTTCTATTTTGTTTTATGGCTCGGGTCCTGTTTTAAACTCAACTTAGATTGGTTGGTTGAATCGACCAGACTATGTGGACGGACCACATGGTTGGTTTGAGTCCGAGCCGCTTCTTCAATTTGGCGTGCATGGAGTGTAGAGAGAACCATTTGGCTCAGTCGCAAATTACAAAAACTCAATGAATTGTTAGCTTTTGGTGACTAGCTGTGCGCCTTAATGTGATAGAAGATAACAAAGGTGAAAAAGGTGAAATAGAAGTAGGAGTATGGAAATGGAAGAATAGTACTATGCTGAGAATTTCATATAATAGGAAAGAGGGAGACTCTTACATGAAGTACTGAGAATGAGAGGGATGAGAAGTATGGAACTAAGTTTCAAATAATGGAGAAGGAAGAGAGTCTCTTGGGTGAAGTATTCATCATAGCCATACGGGGAAGAGCGTTTTTTGTCAAAAACAAAGAACCAAAACGAATAACATGAAGATTAAAAATGAAAAACTTTAGGAAATTTGTTAGGAGTCCCATGTTGAGTAGCTAAAGAGACTCAATGTGGTATTTAAGCCATGAGGCTCTCTCGCCTAATGGATTAGTCTTTTAGGTTGGACTCTCCTCATGTACTTAAGTCCTAACAGAATCTTATTGAGAAAAGGTTTTGGGTAGTGCAGACTAAGTAAAGTCCATACACAGGGTGAGAATTAGAAATGGGATGTTTGTCCTGTTGGGTGAGAATATTTATTTATTATTTTCCTATTTTATGACATTTTTTCCTTCTATTTTTACATATTTTGATTGAGCGGTTCTGCCAATGTGGCCTGTTAAGCCCATACTTATTACCCTCCCTCTCCTACTCACCACACACCCCTAATTTTTAAAAATCCCAAAAATACACTCACGTGGAACACGCTCCCAAACCCTCCATGCTGGATTTTTGACTGGTATTAGTAAGCAAATTTGAATAAGTGGGTTCGTTTTAGCAGGAGTCTAAATTGGTCTTCTTCTCATCAAAGGTTAATCCATCAATCATTGCAATCTCACTCTGTGACTTAAGCTGGAAAGGAACAATCCGGGGTCTAAGTGACAAATTTTTGATGCATCATCATGTTCTAAGCTAGAAAGGAACAATCAAGATGGTCGAATGGAAAAGAAAGTGGAGAATTTAAGAGAACTTAATGTTGGTCTTGATGGGCAAGATATGCGTGGGAAAAGCAAATCGATTGTTCTTATTTTATCTAGAGACATCCCGCAAAACAATAATTGCGGAGATCCTAATACACGAATATCGATCCTTGGATCAGAAGTTAGGGAATATTTCACCCTCATGTTCTCTGCCAGATGACCTTCTCAAAAGCCATATTCAGCTTAAAGCTTTAGTATCTAATTCCTTAGATTCAGAAAGTTTCAAAATCCCCGCTTCTACTTTACCAACATCTGTGAAATTAGATGCCACGATACCAAAGTACCGTACCTGGTTCGGTACTAAAGTACCGTACCCGTTGAAAGCTAGAAAAAAGGGATGCTCTTAAAAAGATTTTGTTCATTAAGGGTATTTTTGTCTTTTTGCAGGGTCAAAGATGATATTTAGTGAGTAGAAAGGGGAATGTAATAAGTATGAGCCAGCCTGTTATGGCCTGGCTATGGTGGGATGACCTTTTGTTTTGGCCCAATTTTGAGGTTTCTATTTTTTTTAAATGGTTGGCCCGCCAACCGACAACGGGACGAGTTGGGTTCAACATCCCAACCTACTATGCTTGGCGGTTGGGATGGACTGGCCTATTTCTTTGCGAGTTGGTCGGGTCAAACCGAGTTGGCCCATTTTTCCATCACTAATCACTATTAGAAAAAACTAAAACATTAATAGAAATTAGAGACAAAAAACTAAATTGTCTCTAAATTTGACGTCGTTAACACTTAAAGACAAAATTAGAGACAAACTTTGCTTTTTTTTTATCTCTAATATCTCGTCGTTATTTGAGTTTTTTCTAATAGTTAATCGACAGTTATTTAGCCCCATTAATTTCTTAGTGGTTTAGTATTTCCCTTTATTAATAAAAAAAAAGTAAAAAATTATTTATTATAGTTGTGATGCTTTATACAAAAATAATGCCCTCAATTATATTTTCTTTTATTTATAGTCTATTTGGTTGTTTCAACTTTCAAGATAATCTAAGATTCAAACTAACATGTTACTAGTTGTTTTATTCATTTGACTTAATTGATTTGTTTTATTTTTTCTTTTAAATAGACGTGGGAATTCTAGGAGATCATGTGGGAGTGGGAGCAGGAATTGAAGGATTAAGTCTTGAAGGAGAATTTGAGACTGATAGCGATGGTACTCAATCGGGCTTCTTACCTATTGTGAACTCAGAAGAAATATCCACAAAAGAACTTGGAGCTGAAAAAGATTTGATAAATCTAAAGAAGTTTTAGTGAATGATCAATGTTTAAATTTATCAAGTAATGTATTTACAATGTCTGGGGATATGGAAAGGTGAAAGTTCCTCTCTTTAAGATCTGTTATAATGTATTGAAGCTACAAGACAAGATATGTTATACCTATAGTTGCCTGAGTTTTTAATTATTTTTTTTTTTTTAGATTAAAAAGGGGCTAAAGCCCAGAAAGAACTACAGAGGAATCATCCGCGGGGTAGAGACCCCAATAACATCAGCTTCAACAAGAAGTTTAACAAGGGGAGGGGGATTTTCCAAAATGTGAGGATCAATGCTACCATAGGAACACCCCATATTGGCAAGCTCATCCGCTACTTTGTTGGCTTCACGGTAAATGTGAGAAATGCGAGCACCAGTGAAACACGTAAGAAGTTGCCTAATCCTTCGCACCAATTGTCTACCGGCAATACTACCATCATCCACTCCATTAAGACAATTTACCACCACAGTTGAGTCCATTTGAATCTCTATAAACTGAATCCCCTGATGAAGAGCAAGCTTGATACCTTCCAGCACACCCCATAGCTCAGCTAGATAAGCAGAGTTAACAAATAATCGTTTTGCCAATCCACCAAGCCAAACACCTTTAGAGTCACGCAGCATTCCACCACATCCAGCCACACACAAGGCTGATTTCACAGCACCATCAGAGTTGAGAGATACCCATCCGGTCCTTGGCGGGCGCCAAAAGATACTAACCTGCTGCCTAGTGCGCGAAGTGAGATCCGGAAGCACTCGGCCATGAGCATAATGACGCACTTGCTGCAAAACAAACGCAGCAGCGTGCTGAGGCCTGGAAAAGTTCGCATCATGCAGCTCATGGTTGCGCCAGCCCCAAAGCTGATGACACGCAGTAGCCCAAACGTTGCACCACTCAAAATTTCCATCAATCCTGGTATTGTTTGTCAAATTTAAGACTAGCCAATCCTTAACATCCAGACCATAAAAAGCAGGGCGCACCTCGAGGGGGAGAAGAGAATTCCAAACCCGAATTGCAAGAGGACAATCACGAAGAACATGGATAATGGTCTCAGAATCATATCTACATTGAGAACAATTGATGTCTCCATTTCCCCAACTACCACAGTATTCCTTTGTTGCAAGCTTGCCATGAAGAATTTGCCACACAAAACAACGGACTCGCTCCGGAACTTGGAGCTTCCACACTTTGTTCCACTCATCATTGATAAGAGAAGAGTCAAAGTTGCATATAAACTTGTAAGCCAGCGCAACTGAGTACTTACCCGAGCTACTGTCGGGCCAATAGCGCTCATCAGGCCCATCATGAGGTAAAGGAGCAGGGTGCCCAAGAATCCTGGGAATGATGTGCATAGGGACATGCTCATTGAGAAATTCCACATTCCACGTACCGTGGTCTGTGACTAAGTCGCACACACTCCAATCCGTAGCGTGAGGAGGAATGTGCTGCACATGCTCAACTAACCGAATGTCTTCATTTATCCACTTATCTCTCCAAAAGTTAATATTAGAACCATTACCAACAGCCCACATCTCAAAATTGCTTATATCTTCCCAGCAACTATAAATTGCTTTCCAAAGAGAGCTATCAGCACCTTTGACTTGAATGTTGCCGGTTGGTAAGAGACCTCTTCCATATTTCCCATCCAAGACTTGGTACCAAAGCTTGTCAGACTCAGTCTTAAGACCCCACGCCATCTTCATTATACAAGCCTTGTTCATCGTAGTGAGATCACGGATCCCCATGCCTCCTAGCTGCTTAGGCAAAGTCAGAGTATCCCACTTTATCAAATGCATTCGCCTTGTATCATCAGTATCACCCCATATGAAGCCTCTTTGCAAGCGCTGGATCTCTTGCAAACAAGTTTTGGGAAGAGGAGTAGTCATCATAGAATAGACAGGAATAGCTTGGATAACAGATTTTGATAAAGTGACCCTCCCATCAAAGGAAAGGTGTTTAGCTTTCCAACCAGAGAGCTTGCTGCGCACTTTGTCAATAAGATAAGAGAAATCAACTTTCCTAGGACATTTTCCAAGAAGAGGGACCCCCAGATACTTCCCCATAGCTGCACAAATTTTGAAACCAGAAATCCTTGCCAACCGGCTACGATCAATAGGAGAAACATTCTTGGAGAAGAAGATATGAGTTTTCTCCATGCTAACCATCTGTCCAGACATATCACAAAAGGAATCAAGGGTCTTCATAACACTCTGCATATTATCATATGTTGCCTTAGCAAAAAGAAGCAGATCATCAGCAAACATGAGATGTGATATACTGGGCCCATTACGCCACGCTTTCAAAGGGGTCCAAGCGCCATCTTCCACCTGCTCGGCTATGAGATGAGTCAACCTGGCCATACAAAGAACAAACAAATAAGGTGAAATAGGATCACCCTGCCGGATTCCCCGCTGGGGCGCAAAGAAATCCGACCTAGTGCCATTCCACAAAACGTTAGTTTGCACGCCGGTGATGGCGTGCATAATGATGTTTCTGATGTTAGCGGGAATACCAATTTCATCCAGGACCTCCTCAATAAAACTCCAACGAATTCTATCATAAGCCTTAGCCAGGTCCACTTTGACTACAAAGAAACCATTTCGCCCTTTCATTTTATTCATACTATGAAGCAGCTCTTGGGCAACCACAATATTCTCATGAATGCTCCGAGTGGGAATAAATCCTGTCTGATAAGGAGAAACTATGTCCGGCATGTGGGGCTTGAGACGGTTGACAATTACCTTAGTAACAACCTTGTAAGAGACATTACACAGTGAAATGGGACGAAATTGTGAAACAAATTCCGGCTTGTCAACTTTTGGAATAAGGCAAATATCAGTTAAATTAATACGCCGGAGATTGGATGGATCTGCCCAAACCTTTTGAATAAAATCAATGAAGTCATCACTAATTAGCTGCCAGTTTGCCTGATAGAATCCGGCCTGAAAACCATCCGGACCTGGCGCCTTCCACACCTTCATGGAGAACAGGGTTGTTTCAACCTCTTCTTTGCTAATATTCTCACCAATCTTCAGAGCATCAGTTTCACTAAGCCTCGCGAAACCATATCTATGCGCATGATGGCTAGCGCTAGATGGCTGGTCCTGAAATAAATTTTTGAAAAAATTATTAACATGGGCTTTGATTGCAACCTCATCCTCCAACCAAGCCCCTCCAGTATCTCTAAGAAGATGAATTCTATTTTTTTTCTTTCTATTAGCAGCTTTGATTTGGTAGAAACGAGTGTTCCTATCACCGTCCTGGAGCCATTGAGTTCTAGATCTTTGAAACCACATGAGCTCTTCTTGGTAGAGGATTTCATGCAACTCGTCTTGAAGATTCTTCTCTAAATTAACTAGGAAAGGGTTAGCATTTCCAGCATGGAATTGCTTTTGAATACCCCCAAGTCTTGCATGAAGGCTTCGCTTCTTCTCCTTTACACACCCAAAGGTAGTTCTCTTCCAAGTATTTAAGTTGCCAACCAGAGAAGCCAATTTATGTTCAAAATTCCCTTCCATTCTCCACCACACCTGCATGTCCTCCTTAAATCGAGTATGAGTTAACCAGGCACTCTCAAATCTGAATGGTCTCTCCACCCTATCCTGACCATGCCCATGCAAACAAACTAAAAGAGGATAATGATCAGAAAATTTTACCCGGGGAAGGATTCTAACATAAGCATTTGGGAAAGCTACACGCCATCGGTCATTACACAAGGCTCTGTCCAATCTCTCAAACAACCTGTCAACCAGACCACATCTAGGTCCTCTCCATGTAAATTTGGCACCAACCGAACCAAGATCAATCAGCTGGCATCTCTGAATTCTTTCTTTGAAGAGCTGCTGCTTACTATAGTTTGGATTGCCACCGCCTTTCCTTTCACTATCATTCTTAATGTCATTCAGGTCTCCTGCGATCAACCACTGGCCCTCCATGCGCCTGCTAATGTCAAGGAAGGAAATCCAAAGCTCTCCACGCAAGGTATCATCAGGGCTAGCATAAGTTGGAGAAAAAAACCAAGTCCATCTATCTTGCATTGTCACCTGGAAATGATGAAATTGAAAATTGTTTGAAACTTCTAAAAGTTCAACCAAATGTGTTTTCCAACCAGTAACAATTCCACCCGCAAAGCCTCTATTCTCCGAGTAAGTGAAACCATCAAACCCAAGCTTACTAAAAGTATTCTGAAGACGAGCAGGATTACAACGCGTCTCCACAATAACCAAAATCTCTGGTCTATGCAAGTCAATAAATTGTTTGCAATTCCGGAACAACTTCGGGCTGGCAGCGCCACGACAATTCCAAATTAGAATTTTATTTAAATTCATTAAAAACTAATTTTGGAAAGACGGTCAAGCCTCAAACACGTAGGACGAGGGGAGTCAAAGATGAGGGGTCTCAACGACCACCTCCATCTCCGAGTCACTCACTATAAATTCTCCCTGTTCATTAGCATCCAGAAACTCCTCTGCTTCCACCATTCCCACATCCTGAGAGACTCCATAACTATGTTAATATTGTTGTTTGTGCCGTGTTGTTTCTGTTGAGGCCCTGTCATTACTTGCGTGAGCTGGTTGTGGTCAGGCGCGTGGATCCCAAGCGGTTTGGAGAGAGTGCCTCTTCCGGGGACTTGAGGCTTCACAGCGTTACTAGGAGATCCTGATTGGGTAGCAGGTTTTTTTGGAGGAATATCGCGTGGGGCCCTGGATTCCTTGTTGGTTCCGTGCTTCTCTGCGTGGGACCTACGCGAATTAACTGCAGATGTTCCTGATTGGTCATTCAGCGAAATGTTTGGAGCAGTTTTGTGAGCCGTTATTGCTGGCTCCACAATTTGCACAACATTCTCCTTTTCGGGGCCCACTTCATCATTGGCATTCAATACATTAGATCTTGACCCCACCGTTGCAGCATTACCATTTAACGTCGCCGGTAAAACTCTTCCGCCATTCACCGCCGGACCTCCTTTTTCTTTGGATTTTTTCTGCCACCGAGGTTTTTGTACTACCGTCCATGGTCCATCCTCACTCGAAGCCTGTCCGTTGCTGGTTCTACCTCCTCCATTGTTCACTACTGTCTCTCCCTCTGGAGGAGTATCAGTACCAGACTTGTGAACACACTGATCTTTGTGATGACCAAACCGTCCACACGCCATACAAAGCAAATGCAATCCCTCATATTCAATCTTGTAAATATGTTTCTTGAGTTCAAACATAGCAAGTAGTGGTGCGTCCAAATCAACCTCAACACAGAGTCTCGCATATTTCCCACGTCCTACCATTTGGGTTGTTTCATCAACTTTCACCGTGCGACCTATTCGGTCCCCCAAAAAGAACAAAAAATCTGAATGATAATACGCGACTGGCAACTCCGGTAAACGAACCCAGACATCAACCTTATTTATCTCTTCTTTCTCCGGACGAAAGTTTGGTCTCCACTCGCGAACCGTAAGGTAGTGATCATAAATTAGCCATGGACCTTGATTAAGAGCACGAGTGTGGTCCTCCTGGCACGTTAGGTAAACAAGGAAAAATTCACAGCCAAGATCAATGAGATTCATAGTGCCTTTCTGCACCCACATCTGATTCAACCTGTTCTCCAAAGCCTTGAAACCAATCCTTCTCCCCAGTAATTTAACTAGCAATCCTTGTCTCCAAGGCCCACATAGGCGGTCTTCAGCACTTGGAGGGATAATGATTTCCGGACATGCATGACCACTATGCTGTTTCTCCACGATTTGTAGATTAAAAGGGTTATAGCCCAAATCTTCATCTGCTTCCTCATCGCTACTCTTGGCGTGTTCAGGAACCTGGTTCTTCCCAGCATCACCACTTCCAGCCGCAATGCCAAGAACCATCTCCCTGTAAGTCTTCATTGCCGGATGCATCTCTTCCACGAGATTTACTAGATCATCATAAGTTATAGGAACCGTAGAAGTGTTGGAGAAAGGATGCTCTCCTCCCTTGACTTTTTTCGTGTTTCGTTCACGGAGGTCTTCTTCCTCCCTTGAGATGTCGCGATCCTCCATAGACGGCGGCTAGGGGTTTAACTCTCTATTCTAAAGGAAGCTTTCTTTGAGCCTCTTTTTAAAATTTTGTAAGTGCTGATTAAAGAAAGATTAACTATTTTTCCGAATTTAATAAAATAAATTACATACAAGACCATTGGTGAACCAAATTCAATTATAAAATATATCAGTTCAATGAATATAATCCAAATGTGAGAAAAATGTTTCTTTTTTATTTACTCTCGATATTTAGTTTCATCTTATTCTTTTATGACTTATCAACAAAATTTGCAAATAAAAAAACAAAAAAAAGTCCAATATTTTCCGAGTCAAACTAAAATGACATAGAGTCTTTTTTTTGTTACCGTGACATTGGTGTACTCTACTTTACCGGCCCGTGTGATTCTCTCCTCCCAACAGAGTTTTTGTCATATCCAAAATTCAAATCCGAGACTTTAGAGTAAGATTCGAGTCCAATTACCATTCGAACCAACACTTATTCATTGACCTAGAATCTTCTACAAGAGAAAAAAAGGACATTATTAAGAAGAGGTGGAAAAAAATGTCGGTGTGTGAGTGAATTAATACAAAGCAACATTAAACTAAAGACAGAGAATACATGCGTCAAAATAAAAAGAAAGAGTACATTAAAAAGAAGCAAACACTCATAGAGTAGTTGATGTGTACGCTCACGGCCATTAAGGGTATCTTTGGGAGAACCGAGCAGGTTTTGCGAGGGGAAGGGAGGAGAGAGCTTGAAAAAGATTTGACTATATTTTAATATGTATTTGAGATTTTAAAAAATTTAAAGAACAAGTTGATAGATATTAATATAACATTTTAATCGCATTTGATTTATGTATAGTGATATTTTTGAGCTTCCTCAATTTAGAATTGAAAAATATGTCCTCCCCTCCCAAAACCCCCTCGCAAACATACCCTAACATTTCCCCCACCCCTACTAACATTGCCTATAAAAAAAGGAATGTTGTAGCGTCAAACTAGGCGTTCAGGCATAACCAGTGGCGGATCCAAGACTCAGAGTTAGGGGGTTCAAAATTTTTAAAAACATAAATCGCTAAAACTATAATTAAAAACAGTTTTAATATATTTGAATAAATAAATTATACTACTCATAATTGACCTAATAATGTGTTTGTGTGAGGTATTTGGGTGTAACTGGGTGTAAATTAGGAGCCCTAATGCAAAATTATAATTTCAGGGGTTCAAAAAAAAATTATATATAGGAAATTAATGGATTTTTTTCAGGGGGTTCAAGTGAACCCCCGAACTTTGCCATAGGTCCGCCACCGGGAATAACTAGGGTCCTCTAAAGGCTTGTAGTTGGCTCTTCGTCTAATCATTTGGTTAGACCGTATCAATAGACTATTAATTATCGGAAAAAAATCCAATCACGAATTTTGTCATCCATGTGATTTTATCAAACTCGAAATAGTTGCACCACGTGATTTTACCAAAGTCGGCATAGTTGCACCACGTAAAAAATTAATGGTCAAAATGCACTTTTGGTTCTTTATTTTTCACCGAAATTTTAGTTTGGTCTTTTATATATTTTTTTTCACTTTAGTTCTTTGTTTCAAATCAGTGTCATAGTGATCATTTTTTAACATTTCTATCCACCGACTTTAACCGATCCCATGCTGGCCGTTAACATGATGTGATGTGGTTTGCTTAATTGGCATCAGTGATTGGGCAAAAAAAAACATAAATGACCAAACTGAAATTTTGGTAAAACATAAAAGTCCAAAGTAAACTTTTGCCACTAAAAAATCCATCTTCTTCCCCTTACCCCACCACCGCCACTCTCTCTCCACCATCACCACCATTGGGACATCTCTCTCCTCATTGTCCATCTCTCTCCTTTCGCCCCCCTCTCTTCCCCTCCCTCGCTCTTTCTCTTCTTTTCTCTTCCTCCCTTAATTTCATCTTCATCCCCAAATTGACAAAAATTAGGGTTATGGGTTTGTAGAGAGAGCTTCCTCTTGCATGTGTTTTTTCAGAAAATGTTGAAACTCGAAACTCTAATTTTTCAATTTGGGGATGAAGATGAATGGGAGGAAGAGAAAAGAGGAAAGAGAGCAAGGGAGGAGAGAGATGGACAGTGAGGAGAGAGAGGTTGCAGTGGTGGTGCGGTGAAGAGTGAGTGAAAGGGTGGTAGTGGTGGTGGAGGGTGATTCGAGAAGATGAATTTCTTTTTTTTGGCAAAAGTTCACTTTGGTCCTTTATGTTTCACCAATAATTCAGTTTTGACCTTTATGTTTTTTTTGCCCAATCACTAATACCAACTAAGCAAGTCACGTCACATGTTAACGACCAACGCGACATCTGTTAAAGTCGGTGGATGGAAATGTTAAAAAAAGAGCACTTTGACACATATTTGAAACATAAAGAATCAAAGCGAGAAAGAAAAAGATAAAAAACCAAACTAAAAGTTTGGTGAAAGACAAAATGACCAAAAGTGCATTTTGGCCGAAATTAATTTAGTTAATTAATATTCCGAAAAACATATCCATTTTGCTTATGGTATTGGAGAATGATAATGTGCATCTAGTATCTAGAATGAGTTTAAAGTCAAACCTAAAGGCTAATTGGCAGCTCAATATCGTTTAACCACTGCCCAACTAATATAACCCCTTCTCACTACCCAACTTGATAAAAAGCATACTCCAAGCTCTAATATCTCAACTATATATCATTCTTTTTCTTTCATTAAATAAAAAATCATTCTTCTATTCAATTTATCTTCTTAGGGAGTTAGGTCATCCAATAAATGGGAAGTTACAACTTACAAGTATTTAACCAATGGTACCCCCAGCTTGTTAGTTCCCATTTCAGTTTGTTCAACATGGAAAAAGTGCTCTTTTATTTTCTTCTCTTTTCTTTGGCAATTATCACATGCTCAGCCACTACCTACACTGTTGGAGATAGCTCTGGTTGGGACATTAGCTCTAATCTCGAAACATGGGTTGCTGATAAGAATTTTAAGATTGGCGATGCTCTTCGTAAGTACCTTCATTTTCTTTAAATAATTTTCCATTATAACTTGTGAAATCATACTTGCATTCTGTTGCTATTTGAATTTTTGAGGAACAGAAACTTCATAGAAATCAAACTTCACATATTTACTGCAATTTTGATTTTTTACATTGGTTAAAATGACTCTTAGTATCGGTTCCACACTCGTTATTGATTCTGGCTACTATTAAAGGTAGAAACTTTTTACATCTATGAATCAATGTCAAAAGAGATATCGAAGAAGTATAAGAAGGAAGTCCAGAATTCAAATCCTGGAAACTAATATTTTCTCACCCCCTCAAACAATTAACAACTAACATTGCCTATAAAAAAAATGTCAAAAATATCTTTTACAACGATTATACCATAAGGTCCATAACCGTTGTAAAAATACCTACTTCCTCACTTCTATAACAGTATCTCACTTAAATATATATTAGGCCTTTATTGTTTTTAAGAGATATGTTAATAACAACTAATTGAGATATTGGTTTTTTGATTTTCTAGTGTTTCAATATTCATCTACATATAGTGTAGATGAGGTTACAAAAGAAAACTTTGATACATGCAAGACAACAAAAGTTTTGAAGAGTTATGGAAATGGGAACACAACAGTGCCATTAACAAAAGGGGGAGACAGATATTTTGTAAGTGGAAACAAATTGTATTGTCTTGGAGGGATGAAGCTTCATGTTCATGTAGAAGGTGACGATGGTAAATCAATTTCACCAACTATGGCACCTAAAGCAGTGGCAGGATCAGATCAAAGGACACTTCCAGAGTCTCCTTCAACAAAGAAAAGCTCCCAATTTTCAAATGGTGTTTCATATTGTGCAAGAGATGCACTTCATTTGGTTTATGTTGCTCTTATGGTTATGGTTTATGGAATGTTGCAGATTTGAGCTTCTTAGGAATAGTACAGAAACAGTTATACTTATACATTCATGTTTTGAGTATGAGTGTATTAACATTAATTAAGAAAAAATTACAGTTTCTCTTGGTTTGTACTTTGTAAGACTCATAAAGCATGTACATATCATTGAACACCATTAAATGATAGGCACACTCATGTTGTTTATGTGTAATGTAACAGTCTTTTGCCATATAATATTGGCCCCCAATAAAATTATACACACTACAAATGCCCAGACATTATTGCTACTAAGAGCATTACAGAAAACAATTACAGAACTGATTATTACTAAATGATTTGGTCACTCAACTATCACCCTCTCTCTAATTTAGCCTCTAACCTATTATAAAAGATTAAAGAGTCGCTTAAGTTTTCTCCAAACAGTCAAGTTAGTCCTTTTGTGAATGTGACTCACATTAACAAAGAGACTAAATCGATGGATGGAGGAAAACATTATGGACCTTTTAATCAATTTAAATATTTTGGGACTAAATTGGAGAGAGGATAATAATTAAGAGACTAAATTGAGGGTTTACTATAGATTGTTAGGTCTACTTGACCTAAGTCTTTCATTCAAACAACATACAGGTTGTGATTAGGCAAGTTTGAACAATCTCTAATTATTATGTTGCATTAGAACCTGACTAATTCAAGTGTAGTCATGATGAACTATTATACCAAACAGGTGTTGACATTGCATGATTATATATTTCAATTGATATAGCTATCATATATAACAACATTATAGTATTAACATACATCAACCTTTTAAAAATTGAATGGAAATTTGACCGAATAATTTGATTATACTATTATTCAAGAGTAAAAAGACAAGTGGGAAGAGGAAAATGTTAAGAAATTTTTGATACATAGGAAAAAATCTGAACCAAAAAGTATGCTATTAACTCTGTTATTCTTAAATCTATGCTTTTCAAACTTCACAATCTATAATGAACTGATGAGCTTAACAAAGGTGTAATCCAAAATGAGAAATAAAATTGTTAACCAAACAAAGACTACATGTATGATAACAAAGTAAAAAAAAAAAAACATTAAATTGGTCATGAATCAGATACCAAAAGCTCATTCCAAATAAGGTCCATGTCTAAAGATGGCATTCTACTTAACTGAACAGCTTCCACATCCAATAACTCATGATGATTATGATGAACACTTTTGCTTCTCTCAGCTGTATCAGCTCCAAACTTCCACTCCTTTATGATAGAATCCTTACCATTTTTACTTTTCAATTTTCCACTCTCATCATTGTTCTTATTGTTCAACTTTTCTGGCAAATCATCAGTGGACTTACACTTACTATGAGAAGAATTAGAAACACCACCTTGTGATATAGCTTGTAATTTAGCTTCAACAAGTGCAGCAGTAGTTCCATTCAAGGAATTAGCTTGAATAACATGTTTTAGATCTGGAAAATTTAACTGAGCACATTCACCTCTTAATATATATGCTGCTGTATCATAAGCAATAGCAGCATCTTCAGCTGTTTCAAAAGTCCCTAACCAAACTCTTGTTCTGTTTCTTGGTAATCTTATCTCAGCAACCCATTTTCCCCAATGTCTTTGCCTCACACCTTTAAACAACTTTCCTCTTCCACCTCCATACTTAAAAGGTTGAGTCCTAGTTGCATTCAACCAATTCTCATTGAATGACTTGGACTGCAGATTTGTGTTTGTTACATTCTTGTTCATTTTGTGTGAATCATTGCTTGCTTGATGATGAATTAGGCCAAACTGTGACATTGGATATGTTGAGTTTAAAGTCAAAGTTGGAAATTTGTGTGTAGCAAAAGAAGAAGAAGCTAAAGAATTTGTTGGCTCATTAGAAATTGGTGTAGTAGTTAATGCTGGGAGAGTTTCTAAAAGATTTAGAGGAACTGAGCTATGTTTTATATCTTCATGATGATCATTGAAATTTGAAGGGATATGTGAATGAGTATGAGTAATCATAGTGGTTAAAGGTATTTCTTCTTTCATTGAAGTACACAAGAAAAGCTTTTGAGGTGATGTTGTTGTTGTTGTTGAGGAAGTGAGAGATTGAGAGCCTCTTATAATGGTATTATTAGCCAAATACTTTGATGATCCTTTTGTTGCCATTCCTTGCAAACAAGTTGGTAATTGCTTTTGGGTTAAGATTTCTATCTTGGGAAATGTATCTTCCATATAGATTTTTAATACAGTGAATCTGAGATAAAAACACTGACAGATAGAAATGATTCAAATGCCACTATACCAAATTAATTTCCTTTAAGGCTATAAGACACACCTCATATTCACAGGTATCTGTTAAAGGCTTCTTATTATAATAATAGTAAAGCAACCTACTTTCTGTTTCATTGAGAATTTTTTATGCATTTTTTGGTTAGAACTCTTGCTGGCTAGTCACTGAGCGTCTCAACACTTTCAACGAGAGCAAATTTAGCACTGGCCAACTTCGAGTTTGCCAACTGCGGGAATCGAACTCGAAAGCACCAGGTCAACCCCCTATGTCCCTAGATAACTTATGCCACTGGGCCAACTGTGTTGGTTTTACGACTTTAATCAGGTTTATTTTGTTATAAGAATTTAATTTATGCTTGCATAATATATCACACTTTTCCTTTACAACCAATAGGAATTCGACAGCTCAACCTTTTTTTTGGTCAGCTGTCTTAGAAGGTGCTAAGGATAGAAAATTTATATTGATTTCATTACAGCCACTAATCTTAATCTAAGGTCTTTATGTCTCTTGGTTTGTAATTATGTGGGGCATTATTCTTTTTTATCATTAATAATCATGTGATTTTGTAGGACACCCACATGCTATATTCTTTTCTTCACAATGCTGATGTAGTTTAATATTGTGGACAGTCAATTAACCAATAGACATGCTTTGTTTTTCTGTCACTGATACATTTCATAGAAACTAAGCATGGAAAAGGGCTGCAGTTTTATAATAGATAAAAACTGCTCATCTACTTGTTTAATTGTCTTTCTGATCACCAAATGAGGTGGCAAACTTCATATTTTTTGTCCTTAAATTGCATTAATTTTTTCAAGTCTTAGCGGTGGAGGTGATTAAGTTTTAGGTTAAACTTTAATATGTGTTGTCCTTATCTTTATTTTTAAGTTTCGGTATAGTCCCTTTTTTATTATCTATATTATCATGTACACAAATATTATATTTATCAAGAATTTAATTTCAATATCCTTTAGGGTAGTTTGATGAAGTCATTGCTACCTTTTGTGAAGTATTAAACACAGGGTTTTTTTTTACCCCACCTAATCAAGTTATACCCCCACAATTTTTGTTAATCCCAAAATACCCCTGAAAATTTAAATTTAAAGGACTTACCTGTTTAACCGGTAAATCCGTTTATAAATAAATCTAAAAACGGAAGTATGTTTTGACAGTTACTTCCATTTGCAACAAAAAATGTAAAACGGAAGTAGTTTGAGAAACTTACATCCGTTTTGTTAATTTTACGAAACGGATGTAAGTTGTTATAAGATAAATCCGCTTTTAGCAATGTAAGGTAACAGATTTATCTATTAACAAGGTACTTTCGTTTTGTAATTTGTACATACAGATTTATGTATTAATTAGATAAATCTGTTTTGTAAAAAAAAAGCAAATAAACCTATAACACCTCTGTAAATAATAAATATGAAAAAATAATTACAAAAAACTACTACAAAAATAAGTAAATGAAACGTCAATCTAAATCATCTGAATTAGCTGCTAAGTCTAAAACGATGGGCGGATGAGCGGGTGGTGGCAGGACCGGAGCGTGAGCAACCCATAGCTGAAAACGCCCGGTATACGGATCCAACCATGAAGTAGATTCAGGAGATGTAAAGCGCTCCCATTGAAGACAAATTGGAGGCAACAGACAGTCAGGCAAGAGCGCAACATGCACCCAGTGGCAGTGGTTCACGTTAGACATATCTCTAAACAAAACACCAGTTCTTGATGTAAACTTTACATGTTCCACTCCTCTATGTTTGTATTTGTTTCTCTTTTCATTATGTATTACTTGTGGATTAGTCGTCGTCAAAATCGGTGGGAATTGCGCATCAATAACATGGTAACCAATAAAAAGATTACTAGACACGTGGGATTTTTGAATCAAAGTTGAATAAGTGGAGAAAACTAACAAATTAAGTTGGAAAAAAAAGAGAATTGTGCCATTAAACAAAAGTCATCAGGATATTTATGTGTTTTAGTGATACCATATTATACATTGATTGAAGTTGCATAATTTCAAAAAGAAGATATACAAACCAACATGGATTGGTCCAAGCAGTAACTGGGCTTGGATCCCACCCCAATGTATCGGGTTCGAATATTGAGCGTGGCAAAAGTTCTGTTGGGAGGGGAGAACCACACGGACCGGCAAAGCCGGGTATACACGTGGCCAACCAAGTTCCCCGGCGTAGATTAGTCATCTACAAAAAGGCTCAGGTATAACTAAGTGCCAAGTAAATTAGGCATAAAAAGTCGCCATCTTCATCGCCAACATTAGGAACGCCATCTATTGATACATTTGCCTGATCATTATTAACGTTTTCTAGATCGCGAGCAACACCATCATTTTGTTGAGTATATATAATTTAGTGAGATTATAAATGATTATGTTTGTAGAGTATAGAAGACACCGTCTTCTCTCATGGTGATTTTGCCGCGATGATGTATAGCAGAGAGCCTATTGTCGTCTGAGCGTTGAGTGAGGCAGATCTGCATTTTGGATGGGTTTAGGATGTGTGAAATAAGTAAGTGAGAGTGAAATTTTTGTGTGAAAATAATGAGAGTGGGAGTGGGTATTTATAGAATTCGGCAATGATTATCCACCGTTGATATTGTCGCTGCAATCTACACCATTGAAAATATAGCCGTTGGGGCACAGATATCAAGGCGAACTAAATCTGACCGTTGATCAACATTGGCAGTGGAATCGTGCCCGTTGAATTTAGGCCAAAACGGATTTACCTAACAGGTATGTAAATCCGCTTTGGTATTTAACAAAGCGGATTTACCTACCTGATAGGTAAATCCGCTTGCACATTTTCTCGAAACGGATGTATCTAGTAGATAGATACATTCGTCTTTGATATTTTAGGAAACGGGTGTACCTAATTTTACCTACATCTGTTGATCAATTTTGAAGATAAACGGATCTACCTAGATCCGTTTGATTTTTTTAGGAAGCAGATTTACCTATCAGTTACGTAGATCCGTTTTACTCAAAAATTACCAGGGGTATTTTCGGATTAAAATTTTTGGTGGGGGTATAACTTGAAAGGGTGGGGCCGGGTGAAAAAAAAAACCTTAAACAAATGGCCACAATAGCATGAGCACAGCAAAGGCATTTACTTTCTGGACCATAGTTCAATGTCTTTTGAGGATGCCTTAAAGACACTAAAACCGCCTCTTATGGTTGATACAGACACAAAAGTATACCAGAATCTGATGGCATTATCCACCTCCATATTTGAGGCTATAATGATTGGAACTGCATTTCAGTGGGATTCATTGCTCTCATTTTAAGCCATCCCATTTGTTTCATGCCACATGGCATGACAGCTTCAAGGTAAGCACCATTTTGTCATGGCATATGCGAAATGAGTGTATTTTTCTTGCCAAGCTTCCAGATTGTGATTGGGCCGTCCAGCGGGTTAAGTCCCTATCTTGACAATAGTTTCTTGTTAGGTCGCAGGGATTACGGTGTCTTTATTATGAGTGACATGTGGCTCCATTATTATGTATCAACTAAAAATAGTTTTGTGTTTCATTGGCTGCTATTTATGTTTTGATCTTCTCTTCAAGGTACTTTTTTTCTTTCTCATTGGATCTTTTTCCATTAGGTTTTGGCCCAGGAGGTTTTATTGAAACATCTAATAATATACGAGTTAGAGACTTGGAGTACCCCTCATACTCTCACTAATATATATACTATTTTGCCTTTAAAAAAAACATTTTGGCATGGCATGTTTGTAACTCAAAAAATCAAAATATAAAGTGTCATATAGCTTACAAAGTATATGGCCTCGTTGGAGTGGCTTTATTTAAGGCTGATAATTTTTTTAGATTCAACTAAAATTAGGTGTGTGTTAATTTTAGAGTAATTGGTGATATGACCTCTGTGAAGAGTAGTCGGTGTATTAGACGTCTTAGGTGTAATCATGATTTATGACTTACAGAATGTTTGTATTTGCTATTTGACTAACCTTTTGTGTTAGTTCATACCAATAGATTTCTTATTATCGAAAGAAAAAAATGTTGACAGTTGACACAGATGGTCAGACGTTCTGCTCACACAACTTGTGATTTGGTATAAATCTTGAATTTCAACGGTAATAAGCTATACATAAATTTTATCATAAACTCTCGTTGAGGTTAGTGGTTCTTTCTTGCTTTCCATGAGAGAGGTGTCCCCATAAAAAAAAAGTAAGCACCATTTAAAAAAAAAAGCGTGTATGTGAGACAGATTCTAGGCATCTTTCACTCTAAAATATAACTTTTGATTACACTTTATACTATTTACAATTAGGTTTGTTTAAATAGTGTAGCTGTTTTTCTCAATTACTTTATAATCCATGCACATGGTTGTGAGCAAGAAAGAAAGTGATGTATGCCATAAACTGAATTGTTATGTAAATAAACAAGACAGAGGGGTTCATGTATAACATGTTGCTTTAGTTAGCTGTCAACTTTTCCCACATTCGGCGTCACTCTTTCTTTATTCATTGCCTTGTTTTGTACCTTAGCATGATGATCGGGAACATATTATTTATGAATTAATCTCTTCCACATTACCTATACCTAAACTGATGATGTTTTTTGTACACAACTAACATTAAAGTGTGTATACTCAAAAGCGGGTTCACAAAAAATGAATCATCTAAATTATAATCTATGTTTGGCAAAAAAATTAGATCAATTTGGGTTCATAAGTTACAAGTGTTGGCTAAACAATGAACAAAATTGTTGTAGATTTCACATTTTATTCCAAATTTATAGTCAAATCCACAAGCAATGCACCAATGTCCAAAGATCTAGACAATGGTATCGTGGACATAAAAACATGGGCATCCAATTAGCTAGATAACAGATTATTATGCCATAATCTAGAAATCACTTGTTCAAAAGTACGAGACATATGTTGACTTTACAAGTATTATTTTGGATCCACCCTAAGGTTTCAAGTTCGAATTTTGAGTGTGACAAAAACCCTGTCAGGGGAGAGAACCACACGAGCCGGTAAAGTTGGGTATTCAAGGTCACTCAGGTTCCCCAGTATAGATTAGTCATCGACAAAACCAGTAGATACTGCGCACTAATAACACGGTAAAAAAATACCAGCAATTTACATTTGGAGAAATGTCATGCTTTTACTTTTGCGATTTCACTACATTTATTGTAGAATTCATGAATCACTCCAACCAACAAAGTGAAAAAGAAAAAGAAAGGAAAAATATACATTACATACATAAGAGAATAGGAGCTGCGTCAACCTCAGTACCTTTTTTCACCAGAAAAGAATGCCTTTGGCAAAGGATTCTTCTTTTTGATCTTTTTTCTTTAGCATAATATACATTTTTTTCTATCCTGAAAGAATATGATATACTTTTGTCATCTAGAGAATTTAATCTTTTTTTTTTATGAGGAAACTTACTCTCCGATATATTAATCTGTATATTTCTAATTCAAATCTAGAGCCAAATGCATGAACCCACGCCATACATAAACATTTATCCGGCATATTTAAATCTAACAGTCAATTCAAAAAAAAAATCTAACAATCTTGATCGTGAGAAGCAATTGCAATTAATTAAATACACAATTTTCTCGTTTTCTTCAAAATCGAGGCATGCCAAGCAGCATGTCAGTGTTTTGTATTCTTCAATAATAACATCATAGTTAAATATTTTCTTCGACAAAATAATTTACTCCTATGATTAACTTTTGTTTTTTGAATAGTGGCCTTATCATTTTTAGAGAAATAACTAGTACATTACCCGTGCGGAGTCGATCGCGTTATATGACATGATTATACTCAAACAAAAATATTAAATTGAAGTGTCATTCTTCTAAATATATGTTGTACAATATAAAAATTGTAGTAGTTTTGTTGTTGTATGGACAAATTGAGAAATTAAAAACAACAAACAGTCAGATCTATACATTTTTTAGGTGAAAGTCAAATCTATACATTCAACTTCCCGGTGTTGGTGAAGGAGTCAGAAAAGTAGTGCTACTCATTGCACTGTTATAGTTTTATATCCAACTAGAAATCCAGAAATCTTAGCTAATCCCGTACATATACCTATCTATGTTAACTTCATATAATTAAGAAACATAAAATACAGACTTAACAATAAAATAACAGAAGGTAAAATAGATCAAAACATAGATTGTTGAAAATGAAAAGTAAAACAGGTGCAAAGAGGTCAATAAATAAAGTAAATGAACATCACCATATGAGCAAGTCTGCGAACTTCCAACCAACTAATTGCGTTATGCGGCATGATTATTTTCAAACCAAAATTATAATTTTGAACGTTGTTATAAAATTGGAGGTAAATGAATGTAATTAAAATGAAGACAGTAAATAAGGCGAATGACTTATGTATGAGAAGGATACACCGATGAAAAATTTAAATGATAATTTATTAACAATGTGATGATGTATTTGATTTGATATCATGTCTTAAGAACAACTAAATTATAAAATTATTTTGTTGTTGTAAGAAAAATTCAGAAGTTACGAAAAAGTAAACAATTTAACAACAAATTAAGTAGAAAAAAAAATTTAAGTTATAGTTAATTGAAAATTATAATTAAAACGACCAGAATGAAAAAATAGTCATTTGTCTTGAGTATATCTCTATTTTGAAATAACAAATTCGACTAAATTCCTTATATGAACTATCAATCTGATATATATTTTGGTTGTCATTGTGGCACAATAGGGTGCAAGGTGTAATGTGTCCATGAGACAGCATCAAGAAGTTGCGATGTGTCCATTACCATGCTAAGAGAGAAAAATGCAGCAGTACACGTGAAATATGGGTCCAAATATTCGAGATTTAAGGAGGTGCCACAATCCACACAAAACATAACAGATTGAGAGGAATAGAAACTATAGAAAATGCAGCAGTTCAATCAGAGTGAGTATTAAAGTCCATATCAGCGTGACAATCTTGGGAGGAGGGGAAGGAGAAAGAATTTCCCCATAATGCAAACTTACAAAATTGTCCAATATATTATCATAAAGGAAGCCCATCAAAATCTCAACAGATGCATCAAGGTTTTCAAGTAAAATTTCCCTAATATTCCTTTGATTCAATTATAATAAGATCAAATAGATCATTTAGATTACAATCATGGTCTAAAGGTTTAGTTCTTCAAGAACTTGACCACAAATCTTTCACTAGTGATGATCAAGAAAAATCATATTTTCTAACAATTTGCTCTTCAAGAACTATACAACGAATTTATATGTTTACCATCATTATTAATTTGAACAATACTCCAGGGATGGTTGAATGTTAATAATTTTTTGTTATGTTCTTCAAGAACTCGCCATAAACTTTTATAAGGGGTAATAAAAGAAAGTAATATTTTATGATCATATGTTCTTCAATAACTTTATCTCACATCTAAACGATGACCAAAGATAAATCATATTTTATGTGATTTATAACTTTATTCACTTCTGGGAATAAAGATCAATCCATTATGTGATCTTTCACATTTTAATCATTCATAAGTCCTTTGTTCAATCACAATTGTGACTAAATTTGCAAAATATTCTAAAAATATTTTCTCACTTTTGCTACTCCAGGAGCATATTCGAGTAGAATAAAGAAATACACTTCCCCTTTTTTTTTGTTTCAAAGTAAAACTAAAATAAAAAAAATCTTTTAGATTACAATCATGGTCTAAAGATTTAGTTCTTCAATTTTATTAAAAAATGAAAGAATACGGCAAAGCCAAAAACAACTAAAGAATGAGTCTCTCCAAACAAATGAGGAGAGGTCTGTCCAATCTATGTCAAGACTATAGCAAATGAAGGTAAGAGAACAACATGATAAATAAAATAAAGAATAACATGAGAGAACAAAGAAAAAGCATCCTCATTGGAAAAACACACCCTTCTCAATTTTTTTACAATTTTGTCGGTAACATAAGGTCACAAAACAATCAAGACCCCGGTTCTAAACATAAAAGAGAATGAAAGGCACAAATCAATGAGAAGCTCATATAGTCTCCATCAAAAACCATTAAGAACTGAAATGCTAAATAGTACAAAGTTGAAGAAATACTTGACCTTGTTTTCTCTTTGAATCTTTCAATCTCTTCGTCTAGTTGCATACAGTGCGAAGCGCACTCTTATAGTAAATACTGCTACTATTTCAGATACATTAGATTTATCCTTCAACAAAAAGTATGTTTGTTCTGAAACTTGTAACAATGTGCCAACTGAATGAGCTATACTTCAATATATAGAGATAAAGACAGCAAAATTGGCCTATACATTTATAGGTAAAAGGCGGTCAGATCATATTCTTAACTTGTGTTGTCTTTTACATCAAACTACATGGGTCAATAGTTTCAATGGTCAAATTATGGCTGGCATTATAAAAAGTTACCATCTAAAACAATAAAATCATAATTAACGAAATCACACTGCACATAAGAAGTTTGTAAATGTCATCAAAGTCTAACAATAAGCTGAAAACCTTCAAACTGCAGACTTAATATATAAAAGATTTAGGTGCTTATTCAAATGAAACTTGCATACAACATTGTTTAAGACCTAATATAAAGAGATATAGTCCCCTTATAAGCAACATTTTAATAAAAAGAGAATGGAAGACACAAATCAATCAATCAATATTCTTTGAATGAAAGGCACCCCTGATCATTTCAAAGTATGACAACTGATGAATTTGTATTTGAATGTTGAAACAGATTTAGTATTCCCTGACAAATCAATGAATGAGAGGTAAAGTTAGGGGAAAGCAGCAAACCTAAGAAGAGCAACATAAGAACACAAACCTAAGAATGACAAAACCTAGCAACACACAAAAACATAAGTAAACCAAAATGCTTTTATCCTCAAATTACCCATAACCATTTAATGAATACAATTCTTAATACAATCATTCAAAGAAGTTGTCCAGTTTTCTGCCATTGCCAAAACATATAATTCACACTATTGCTCCAAAATATAGTAAAACTTAATGAGGAAAATCGAACTACTCTCTCTTCTTTCATAACAGAACTCATGCAAAATTGCAAAACCACCATCTCAATCACACTCTCCCTGGAAATAGAGTCTAAATTGCTCAAATGACATAGATGCAGTAGATATATGGGCTTCCTTATGGTAGAAGGGTTTGCCTAGAAGTAATAGCATACATCTTTAAATAAGCCTAATCACTAAAACTCATGTGATGTGCTGTCACCGAAATATTAAAAACAGACCTATGATCTAATATTAAAAACAAACCTAGTTCATTGTAACTCTTTCTTTAACTAAATCTATGTTATAGCTTAACAGACTCATCATGGAGAAGCTAAATGATTTGAAGAGTGAAAGATAACATTAAAAAGTAATTATCATAGAGAATCTCTACATTGCACACTTCATCATCAATTACTAAAAAACATAATAATTAGAATGGAAGTAATTATCATGAACCAATTATTTAGAAATATCGATGCTCAAGATAAAAAAGCTAAGGATGATGTTTAATGTGCACTTCTACATTATATATCTGCAAAATATATAGGTACCTCTTAGAAAAACTCAGCAGCCCACCAGAACAACAAATTCAACACCACCACCTAAAAAACCTAGAACCACTCCACTGTTAGCTAGCTTAAAACACCCACTTGCTGAAACCACCACAAATCGAACCCGACAATGCAGATAATCAATCAATCAATCAAAGGCACCAACTAAATGTGTCAATCGATAAATGTATTTGAAATGTTATGTTATACAGACTTTAGGATAACTGAAAAAAGACTAAACCCTAAACCCAAATATGAAACACACATGAACTTCCAATAGCAACATAACTGAATAGAGAAGAAAACAGTTAGACAATAACACATGAAACTATATACTACAACAGCCGGTACTAACAAAAAATACACTTCAACAGGTAACAATTGAGATGGTTCTAAGTTACCTTTGAGGAAACCACAAAGCCTATGAAGAGGAAAACAAAACCAAAATCAAAACTTAGATAGTTGTAGTCCAAACCTATTTAAAAAGTATAACATAACTATAATTAGATGAAGAGGAAGACTGATAAAGCGAAAATAGAAGAGTAGAGGAAGAATATGGGTTTATGGTTTTTCAGAGGTGCGATTTTACACAAACTGAACATTGAAGAAAGATGGTGAGAAGAGAAGGAATAGAGATGATTCAGAAAGAGATCGGCGTTTAGGGTTTTCGTTGTCTGCTGTATGATTTGTTGATACAGTGAAGGAGGATGATGAAATGAGAGGGGAGAGAGATCGAACTGAGAGAGAGATGCGAGAAATGAGAGGTGAGAGCGAATGGTTCAAAGAGAAGGAATTTTGGTGTTTTTTCTTCATGGTTTTTGAAAGATCTGAATGGAAGAGAGAGAGATTCCGATGGAGAATATATCTAGATTTTTCTTTTGTAATCAATGCTTCTACCTATATTTTGTAATGTAAGCCCTACAAGAGTAGTATAAATAGGGCTCATCACCAAGCATTTGTGATCCAAGCAATAATTAAGTAACAACAAGTTCTCTTGAGAATTTAGAGAGTTTCTCTCTTTTTCCACCCTTTCTCTTGTCCCTGAGCCAGATTTGGCATCAGAGCAGGTTACGATATCTCGGAGTTGAGTGGAACGAAGAAATCAACGGAAAGTGATTTTTCAAGTGAGCAAGGAGTTGCTATCCCAAAACTTCACTTTGCGGCCATTTGTTCGTGAAACTAACACCGCTAACAAAACTTCCACGCACCGCCACGATCTTCACCAAAAAAGATCATCAACCATCATTGTCAAAATGCCACCCAGAAGACAAAACGAAAGGTCTTTGCATGAAATCGAGATGGAAGAAATGAGGCGACAAATTCAACAACTACAAGAGACTGTCAATGCCCAACAAGCCTTATTGGAAGCACAACGAAGAAGATTTGAAGATGATGGCTCATGTAGTGACTCTTCATCATCTAGTAGCAGTCGCTCACACCGACGTCAACTTCAGATGAATGATATCAAAGTAGACATTCCAGATTTTGAAGGGAAGCTACAACCCGATGAGTTTGTGGATTGGCTACAAAGCATTGAACGTGTATTTGAGTATAAGGAGGTTCCCGAGGAGCAAAAGGTAAAGATCATTGCTGTCAAGCTGAAGAAACACGCTTCAATTTGGTGGGAAAATCTTAAAAGGAAACGAGAGCGTGAAAGGAAAAGCAAGATCAAGACATGGGAGAAGATGAGTCGCCATATTAGTGGATGGTCGTGGTGAAGGGGTGATTCAACATCCAAAGATCGCGGCTCCATAGCAAAATCAGTCTCCACAACATGTTACGAAAATCCACTTAAGAGGCGGGCAAGCTTCTAAACCCTAAGGGGAATGGGAAAAAACTTAAGAAGATACCACCACATAGGAAGACAAAACTTAAGAAGAAGCCGCCACATAAACCCTAAGTGTATGTTTGGGAGAAGGTTTTGGGAGGGAGGGCTTGTTTTTCTTTTCGAAATTATGGAAATCATAAAATGTTTCTAAAAATAAAAAAGAAAAAGTGTAGAGTTTATTGTGAGAGATGAGAGGAGTAAATCTAGACCCTATAATACTATATTTGACTTTTTACTTTAATCTCAATCATTCTTGATTTGATCAATGGTTATGATTGGTTCCTCTCACCCTTTCATTATAAAAATTCTCTCATAATATACAGTGGCGGACCCAGGACCTCGGGGTCAGGGATGTCAAATTTTTTAAGGACAGTGTCAAATGGGTGCAAAACTTGGTCTATTAGTACAATTTAAAATTTTCAAGGGGGTCAAAATTAAAATTTCAGGAGATTTGGGCGATTTATATAGGGTGGTAAGTGCAATTTTTTTTCTACGGGGTTCAACTGAACCCCTGAATGTAAGGCAGGTCCGCCACTGATAATATATATATATATATATATATATATATATATATATATATATATATATATATATATATATCAGAGTGAGAGGAGTGATTCTCATCCCTTAGATTAAAACATAAAGTTGAGATTGGAACCCAAACTAATGAAATCACGTGACTCCTTCTCACTCCATCAAAATCTGACTTTTCATTTCATAAAAAAAAACTGACCCTTCTTTTTTTGGAAGAAACAATTTCGAATCCATAAAGAATATTTTTTATCAAAAAAAAAATGGACACAAAAGTGTGTGTTTAATTTCTTGGTATTCCTACTTCCAGAAACAATGGTTTCAATCTATATCTGCATAAGATATTTCGATTTATACTGCATATTCCATTATATCAATTACATTGATTATGTGTTTGAGTCCAACATATAATGGTTCTCGTCTTTTTTTCCCCCTCTATTTTAAAAGATTAAAATTTTATGAGAACCTCAAAAAGAGACTTGAGAACCTCAAAAAATCCATGATTGGTTTTTCCAGAAAGAATGGTATTTTGATTTCTACTGGAACAAGAAGCAATCAATGAAGCAGCCTAATTCTTTTCTCAGTCCAACGTGACATTGGGAATGGAAGAGAGAGATCACGTGAGATTTTAAAATTAATACTCCAATCCCAGCCGGTCATTTCAATCCAATGGTTGAGAACAAGTCCTCTCACTTTCACATAAAAACCCATTTCTCACTAGATATGGTCCCGTTTTCAAATGTAAAAAAGAGTGAAAAAGGATCCAAGAACAAGGTATTTGAGAAAGTGAATTTTCAAAATATGATATGAAAAAGTTTTAAAGACATGTTCAAAAGAGTGTGCAAAAATGAGTTTCAAAAAATATTTCTCAAAAACCTAGCCTAGACAATGTGTTTTCAAAAAAGATTTTTCAAAATTAAAAAATATTGAAAATGATCTAACAAAAGGTTTTTGAGAAAGTGTGTTTGAAATTAGGGGTGTTCAGTGGTTCGGATATTTTTCATGTTCGGGTCAAAATCGAACAAATCCAAACCAACCCGTAGTTGTTTGGATCAGGCAACGGATTTTAAAAATCAAATCCGCGAACCCGAACCAACCCATATTACGTCATAACACTTTTGTAATTTTAGATGCATACGATTTTATTTGCTTAGAATTTTTATCTTAATAATTTATGATTAAGTTGTAAAATTTTAATACTATGAATGGGAAGACTATTAGTGAATTTGAGTTTGATTTCGTGTGATTTTCAATTTTTTTAGCTATTTAAAGTGTTGGAATATCATAAAAAATGTTTTTTTTTATATTTTAGAAAATTAATATTTTAGTGAATAACCCGTGAGCCCAATCCAAACCAACCCGTCCAATATCGGTTCGGTTTGGTTCGGATTTTGGAGGAAAAAATGTAAAATCCGAACCAACCCAAACCGAATAATTATCATTGGTTCGGGCAACGGATTTGTTCAAATCCGATCCAAACCGACCCACGAACACCCCTATTTGAAATAAAAAGTTTAAAAAGTATAAATATTGAAATGATCTAAAAACTAGGTTTTTGAGAAAGTGTGTTTTCTAAATATGATATCAAACAAATGTCAAGGAAAAGATCAAAAAAGTATGCAAAAAGGAGTTTCAAAATTATTTCTCAAAAATCTAACCTAGATATAGTGTTTTCAAAAGAAAGATTTTCAAATGTAAAAATATTGAAAAAGGATAAGAAAAGGATTTCAAAGACAAGTCGAAAAGAGAGTACAAAAAATGAGTTTCAAAATTACTTCTCAAAAACCTAGTAGAGACATAGTGATTTAAAAATAGGAATTTCAAAATTTAAAAATTGTGAAAATGATCTAAGAGAAAGGTTTTTGAGAAAGTTTGTTTTCAAAATAGGATATGACAAAAGTTAACCTGAATTCACTCACAGATCTGAGAATTTGACTCTGAAACTCCGAGTCCAATCACCTAGTGTTCTGATATGAACGCTAAGGTAGTTATCTCCAGGGGCAGAGGTTATGGAAAATGGGTGCCTATAACAATATCACAGTGTAGGAATTAGATATTAAGATTTAAAAAATAGATAGAAAACAAGTGTACTAATGTGTTTCTTTCTTCAAATTCATACCATTCAAATGGAGAAACAGCAGAACAATTGATAAACATGTATTGTCTCTCTATTTAAATGTAAAAACGCTTGAAAAAGGATCCAAGAACAATGTTTTTGAGAAAGTGTGTTTTGAAAATATGATATGACAAATTTTTCAAAGAAAAGTTCCAAAAAGTATGCAAAAATGAGTTTCAAAATTATTTCTCAAACTCCTAGCCTAGACATAGTGTTTTCAATAATAATAAAGACTGAAAATGATCTAAGAGCAAGGTTTATGAGAAAGTGTATTTTCCAAATATGATATGAAAAAGATTTCAAAGACAAGTTCAAAAATAAGTTTCAAAATCATTTCTCAAAAACCTATCCTACACATAGTGTTTTCAAAAAGGAATATTCATAAATAAAAAAATTGAAAATAATCTAAGAGCAAGGTTTTGAGAATATAAATTTTCGAAATATGATATGAAAAAGATTTCAAAGACAACTTCAAAAAAGAGTTCAAAAATGAGTTTCAAAATTATTTCTCAGAAACCTAGCCTAGACATATTCTTTCCAAAAGAAAAAATTTGAAAGAAAAAATATGAAATGTAAAAAAGATTGAAAAAGGATCCAAAAACAACGTTTTTGAGAAAGTGTGTTTTGAAAATATGATATGAAAAAGTTTTCAAAGACAAGTTCAAAAATGTATGCAAAAATGAGTTTCAAAATTATTTCTCAAACTCCTAGCCTAGACACTGTTTTCAAAATGGAATTTTCAATAATAAAAAAGACTGAAAATGATCTAAGAGCAAAGTTTTGGAGAAAGTGTATTTTCAAAATATGATATGAAAAATATTTCAAAGACAATTTCAAAAGAGAGTTTAAAAATAAGTTTCAAAATTATTTCTCAAAAACCTAGCCTAGACATATTGTTTTCAAAAAGGAACTTTCATAAATAAAAAAATTGAAAATGATCTAAGTGCAAAGTTCTTGAGAAAGTGTATTTTCAAACTATGATATGAAAAAGATGTAACACCCAGATATTTCTAACGTGTAGAGACACCGAAGATGCACAGATGCGGAAATTCAGAGGACACAGTTCTTGTTTAAGTATTGGACATACAAACTTTTTCCGAAATAAACACATAGTCGGAAATAGCACTACTTCATAAAAATAGAAGTTCATCGGTTCCATACCGAGCGGAATACAATACCCAAGTCCAAGTACCAAACAGAAACATAAAACGGTTCGTAAAACTCATAACCAATACAAGTTTATACAACCAAATAGAACTCCAAAAGAACAAGAGATAAATATGACTAAGTCTTCAGCACCTCCGAGAGTATACCAACTACTCGTGCACAATAGTCTTCCTTTTTCCCTGCTTCTCTGAAAAAAAACAACAAATATGGATTGGGTGAGATAACATTATCTCAGTGAGTTCTACCGTGCCCCCTCACTGACACTCGGTTCAATTCATTAAACCGTTACAACAAAAGCTGACATAACAATGTCTTATTCATTAATCGAAATGCCGACTGCACAACAATTGCTAATCCCGGCAAATCGTGAATTGAACTTAACATGATCCGGCTGCACAACGATTGCTAATCCCGGGAACCATGTGTCTAATCTTAGCACAAACTGGCTGCACAACGCTTGCTAATCCCGGTAACCCACGAATTGACCACGCCAAGACGTATACAAGGCCTAGGGTGAGGGCTCATGACTTCCCTTCCTAGTATGCTACTTGTCGGGTCGTCACCCAACGCGATACATATGACAATACATATTAAATCTCGAGAGTTAGATAATTTATATCTTTTCGATCACCAAAGGATCAATCACATAATAATTGGATAAACAATATCCATATCGATCTATAATCCGTTTTGAGGAATTCATAAATTAGACCTCAGGCATTATAATCATATTCAATTGACATATATATTTATATATATTCAGTCAGTCCATCAGTCGGTGTACCCACACGCGCACTAGGGTTTTCGGTTTTTCAATCAAATAGACTTTCAAAACTCTTTTTCAAAGTCATGAATTGAATGGGTTCAAAATAAGGTTTTCAATAATGAAATTCCTTTTTAAATAACTGAGAAATAGATTAGGAAAGGTTCGGGATCAAACGGAGCTTCGGAATGAGAAATCGGGAATCGGTGACAGAAGATCACGCACGGTCCGTGCCCAGGGGTGCACGACCCGTGCATGATTTACCAAAATCACACAATCCAAACCGAAAGGGGCGCACGGTCCGTGCCCAGGGGCGCACTGTCCGGGCGTCCCATTTTATTTCCAACTAAGCCAGCCCGAAGCAGGCGCGCGGTCCGTGACCAGGGGCCCACGGTCCGTGCGACCTGTGTCTGTTACCAAATTTCGCTTATTTCTCAATTCTGCTTTCCGTTTCTGCCCGATTCGATTCCTAATATCAATCGCTCCTGAAACTCAAAATTTCCAGATATTCCAGATAGTATACAAATCATTTCATTTCAACGATTTAATCAAAATTCTCATTAAACCGTAAAACACCATTTTGACTCAAAATCGTTTTTCGGTTCTAAGTCTTTCGAAAACGGAAAATGTGACCAAGGAATCCAATACCAAAAACAAGTTCAGAATATCAAAATGCCCTATCGTGAGTAGAACTCACCGTTTCACCGAAGTCCGAGAGTTGGGCCGAAAAGCGAAGTCACCGAATCGAAAATACACGAACGATCCCCGCTAGAACTCGAACCGATTTCCAACAAGGACAGTGGCTTCCTTTCTCTCAAAACTGAAACAGCAACCCAATCCTTCTCAAACTTCCTCCAACTCGAAATGCAAGGGTAAGACTTCACTTTCCACAACTACAACATGACATGCAACACAATCAAGGTTCAAAACTCCATTATTTTCCACTTGGAGCTCTCATGGTTCGAAAACGGCAAGGTGGGGAGAGGGGAGGAATCAGCTCCAACAATTAGATTCAATGGAAAGGTGAATGAAAATGGAGTAGGAGAGAGGTTAGGACACTTACATGCAACAAGCTTTGGATGAGATCCTTCTCCCTTCCTCACGCCTCCTCCTTCTTCTCTCTCTACCTTTCAGTTTTTGTTTTCTGTTTTTGAAGAGGGAAATGAGGAAACTAAGTAAGTTCAGTTGGGTGTATATGGGCTGAGGGGTTTAATGATGATGAAAAGACCGTTTTGCCCTTGGCCCATAAAACGATAGTTTAGGTGCTGAAATCCCCTTTGATATAAAACTTTCTCAACTAATCTGGTTCCGATTTGAAATTCCTCAATTCCTTCGACTCGCAATTAATTATAATCTTCGAGATTGTATTTTAAAAATTAGGGATGTTACAATCACCCCAACATTTAAAAATTTTGTCCTCAAAATTGACAAGACGTGCCTTAATGGAAGAGATATGGATATCGAGTACGCATGTCCTCTTCCAACTCCCAGGTAGCTTCCTCAGCTGAGAATCCATCCCAGACCACCTTGACAATCGGAATAGTCCTTGAACGCAGAGTCTTCACACCACGCTCCACGATATGTCTAGGATAAGGTTGGAATGATAAATCCGGTCGCAGATCGATCGTATACTTCCTTAGCTAGGACACATGAAAGACATCATGTAGATTGGATAAGGCCGGGGACAGTGCGAGACGGTAGGCAACTGGCCCAATACGCTCGATGATCTGGAATGGTCCCACATACCGAGGACTGAGCTTCTTCGCTCGCAAGGCTCTTCCGGTACCTATGGTTGGAGAAACTTTCAAGAACACATGATCACCAACCTCAAATTCTAGCGGCCTCCTTCGGTTGTCAGCGTAGCTCTTCTGCCGACTCTGAGCAACCTTCATCCTTTCCCGAATTAGCTTGATCTTCTCCGTAGTCTCGCGAACCATATCGGGTCCCAAAAATTTATCTTCACCAATTTCCCACCAACACAGCGGATGATAACCATCTTTTATGATGGTTATTACTTGCCTTTTTAGCTTGAATATAAGTGATTTAATAAACTTGTTGTGTCAATCATGATGTAATTATGTGTTTAGGTTAGAAATAATGGTGCAGGAATGAATTGGTTTAATTTGGGCATTTTGATGCCCTTTGTGCATTTAATCATGTTTAGTGTCAGTGCCGCAGCAACAGGTGCGTGCGCAATAGTGGAAATGCGGAAGATGAGAGAGAAAGCTGCAAGGGAGTGCGGAAAACACGGAAATCAAGGCAAGGACAGGTGTCAGAGCTGTATGGCACGGAAAGATATGACCTAATGTGTGTTTCCCACAATTGCCCTTTAACCTAGACAGCATTTTCCCAAAAAGGACATTATTTTAGGGTTGTGAGCAAGGAGACACTATAAAAGGACGTTTCCCTTTCTCCATTAGCATGCTGGGCCGTCAGGGGAAGGTTAGAGATAGCCCCTCTTGCGTGCAAAAGCTCACCCTTCACTACCAAACACTTCCATTGCTGAGACAGTTGCTGCAGCATCACTGGAGCTACATTTTTCTCGGTGGATTCTACTTGGACGAGCTGGATCAGTCCTCCATTGTCATCCTTGGAGCTCCCCTACTGTTCTCTCTTCGTAGTATCATTTCTTACCTTGAAATTTGTAATATGACTTCTACTATTTTGTTTAAGTTATTTTCCATGTTTTGCAAGCTCAATATGAGCTAAATACTCATAGTTGAGATGCTGGATCTGATGTAGCTAATTTACTATGTGATTAATGAAGTATGTTCAATGTTATGCATTTTATCTTGTGTGTGAAAATATTTCCATTTTAGAGTAGGAATGGTCCGCCTATTCTAAATAGCATTTATAAATTCAGAGATGGTTTGTAAATTTACCTCATAAGGTAATATGGGTAGTGAACATTAACGAGAGATCTTGATGTTCCTTGCTTAACCCTAGAGATAGGAGGGCATAGCCCATAAGGTGAACACTGCCGGTGCTCAAGCAGCCTAGGAGGTACTTCTTTAGGGTTTAGAGATAAACTCTTGCAAGGAAGCCTAGTGTGAAGTATTCGAGAGAATAACGTCTTTTTGCTGCAGCACCTAATGCTGTAGCATTGAACGTACCCTTAATCACATTTTAATGAAGCTACTGAAGTGAATGCATCTTGACTTGTTCTCATCACTGATTCCCATTACCCTTTACTTTTTTACTACTGTTTATGTTACCCAAAACTTGTGTGTCATTTACTTTCCTCACTAAATTGTTAATCAAATTAAACTCTCGTTATTTAGCATAATTCCTCGTGGGAACGATCTCACTTACTCTATATTACTTGTTGACAGTGTATACTTGCACTATCTACGTTTTCACGCAACAAGTTTTTGACGCCGTTGCCGGGGAATTATAGTTAAATTGGCTGTTTAATTAGTTAGCAATTTAGTGCCTTTTGTTGCTAATTCTGTTTGTGTTGTTTCTGTTGCTCCAGCATTAGTTGCTGCTACATCTGTTGCTGCAGCATATGCACATGCTTAGACGCAATACTCCAGAATTCCAGTTGCACCCAGAGATAGAAAGACATTTTAGAAGCTTGAGAAGAGTTCACAGTACTCCAGGACTTATTGAATTAGGGCGAGCTGCTGCTATGGCTAGTCCACAACCTACTGTTGATGGTGATCTTAGTCCACCACCTTCACCACCTCCCACAATTCAAGGTGATGGTGATGGAGGGTACAGAAGACAGTTTATTGATATGAATGTCATAGGCATGGCAAATGATAAGGATAGACCTATGAGGGACTATGCAGTCTTTGACCCTCAAACTATGCAGACAAGCATAGTGAGGCCAGAGATTGCTACAACTCATTTTGAATTTAAGCCTATGATGTTCCAAATGCTTCAAACAATTGGGCAGTTTGGTGGTGGTCCCCTTGAAGACCCACATCTACATTTAAAACAATTTGTTGAGGTTTGCAGTAATTTCATTCTCCCTGGTGTTACAGATGATGCTTTCAAACTGAAATTGTTCCCTTATTCCTTGAAGGATAGAGCAAAGGCCTGGCTTAACTCACTAGAGCCTAACTCTATCACTACATGGAATGAGATGGCAGAAAAATTTATGACAAAATATTTTCCTCCAATAAAGAATGCCAGGATGAGAAATGAAATTACCTCTTTTAAGCAAACTGAATTTGAAACTTTGTTTGAAGCATGGGAAAGATACAAAGAACTGTTGAGGAAGTGCCCACACCATGGTATTCCTGTCATCATCCAAATGGAGACCTTCTACAATGGATTGGAGCCCCAAACAAGGCTCATGCTTGATGCTTCATCTGGAGGAGTTCTACTCAAAGGATCTTACAATGATGCATATAATCTTATTGAGGATATTGCTGCAAATAGCTATCAATGGCCTACTGCTAGGTTAAGTGCTCAAAAGAAGGTGGCTGGTGTACATGAAGTGAGTGAGGTCACTGCCTTGTCTGCTCAAGTGGCTGCACTATCTAATATGATCAAAAACATGAGTTCACCTAGTGCTACAGCAACACATGTTGCAGCAACTGAAGCAACTGTAGCAGCAATTGAACCAGCTCCATGCGGTTCCTCTCCAAGTTGTGTTTATTGTGGAGGAGGTCATCTTTATGAGGAGTGTCCTGCGAATCCTATCTCAGTCAACTATGTTGGGTACAACAAGGGTAATAATCCATACTCAAATACCTACAATCCTGGGTGGCGAGATCATCCAAATTTCAGATGGAGCAACAATGCTACAGCAGCACATGCTGCAGCGACTACTCCTGCACCTGTCGTGCCACCAGGATTCCCTGCTCAAGCAAAGCAATCTGCTCCTACATCTGATAACTTAATGGAGGCGATGTTGAAAGCTTTCATGAATGAAACAAAGACTCAATATCAGATTCAAGGGGCTGCAATCAAAAACTTGGAGAACCAAATTGGTCAGATAGCTACTGCTCTAACCCAAAGACAGAGTGGACCTGTGCCATCCACCACTGAAGCTTCATCTTCTAAAGGGAAGGAGACATGCAAGGCTATAGCTCTGAGGAGTGGGAAGGATTTGAATGGGCCATCACTTACTACAGGTGGTGGTGACAAAAGAAAAGAAAAAGATTCTGAAAAAAAGGAAAAAAAAGAGTAAAACAGATGCGACAGCAGCTGATGCTGCAGCATCTGGTGCAACACCTGTGCCACCACCTAAGTTTGTTCAAGAGTACCCTCCTCCTCCCTTTCCTCAAAGGTTGAAGAAGGCTCAGGAGAACAAACAATTTGGTAAATTCTTAGAGGTGCTGAAACAACTACACATCAATGTCCCTTTGGTGGAAGCACTTCAACAAATTCCCAATTATGCAAAGTTCATGAAGGAAGTGCTCACCAAGAGGAGGAGACTGGGAGAGTTTGAGACAGTAGCAATGACAGAAGAGTGTAGCATGATCATGCAGAGCAAGCTCCCAAGAAAATTGGAGGACCCTGGCCGTTTCACCATACCATGTTCTATTGGTGGATCCTATTCTGGTCGTGCACTGTGTGATTTGGGGGCAAGCATCAATTTGATGCCCAAATCCATATTTACACAGCTTGGTATTGGAATTGCTAGGCCTACCACTGTCACTCTTCAACTTGCAGATAGATCTATTGCCTATCCTGAGGGAATCATTGAAGATGTTCTGATAAAGGTTGATAAATTTGTATTTCCTGCTGACTTTGTGATTTTAGATTTTGATGAAGATAAGGAGGTGCCTATAATTCTTGGAAGACCTTTCTTGGCTACTGGGAAGACTCTAATTGATGTGCAAAAAGGGGAATTGACTATGAGAGTTAATGACCAAGAGATCAAGTTCAATGTGATGAATGCCTTCAAGTCTCCTGATAAAGGAACCGAGGAATGTTCCTTTGTTGTATCTCTTGACTCTGTAGTTCAAAAGCACTTCCATAAGCAAAGTGACCATTTGGTTAAAGCTCTTGAGGAATCAGAAAAAGAAGACCTTGTGGAAGTAAGTATGTTACATGATGATGTTGTTGTGAAAGAAACTCATGGGAATGTTGAACCCCAGCAACTAGAACCCACCCAGCTCCCACCTCAACCAGAACCACCACCTCAGCCAGAACCACAAGATGAAGAGAATCAAATTCTGAGATTTAATGCAACAACATCTGCTGAGCAAGTGAATGTTGCAGCACCTATTGCTGCAGCATCTGAGAAAATTCAAAGAAGAAAGCTGATTGGGTCCACATGCAAAATTGATGGTAAGAGGGTGAAACAGTACTGTGGAGCACATGTGGTGAGGGACAAAGTCACCACAGAATTACAAAACCTCTAGCATTAGAGGCTAGTCTGGCTGAGGACTCTTAAACCAAGCGCTACTGGGAGGCAGCCCAGGGTTTTTAATCTAATAAACCAGTGTTGTTGTTTGTTCTTGTGTTTGTTTTGCAGGAAAATAGTTTTGGCAATTGGAAGTTTGAGGGTGTGACTGCAGGTGATGCTGCAGCACTGCTTCTACTGCTGCAGCAACTGTTGTTGCTGATTCTGGTTCTGCAGCAATCTAATGCTGCAGCAACATAAACCTCAAATGTCCCAAGATCCTCCAAGGCTCCATCCCCAAGGGTCTACCAGAAAAAGCAGAGCAAGGGCATTGCAACACGAACAAGCCCCAGAACCAAACCAGGAATCCCTGCACCTTAATCTGTTTATGCTTTATGTTTTTAGCTTTCATTTCTGTCTCTGTTTTTAGTTGCGTGTTTCTGTTTCTAGTGTTTGAATAAACCTGTTGAGTGCCTTGCCTGTGTTAGCACTCAACAGTTGTGTTGTTAGTAGTTGCTTCTGCTTTTGCTGTTCTGTAGCTTGCCCCTTTGTCTTTATGCAGTGAGGACACTGCACAGTTCTAAGTGTGGGGGGGAGCTATACATAGGTCTTGTACTCTGTTATTTGCAATCAAATTAGTGAATTTAAAAAAAAAATAGAAGTAGAGTTGAGCAAAAACTTAGTGATGATATGGTGAGAAATGAGTGATTACACCCCTGTTTGATGAGTGAACTATTCTATTTCTGCTCCTACACTTAAACTTGAACTTAGGTAGGAACTTAGTGAATTAAAGATGATCTGAAACTAGGCTAGTGTTGGTAGACCTAGGGAACTGCTAAATTTCTACTAAAAACTTAGGGCAGCATAAGAAACTAAGTTTGGGGGTTCTATGAGATATATTAAGGCAAAGCATGAAGGAATGCAGTGCTGCAACAACTGTTGCTGCAGCAATGCTGGGTTATGTGCACATAGTTTAGGATGTCTGAATTAAGTCTGAATGAAGGTGCAAAGCACTAGTGTCTGTAAATAATTGTGTAATGTGCTGCAATTGCCTATTGTGCAAAAAAAAAAAAAAAAAAAAAACGCAAAAATGCTATTCAGAAGAGAAATGGAAATAAAGGCATTGCAGTACAAAATCAAGTCAAAAATCTGAGCAAAGTAAAATTCTGAGTCTGTAATGCTGCAGCAACTGATGCTGCAGCAATGTCAATGCTAGGATTGAATAAGTGCACTGCCTTAAAAGTTCTGGATTGCTGCATCAAAGCCCTTAATCAAGCTCAACCCCCCCTTCTGAGCATGAATTGTTAGTCTGTCCTTCTTTTTGAAAAAAATTTTAGCTTTCCCAAAAGAAAACCTCTCTATGTCTTAGCTAAGTGAAATCTTGAACCTTGCTCTGTTCTGAACTAAGTTAAGTGTCACACACACACTTTTGAGCAGGAATAAGCTAGGGAACTCATTATTCAGAAGGGTTGCAATTGAGTGATAGTCTGAAAGTTGATGCTCAGTTTGATTCTTCTTTATGCTTCATATTTGAATTGATTCATTGGTTGTGATTGCTTATTAACAGTTGTGCTTGCCTATGTCAAGTGTCATTGCTTGAGGACAAGCAACGGTTCAAGTTTGGGGGTGTGATAACCATCTTTTATGATGGTTATTACTTGCCTTTTTAGCTTGAATATAAGTGATTTAATAAACTTGTTGTGTCAATCATGATGTAATTATGTGTTTAGGTTAGAAATAATGGTGCAGGAATGAATTGGTTTAATTTGGGCATTTTGATGCCCTTTGTGCATTTAATCATGTTTAGTGTCAGTGCCGCAGCAACAGGTGCGTGCGCAATAGTGGAAATGCGGAAGATGAGAGAGAAAGCTGCAAGGGAGTGCGGAAAACACGGAAATCAAGGCAAGGACAGGTGTCAGAGCTGTATGGCACGGAAAGATATGACCTAATGTGTGTTTCCCACAATTGCCCTTTAACCTAGACAGCATTTTCCCAAAAAGGACATTATTTTAGGGTTGTGAGCAAGGAGACACTATAAAAGGACGTTTCCCTTTCTCCATTAGCATGCTGGGCCGTCAGGGGAAGGTTAGAGATAGCCCCTCTTGCGTGCAAAAGCTCACCCTTCACTACCAAACACTTCCATTGCTGAGACAGTTGCTGCAGCATCACTGGAGCTACATTTTTCTCGGTGGATTCTACTTGGACGAGCTGGATCAGTCCTCCATTGTCATCCTTGGAGCTCCCCTACTGTTCTCTCTTCGTAGTATCATTTCTTACCTTGAAATTTGTAATATGACTTCTACTATTTTGTTTAAGTTATTTTCCATGTTTTGCAAGCTCAATATGAGCTAAATACTCATAGTTGAGATGCTGGATCTGATGTAGCTAATTTACTATGTGATTAATGAAGTATGTTCAATGTTATGCATTTTATCTTGTGTGTGAAAATATTTCCATTTTAGAGTAGGAATGGTCCGCCTATTCTAAATAGCATTTATAAATTCAGAGATGGTTTGTAAATTTACCTCATAAGGTAATATGGGTAGTGAACATTAACGAGAGATCTTGATGTTCCTTGCTTAACCCTAGAGATAGGAGGGCATAGCCCATAAGGTGAACACTGCCGGTGCTCAAGCAGCCTAGGAGGTACTTCTTTAGGGTTTAGAGATAAACTCTTGCAAGGAAGCCTAGTGTGAAGTATTCGAGAGAATAACGTCTTTTTGCTGCAGCACCTAATGCTGTAGCATTGAACGTACCCTTAATCACATTTTAATGAAGCTACTGAAGTGAATGCATCTTGACTTGTTCTCATCACTGATTCCCATTACCCTTTACTTTTTTACTACTGTTTATGTTACCCAAAACTTGTGTGTCATTTACTTTCCTCACTAAATTGTTAATCAAATTAAACTCTCGTTATTTAGCATAATTCCTCGTGGGAACGATCTCACTTACTCTATATTACTTGTTGACAGTGTATACTTGCACTATCTACGTTTTCACGCAACAGCGGAGTTCTACACTTTCTACCATAAAGTGCTTCAAATGGCGCCATTCCAATACTGGAGTGGTAACTGTTGTTGTAGGCGAATTCTACTAATGGAAGATGATCCTCCCATTTTCTCCCGCTATCGAGCACACAAGCCCGAAGCATGTCCTCAAGAGTCTGAATAGTCCTCTCAGTCTGACCATCAGTCTGAGGATGATAAGCAGTGCTAACCAGCACTCTTGTTCCCAAAGCTTCATTCAATGCTTTCCAAAATCTAGAAGTAAACTTGGGATCTCGGTCTGACACGATACTCGTTGGAACCCCATGCAGTCTGATAATGTTCTTCACATATTCATCTGCTAGTTTGGAGACCTTATAAGTCGAGCGAACGGGAATAAAGTGAGCGGATTTAGTCAATCGGTCCACTACTAGCCAAATAGAATCGTTACTGGCCTATGACCTCGGCAACCCCATGACGAAATCCATTGAGATATCTTCCCATTTCCAAACTGGCACATCTAGCGGTTGTAACTGACCGCCGGTCTTCGGTGTTCCGCCTTAACCTTCTGACAAGTTAAGCACCGAGAAACAAATTCTGCAACCTCGGCCTTCATCCCAGGCCACCAATACATTAACTTCAAGTCTCGGTACATCTTGGTGGATCCCGGATGTACATAGTACTGACTCCTATGAGCTTCTTCCAATACTTTCCTTTTGATATCATCATCATCGGGAACACAAATCCTCCCATTATAGCAAATCATGCCATCACTATCCTCAGTAAAATCTGGCGATCCTCTCTGAGACTGTAACTTCACGTCAGCTTCGTGAGCTACACGGATTTGTTCCCTTAACACACTGGCTATTCGAATGTGCCGCAACACTATACGGTCCCTCTTTCTTGCTACCTTGAGCTTCAAGTCTCTGAATGACTCTAACGAAGCCATTTCGTGAAGCATTAACCTTGCAGTGTGGATAGACTTCCTGCTCAGAGCATCTGCTACCACATTGGCTTTCCCAGGGTGATACTTCAATTCGAAGTCGTAGTCCTTCAAAAATTCAGTCCACCTTCTCTGTCTGTTATTTAACTCTTTTTGGTCAAACAGATACTTCAAGCTCTTGTGATCACTAAAAACTTCGAAACGAGAACCGTAAAGGTAATGTCTCCAAATTTTCAGTGCAAACACAATAGCCGCCAACTCTAAGTCATGAGTTGGGTAATTCCGTTCGTGAGTCTTTAATTGCCTAGATGCATAGGCCACAACATGTTGATTCTGCATGAGAACACATCCTAAACCCTTCCCAGAGGCATCACTGTAAATCTGAAATTCCAATGATGGATCCGGAAAAATTAGGATCAGAGCGGAAGTTAACTTTTCTTTCAATCCAAGAAAACATTCTTCACAATCGGCATCCCAAGTAAACGGTTGACCCTTGCGAGTCAATAGAGTAAGCGGAAGTACCAATTGTGAAAAACCTTCAATGAATCTTCTATAGTAACCAGCTAAACCCAGAAAGCTTCTGATCTCAGTCACTGACGTCAGTCGTTCCCAATTCAACACTACTTCCACCTTGCTAGGATCAACTGCAACCCCCTCCTGGGAAATCACATGACCCAAGAACTTCACTTCGGACATCCAAAAATCACACTTAGACGGTTTAGCATAGAGTTTCTTCTCTAGGAGTACTCCTAGGACAAAGCGGAGATGTTGGGCATGCTCCTCAACTGACTTTGAGTAAACCAAGATATCATCAATAAAGACGACCACAAACTGATCCAGGTAGGAATGAAACACTCTATTCATATAATCCATGAATACTGCCGGAGTGTTAGTCAATCCGAAGGGCATCACCACAAACTCGTAGTGTTCGTACCTCGTACGAAAAGCAGTCTTCAGAATGTCTAAGGCTCTTAACCTGATTTGATGGTACCCCGACCTTAGATCAATTTTGGAGAAAACTTTAGCACCTCGAAGTTGGTCAAGTAGATCATCTATCCTTGGTAATGGATACTTGTTCTTGATAGTGATTTTATTCAGCTGACGGTAGTCTATGCATAACCTCATGCTTCTGTCCTTCTTCTTGACTAGCAATACCGGAGCACCCCATGGAGAAGCACTCGGTCGAATAAACTCCTTGGAAATTAATTCCTCAAGTTGGGACTTCAATTCCTTCAGTTCGAGAGGAGACATCCTATATGGTGCTATGGATATTGGTCCTCTACCAGGCGCCAAATCTATAGAGAATTCTACCTCTCGTTCCGGAGGCAAAGAGGAGACTTCCTCGGGAAAAACATCTAAGAATTCATTGACAACTTGAACAGATGATAAATCCAAATCAGCTTCAGTTGATGCAGACAAAATAACAATAAAAGCTTCCGCACCTTGGAATAGGGATTGGCTGGCTGAAGCGAATGAAATAACACCATCATCTGCAGGTAGTGAATGTTCCGCTTTTTCAGAAGGAAAGTTAATTGCACGATTGAAACTGTCAATAGTAATGTGATTGGAAGTCATTCAATTCATTCCCAAAACGATCTCCATTCCCCTCATAGGAAAACAGATAAAATCAACAACAAAATCCCTGCCTCCTATGGTAAGCAGACAGTTAAGGCATAATGATTGGGTTCGCACACGACCCTTTGCAGCAGTAAGGATAGTTATTGGCTCGGATATAGGAGATACTGTTAATCCTAACCGTTCAGCACATGCTTCTGAGATAAAGCAATGAGTAGCACCAGAGTCATACAGAATATTAACAGTTTGATTAAAGAGAGAACCCGTACCCCTTATAAGGTTATCAGATGGTTTGATGGTCTTAGCATCCAAAGTGTTGACTCGAGCCTGCCTCGGAGCATCAGGAGACTCTAAGAAAGCTTTCCTCGACGGGTAATTATTAGCATAATGGCCCTCTTCTTTGCAAAGGTAGCATTGGTTCAGTCCCACCTGGCATTTGCCTTTATGAAACTTCTTGCACACATGACACCTGTCATATCCTGCAGAGTCTCTTGACTGCACTCGTTTCCCCTTGTCTGAATTCCTTTTATACCTAGGGTTTGAAGAAGTTGACTCATTACCCTTCTTCTTATCTTTCCAGAAATCTTTCCTCTCTGCATACATTCTTTTAAGATCGCTTTCAGCTGAATGAGCTTGTTGAACCAAAGCAGGATAAGTGGTCATGGAATAAGAACTGAGACCTTGATTCACATCGCCTCTAAGACCTTGTCTGAACATCACCATTTTCCACTTATCATCAGGAGCGGTGGCCCCCAATTCATAGAATTGTGACAACCTCTCAAATTTAGCAGCATATTCCCCAACTGTCATCTCTCCCTGTTTCAAATTCAGGAATTCCATCTGTTTGGCAAGTCTTTGAGAGTCGGGAAATAATGACTCAAAAATAATTCCTTGAAATTATTCCACTCAAGAGGAGTTCCTTGAGTTTGTAGCATTCTACGAGCATTAACCCACCAAGTGTGAGCATCCTCGTCCAGAGCGTTAGCAGCACAAATTACGTTCTCTTCCTCGTTGCATTGCAAAGTAACAAAGACCCGTTCCATGGCATCTACCCAGAAATGGGCTTTCATTGCATCAGATCCTCCTCTGAAGGTTGGGGGTTTCATCTTCAGAAACCGAAAATACATCCTGTTGGGATCCTCAGGTGTTGGCACATTGACTGGCTCAGCTGGTTGTGGTTGAGGCATCTGATGCATCTGCTGCATTTGAGCCATTTGAGCCATCTGTTGCTGTTGCATTAGCATCATGTCATTCATCATCTTCTGCTGAGTCTCGATGACATTCTGCATCCATTCTTGATGAGGATCAACAGGTGGGTTTCTCCTACCTCTTCCAGCCATGATTCTGCGAAATATGCACAAAGTATTAAGTTGATCAGGCTCAATGTCTAATAGCATACTAAGAAGAATCAGACTTAGAAGACGTAAAAGACTCTTAACATCTAAGTCCGACTAGGTCGAACGGCTCTGATACCAAATGTAACACCCCGGTATTTCTAACGTGTAGAGACACCGAAGATGCACAGTTGCGGAAATTCAGAGGACACAGTTCCTGTTTAAGTATTGGACATACAAATTTTTTCCGAAATAAACACATAGTCGGAAATAGCACTACTTCATAAAAATAGAAGTTCATCGGTTCCATACCGAACAGAATACAATACCCAAGTCCAAGTACCAAACAGAAACATAAAACGGTTCGTAAAACTCATAACCAATACAAGTTTATACAACCAAATAGAACTCCAAAAGAACAAGAGATAAATATGACTAAGTCTTCAGCACCTCCGAGAGTATACCAACTACTCGTGCACAACAGTCTTCCTTTTTCGCTGCTTCTCTGAAAAAAACAACAAATATGGATTGGGTGAGATAACATTATCTCAGTGAGTTCTACTGTGCCCCCTCACTGACACTCGGTTCAATTCATTAAAACGTTACAACAAAAGCTGACATAACAATGTCTTATTCATTAATCGAAATGCCGACTGCACAACAATTGCTAATCCCGGCAAATCGTGAATTGAACTTAACATGATCCGGCTACACAACAATTGCTAATCCCGGGAACCATGTGTCTAATCTTAGCACAAACTGGCTGCACAACGCTTGCTAATCCCGGTAACCCACGAATTGACCACGTCAAGACGTATACAAGGCCTAGGGTGAGGGCTCATGACTTCCCTTCCTAGTATGCTACTTGTCGGGTCGTCACCTAACGCGATACATATGATAATACATATTAAATCTCGAGAGTTAGATAATTTATATCTTTTCGATCACCAAAGGATCAATCACATAATAATTGGATAAACAATATTCATATCGATCTATAATCCGTTTTGAGGAATTCATAAATTTGATCTCCGGCATTATAATCATATTCAATTGACATATATATTTATATATATTCAGCCAGTCCATCAGTCGGTGTACCCACACGCGCACTAGGGTTTTCGGTTTTTCAATCAAATAGACTTTCAAAACTCTTTTTCAAAGTCATGAATTGAATGGGTTCAAAATAAGGTTTTCAATAATGAAATTCCTTTTTAAATAACTGAGAAATAGATTAGGAAAGGTTCGGGATCAAACGGAGCTTCGGAATGAGAAATCGGGAATCGGTGACAGAAGATCACGCACGGTCCGTGCCCAGGGGCGCACTGTCCGGGCGTCCCATTTTATTTCCAACTAAGCCAGCCCGAAGCAGGCGCGCGGTCCGTGACCAGGGGCGCACGGTCCGTGCGACCTGTGTCTGTTACCAAATTTCGCTTATTTCTCAATTCCGCTTTCCGTTTCCGCCCGATTCGATTCCTAATATCAATCGCTCCTGAAACTCAAAATTTCCAGATATTCCAGATAGTATACAAATCATTTCATTTCAACGATTTAATTAAAATTCTCATTAAACAGTAAAACACCATTTTGACTCAAAATCGTTTTTCGGTTCTAAGTCTTTCGAAAACGGAAAATGTGACCAAGGAATCCAATACCAAAAACAAGTTCAGAATATCAAAATGCCCTATCGTGAGTAGAACTCACCGTTTCACCGAAGTCCGAGAGTTGGGCCGAAAAGCGAAGTCACCGAATCGAAAATACACGAACGATCCCCGCTAGAACTCGAACCGATTTCCAACAAGGACAGTGGCTTCCTTTCTCTCAAAACTGAAACAGCAACCCAATCCTTCTCAAACTTCCTCCAACTCGAAATGCAAGGGTAAGACTTCACTTTCCACAACTATAACATGACATGCAACACAGTCAAGGTTCAAAACTCCATTATTTTCCACTTGGAGCTCTCATGGTTCGAAAATGGAAAGGTGGGGAGAGGGGAGGAATCAGCTCCAACAATTAGATTCAATGGAAAGGTGAATGAAAATGGAGTAGGAGAGAGGTTAGGACACTTACATGCAACAAGCTTTGGATGAGATCCTTCTCCCTTCCTCACGCCTCCTCCTTCTTCTCTCTCTACCTTTCAGTTTTTGTTTTCTGTTTTTGAAGAGGGAAATGAGGAAACTAAGTAAGTTCAGTTGGGTGTATATGGGCTGAGGGGTTTAATGATGGTGAAAAGACCGTTTTGCCCTTGGCCCATAAAACGATAGTTTAGGTGCTGAAATCCCCTTTGATATAAAACTTTCTCAATTAATCCGGTTCCGATTTGAAATTCCTCAATTCCTTCGACTCGCAATTAATTATAATCTTCGAGACATGGTCTTTTAAAAAAAAAATTAAAATTTAAAAAGATTGAAAATGATCTAAGAGCAAGTTTTTTGAGAATGTCTGTTTTCGAAATATGATATTAAAAAAATTTCAATGGCAAGTTGAAAAGAGAATGCAAAAATGAGTTTCAAAATTACTTCTCAAAAACCTAGCCTAGACAAAATGTTTTCAAAAAGAAATTTTCAACAATAAAAAAACTGAAAATGATCTTAAAGCAAGGTTTTTCAGAAAGTGTGTTTTCAAAATATGATACGAAAAAAATTTCAAAGACAAATTCAAAAGAGAGTGCAAAAATGAGTTTCAAAACTATTTCTAAAAAACCTATCCTACACATAGTCTTATCAAAAAAAATTAAAACTAAAAAAGATTGAAAATGATATAAGAGCAAGGTTTTTAAGATTGTGTGTTTTCGAAATATGATATGAAAAAAAATTAAATACAAGTTCAAAGTTTTTGAGAAAGTGTGTTTTCAAAATATGATATTAAAAAGATTTCAAAGAAAGTTCAAAAGAGAGTTCAAAAATAAGTTTCAAAATCATTTCTCAAAAACCTAGCCTAGACATAGTGTTTTCAAAAAGGAATTTTCAAAAATAAGAAAAAATTGAAACTGATCTAAGTGAAGGTTCTTGAGAAAGTGTTTTTTCAAAATATGATATGAAAAAGTTTTCAAAGACAAATTCAAAATAGAGTGCAAAAATGAGTTTCAAAACTATTTCTAAATAACCTAGCAAAAATGAGTTTCAAAACTATTTCTAAATAACCTAGATATATTGTTTTAAAAAGAAATTTTTTTAAAAGTAAAAAGAATTGAAAAAGGATCTAAGAACAAGGTTGTAGAAAAATATATCTGAATAATATTTCAATTGTATTCAGTATACAAGTGCTAAATGATATATATAGGCTATTCTCAGACTAACCCTAGCGGGCCTTATAAATGGGCCATATGATTACAATTACAATGATGCAATAATTACTATTTAGGCTAAATTATAGTTTTGGTCCCTCTATTTTCAAAAATTCAGACATTTGGTCCCCCTATTTTAAAACTCAGACATTTGGTCCCCCAATTTTAAAAAATCAGAGACATTTAGTCTCAAGAAGAATTTTCAGTTTTTTATGGCTAATAATCAAAGACATTTGGTCCCTCAATTTTAAAAAATCAAAGACATTTGGTCCCCCAATTTTAAAAAATCAAAGATATTTGGTCCCTCTTTGGACTAAATGTATTTGATTTTTTAAAATTGGGGGACCAAATGTCCGAGTTTTAAAATAGGGGGACCAAATGTCTGAATTTTTGAAAATAGGGGGACCAAAACTATAATTTAGCCTACTATTTACAACACTCCCCCTCAAGCTGGTGAATGGATACCTATCATTCCCAACTTGCAAGTAAGTTGGTTGAAATGTTCCGTTGGCAGGCCCTTTGTTAGCACATCTGCCAGTTGATGTTCGGAAGGAATGTAAGATGTAGCTATTAAACCGCTGTCAAGTTTCTCCTTGATGAAGTGGCGGTCTATCTCTATGTGTTTGGTCCTGTCATGCTGAACATGATTATGGGCAATCTGATTGCTGATTTATTGTCACAAAACAACTTCATAGGCCATTCACATTGTATTTGCAAATCATTCAGTATGATCTTCATCTAGAGTAATTCACAGATTCCTTGAGGCAAAAGCTCGAAATTCCGCCTTGGCGCTTGATCGAGCCACCACGTTTTGTTTCTTACTTCTCCATGTAACAAGGTTCCCACATAAAAATGGGCAATAGCCTGAGGTGGATCTTCTATCACTCATTGAACCTACATAATCTGCATCAGTGTATGCCTCTATAGTTAACTTTCCACCTCTCTTGAAAAGGAGGCCTCACCCTGGAGTGGATTTGAGATATTGTAGAACACAGTCTACTGCTTGAAGGTGTCTTACTCTTGGATCATGCATGAACTGACTTACAACACTAACTGCATATGCCAAGTCAGGTCTAGTGTGGGCCAAGTAGACCAACTTCCCCACTAGTCTTTGATATTGCATTTTGTCAACCTTAGCACTTTCCTTTTCAGTGCTCAGTTTGGGATTTTGCTCAATAGGAACGCTTGCAGGTTTACATCCAAGCTTTCCCGTTTCTTTCAGAAGGTCAAGAACATATTTTCTTTGAGAAATAATAATGCCTTCATTGGAGTAGGCTACCTCAATCCCTAGGAAATACTTAAGTTTCCCAAGGTCCTTCATTTCAAATTCTATGGCTAATTTCTCCTTAAGCAGTTGCCTTTCGGTCAAATCATCCCCTGCAACAATAATATCATCAACATAAACAAGAAGTGTTGCCAGTTTACCACCCTGTGAATGTTTGAAGAAAAGTGTATGATCTCCCTGGCTTTGCTTATAGCCAAGGTGCAACATTGCCTTTGAAAACCTCCCAAACCAGGCCCGAGGAGACTGTTTTAGTCTATATAAAGCTTTTCTCAGTTTGCAAACCACATTCGTTCCATTAGTGGGACCAAATCCCGGTGGAATCTCCATGTACACCTCCTCTTCTAAATTGCCATGCAAGAAAGCATTCTTAACATCAAACTGGTGTATATCCCAACCAAAGTGTGCGACAAGAGAGAGTAAAATAAGAACAGTATTCATTTTTGCCACAGGAGCCAATGTCTCCTCATAATCAATTCCATAAGTTTGAGTATATCATTTTGCCACCAGTCTTGCCTTGTACCGATCAAGAGTACCATCTGATTTGTGCTTGACTGTGTAGATCCATCTACAACCAAATGGCTTCTTGTCCCTTGGTTTCTCAACAATTCCCAAGTTTCATTCTTCTCAAATGCTTTCATCTCTTCATTCATAGCCTGGACCCAATTTTTATCTTTAAGTGCCTCTTGAACTGATGTTGAGATTCCTACAAAGTCAACAGCTGCAATAAAACTTTGATGCTGCAAGGAAAGATGCTTAGAAGAAACAAATTGAGAAATAGGGTACTTTAGCACAAGACCTTTTCCATTTTCTCAAAGCAATAGGTAAGTCATTTACATCAGGGTCAACAATATCAACATCTGTAACAGGGTCATCGGTATCAGAAATATGAGAATCTGAAGTTGATGAGTCACTTTCTGTATTTACCTCCGGTTCAGGCGGCTGGAGCTGTTGCTGGACCAGATCGGGGTTTCCTCTTCTCTGATAAGAAAGTATAGGCTCACTAGGTATTGTTTCCTGCAAAACAGAAGACACAAGAGATACTGGAGGAACATTAGGAACAGAACTAGGAAAAGTGGAAGGAGGAGAAGGAGCAGGAGACACAGAGTCTGTAACTGGTGACTCATGTTGCCATGGACCAAGGAAGAGAAACTCGAGCTCGGACTCAGATTCCAAATTGGAATTAGAATCACTCTCCCTCTGAAGCTGTGGACGAGTGAAAAAGGAGACATGCTCATGAAATGTGACATCCATTGAAACAAAGAACTTACGACTTGGTGGATGATAACACTTGTAACCCTTCTTGTTAGGAGTATAACCTTTAAAGACACAACTAATTGCACGAGAATCCAACTTACTTCGGTGTTGTAAGGTGAGGGTTGCCTCCCACTTACAAACTCAGATTTATCTTTCATCAAGATAAATCAAGAACAACCAAGTTGCTCGAGTAAAATCATCGACAAAAGACACAAACCATCTTGCACCAGAAATATTAGAAACAGGGGCAGGCCCCCAAACATCAGAATGAATAAGATCAAATGGTTCGGCACTTTTGGTACCACTAGAGGGAAAAGTACTTCGGTGGTGCTTAGCAAATTGACAAATGTCACACTTAAAGGACTCGATACACTGTTTTACGAATAAAGATGGAAACATTGACCTGAGTAATGAGAAAGGAGGATGACCAAGACGCTTATGTAGAAGCCAAATATGCGAAGTAGATGAAGGAGACTCTGACCGAGACTAAAGTGCGGAGGACAACACCTTTTTAATAGCATGCTCATCAGATAAATAGTACAACCCTTCCTGTTCCTTAGCAACTCCAATCGTCTTTCCCGTGGCAAGATCCTGAAAAGCACAATGAGAAGTGAAAAGGGTTACTTTGCAGCTATGATCACGAGTGAGTTTATGAATTGATATTAGGTTGTGAGAGAGTGTGGGAACATGCAGCACATATTGTAATTGTAGTGAAGGTTGCAACCTAACATTTCCAGAGCCATCAATACGAGCAAAAGAACCATTAGCAACAGTAACACACTGATCCCTCTCAGAGGAGGTATAAGAGGAAAAACAATTCGCGTCAAATGTCATGTGATCAGTTGCACCAGAGTCAAGAATCCTAACATTCTTAGGGATTGTAACACAAACACTAAAAGCTCGAGAACATACACTCAAACATGTCATGGAGGGAGCACCAGACGGCTTACTGAGATATTCAAGTAGAGACTTCAAACGGATCACATTTTCCTTGGTGAAGCACAACGAGTAATCAACAAAGATTTTTCCAGCCATTTGAAATAATAATTAAGAGAATACAAGTAGCGATGGCAAAAACAATAACAATGACTAAAGAGAAGACAACGAGAAACTGCAAGAGTGGCTGAAAAATGCTCAAGGTGTAGGCTACAAATAACCCACAATTAGAAGTCCAATAGAAGCGAACGCCTTGCGCCCAAAAGGAACGAACAATCTTGAACAGTAACAGAAGCGCCAATCAGAAGCGTGAACAGTGAGTCCGTACGCGTGAACAGTGTCGCCCGTACCGAATAATCAGATCTGTCCGTACGATTGAACAGTCCGTCTGTACGTGTAACATCCCCTAATTAGCTAATTTAAATAATTTAAATTAGCAAAGAGGTCAAGGTAGATTATTGACTAAATGGAATATTTAGCACGAGAGGTTATCATGAATCGATTAAGTAGCATAATTATTAATTTATGTGATGTTGGAATAAATAAAATTTTAGTCATGCATAATTGAAATGTTTTATTAAATTAGTAAGTTATGGTATTATAATGTGTTAGGAGTATATTAAGAGAGTTTTAGAGGGAAGGGGCATTTTGGTACTTTACCCCACTTAAATGAGTGATCAGCTACATGGGTCAAACCCACACTCACTCACATCTCACTTAGTCAATTCTGAAACATAACACCCAGCCACACTTCACTTTCCAGGAAATTAGAAAAAAGAGAGGGTTGAGAGATAGAGAGAGGGGGAGCTGCGAGAGGGAGAGAAGACAAGGGAGGAAGAATAATTCTGGATGCATGTCTAAACTGATTTCACCATCTTGATCCCTACATTCTCCTCTTCCAACTGATATAAGTTTAACCATCAACACCTTCCTCCTCCACCATCCACCATTTTCGAATCCCCAAGCTCCATGAGAGCAAAAATGGAGATTTGATGCTCCCAATAGCTTGCATGCTGTGTTAGAACCAGAGTAGAACTTCAGAAGGAGTCACATTGTAGATTGTGGTAGTTTAGAAGGAAGATCAGTAACTGAAAGTGGTTGAAGTTCGAGTTTGAAGGCTTTTACTAGGAGCTCGTTGGTGACATTTCGAGTTTTAGCCTAGTTCGTTCTCGTCTCAAACTCCTCTTCGGTATTGTGGTGAGTTCTATACTCGCTTAGGGACGTTTTGTTGTCGAGTCATTTTACTTTCTGGATCGTTACTACTAAAATCCGCTTTGTGAAAACTTGACGAAAATGTTTTATCGAAAAACCGTAAATCGCATAATTGCTCGAATTGATTGGATTGTTGATTGATGATATGTGTTGTTTGATTGTTTAAATCGCTTTCACTGGTCTGGAATAATAATTGTCATGTTAGGATCTCGACCGGAACGAAATTGGAATCGAAACGGACTTGGAAAAATGACACGAAACCGAAAAATTGGCTACTGGCAAGGACGCACGGATCGTGCCTCACAAGGGCACGGGTCATGCGCCTTGTTCGCAGTAGCCCAGAAAATGGATTTTTGACACAGCACGGGTAGTGCTCCCCTGGGCACGAACCGTGCGTGACCTACGCAGATCAGCCTTTTTAAAATTTAAGACACGTGCGGATCGTGCGACTTTATGGCACAAACCGTGCGCCTTGTAAGTTTTTCAAAACTGAAATTTAAGTGATACGCACGGGTCGTGCGCCTCTAGAGCACGGGCAATAAATAAGGACTAAAATCTCCAAAAGAGGCGGCAAGGAAGGCAGCAAACCGCAATGAAGGCGGAAAGAGAAACTGCAGAGACGACGGCTAGGGTTTACGCGGAAGCAAGACCCCAAAAATCAGGAGCTCGTGATACCATGTAGAAAAATATATCTGAATAATACTTCAATTGTATTCAGTATACAAGTGCTAAATGATATATATAGGCTATTCTAAGACTAACCCTAGCGGGCCTTATAAATGGGCCATATGATTACAATTACAACGATGAAGTAATTACTATTTACAACAAAGGTTTTTGAGAAAGTGTGTTTGCAAATTATGTTATCATTTGAAAAAAATTTCAAAGACAGGATCAAAAGACTATGCAAAAACAAGATTCAAAATTATTTCTCAAAACCTACCCTAGATATAGTATTTTCAAAAATAAAAAAAATTGAAAATGATCTTAGAGCAAGGTTTTTGAGTATGTGTATATTCAAAATATGATATGAAAAAGATTTCAAAGACAAGTTCAAAATAGTGTAAAAATGAGTTTAAAAAATATTTCTCAAAAACCTAGCCTAGGGATATTGTTTTCAAAAGAAAAATTTTCAAAACTAAAAAAGATTGAAATAGGGTCTAAGAACCAAGTTTATGAGAAAGTGTGTTTTCAAAATATGATATAAAAAAGTTTTCAAAGGCGAGTTCAAAAGAGTATGCAAAAATGCCAAAAGGAAGTCACTGTTATTCCATAACCTATAGAACTATTTTTGGGATTAGTCCCAGTCATCATACTATGAAGTTTAAGCCTGATAAAATAAGTTTCAAAAACATTTTTGATGGAGTTACAGATTGGATCCCTCCAAAGAGATTAAACCCGGAAAAATTAACCTATATAGATGAAATAAGGACCGATGAAATAGCAAGAGAGACAGAAAGATTTTGAGATTATAGGCGATAAAGATTTAGCTATCATTAAAAGATGTAACTCATCTAGAACTCAAGATAAGGGAAAAGTTATTATGGAATTTCTCAGAAGAAGCCTAGATTTAACCGAGAAAAAGGGAGTTGGATATGCCCAGTATTATATTGAGATAGGAATAAAATTAGGGAAAAACCCTATTAAGTGTTTGATAGATACAGGAGCATGTACCAGTCATATAACCATAGATCCGGTACAAGGATTACCTATTAAAGAATTAGATAATAAATATTATTATTTAGACTATTACAATAACAAAAGGCATATAACTCATAAGGTCGATATAAAGTTAATAATAAAAGATTATGAAATTCCTCTATCTATCGAAGTCGAAGATAGTGTCAGTATCAAGTTTTTATTAGGAATGAATTTTTTTAGGATGTTTTGAAGATTACACCATAAAGGACAAATATATTGAAATAACTTATAATGGAAAAACAATTACGATTAGTCGAGTGTAAAAAGATAAATCAAAAGAAGAATTTAATAGTTATTGAAGTCATTTATGAAAAAAGAATTTATCATGCATTAATTGATTCAGGTTCAGGTATTAGTCTGACAAGTCACATTTTTCCTAATAAAAAAGATATACAGACAATAAAAGGAAGAGATATACATAATAAAGAATCTATTTTTAATCAAGGATATGCAGGTTTTTGGATTATAATTGGCGAACTAAAAGTAAAGTTCAATAACATTTATTATTATCCAAATATAGTTTATGACTTTCTTATAGGACAAGATTTCATAGACAGAAATTTACCTTATATGGTAAACGAGACAAACATATATTTTACCAGTCCTTGTGGAACCCAATTTTTTACAAAAAGAATAACTCAACCCTATAGACACATATACAGTCACAGCCAGCGTGGTGGTATTACTACTATCCCATTCTATTTAAACACCCAAGACTTTCAGATTAAACCAAAAACTTTACAATTACTGGAATATTGTTACGAAGAAAACCCACAAGCTTTTATCAAAAGAAAAAAGTATTTTTTGCCAAAATAGATTTACTTACTAATATACCGGTTTGTGAAAAATCTATGTGTGAACACCCAATTTTAACCGGTACATTTTTAAATTTTCCAAAAAAAATCACAAAAATATGTTTTTCGCGTATATTTGATTCCTAATCCCTCGAATAGGCCATTTTGCGTTATTATTACTTGTTTTAGTGATTAAACAAAAATTAAAAAAATATGCTAATTCAAAAAATTACAAAGTAGATTTAATTTATTTTTCTTGTTACAATATCTTTAATTAAAAAACGAAAATAAAAAAATAAATAGATAAGAAATAATACAAATTTCAAAAGAAAATAAAAAAGGAGGTGCAATAAAAAATTATTATTACAAAAAAAGGAGTGTCCATTTACATGCATTTACATGACTTGGCCCAAGAATGTTAAAATTATAAAAATACAAAAATAAACCAAAATACCCAAAACTGCAGCTACTTTGCGAAGGTGATTTCTCTCTCCTCAGACCTCGGTTCGACGATCCGAACGGTGAAAGTGAAGATGAATGTCTCAAGAACCTTCTGGCAAAAAACTAAAACGATCCAACGGTTAACGAATCCAGAATCGCACTTGTACGGGGGCTGGTTTGAGAAAACGGGGTTGTTTTTTCTACTTTTGCGAAGGCAGTTTCTCTCTCCTCAGACGTCATTTCGACGATCCGAACGGTAAAAGTGAAGAGGGATGTCTCACGAATCTGGTGTCAAAAAAAGACGATGATCCAACGGTTAACGAATCCAGAATCACACTGTTACAATGGCTAGTTTGAGAAAAACGAGAATGGTTTTCTTTATCTTGTTTTAGTCCCACATTGTTTGGGAGAAACAAGAACCACCTAACATTTGACTATAAAAGAGACTGAGAGGCAAAGACTTGAGGGAGGGAGTCATTGGCAGAATAAGTGATCTTTTGGGCTAGCCTTTGCGGTCCAGACACTAAAAGTCTGTCTTTGATTATTTTGTAATTTTTTTTTGAATCGGTTTTTTGGTTCTCAAAGCAGTCCGGTTCGCAGTTGACCTGGTCAGACTGCTCGGTCCGGTTCGGCGTTCATCGCGTTCATCAGCTTGAGGTTAGTTTTGTATTTATTTATTTATATCTATTTATTTATTTATTTATGTACATATTTATTGATTATTTATTTATTTCTTTAGTTTCTTTTTGTATATCTTTATTTTATGCTTGATATAAACCCTAGGGTAGAAGACTATTATTTTCTGTATATGTGTTTGTTTGTTTTGCAGCTAGGGGGTATATTTAACATTTTGCTCCTACACACACTCCACTATCACACTTCTGCACACACGTGAGAATAGTCCTGTACCCTGACTGGAGAATAACCTAAGTTAGAACGAGACTGCGTAGTGATGGCCTACTGGATGTGCGTCCTGTTGGGTGGTCACGAAAGTTTCACCTAGAGTTTGGTCCCTCTTGAGAATGCTGGCACTCCTAATAGCTTGCCTATTGTTGTTGATCAGTGTTCTTAATTGGGGTCGTTGGCTCTAGGAACCTTATTTAGGACTCTATAGAGCTATCTTTGAGAGGTTCACTTGATAGAAAAAGCCTTAGATCTATTTACAAAGGGACCCCTCTAGGACACAAAGGAGCTTAATACTTTTGCATTCAAGCAAACAATAATACAACTCCATTTTTGCAAACTGCACCCCATTTTACTATTGCACCCTCTGTTTTAGTTTTTATTATTTCCTTTTACAAAAAACCTATAAAAATAAATAGATAAATATTTCATTTTCAAAAAAATATAAATAGGGGACTAAATCGACTGTACAGCCGGGTTAGTCAACTTTTTAGGTTATTAATGAGCCGTTACAGATCATGTCCTAAAATCCCTATTTAAAACAAACAATTTCTAAATCAAAATAAACACAAACATATTTCTTTCCATAAATCAAAAACTCCATTTTTCAAAAATAGGGGACTAAGCCGACTGTACAGACGGGTTAGTCAGCATTCTAGGATAAATGAACCGTACGGTTCAAGATTCCTAAAATCCCTATTCAAATAAAATCAAACCAACACACAAAGTCATTTTCCAAAACTCCAAAAACTCCATTTTTATAAAATAGGGGACTAAGTCGACTGTACAGACGGGTCAGTCAGCGTTCTAGGATGGATGAGCTGTACAGCTCAATAATCCTAAAACCCCTATATTAAAAAATACCAACCAACAAAATTTTTCAGGAAGAACTACGTGACTTTTGAGTTCCTCATTGCACCGGAGGATACGTAGGAGCGGGGCTTCCCCGTCAAGTCAAAAATCAAAATTTTCTAAGTTAAATTCTTATTTTTATTCCTTTGTAAATAATTAGTTATTTTTTTACTAAATATTATTCTATTTTATTTTCGGGGTAAGACAAATAATTAAGCAATTTATTACTACTCGCACAATCAGATTTAGGGTAACTGTCTTAGGACAGATGTATTAGGGGTGTAGTGAAATTAGGTTTTCGCCCTTCCCTTTGCATAACCGACTCCCGAATCCAACCTAGTTTACGCAGACCAATAATTTTAAGGTAGGTTTTTCTCAATTTTCCCTATTTAATAAATTGAGTGGCGACTCCCTGAAATATCGATTTTTGGGTCGTCTACGTCGGGATCCCGGTCACGACACTATGATCTATACAAAGGAAGATGAAAAGGATTATGTAAGAATAATAGAAAAACATTTAAAATACAATCTAATCAAAGAAACTAAAAGTGCATATAATTCAGCAAGTTTCCTAGTCAGAAATCATAATGAAATAAAGAGAGGAGAACCAAAAATGGTGATTAATTATAAACCTTTGAATAAGGTTGTAAAAAATTATCCTTATCCTTTACCAAGAAAAGACATGAACTACGAAAAGATAAAAAATGGAAAAATATTTTCTAAATTTGATTTAAAATCAGGTTTTTATCAAATACTATTAAAAGAAGAAAGTAAAGAGTGTACAGCTTTCAGTACCCCTCAAGGTAGATATGAATGGAACGTTCTACCTATGGGCTTAAAAACTAGCCCAGAGATTTTTCAAGAAAGACTAGATAAATTTTTTAAAGATTGTTATGATTTTATTATTATATATATATAGATGATATCCTCATATATAGTAAAAGCAGCGAAGATCACAATAAACATCTATTTGTCTTTGTTACAAGGGCATATTAAAATGGCTTAGTTCTTAGTAAGAAAAAGGCAGAAATTGCAAAAGAGAAAATTGATTATCTAGGATTAGTTATAGACAAAGGAATAATTGAACTACAATCTCATATTTTTGAATTTTTTTTGGAATTCCCAGATCAATTAGAAAATGTAAAACAAGTTCAATCATTTTTAGGACACATCAACTATGCCTCTCAGTTTATAAAAAATTGTGCGAAGTTAAAAAATAAATTACAAGAAAAAATTAAAAAGGGAAAAATCTTTGAATGGACTGAAGATGATACCGAGCAGGTACGCAGATCAAACAAAAGGTAAAAAACCTTGATAGATTGCCTCTACCAAAAGAAGAAGATGAACTTTATATAGAGACAGATGCTTCTAATAAATATTGGGGAGCAGTTCTAAGAAGACAAACTGATGACATCATACTTAGATATACTTCAGGAACCTTCAAAGGAGCAGAGCAAAATTATGATATTAATGAAAAAGAAGTCCTAGCTGTTATAAATACAATAGAATTTTTTAAAATATGGCTAGCTAGAAAAGACTTTATTATCAAGACCGATAACACCCAGGTCAAAGCTTTCTTGGAAAATAAAATAAAAGATAACATTGTCAATCGAAGGAGGATTAGATGGCAGATGAAAGTAAGTCCTTTCACTTTTAAAGTAATATACATAAAAGGAGCTAATAATTGTTTTGCAGATCAATTATCCAGGCCTAATGGATAGTCAACTCCAAGAAGATCAGAAAAAGGTAATATCCGACAAGCTTGAAGAAATAAATCAGCAGTTTCATGCAATGGCCACCAAGGTTGATGAATATTTGTTAAAATCGATTCAAAAATGGAGAGTTTTTTTGAATACTTCATTAAAACCAAGATAGAGATACTAAAGGTACTTGATGTTAATCAATACCCAGTTGTTCTCAAAACAACTTTCAAACAGAACTCAGAGCTCCTTCTTTCTCTATTGTAACTTTCTTCACAATATTTTTATTCACGACGCACCCAATTCCTTTCCGAGTTAGTCAATAGCGTTGAGAGCTTCCCCTCAACCTAAGTAATCCTCCTAGGATTTTCTTCCTCAATCCAATTTCATTAGCCTCTTGATTCGTTCCCAAAATTAACTTTAGCACGCGGATTTTCACAAAATGATTTTTCAAAACTACTATACCGTACGCCAAGCTTCACTTCGGAAATTTCAGTCACTTGTAAGCGGATCTCTCAATTAATCATTTGATAGTTATTCGCAATGTGAAAAACATTCAGTAGTTACCTAACTGTTCGAACGAACTGGAATAAAACGAGCTGATTTGGTTAACCGATCCACAACTACCCAAATGGAGTCGTTACCGGCTTGGGACCTTGGCAACGCCATTACAAAATCCATCAAAATGCCTTCCCATTCCCACACGGGCACTTCCAGTGGCCGTAACAGACCAGCAGGTTTCTAATGTTCTATCTTAACTTTCTGACAAGTTAAGCATTGAGACACAAATTCAGCAATCTCTAATTTCATGCCATGCCACCACTATAACTGCTTTAAATCTCTGTACATATTGGTGGACCCAGGATGTACAGAATGTAAACTTCAGTGTGCTTCCTCTAACACTTGCCTTCTAATGTCCTCATCATCGGGCACACAGATTCTACCGTTGAAACAAATGACTCCACCACTATCTGTGGTAAAATCTGGGAATACCTTTTGCGTTTGTACCTTCACATCAACTTCCTGTGCTAAGCGTATAGAATCCCTTAGGGAATTAGAGATCCTCATATGGCTCAACACCAACCGGTTCCTCCTTGATCTTGTATTCAGATTTAAGTCTCTAAAAGACTCCAACAATTCCATTTCATGCATCATAAATTCGGCCATGTGGATGGATTTCCTACTCAGTGCATCAGCCAACACATTGGCTTTTCTCAGTTGATACTTCAATTCAAAATCATAGTCCTTCAAAAATTTCACCCACCTTCTTTGCTTGTTATTAAGCTCCTCTTTATGATCAAACAGGTAATCTAAACTCTTGTGATCACTAAAGACCTCGAAACGAGACCCATACAGGTAATGTCTCCAAATCTTCAGTGCATACACAATAGCTGCCAACTCCCAATCATGAGTCGGATAATTCTCTTCATGAGGCTTTAATTGCCTGGATGCATAAGCTACCACTTGTTGATTCTGCATGAGAATACATCCTAAACCCTTCCCGGAAGCATTGCTGTAAGTTTGGAATCCCAAAGGCGGATCCGGAAGAATCAGGATCGGAGCAGACGTCAACTGAATTTTCAATTCATGAAAACATTCTTCACAATCGGCATCCCACCTAGACGGCTGACCCATACGAGTTAACCGAGTAAGTGGAAGAACTAACTGTGAGAACCCTCGAATAAATCTCCTATAGTAACCGGCTAGACCCAAGAAACTTCTGATCTCTGTGACTGATGTCGGTCGTTCCCGGTTTAACACAACCTCCGCTTTATTGGGATCTACAGAAAATCTCGATTGGGAATCACATGTTCCAAATACTTTACCTCCGGCATCCAGAAATCACACTTCGAAGGTTTCGCGTACAACTTCTTTTCTCGGAGTACATTCAGAACAATGCGGAGATGTTGAACATGCTCCTCAATGGTCTTCGAGTACACCACGGCATCATCAATGAAAACAACTACAAATTGATCCAGGTACGTGTGGAAAACTCGGTTCCTGTAACCACGAATACCGCTGGAGCATTAGTCAAACCGAAGGGCATCACTACGAACTCGTAATGTCCATACCTAGTACGGAAAGCTGTCCTCGGAATATCTACGGCTCTAACCTTTAATTGGTGATAACCTGACCTCAGATCAATTTTTGAAAACATCATGGCACCTCGAAGTTGATCCAACAATTCGTCTATCCTTGGCAAAGGATATTTGTTCTTGATCGTCACTTTGGTGAGTTGTCGGTAGTCAATACGCAATCTCATACTTCCATCTTTCTTCTTGACAAGTAACACCAGAGCACCCCTTGGAGAAGCGCTCGGTCGGATGAACCTCTTAGAGATCAACTCTTCAAGTTGAGACCTCAATTCCTTTAATTATAAAGGAGACATTCTATAAGGAGCAATAGATATTGATCCTGTGCCAGGAACCAATTCTACAGAAAATTCTACCTCTCGGTCATGAGGTACAGAAGAAACTTCATCCAGAAAAACATCCAGAAATTCATTCACAACAGATGTCAAATCTAAATCCGTGTTAGTGGATGCAGATAACATGATAACATAAGCTTCCACACCTTGGAATAGTGAGTGACTTGCTGAGGTGAAAGAGATAACTGCTTCAGAATTTGTCCTTGACAATTCCACTGATTCTGAAGCGAAGCTGATCGTTAATTAACACAGTCGATTGTAACATGATTTGCAATCATCCAATTCCTACCCAAGATGATGTCCATACTTCTCATTAAGTCGTTAGCAGTTGTAACTGTCTAAGCATCCAGTAATTTGACTCTTCATTGCCTTGGAGCTGCTTGTGACTCCTCGGAACCCTTCTTTGCTGGACACTCTTTACCATAGTGACCCTTTATATTATAATAATAGCACCGATCGATCTTTGCTGACGATCACCCTGGTGAGGTCTTCCACAGTTAGAACATCTTCTGACCTTTGAAGAATCGAAGAATTGCATCTGCTTTTCGTTTGATGAAATTATCTTAGGACTTTGCATTTGGAGTTGATAATTCAACTACCTTCTTTCTTTTCCCATACTCCTTATGAGATCATCCTCGGCGACATAGGCTGATTGCACTAAGGCAACATAATTGGTAATAGTATAAGAACTGAGACTCTATGTCATAAAAGCACGAAGGACCCTCTTATACTTCTGCATCTTCCATTCCTCATTCGGAATTTACTTTACTACTTGGTAAAACTGAGACAACTTATCTAAGTTAGCGATGTATTTTTCCATCGTCATGCCACCTTTCCTGAGGATGCACCGGTTAGAAATTCCGGTTTTGGTCGAGGACTGCGTCTTGATCATCCCGGTATAATTCCGCTTATGATGCACTAAGTATTGAGTTGATCAGGCTCGATGTCCCTTAGCATCACAAGTGTAATTACAACAAGGACTAACAATGAATCAACTCAAACCTAAGCTAAGTCCGACTAGGTCGAACTGCTCTGATACCAACTGTAACACCCCAATATTTTTATTGACTAAAAACGCCCAAGTGTACATTAGTAACACATCAGAGATATACAAATTCCTGCATAAATACTGAATACTGCAAAATAGTTTCCATTGGACAACAACCAGGCAGTCTTAATACACATAAGACCACAAAAGGTTCTCAGACCATAACATTCAGCAAACTATTGTGCTCAGTATCATGCAAGAAAGCGGAAATAAAATGACATTACACTAAAGTTATAGTGTTGCGGTACATAGACAACAAAAAGGAAATGTAAACTTAAGCATAATGCTAAGTTATCAGCAACCAGTCCGAGCTCAACCTACTCGTGCCTCTGTGGTCATTTCTTTCCCTGTTTCTATGTAAAACAAAAACATATAAACAATGAGATACAATCTCAGTGAGTTCTACCGAGACCCCTACTAACTCTCTCGGTTCAATTAATAATCCTTTTTAAATTAACACGACACCAACTGCAATCCAGTGCTAAACCCGGTGAACGTGAACAAATAAAGTGTGACACCGACTGCAATCCAGTGCTAAACCCGGTGTATCGCACAGTACGACACCGACTGCAATCCAGTGCTAATCCCGGTGTACTTACAACAACATATAAACATAACACCGACTGCAATCCAGTGCTAATCCCAGTGAACCCCCTTACCAATAGTACATTCTCCTATTGGCACAGAGCCTAGGGTGGGGGATCATGACTGCCCCGCCTAGTATGTTAAAACCATGGGTCATCACCCAACTCGATATATATAAACATATACCTTAAAAATAGAATATTCAGTTAGGCCTCTGAATAAGCTTTCAAACACATCTTAGAACACCTCAATCGGGTTCCCGGATCAAAAATTATCGCGAAAATAAAGACAGTGTAGTTTGCTGAAAAACTGCAAAGCGTCGCGACGCAAACTGCTACCGTCGCGATGCGAAAAGCGTCAAACATTTGCGTGATAAAACTGAGCCTGGTCGCGACGCGACCATCTGCAGAAAAGTGCAGGTTTTCCGTTTTCTTGCGAAATTCGCTATTCCGCTCAACTCCGATTCTTATTCCAATTAATTAAAAACAGTTCAAACAACCATCAAAACAGTCACAATCAATATCACACAATCAATCAAATCAATCAAAAACTCCTTGTAAACGAATTGTATCAAAATGCGACATATTTTCAAATAACGGTTTTTAAGTCAAAATCTCTCAAAATCAAATCACGTAAAATTCATTGTAAAGTGAAAACACCCTAAGCGTGAGTAAACTCACCCTTGAAGCGAGAGTCGATACCGAGCCAGAATCACCGAGACTTCAAAATCTCCACATAACCACACGAACAATACCCGCATAAACTTCCACGCTCCGACGACGCCCAAATCCGCTTCCAATCTTTCCGCTCAATCTCGAGACATCTCTTTGGCCGAAATACCGAATCCCTCGAAATCCCCCATTCGAACCCTAATCACCAAACAACTTCCAATTCGCAAAATTGAACTTCATTCCGCACTCAATACGCTTCGGGTTCGCTCCTAATCATCCTTGAATCATCAAACACTATTCATCATCTTCAACCTTCAAATCACTATTCACACATAACCCCAATTCTTGATTTTTCAACCCAAACTCACCCAACTAGCTTCCAATCTCCCAATCGAACTTCAATCACCGATCCACCATCCTTGGGTTCGCGCCAAACACCATCCCAAGCTATCATTGAGCTTGAACGATCAAAAACCTCCATTTCCTCCAAACTTTCGAAAATGGCAAAGTGAAAGAGAGAGAGTTGTTTGCGATGAAATTGGTACCAAATCGAAGAGGAAGGAACGCTGATCACTTTTCGTGTTGGAAGGAAGTCGTTTTGATGAGCCTTTGAACTTCCTTTTTCCTCTTCTTCTCCTTCACCCATTCTTTTCTCTTCTTTTTCCTTTTCTCTCTGTTTCTCTTCTTTGTCTCTTGCTTCCGCTTCCTTTCCTTTCTTTCTTTCTTTTTAATTATTTTCTTTAATTCACACACACACACACACACACACACACACCCACACACACACACACACACACACACACACACACATTTAACATATAAGGGGTAATAAAAAAATCCAAACTTTCGAAAATGGCAAAGTGAAAGAGAGAGAGTTGTTTGCGATGAAATTGGTACCAAATCGAAGAGGAAGGAACGCTGATCACTTTTCGTGTTGGAAGGAAGTCGTTTTGATGAGCCTTTGAACTTCCTTTTTCCTCTTCTTCTCCTTCACCCATTCTTTTCTCTTCTTTTTCCTTTTCTCTCTGTTTCTCTTCTTTGTCTCTCGCTTCCGCTTCCTTTCCTTTCTTTCTTTCTTTTTAATTATTTTCTTTAATTCACACACACCCACACACACCCACACCCACCCACACACACACCCACACCCCCCCCCCCCCCCCCCCACACACACACACACACACACACACACACACACACACACACACATTTAACATATAAGGGGTAATAAAAAAATAGAGGAAGTCATAGGAAAACCTCCCGAGGACGATAATAGTCAAAGAGAAATTATAAAATTAATAAAAGAAAATGAACATAAAATGTCACCCACAATATTAAGCTTGTATGATTGGACCGATAAAAGAAGAGATAAATAATTCGGTTGAAGAAGAAAAAGAATTAATAGAAAGCAATGTAAAAGTAAACGTAGAGTCCTACTTAAATTTAGAAAATGATAGTGACTACGAAAATGACATAATTAATAAATTAAAAACTTTAAATATAAACGAAGAATTAGTAGAAATAAAACCAAATATCCCAGTTGTAGTGCCACGACCTAAGCAAGAACAAGCTAGCACTAGGGGAGAAAAATGGAAACAAGATCAGAACTGGAAAGATAGCATGGTAACCGAAGACAATGAATGGAGAGCTGAAGAAGCCGAGCAAGTAAATCCTAGAAGAAAATATATATATAGAAGACAATATTTTATGAAAAAAGATGATTCAGTTACTATGAAGTATACCCCCTACAATAAGGAACCACAAGCCTTAAACCCAACAGAAGTTTACCTAGATCTAGATTGCGTAGAAAACAAAGAAAAAATGTTAAGTCTATGGATAAAAGAAAACGGTGTTGTAGCAAATAAAGAGGGAATGACTAAAGAACAAACTCTAGATTTTATGAGAAGAACTATGAGAGGAAGTGTAGAAAGATATATAGAAAGCATATCAGAAACGTTCGAAGGAATAAAAAACAATTCAAGTAATTCAACGATTTTTATCAGCAATTTAGAGAAACTAATAAGATTGGAATTCTTAGGACAAGCCATAGAAAGTGGAATAGAAGAAAGATGGGAATTAGAAAGACAAGAGGCAATACGTGGTATGATTAATATTAATATCTGTGATATGTGTTATTTTGACCAATATACGTGTGAATTTAGCAAATATTTTATAGAGCAAGATTATCTTCGAAAGTGGTAGATTATAATTTCTATAGTAAATTATATTATGAAAAATTACCAGAACCCTTTAAAACAAAGATAATAAATGATTTCGAAAATCAAAAACTAGAAAATCCTTCATTAGGAGCTAGAATATGGTTCGCCCAAAAGATGATCACAGAATATTGTCTACAGGCAAAGAATCAAAGGCAGATATATAGATATTAAAAGAAAAGTCTTTGTTGTCCAAAGAATAATCAGATAGGTCAATATAGTTGTTAAATACCAAGAGATATAAGAATTATAAAAGGAAAAATAAATATTGGAAGTTTAGAAAATCTAAACATAGTTTTAAAACAGAGATAAACCTTATAAAAGGAACTTGAAGAAGAAATGTTTAAAAGAGAAGATAAAAATAAGTATAAGAGTAGAAACTAGGGAAAATCAGTAAAAAGTTGTACTTGCTTTTTATGTAAAAAAGAAGGACATTATGCTAACCAATGTCCAAAGCGAAATAATCAAAATGTTAAAATACTAGAAATAATAGATAATTATGGTTTCGAACCAATAGAATTTGAAATAGAATCAGATTATAGCATTTATAGTGTTAGCATAAACTCAGGAAATTCAACTGATGATGAATAAAGATATCGAAGAGATAGACGACAACAAGATTGATTTTTCTAATGTTCAGGAATTTGAAAGATTAGAGGAAATAAAAAGAATGGATTTAGACATCGAACCTACAAGAAATTTATTAGAAAAATATGGAAAATACATAGGAAGGGCTGTTGGATTCAAAAGATACACAAATCTTTGGTAAGATCTTATTTGAGTATGAACCCAATTTCAAAGATACACGAATCTTTGGTAAGATCTTATTTGAGTATGAACCCAATTTCAGCATTTCCATTAATGATAAAAATTTAGAGAAAGCCTTAGTTTTATATCATAAGTTGGAAAACTTTGAAATGCCAAAAGGAAGTCACTGTTATTCCATAACCTATAGAACTATTTTTGGGATTAGTCCCAATCATCATACTATGAAGTTTAAGCCTGATAAAATAAGTTTCAAAAACATTTTTGATGGAGTTATAGATTGGATCCCTCCAAAGAGATTAAACCCAGAATAATTAACCTATATAGATGAAATAAGGACCGATGAAATAGCAAAGAGACAGAAAGATTTTCTGAGATTATAGGCGATAAAGATTTAGCTATCATTAAAAGATGTAACTCATCTAGAACTCAAGATAAGGGAAAAGCTATTATGGAATTTCCCAGAAGAAACCTATATTTAACCGAGAAAAAGGGAGTTGGATATGCCCAATATTATATCGTCAGGAGGTTTTCCTATGACTTCCTCTATTTTTTTATTTCTGATTCCTTATTTATTAATATATTTATTATTTCTAATTGTTTTTTAATGATTTGTAATTGTTCATTTATAGAATCCAATTTATCCGGGTTTATTAATTTCATAAAAACTTGTGTGCTTTGTTTTTTCTCTAGGTTTCTATTTCTGTGTTTAGTATTTGAATACGATTCATAATTTTAAACCTTGTAAAATAGTGTATATCTGTTCTAAAATATTTTTTCTGATCCTTTCTTTATATTTAATTTATATTCTATCCAATCTTCAATTTGTATTTTATAAAATTCTGCAACTACCTTTAGTTCAAAAAATTCTTTGATACAAAAATCAAACATATCATAGCCATTAGTGATTGCTTCTTTTCTCAGATCAGAAAACCTTATAATCTATCGTAATTTTCTTGTGGGTTATCGTTTACTATTCTGGATCTATCTTGTTCTGATACCATTAATACCTTTACTTCGTCAAATTCATATGTAACTGGGTAAATAGATCTATTTCTAACGATTGATTCTGCATATGATATAGCTATGATCTCTTTTATTAGTTTTATTCTTTCTTTAATAAATTATAGACTTGTTTTTCACTTTCATTTATACTTTTCATACTATCTATGATCATAGAAATAAAACTTATAATACTATTGTATTCTTTTACTTTGTTGCTCCTTGTTTAGTACTAACTGGGTTTATAAAGATTCCTTCTTCTCCTTCTAGATCTAAGTTTGAAAAGCATTTTCTAAACTGAAGAAGGGTATATCTGGTTCTCCTATGTCTTCTAGAATTGCATATTCGGATATTCTCTAGTTCTTCATTGATTTCATTTACTTCATTATCGATATATTCTTCGTAATATAGGTTATTGTTGATTTCTTCTTGGTTTTCCTCTAGGTAACCATTGTAATCAGAAGATGCTATAGAACTCATTTTTGTAGGTGTTTCTTACTCTTCGTTTTTAGAAGAAATTCTCGTATACATAGGTTTTCTACCTAAAAAGCAGCAATAACATACCTGATGAATCAAATGGGCCTAACCACCTTCCTTTGGATGGTTTTGAGCTTGCCGTCCACACATCGCCTCAACAAACGCCTATCTCCGGCTAACAACGGCAGAAAGAAGGACTTCGGCTCTCTGCATCCTTTAGAAAGACCTAGTCTTAACACTCTGTTCATGTGTTGGAATGAAAGCTCCTATTTAACTAGATAAACTTGAAGAGAACTTGTTCCAAATCGAATTTCAGAAACCTGAATTTATTTAGCTCATGATAGAAATTTTACAGTACATGAGGTAGGTTGTGCATTTCGTGTTCTTAACGAAAACTAAAATGGGTTTATATAGACCCTTACATGCTTTAGCTACTATTAGAAGTAACTATAGTTACCTAACTAGGGTAACTTTTATCACGCTTTTCTTGTCGGTCCTGTCTTGTCTTCTTTTTCTGATCGGAATCTTTTTCTCTTTTTCTTTGTCGGCCACGTTCCTCGTCTTTTATCCTTTTGCTTTTTCTTTTAACTTTGTCGGCCATCTTCTTTATCTTTATCAGTCACGTTTTCTTGTCGTTCTTTTAACTTTACCTTTATGTCTTGTCTTTGCAATAATGGCATCTATGATCTCCGCTTGTCTTGACTATCTTGCAAAACTGCTGATGAGTTTCTATTTGCCCTTGGAAGCTATTCTTTTCAATTTTCTGGGTGAATAATTGTAACGTCCTTAAAATTCCTGGCTGTTGATTTTTATCCTTTTTACATATAACAATTGCCTTGTCAGTCTTGCATAGCTCAAGAATTTGCCTTGGTCATATGTTTTGTTTCATCATCATTAATAACATGAAATCCTAGCGCTCTTCTTCTTGTAATCCATTCTTCGTCTATTGTTGGGGCCTCTTCCTTAGTTGAATATTCTTGCGCACCAATCTCTTCGTCATTTAGGGTTCCAATCTTAACAAAATTTATGGCATCTCCTTCTTGGTCCGGACTTGCTGTGTATATCTTGACAAAAATTGTTCTTTGAGGGTTAACCCCTTTTATATATCCTCGGATTCCTGTCATGATGGGTTCTGGGAAATGCTTAAGCTTGGATAAATCATTCTTGGGATCAATATAAATTGAATCAATAAAACCGAATATTAAAAGATCAGTGAGAAGAGTAATATCTTCCCAATCATCTAAGATTATCATAATTCTTGGGTAGATTCCTTTGTACTCAATAATGTAATTATCGAGATTTCTTGGATTTCCTTGGTATATAAAGTTGACCAGATTTTGATAAATTCTAAATTTATCTACTGGTTCTCTAGCTGGAGAATTTACCAACTTGTCTTTGAAAGAACTAACAAATTTTAATTTTCTAGGCTCTTCTTTTTCTTTTTCCAAAAAACTGGAACTTGGTTTTTCAATTGTTTTTCCTTTTGGGGATACTGGGTATTGATTAACATCAAGTACCTTTAGTATCTCTATCTTGGTTTTAATGAAGTATTCAGAAAAACTCTCCATTTTTGAATCAATTTTAACAAAATATTCATCAACTGTGGTGGCCATTGCATGAAACTGCTGATTTATTTCTTCAAGCTTGTCGGATATTACCTTTTTCTGATCTTCTTGGAGTTGACTATCCATTAGGCCTGGATAATTGATCTGCAAAACAATTATTAGCTCCTTTTATGTATATTACTTTAAAAGTGAAAGGACTTACTTTCATCTGCCATCTAATCCTCCTTCGATTGACAATGTTATCTTTTATTTTATTTTCCAAGGCTTTGACCTGGGTGTTATCGGTCTTGATAATAAAGTCTTTTCTAGCTAGCCATATTTTAAAAGATTCTATTGTATTTATAACATCTAGGACTTCTTTTTCATTAATATCATAATTTAGCTCTGCTCCTTTGAAGGTTCCTGGAGTATATCTAAGTATGATGTCATCAGTTTGTCTTCTTAGAACTGCTCCCCAATATTTATTAGAAGCATCTATCTCTATATAAAGTTCATCTTCTTCTTTTGGTAGAGGCAATCTATCAAGGTTTTTTACCTTTTGTTTGATCTGCCGTACCTGCTCGGTATCATCTTCAGTCCATTCGAAGATTTTTCCCTTTTTAATTTTTTCTTGTAATTTATTTTTTAACTTCGCACAATTTTTTATAAACTGAGAGGCATAGTTAATGTGTCCTAAAAATGATTGGACTTGTTTTACATTTTCTAATTGATCTGGGAATTCCAAATTTTTTTTGAAAATATGAGATTGTAGTTCAATTATTCCTTTGTCAATAACTAATCCTAGATAATCAATTTTCTCTTTTGCAATTTCTGCCTTTTTCTTGCTAAGAACTAAGCCATTTTAATATGCCCTTGTAACAAAGACAAATAGATGTTTATTGATCTACCTTGAGGGGTACTGAAAGCTGTACATTCTTTACTTTCTTCTTTTAATAGTATTTGATAAAAACCTGTAACACCCTCAAAATAATTAGTAGAATTATTTGAGTGTTAACCTAATTAAACTAATTTAGTACTTGACGGGTAAATATATTGAGTGCTAAAATTATTTATTGGTTGTCATCGGATCGTTAACCGGATAATACGGGTCAAGGAAGTTTTGAAATCGAAATAAGAGATTTAGATCAATATGGTAATTGGACCACATTACCACGTATATATTAATAAATATATGTGTATGCGTGTATGTGTGTGTGTAAGTGAAAGAAAGGAAAAAGAATTAAAAGAAAAAAAGGAAGCATACGAGAGGGAGAAACAGAGAAGAGAAGAAAGAAAAGAAAGAAAAGAGGAAAAGAGAAGAGAATGGGTATGAGAAAAGGAGAGGAAAAAGGGAAGGCCTAGGTTCACCAAAACTTCATACCTCCTACACGAAAGTTGATCACCATTACATTCTCTTCGATTTGGTACCAAAATTATCATCATCAACCCCCGTACACCAATCCACCATTTTCGAGTTTTATGGAGAGGAGGAAGAATCATGAGTTTTGTTCTTCATTTCCATACTTGGAAGGTTTGAGGAGTTCATACATGGGTTGGGTACTAGCTTAGAGGGGAAGAATTAGTGTCTCAAATGTTAGGTTTTGAGAAATCAAATTTTGGGGTTTATGTGAATAGGAGCAATTTGGAGGTTAGGGATGATGAATAGTGTTTGTTGGAAGTCAAGTGGAATTTTGGAAGTTCAAAGCTTAGGAATCGAGTTTGGGGTTTGCGTGAGGAGCTTGGAGCCTTAGGAGCCATTGTTGGTGTCTAGGTGAAAATTGGTACCGAGCGAGGATTTCTCGAGTCTCGCGAGCCGGATGGTCGAGGAGCGGAAAGATCGGAAGCGGATTTGGGCGTCGTCGGAGCGTGGAAGTTTATGTGGGGATTGTTCGTGTGGTTATTTGGAGATTTGAAGTCTCGGTGATTTTGGCCGGTATCGGCTCTGCAAATCATGTTTCAATCGACTGTATTAATCAACTATCAGCTTCGCTTCAGAATCAGTTGAATTGTGTAGGACAAATTCTGAAGCGGTTACCTAGTTCACCTTAGACGGTCAATCTTCATTCCAAGGTGCGGAAGCACATGTTAGTATGTTATCTGCATCCACTGAAACTAGTTTAGATTTGGCGAACATTCAGGTTGTGAATGACTTTCTGGATGTTTTCACGATGAAGTTTCTTCTGAACCTCCAGAGCGAGAGGTAGAGTTTACGGGATCAATATCTATTGTTTCTTATTGAATGTTCCTTTAGAATTAAAGGAAATGGAGTCTCAACTTGAAGAGTCGATGTTAAAGAAATCCATTCGACCGAGTGCTTCTCTAAGGAGTGCTCTGGTGTGGTTAGTCGAAACGAAAAATGGTAGCATGAGATTGTGCATTGATTATCGACAACTCAACAAAGTGACGATCAAGAATAAATATCCCTTGCCAAGGATAGACGATTTGCTTGAGCAATTTGAGGTGCTGCAGTGTTTTCTAAAAATCGATCTGAGGTCAGGATATCATCAAATAAAAGTTAGAGCCTTAGATATTCCGAAGACAGCCTTCCATACTAGGTATGGACATTATGTGTTAGTAGTGATGCCCTTCGGTTTGACTAATGCTCCAGCGGTATTCATGGATTACATGAGCCGAGTGTTCCACAGTTATCTGGATCAGTTCGTCGTGGTTTTCATTGATGATATCTTGGTGTACTCTAAGACCATTGAGGAGCATATCCAACATCTCCGCATTGTTCTGAGCGTACTCGAGAGAAGAAATTGTATGCCAAGCTGTCGAAGTGTGACTTCTGGATGCCGGAAGTGAAGTTTTTGGGACACGTGATTTCCCAATCGGGAGTTGCGGTGGATCCCAGTAAGGTAGAAGCAGTGTTGAATTGGGAACGACCAACGTCAGTCACTGAAATCAAAAGTTCTTGGGTCTAGCTAGTTATTATAGAAGATTTATTCGAGGGTTCTCACAGTTAGTTATTCCACTTACTCGATTAACTCGAAAGGGTCAACCGTTTACGTGGGATGCCGATTGTGAAGAATGTTTTCAAGAGTTGAAGGTTCGGTTGACTTCTACTCCAATCCATATTCTTCCAGATCCGTCTTTGGAATTCCAAATTTACAGCGATGCTTCTGGGAAGGGTTTAGGATGTGTTCTCATGCAGAATCAACAAGTGGTACCTTATGCGTCCAGAAAATTGAAGTCTCATGAGGAGAATTATCCGACTCACGATTTGGAGTTGGCAGCTATTGTGTATACACTGAAGATTTGGAGACATTACCTGTATGGGTCTCGTTTCGAAGTCTTTAGTGATCACAAGAGTTTAAGGTATCTGTTTGATCAGAAAGAACTGAATAGCAGGCAGAGAAGTGTGTTGAGTTTCTGGAGGATTATAAATTCGTGTTGATGTAGCATTCAAGAGAGGCCAGTGTTGTAACTGATGCACTGAGTAGGAAATCCATCCACATTACCGAGTTTATGATGCATGAGATGGAATTATCAGAGTCTGTTGGAGACTTAAATCTGAATTCAAGATCAAGAAGAACCGGTTAGTGTTGAGCCATATGAGGATCTCTAGCTCATTAAGGGATTCTATTCGCTTAGCACAGGAAATTGATGTGAAGCTACAATCACAAAGTGTTGCTAGACTTTACCGAAGACAGTGATGGAGTTATTTGTTTCAACGGTAGGATCTGTGTGCCCGATAATGAAGATATTAAAAAGCAAGTGCTAGAGTAAGCTCACCGAAGTTTATTTTCTGTACATCCTGGATCCACCAAGATGTACAGAGATGTAGAGCAGATGTATTAGTGGCAAGGTATTAGTTTGTTAATCTCTTCTTTGTGAAGGTTAACAATGAGATTGTATTATGAGATGCCGTTTGACAAGTCGAACGTGAGTACGAATACGTAGGTGAGGTAACTGCTGACTGTTTTCACGTTGCGAATAACCATCAAAGGATTAATTGATGGATCTGCTTGTAAGTGACTGAAATTTCCGAAGTGAAGCTTGGCGTGCGGTATAATGGTTTTGAAAAATCATTTTTGTGAAAACCTGCAATAGAGGAAAAGGAGCTCTAAGTTCTGTTTGATAGTTGTTTTGGGAACAACTGAGGTGATTTTCATTGTTTTCAAATTTATTTGGTGTCCCCACGGTTCATTTCTACGTTTAAGGTCAAAGTTTTTAGTAAAACCCTCATTCCATCTTTTTGAAAAGTTTTATCTCGAAATCTCAAGGGCGAGTCAGGAAGTTTCACAGATGACTTTTCCGTCACATTTTTCAATGTGTATGAGAACTGTTATGGATTTTAGAAGATTTGTTGAGAACATGTTTACACCCTTCGAGGAAATCGTGTTTGTTTTTACCTCTACCGAGGAGTACCCGTTTGTGGATCTCACTTTCAACATATATTTCTATCAAGCGTCTTGTATTAGACCCTTTGATTTAGATTAATCAAAGTTGGGGAGTAAATGAGGATAATTGGAATGAAGCTTCGGAAGTGTTTTCAAACGCGGTGCCGAGCCTATGTAGGCGAATGATGAGTTTTTCGTGTAGATTCGTGACCAGAGAGTTCGTATCAAGGTAGTAGTGGATCATACTTGGAGATTGATGTGCCAACTTTGGGAAGATTTTCTACACTTATTTCGTTAATTCAAGATTGTGTTCAAGCAACTTAAGATCTTTCTGAGAATGTCGATTCTCGGTTAGTCAGATGAAAGACTTGACGAAATTTTGAGGACAAAATTCTTTCAAGTTGGGGAGAATGTAACACCCTCAAAATAATTAGTAGAATTATTTGGGTGTTAACCCAATTAAACTAATTTAGTACTTGACGGGTAAATATATTGAGTGCTAAAATTATTTATTGATTGTCATCGGATCGTTAACCGGATAATACGGGTCAAGGAAGTTTTGGAATCGAAATAAGAGATTTAGATCAATATGGTAATTGGACCACGTTACCACGTATATATTAATAAATATATGTGTCTACGTGTATGTGTGTGTGTAAGTGAAAGAAAGGAAAAAGAATTAAAAGAAAAGAAAGGAAGCACACGAGAGGGAGAAACAGAGAAGAGAAGAAAGAAAAGAAAGAAAAGAGGAAAAGAGAAGAGAATGGGTATGAGAAAAGGAGAGGAAAAAGGGAAGGCCTAGGTTCACCAAAACTTCATACCTCCTACACGAAAGTTGATCACCATTACATTCTCTTCGATTTGGTACCAAAATTATCATCATCAACCCCCCCTACACCAATCCACCATTTTCCAGTTTTATGGAGAGGAGGAAGAATCATGAGTTTTGTTCTTCATTTCCATACTTGGAAGGTTTGAGGAGTTCATACATGGGTTGGGTACTAGCTTGGAGTGGAAGAATTAGTGTTTCAAATGTTAGGTTTTGAGAAGTGTTTGTTGGATGATGAATAGGAGCAATTTGGAGGTTAGGGATGATGAATAGTGTTTGTTGGAAGTCAAGTGGAATTTTGGAAGTTCAAAGCTTAGGAATCGAGTTTCGGGTTTGCGAGAGGAGCTTGGAGCCTTAGGAGCCATTGTTGGTGTCTAGGTGCAAATTGGTACCGAGCGAGGATTTCTCGAGTCTCGCGAGCCGGATGGTCGAGGAGCGGAAAGATCGGAAGCGGATTTGGGCGTCGTCGGAGCGTGGAAGTTTATGCGGGGATTGTTCGTGTGGTTATTTGGAGATTTGAAGTCTCGGTGATTTCGGCCGGTATCGGCTCTCGCTTCAAGGGTGAGTTTTACTCACGTTTAGGATTTATGTTTTGAATTGATTGATTGATGAATATTATTGGATATGTACTTGTACTGTTTTTGTGTTGGGACTGGACTGGAACAGGTACCGGAAGTGATCGGAATTGATCGGAACAAAGAAAAACTTAAAACGGAATGCTGTCAAATGCGCACGATCCGTGCGCCACGAACCGTGCGTCCCATTCGGTTTCCATTCCTCAAAAATGCGTTACAGGGCGCACGACCCGTGCGTATGGGAGCACGGACCGTGCGCTGTGTTCTGATTCTGTTTTCCAAAATAGCCCGAAATGATCCCGATCGGTTTCCATTCCTCTTCTAATCCTTTCCTAACCATTTTCCAATGATATTAGGCTTATAATGCCATGATTTTGAATATAACTAAAAAGGGCTTTATAAAATACTTTGAAGTTCTAAATTGTTTCCATAAACCGAAATAATAGTACTCGTGTGCGGATATGTTTTTATTGATAACAAAGCGGACTATGAGTCCTACGTGGTAAAGTATAATTTAAATGAACTAAATGTTCATATGACTGTAGATATATATAAGGACTAAATAAGGACTAAAATCTTGGTGCAGATTTGCGTTTAACCGGCAATAAATAAGGACTAAAATCTCCGAAAGAGGCAGCAAGGAAGGCAGCAAACCACAATGAAGGCGGAAAGAGAAACTGCACAGACGGCGGCTAGGGTTTATGCGGAAGCAAGACCCCCAAAATCGGGAGCTCGTGATACCATGTAGAAAAATATATCTGAATAATATTTCAATTGTATTCAGTATACAAGTGCTAAATGATATATATAGACTATTCTAAGCCTAACCCTAGCGGGCCTTATAAATGGGCCATATGATTACAATTACAACGATGCAATAATTACTATTTACAACAAAGGTTTTTGAGAAAGTGTGTTTGCAAATTATGTTATGATATGAAAAAAAATTTCAAAGACAGGTTCAAAAGACTATGCAAAAATAAGATTCAAAATTATTTCTCAAAACCTACCCTAGATATAGTATTTTCAAAAATAAAATAAAAATTGAAAATGATCTTAGAGCAAGGTTTTTGAGTATGTGTATATTCAAAATATGATATGAAAAAGATTTCAAAGACAAGTTCAAAAGAGTGTAAAAATGGGTTTAAAAAATATTTCTCAAAAACCTAGCCTAGGGATATTGTTTTCAAAAGAAAAATTTTCAAAACTAAAAAAGATTGAAATAGGGTCTAAGAACCAGGTTTATGAGAAACTGTGTTTTCAAAATATGATATAAAAAAGTTTTCAAAAGCGAGTTCAAAAGAGTATGCAAAAATGAGTTTCAAAATTATATCTCAAAAACCTAGTCTAAACAAAGTGTTTTCAAAAAGCAATTTTCAATAATAAAAAAGACTGAAAATGATCTAAAAGCAAGGTTTTTGAGAAAATGTGTTTTCAAAATATGATATAAAAAAGTTTTCAAAGACAAGTTCAAAAGAGAGTGCAAAAATGAGTTTCAAATTTTTTTCTCAAAAACCAAAAACCAATTCCAGGATAAACAGCCACCTTCAAATAGGACACACAAAATTTGGTGACTAATTAATAGAACCATATGTTTCTTTCTTCCTATATATAGTGAGTAGTTCATTATTCAAGACTTACCTTTAATATTCTCAGAGGCTTGATGCTTGATCTAAGTGCTCTAATCAGTCTTTCCGATCCATAAATGGTGATGGGAATAACCAATACATCAAAGTCTACATACAACACACACATATAAACTTTCTTGCAATGTGAATTACCTGAGAAAATAAATTTAAAAAAAGAAAGGAAAAGGGTTAAATCATAAATGAAGGAAGTTGCTAACCGTTTTTTTGTACCATCGCTTAGTCAAGTAAAGTTTGATTCCATGGACAATCAACAGTGCATAGACAAAGATAAAAGAGGTGATGGGAGTACCAAAAGGTATTGAAACCTTTTAGACTTTCTAGTGCTTTTGGTAACTTGACTCTTCCTCTCCTGAACCAAGTCTAGCCAACGTGAAGGCTATTGCCATTAGAATAATCATTATAATCACAGTTACTCCTTCCCATGAGTTCACAAAATACCAATAATTTGAATGGTTGATCTCCAAAAAAAGGTTCCATGAGCTTATAGCATGAAGAAGCCTGGGAAAGTCACAAACAAGATGATAAATAGCATGTATGCCAACTCCAATTGCTACTGGCATAGCTATCACCTGTAATAGACACTCATCATTTGGTTACAGAAAATTTTTATACTTAATATTGCTATATGTCAGAAAAGAAAATTATCACAAAATGCTCAAATGCCAAGGTACCATTGTTTGGAAAAAACAGCAAATAGTTACAAGATGTTAGATGGTAATCACCCAAGGACTAATCAAAATTATTCACAAGTCTTTGCAAACACAGTTTTCGTGATCCTTTTGTAACCCTATTGATTTGTGGTGCTTTCTAACGAATATTTGAATTTACCTTGTGGAAATTGAGGTTGTCATCTGTTGAGATGTGGTGTAAATAGTAGATTTATTTATATGTGTATTCGGCCCAGACCCGTTAGGTTTTCATATAGTATAGTCTATTTAAACTCATTAGTGCTTGTACTCTTTACACAACAACATATACAGTTAATAAGACGGATCTACAGCTGTTCTGTAGTCGCAGACGTAGGCAAACATTGGTCGAACTGCGTAACCAATATCGTCTCTCTATTTTTCGTCTCTATTTAACATGGTATCAAAAGCCTATGATCACTGGGCCTGAAAACCTAGCCGTCGCGCCGTCACGCTATTGAACCCTAGCCGTCCCGTTGATTGTTCATCCTCAACCGCCCTAGGTGCTACGAAAGTCATACAGTCCCTTTCAGTAGCACGACGTCACTGTTCATCCGTACGACACACTGTTCATCCGTACGGCGCACTGCTTATCCGTACACAGATCACTGTTTGTCCGTACAGTGCGGCTGTTTGTTCGTACAGCATACCGTTCATCCGTACGACAGTCCTGTTTGTCCGTACGGCGTTACTGTTCATCCCGTACCACGCATTTCTACTGCTCCTCTCTGATTGTGGTTAGCCTTCCCATTATTGTCAAAGATGAGTTCAACTTCAGAAAATGACAAAAACAAATCTTAATCGACAGGTAAGAGTCTCGTGTCTTATGCTTTCTCCGGCAATCACTCTATAACAACGGAGAAACTCAATGGTGATAATTATTTGAATTGGTCTGCCTCTGTCAAAATGTGGTTTATGGGACAAAGGCTTTTAGATCACCTCACTAAGAATTCTACAGATATTGGTAACGATTTGCGTGAAGATTGGGAACATACAGATTGTCAATTGGTCTCTCTTTTGCTGGTCCATTATCGTTTATACACCACTTGTTATGATATTTGGCAGAAGGCTAAGAATGTTTATTCTAATGATATCCAGCGTCTCTATGGTGTTATTCGTAATTTAGCCACCCTTCAGATGACAGAAGATAACATCATGACATATGCTAATAAAGCTCAGTCAGCAGCAAATGAGTTCAAGCTCCTTGTGACCGACAATGACCCGAAGAAGATGCTTGAAAAACTAGATAATGTGTGTATGATCTATGTTCTTCATGGTCTCCATCAAAAGTATGAGTCAGTACGGAGCAACATTCTTTCTGCATCAGACATTCCCTCAACTGAGGATCTTATCAGGCGTCTCATACGTCTTCCTGGAGGGAATGGATCTCAGACTAACATAGAATCTTCTGCTCTTGTTTCTAATTTTGCAGGTCGTGGGGGACGCGGTCGTGGTCGTGGGGGTAGTCGAGGAGGTCGTGTCGGAGGACGTCCTCAGTGCACTTATTGTAAGAAACTTGGTCATACTGAAGACAAGTGTTATTCTCTTCATGGCTTTCCAGAGAAACCAGTAAATGTGACTCAGGTTAATGATTCTGAACAGAGAAGCACTAAACAAAATGTTCTTTCTGATGAGGAGTATAAGGCATTCCTGCAGTATAAGACTTCCCAGGCTTCATCATCAGCAACAGTTGCTCATTCTGGTAATTCTACAGTCTGTTTCTCTCAAACATCACCTGTTGACTCCTGGATTATGGACACTGGAGCTTCCGATTGCGTGGCCGGTAATCCATTTCTTTTATCCAAAATATCCCAACCTAACACCCCACATTATATTACCGTTGCCGACGGATCAAAAGTTAAAGCTAGTGGCATTGGTAAAGCCACTCCTCTTCCATCCTTACCCCTTGACAATGTTCTTCTTGTTCCCAATGGCCCATTTAATTTAATTTCAGTTAGTCGTCTGACTCGAAGCCTAAAATGTTCTGTAACTTTTGATGATGATTATTTTGTTATACAGGATCGGAGTACGAAACGGACGATTGGTACAGGATATGAGTCACATGGACTTTACTACCTCCAGCCCATCCATCCTTCATCTACAATTGCCTCCACTTCTACTACAGAGTCCCCCAGTCTGCTTCATCGTCGGTTAGGTCATCCAAGTCTCAAGAAGTTCAAAGTTATGGTTCCTCATTTGTCTCATCTGCAGTCATTAGATTGTGAGTCTTGTCAGCTTGGGAAACATGTTCGCTCTTCCTTCCCTAGCAGTACTCAGTCTCAAGCTCGTTCTCCTTTTGATGTTCTTCACTCAGATGTATGGGGACCGAGTCGAGTCACTTCAGTTGTAGGACATAGATATTTTGTCACTTTTATTGATGAATTTTCTAGATGTACGTGGATCTACCTACTTAAGGATAGATCTGAACTTCTTGGTGTTTTTCAAAATTTCTTTAAGGAAATCAAAAATCAATTTGGTTGTTCTATTCGCACTTTACGCAGTGATAATGCGAAAGAATATTTTTCTACATCATTTAATTCTTTTATGGTTGAAAATGGCGTCATACATCAATCATCTTGTCCCCATACCCCACAACAAAATGGGATTGCTGAACGTAAGAACCGTCATATAATTGAAACATCACGCACCTTACTTATTCATGCTAATGTTCCTTTGAAGTTTTGGGGGGATGTTGTCCTCACTGCAGGGCACTTGATTAATAGGGTTCCTCATTCCATATTGTTTCCCGATGAGCCCTTGTTCCGTATCTCTCATCGAGTCTTCGGATCCACTTGTTTTATTCATGATCTTACTCCGAGACTTGATAAATTGTCTGCTCGTGCAGTTAAACGTGTCTTCCTTGGCTATCCAACAACTGGATATAAACAACGCCTTTCTCAATGGCATTCTCCATGAGGAAGTGTATATGTCTCAACCTCCAGGCTTTCTATCATCTGACCCTTCACTTGTATGTCGTCTTCACAAGTCCCTATATGGCCTAAAACAGGCACCCAGACAATGGTTTGAGATGTTGACTGCCACATTACTTACTATGGGTTTCAAGAGCAGTAAGTGTGATCCATCTTTGTTTATTTTTCGTGCAAAGCACACTGTGGCCTATCTACTTGTGTATGTTGATGATATCATACTCACGGGTAACTCTCCATCATTACTAAAAACTATTACAACTAGACTCAACCAGAAATTCTCACTGAAACAGCTTGGTGAACTTGACTACTTTTTGGGTATTGAAGTCCACAAACAGGCCAATGGCTCCCTACTTCTTACACAAACAAAGTACATCAATGACTTACTCATAAAGACTAATATGCATGAGTCTGCTCCTGTTCAATCCCCTATGACCTCAGGTACAAAACTGTCAAAAACTGGCTCCTCTCAATTCAAAGATCCTACCCTCTATCGGTCTGTGGTAGGTGCCCTCCAGTATGCCACCTTAACACGACCAGATCTTAGCTATTATGTGAACAAAGTTTGCCAATTCATGGCAAACCCTCTGGACACACACTGGGCAGCAGCCAAAAGGATATTAAGGTACCTGCGAGGCACACTCAATCATGGTCTATTATTGACTCCTGCAAACAGCAAGTCCCCTTTTACAGTGACTGGCTTTTGTGATGCTGACTGGGCAGCTGATCCTGATGACAGGAGGAGCACCTCCGGTTCTGCAGTTTATTTTGGTCCCAACTTAGTCTCCTGGTGGTCCAGAAAACAAACTCTTGTAGCCAGATCCAGCTGTGAAGCTGAATACAGAAGCCTTGCTCACACAGCTGCAGAAATTCTGTGGATTCAAACCTTGCTCAATGAACTTCATGTCAAGACTCTCAATCCTACAATTCACTGTGACAACCAACGCACAGTTGCTATGGCTCACAATCCAGTGCTACATGCTAGAACCAAACACTTGGAGATTGACTTGTTCTTTGTACGAGAGAAAGTTCTTGCCAAACAACTACATGTCACTCACATTCCTGGACATCTTCAAGTAGTTGATGCTCTCACTAAAGCTCTCCCTACTGCAGCTCTTCTGGATTACAGGAACAAGCTTCGCGTGTGTTCACTTGTTCACCCACCCTCAGCTTGTGGGGGGATGTGTAAGAGTAGAAATTAATAAAGTAAACACTGTTAGCTTAGGGTGCACTTTCGTGCACCAGTGTTGCAGAGAATTACTCCACTTCAATTCTTCTAGAAGTAAATCTGTTTTTAGTTAGTTTCTGATCTAAACAGAATTGTAAAGTTAGTTGCAACTGTGCACACGTTAGCTAGCTGAGGTGCACAGGTTAACAAATAGTATATATACTCAACTGTGTAATAGAACTATTCAGTGAAAAATAATCAAACAGAAACAGAGTTTCACTCCTCTCTCTCTTCTCTCTCTCTCTCTCTCTATATGAATTCTATCAGATTTTACACTATTCAAGAGTTCAAAAAGGATATCGATGCTACTGTCCCTCCACACATCGCTTTTACATATCTGCTGATGTCACCTTCTTTGAGGATGCTCCCTTCTTTGCATCTCCCATTGAGTCTGAGTCTGTCTCTCAAGTATTACCTATTCCTAACCTTGTCCCGGTAGTTCCTCTCCCACCCATCATTGACCAGATAGATCACCCCTCTCCTACGGAAATTCCTAGTCCTTCTAGTCCCGCCCCCTTGCAAACTTATCAACGCCGTGCTCGTCTCCCTCCTGTCGACCCACCTCCTACCGAAGATCCTAGTGACTCATCTCCTGCCCCGGTTCCCTCTTCTACTCCGGATCCGCCTCCCGAGTCAGAAGACCCTCCTATTGCAGTGCGTAAAGGTACACGTTCCACCCGTAACCCTCATCCTATTTATAATGGCCATGCTTGGTTTTGTTCCTAGGCCAAGACACGGTGTTTCGACAAACAGGTAACAAGATAATGGCCATGCTCAACTTTAGTATCTCAGCTGCACCTTTGTTCATGCATACACAATGCCCCATCACCTCATACGCAGCGTTTCTTCTATACTGCACGAATTTGTAGGCAAATAAACCTAACATCACACCAATCCATAGTAGCAATATCCAAGTTCTCTGCCAATTGTTCTGCAGAAAATACTTGGTTTCTCTATACCACCTCCTAATAAGATTCTCTTCATATGTAGTCTTGAACTTTATGCATAGCATTTGGCTCAGGTACTTACTGGTTACTGCCTCCTCTTGTGGAATGGCTTGGTCCATGTAATAAGAGCATCTCCAGGTCGTTTACCTATCTTTCAAACAATAATATCACTAAATGTCCATAGAAATGTGACTAACATGTAAATAGTTATTTTCTCCAAATCCTATGTAACAATTACCATGATAAATCCTGTTTCATCAGGGTCTAATTCTTCCATTATCAAAGAGAATATTCCTCTGCCTGCTTCTGTATGTTTGAGAGTTTGTTGGTAGTTGCGCTAAGACGGATAATCTGAAAACAGAATTTAACACAACTGATCAAGAATTTAACTGTTTGTAGTTGAAAAAGTATTAATTTTGTGGGTTAACGAATCAAAAAGGCAAAGTTTGTGCAGCAAGCAGCATATATTTGAGTTCCCGAATGATGAATTTATGATGCCATACCTCTTTAATTTCTTCCCCAGTGATTTTTCCATCTGCATTTTTATCAACCCTGCAATCCAAATTAAGACACTTCAATAGATGCTTTTTGTTTATATATATATATATATATATATATATATATATAATAAACAAAAAGCAAAGAATTATTACATGTCAAAGAATGTTCTGAGCCTAGAATCAAAACCGGGGTCAGAAATATGGTCCCAAAAGAACAATTCCTCTGCATGAATTCACAAATCAAGAATTAGAAAAGAATCAGATTTGGTCGTGAGTTCTAGAAGTGTTGTGTGAAATACATTTCTGGTATACGGTGCACATACACACATATGCACACTCACAGACTTTATGTTTTGCTAAGAATATATGTTTAAATCCTTTCTTTTAACATATTCATGGTTTTTGTTCACTTTTAGGTAAAGGCATATACAAAATTATATTATAAAATGCATTTTCATGATAGCTAGGCCATTTAGAAGTAACACCGTAAATTATCATCTTATATAAATATCACAAAAATAAAAGAAATGGACTAACTAATTGATAAAAATTGACAGATACAACTTGTTCACATACCTGAAAAATGTTTCACCGCAAAGCTTGAACACCATAGGCCAAATTGTAGACCAGGAACTGGGGAGTGGCTTTTCTTGAATTGAAATTGGAATGTAAAGAACTGCAAATACAAAAATGTAAGCTGCAAATCTATAGTACCCATTACAAGAACATAATTCAAGACAAAACATAGAAGATGCAAGAAATTAAAAGCAAGAAGTGAACATCATTGGTTTAGTAATTTTCACAAACAGCTGGAATTAATGAACTCGAGAAAAGGCATGGGATGGTAATTAAACAGAAACTGAAGGTTGTGGAAAAAATTCTAAAATCAAGAACGATTTGTAACAGAATCATGAAATTCTTGAAAAAATACCTTTGGAAGTATAACAAAATAGAAGAGTTTGGTTTACCTCTTTGGAGCATAACATAGGTGGAGAAGCAATCTTTCACCCCCCAATCAACCTCCAAAAACAGCGGCAACTCCCTTCACGGTCTGCAAGGGAAACAAATTATTGAAAATCTATCCCAGAGAGTAACACTAACACATACGATGAGTACTTCATTATTCAAGACTTACCTTTAGTATTCTCACAGGCTTGATGCTTGATCTAAGTGCTCTAATCAGTCTTTCCAATGCATAAATGGTGATGGGAATAACCAAATACATCCAAGTCTACATACAACACACATATAATAAACTTACTTGCAATGTGAATTACCTGAGAATATAAATTTAAAAAAAAGGAAAAGGGTTAAATCATAAATGAAGAAAGTTGCTAACCATTTTTTTGTACAATTCCTTAGTCAGGTAAAGTTTGATTCCATGGACAATCAACGATGCATAAACAAAGATAAAGAGATGACCAGAGTACCGAAAGGCATTGAAACCTTTTAGACTTTCTAGTGCTTTTTTGGTAACTTGACTCTTCCTCTCCTGAACCAAGGTCTAGCCAGCGTGAAGGCTATTGCCATTAGAATAATCATTATAATCCCAGTTACTCCTTCGCAAATAGTTACAAGATGTCAGATGGTAATCACACAAGGACTAATCGAAATTATTCACAAGTCTTCGCAAACACAGTTTTCGCGATCCTTTTGTAACCCTATTGATTTGTGGTGCTTTATAACAAATATTTGAATTTACCTTGTGGAAGTTGAGGTTGTCACCAAAAGTAACTGCAATGCCTAGCTTGGTTTTGTTCCTAAGCCAAGTGATGGTGTTTCGACAAACAGGTAACAAGATAATGGCCATGTTCAACTTTAGTGTCTCAGCTGCACCTTTGGCCATGCACACACAATGCCCCATCACCTCATACGCATCTTTACTTCTATACTGCACAAATTTGTAGCATCACACCAATCCATAGTAGCAATATCCAAGTTCTCTGCCAATTGTCCTGCAGAAAATACTTGGTTTCTCTATACCACCTCCTAATAGGATTTTCTTCATATGTAGTCTTAAGAAAGTGTGTTTTCAAAATATGATGAAAAAGTTTTCAAACACGAGTTCGAAAAAGTGTGCAAAAATGAGTTTCAAAATTATTTCTGAAAAACCTAGCCTAGACATAGTGTTCAAAATCTAAAAATATTGAAAAAGATCTAAGAGCATGGTTTCTAAGAAAGTGTGTTTTCAAAATATTATATGAAAAGTTTTCAAAGGCAAGTTCAAAAGAGTATGCAAAAGTGACTTTCAAAACATATTGTTTTCAAAAGAAAAAATTTCAAAAGTAAAAAAGATTGAAAAGGGATCTAAGAACAAGGCTTTTGAGAAAGTGTGTTTTCTAAATATGATATGAAAAAGTTTCCAACCACAAGTTCAAAAGAGTATGCGGAAATGAGTTCCAAAATTATTTCTCAAAAACATAGCCTAGAAAAAGTGTTTTCAAAAAAGAATTTTCAATAATAAAAAAAATTGAAAATGATCTTAAAGCAACGTTTTTGAGAAAGTGTGTTTTCAAAATATGATATAAAAATTTTCAAAGACAAGTTCAAAAGAGAATGCAAAAATGAGTTTCAAAATTATTTCTCAAAAATCTAGCCTAGACATAGTCTTTTCAAAAAAAATAATTTAAAATTTAAAAAGATTGAAAATGATCTAAGAGCAAGGTTTTTGAGAATGCGTATTTTCAAAATATGATATGAAAAAGATTTCCAAAACAATTTCAAAAATGAGTTTCAAAATTATTTCTCAAAAGCCTAGCCTAGACATATTGTTTCCAAAAGAAAAAATATCAAATGTAAAAAAGATTGAAAAAGGATCCTGAACAACGTTTTTGAGAAAGTGTGTTTTGAAAATATGATATGAAAAAGTTTTCAAAGACAAGTTCAAAAAAGTATGCAAAATTGAGTTTCAAAAATATTTCTCAAAAACCTAGCCTAGACAAAGTGTTTTCAAAAAGGAATTTTCAATAATAAAAAAGACTAAAAATGATCTAAGACCAAGGTTTTTGAGAAAGTGTATTTTCAAAAGATGATGTGAAAAAGATTTCAAAGACAAGTTCAAAAGAGAGTTCAAAAATAAGTTTCAAAATCATTTCTCAAAAACCTAGCCTAGACATGGTGTTTACAAAAAGGAATATTCATAAATAAAAAAAGATTGAAAACGATTTAAGTACAAGGTTTTTGAGAATGTGTATTTTCAAAATGATATGAAAAAGATTTCAAAGACAACTTCAAAAAAGAGTTCAAAAATGAGTTTCAAAATTGTTTCTCAAAAACCTAGCATAGACATATTGTTTCCAAAAGAAAATATTTCATATGTAAAAAAGATTGAAAAAGGATCCAAGAACAACATTTTTGAGAAAGTGTGTTTAGAAAATATGATATGAAAAAGTTTTCAAAGACAAGTTCAAAAAAGTATGCAAAAATGAGTTTCAAAATTATTTCTCAAAAACTTAGCCTAGACATAGTGTTTTCCAAAAGGAATTTTCAATAACAAAAAAGACTGAAAATTGTTTAAGAGTAAGGTTTTTGAGAAAGTGTATTTTCAAAATATGATATGAAAAAGATTTCAAAGACAAGTTCAAAAGAGAGTTCAAAAATAAGTTTCAAAATCATTTCTCAAAAGCCTAGCTTAGACATAGTGTTTTCAAAAAGGAATTTTCATAAATAAAAAAAATTGAAAATGATCTAAGTGCAAGGTTCTTGAGAAAGTGTATTTTCAAAGGCTTAATTACAGTTTTGGTCCCCCTATTATGACCAATTCTCGATTTTGGTCCCTGAACTTTTAATTTGACGATTTTGGTCCCCCAATTTTCCCAATTTGTAAAATCAAGGTCCCCCACCCCAATTTTGACTGACTTATCCTACGTGGCAGCCCACGTGGACTGCCACGTAGGCACACCCCCCACCCCACCACCGACCCCACCCCACCCCACCCCAACCCAACCCACCACCGACCCCACCCCACCCCACCACCGACCCCACCCCAACCCACCACCGACCCCACCCCACCCCTATCCCACCCCACCCACCACCGAGAGCGACGCGACGGGGAGACGAGAGGATCGCAAATCTGCGATCTGCGAGAGAACGGGGAGACGAGAGGATTTGCGAGAGCGAGAGCAAGAGAAAGGGGAGACGAGCGAGAGCGACAGTGGTGAGATGCGAGGAGGGAGAGCGACGGTGGGAGAGCGGAGATGCGAAGGAGAGAGAGATGCGAGGAGGGAGAGCGACGATGGGAGAGAGAGAGAGGGTGTGGTTGTGGGGGGGGGGGGGTTCACGGAGGTGGGGGTGGGAGGGGAAGAGGGAAGAGGAACAGTGGGGGGGATCAGTGGGGAAGAGGGGGACTATGATTTTTCAAATTGGAAAAATAGGGGGACCAAAATCGTCAAACTAAAACTTTAGGGACCAAAATCGTCAAACTAAAACTTCAGGGACCAAAATCGAGGAGAATTGGTCATAATAGGGGGACCAAAACTGTAATTAAGCCAATATGATATGAAAAAGTTTTCAAAGACAAGTTCAAAAGAGAGTGCAAAAACGAGCTTCAAAATTATTTCACAAAAACCTAGCCTAGACATAGTCTTTTCAAAAAAAATTAAAAATTTTAAAAGATTGAAAATGATCTAAGAGCAAGGTTTTTTGAGAATGTGTGCTTTTGAAATATGATACGAAAAAAATTTCAAAGACAAGATCAAAGGAGTGTGCAAAAGTAAGTTTCAAAATTATTTCTCAAAAACCTAGCCTAGATTTAGTATTTACTAAAAGGAATTTTCAAAAATTAAAAAAAATTGAAAATGATCTTAAAGCAAGGCTTTTGAGAATGTGTATTTTCAAAATATGATACGAAAAAGGTTTCAAAGAGAAGTTCAAAAGAGAGTTCAAAAATGAGTTTCAAAATTCTTTCTCAAAAACCTAATCTAGACATATTGTTTTCAAAAGAAAAAATTTCAAAAGTAAAAAATATTGAAAAGGATCTAAGAACAAGGTTTTTAGAGAAAATGTGATTTCTAAATATGATATGAAAAAGTTTTCAATGGGAAATTCAAAAGAGTTTGCAAAAATGAGTTTCAAAATTATTTCTAAAAAATCTAACCTAGACAAAGTGTTTTCAAAAACGAATTTTCAATAGTAAAAAAGATTGAAAATGATCTTAAAGCAAGGTTTTTCAGAAAGTGTGGTTTCAAAATATGATATGAAAAAGTTTTCAAAGACAAGTTCAAAAGAGAGTGCAAAAATGAGCTTCAAAATTATTTCACAAAAACCTAACCTAGACATAGTCTTTTCAAAAAAAAATTAAAAAACATTGAAAATGATCTAAGAGCAAGGTTTAAGAAGATTTAAGAAGAATCTAACAACAAAGTTGTCAAAAACTTTTCAAAAGTAAAATTTTCAAAATAAAAGAAGATTTAAGAAGAATCTAACAACAAAGTTTTTGAGAAAATATGTTTTCAAAGTATAATGTGAAAACAATTTTAAAGAAAAGCTGAAAAGTGAATATAAACATAAGTTTCAAATATTCTATTTTGAAAACCTAGTCTAGATTAAGTGGTTCAATGCTATGCTACGCAGCCACTTGTCATAATTATCTACATTATGTTTGTCGACTGATACTTTGTACATTTTTATAACCACGACGCATCGTAATTAGCTACACTATGTTTTGGAAGTAATTAACTACTCATGACCAAACCAATACATTAAATAAGAAAATGAAAGAATGCAATGCCCATGAAATTAAGGCACGCAGAGGAGGAAAAGAAGCAAGTTAAAAACAAAACAAAAAACTAATGATAGAAGGTCGATATCGATCATATAATTACTGTAATAGAAAATGAAAAAGGAAACTAAACTAACCTATGAGAGTGTATTGGCGTCGACACCTTTTGTTATACCTTGGGCTGCTATTTCCTTGCACAGATTCAGCTCTTAGTAGTCCACTTTTCCCATTAGCCAGTGGAAGGAAACTCTGAAAGAAAGAACCAAAACAATATAAGTCCCAAACAACGAGTAAGCATGTGGATTTGCGAACAAATAAATAGTAAAAATTTGTGTGATATTAGTGAGTCTCTCTATTTAAATTGTATAAATAATAGAATGACCCAACAAAAGTTAACCTGAATTCACTCACACAACTGAGAATTTGAGTGAGACTCCGAGTCCAATCACCCAGTGTTCCGTTATGAACGCTAAGGTAGTTATCTCCAGGGGCAGAGGTTATGGAAAATGGGTGCCTATAACAATAACAGTGCAGGAATTGGATATTAAGATTTAAAAAATAGATAAAAAACAAGTGTACGTAAATGTGTTTCTTTCTTCAAAATCATACCATTCAAATGGAGACACGCAGCATAGTTGGTAAAAATTTACAGCTTTTGTTATACCTTGGGTTGCTATCTCCTTGCACACATTAAGCTCTTAGTAGTCCACTTTTCCCATTACCCGGTGGAAGGCAACTCTGAAAGAAAGAACCAAAGCAATATAAGTCCCAAACAAAGAGTAAGCATGTGGATTTGCAAACAAATAAATAGTAAAAATTTGTGATATTAGTGAGTCTCTCTATTTAAGTTGTCTAAATAATAGAATGACCCAACAAAAGTTAACCTGAATTCACTCACATCTGAGAATTTGACTTTGAAACGCCGAGTCCAATAACCCAGTGTTCTGATATCAGCGCTAAGGTAGTTTATTTCCAGGGGCAGAAGAAAAAGGGTGCCTATAACAATAACAGTGTAGAAATTAGATATTAAGATTTAAAAAATAGATAGAGAACAAGTGTACTAATGTGTTTCTTTCTTCAAATTCATACCATTCAAATGGAGAAACAGCAGCACAATTGATAAACATGTATTGTCCGCTCTTGTATCTAAACCCGTGAGGCTATGACATATCAAGAGCCAATACATTTCCAAAATAAATAGCCACCTTCAAATAGGACACACAAAATTTGGTGACTAATTAATAGAACCATATGTTTCTTTCTTCCAATATATGGTGAGTACTTCATTATTCAAGACTTACCTTTAGTATTCTCACAGGCTTGATGCTTGTTCTAAGTGCTCTAATCAGTCTTTCCAATGCATAAATGGTGATGGGAATAACCAAATACATCCAAGTCTACATACAACACACATATAATAAACTTACTTGCAATGTGAATTACCTGAGAATATAAATTTAAAAAAAAGGAAAAGGGTTAAATCATAAATGAAGAAAGTTGCTAACCATTTTTTTGTACAATTCCTTAGTCAGGTAAAGTTTGATTCCATGGACAATCAACGATGCATAAACAAAGATAAAGAGATGACCAGAGTACCGAAAGGCATTGAAACCTTTTAGACTTTCTAGTGCTTTTTTGGTAACTTGACTCTTCCTCTCCTGAACCAAGGTCTAGCCAGCGTGAACGCTATTGCCATTAGAATAATCATTATAATCCCAGTTACTCCTTCGCAAATAGTTACAAGATGTCAGATGGTAGTCACACAAGGACTAATCAAAATTATTCACAAGTCTTCGCAAACACAGTTTTCGCGATCCTTTTGTAACCCTATTGATTTGTGGTGCTTTATAACAAATATTTGAATTTACCTTGTGGAAGTTGAGGTTGTCACCAAAAGTAACTGCAATGCCTAGCTTGGTTTTGTTCCTAAGCCAAGTGATGGTGTTTCGACAAACAGGTAACAAGATAATGGCCATGTTCAACTTTAGTGTCTCAGCTGCACCTTTGGCCATGCACACACAATGCCCCATCACCTCATACGCATCTTTACTTCTATACTGCACAAATTTGTAGCATCACACCAATCCATAGTAGCAATATCCAAGTTCTCTGCCAATTGTCCTGCAGAAAATACTTGGTTTCTCTATACCACCTCCTAATAGGATTTTCTTCATATGTAGTCTTAAGAAAGTGTTTTCAAAATATGATGAAAATAATTTCAAACACGAGTTCGAAAAAATGTACAAAAATGAGTTTCAAAATTATTTCTGAAAAACCTAGCCTAGACATAGTGTTCAAAATCTAAAAATATTGAAAAAGATCTAAGAGCATGGTTTCTAAGAAAGTGTGTTTTCAAAATATTATATGAAAAGTTTTCAAAGGCAAGTTCAAAAGAGTATGCAAAAGTGACTTTCAAAACATATTGTTTTCAAAAGAAAAAATTTCAAAAGTAAAAAAGATTGAAAAGGGATCTAAGAACAAGGCTTTTGAGAAAGTGTGTTTTCTAAATATGATATGAAAAAGTTTCCAACCACAAGTTCAAAAGAGTATGCGGAAATGAGTTCCAAAATTATTTCTCAAAAACCTAGCCTAGAAAAAGTGTTTTCAAAAAAGAATTTTCAATAATAAAAAAAATTGAAAATGATCTTAAAGCAACGTTTTTGAGAAAGTGTGTTTTCAAAATATGATATAAAAATTTTCAAAGACAAGTTCAAAAGAGAATGCAAAAATGAGTTTCAAAATTATTTCTCAAAAATCTAGCCTAGACATAGTCTTTTCAAAAAAAATAATTTAAAATTTAAAAAGATTGAAAATGATCTAAAAGCAAGGTTTTTGAGAATGCGTATTTTCAAAATATGATATGAAAAAGATTTCCAAAACAATTTCAAAAATGAGTTTCAAAATTATTTCTCAAAAGCCCAGCCTAGACATATTGTTTCCAAAAGAAAAAATATCAAATGTAAAAAAGATTGAAAAAGGATCCTGAACAACGTTTTTGAGAAAGTGTGTTTTGAAAATATGATATGAAAAAGCTTTCAAAGACAAGTTCAAAAAAGTATGCAAAAATGAGTTTCAAAATTATTTCTCAAAAACCTAGCCTAGACAAAGTGTTTTCAAAAAGGAATTTTCAATAATAAAAAAGACTAAAAATGATCTAAGACCAAGGTTTTTGAGAAAGTGTATTTTCAAAAGATGATGTGAAAAAGATTTCAAAGACAAGTTCAAAAGAGAGTTCAAAAATAAGTTTCAAAATCATTTCTCAAAAACCTAGCCTAGACATGGTGTTTACAAAAAGGAATATTCATAAGTAAAAAAAGATTGAAAACGATTTAAGTACAAGGTTTTTGAGAATGTGTATTTTCAAAATGATATGAAAAAGATTTCAAAGACAACTTCAAAAAAGAGTTCAAAAATGAGTTTCAAAATTGTTTCTCAAAAACCTAGCATAGACATATTGTTTCCAAAAGAAAATATTTCATATGTAAAAAAGATTGAAAAAGGATCCAAGAACAACGTTTTTGAGAAAGTGTGTTTAGAAAATATGATATGAAAAAGTTTTCAAAGACAAGATCAAAAAAGTATGCAAAAAAATGAGTTTCAAAATTATTTCTCAAAAACTTAGCCTAGACATAGTGTTTTCCAAAAGGAATTTTCAATAACAAAAAGGACTGAAAATTGTTTAAGAGTAAGGTTTTTGAGAAAGTGTCTTTTCAAAATATGATATGAAAAAGATTTCAAAGACAAGTTCAAAAGAGAGTTCAAAAATAAGTTTCAAAATCATTTCTCAAAAGCCTAGCTTAGACATAGTGTTTTCAAAAAGGAATTTTCATAAATAAAAAAAATTGAAAATGATCTAAGTGCAAGGTTCTTGAGAAAGTGTATTTTCAAAATATGATATGAAAAAGTTTTCAAAGACGAGTTCAAAAGAGAGTGCAAAAATGAGCTTCAAAATTATTTCACAAAAACCTAGCCTAGACATAGTCTTTTCAAACAAAATTAAAAATTTTAAAAGATTGAAAATGTTCTAAGAGCAAGGTTTTTTGAGAATGTGTGCTTTTGAAATATGATACGAAAAAAATTTCAAAGACAAGATCAAAGGAGTGTGCAAAAGTAAGTTTCAAAATTATTTCTCAAAAACCTAGCCTAGATTTAGTATTTACTAAAAGGAATTTTCAAAAATTAAAAAAAATTGAAAATGATCTTAAAGCAAGGCTTTTGAGAATGTGTATTTTCAAAGTATGATACGAAAAAGGTTTCAAAGAGAAGTTCAAAAGAGAGTTCAAAAATGAGTTTCAAAATTCTTTCTCAAAAACCTAATCTAGACATATTGTTTTCAAAAGAAAAAATTTCAAAAGTAAAAAATATTGAAAAGGATCTAAGAACAAGGTTTTTAGAAAAAATGTGTTTTCTAAATATGATATGAAAAAGTTTTCAATGGGAAATTCAAAAGAGTTTGCAAAAATGAGTTTCAAAATTATTTCTAAAAAATCTAACCTAGACAAAGTGTTTTCAAAAACGAATTTTCAATAGTAAAAAAGATTGAAAATGATCTTAAAGCAAGGTTTTTCAGAAAGTGTGGTTTCAAAATATGATATGAAAAAGTTTTCAAAGACAAGTTCAAAAGAGAGTGCAAAAATGAGCTTCAAAAGTATTTCACAAAAACCTAACCTAGACATAGTCTTTTCAAAAAAAAATTAAAAAACATTGAAAATGATCTAAGAGCAAGGTTTAAGAAGATTTAAGAAGAATCTAACAACAAAGTTGTCAAAAACTTTTCAAAAGTAAAATTTTCAAAATAAAAGAAGATTTAAGAAGAATCTAACAACAAAGTTTTTGAGAAAATATGTTTTCAAAGTATAATGTGAAAACAATTTTAAAGAAAAGCTGAAAAGTGAATATAAACATAAGTTTCAAATATTCTATTTTGAAAACCTAGTCTAGATTAAGTGGTTCAATGCTATGCTACGCAGCCACTTGTCATAATTATCTACATTATGTTTGTCGATTGATACTTTGTACATTTTTATAACCACCACGCATCGTAATTAGCTACACTATGTTTTGGAAGTAATTAACTACTCATGACCAAACCAATACATTAAATAAGAAAATGAAAGAATGCAATGCCCATGAAATTAAGGCACGCAGAGGAGGAAAAGAAGCAAGTTAACCTGAATTCACTCACATCTGAGAATTTGACTTTGAAACGCCGAGTCCAAAAACCCATTGTTCTGATATATATCAACGCTAAGGTAGTTTATTTCCAGGGGCAGAAGAAAAAGGGTGCCTATAACAATAACAGTGTAGAAATTAGATATTAAGATTTAAAAAATAGATAGAAAACAAGTGTACTAATGTGTTTCTTTCTTCAAATTCATACCATTCAAATGGAGAAACAGCAGCACAATTGATAAACATGTATTGTCCGCTCTTGTATCTAAACCCCTGAGGCTATGACATATCAAGAGCCAATACATTTCCAAAATAAATAGCCACCTTCAAATAGGACACACAAAATTTGGTGACTAATTAATAGAACCATATGTTTCTTTCTTCCAATATATGGTGAGTACTTCATTATTCAAGACTTACCTTTAGTATTCTCACAGGCTTGATGCTTGATCTAAGTGCTCTAATCAGTCTTTCCAATGCATAAATGGTGATGGGAATAACCAAATACATCCAAGTCTACATACAACACACATATAATAAACTTACTTGCAATGTGAATTACCTGAGAATATAAATTTAAAAAAACGGAAAAGGGTTAAATCATAAATGAAGAAAGTTGCTAACCATTTTTTTGTACAATTCCTTAGTCAGGTAAAGTTTGATTCCATGGACAATCAACGATGCATAAACAAAGATAAAGAGACGACCAGAGTACCGAAAGGCATTGAAACCTTTTAGACTTTCTAGTGCTTTTTTGGTAACTTGACTCTTCCTCTCCTGAACCAAGGTCTAGCCAGCGTGAAGGCTATTGCCATTAGAATAATCATTATAATCCCAGTTACTCCTTCGCAAATAGTTACAAGATGTCAGATGGTAATCACACAAGGACTAATCAAAATTATTCACAAGTCTTCGCAAACACAGTTTTCGCGATCCTTTTGTAACCCTATTGATTTGTGGTGCCTTATAACAAATATTTGAATTTACCTTGTGGAAGTTGAGGTTGTCACCAAAAGTAACTGCAATGCCTAGCTTGGTTTTGTTCCTAAGCCAAGTGATGGTGTTTCGACAAACAGGTAACAAGATAATGGCCATGTTCAACTTTAGTGTCTCAGCTGCACCTTTGGCCATGCACACACAATGCCCCATCACCTCATACGCATCTTTACTTCTATACTGCACAAATTTGTAGCATCACACCAATCCATAGTAGCAATATCCAAGTTCTCTGCCAATTGTCCTGCAGAAAATACTTGGTTTCTCTATACCACCTCCTAATAGGATTTTCTTCATATGTAGTCTTAAGAAAGTGTGTTTTCAAAATATGATGAAAAAGTTTTCAAACACGAGTTCGAAAAAGTGTGCAAAAATGAGTTTCAAAATTATTTCTGAAAAACCTAGCCTAGACATAGTGTTCAAAATCTAAAAATATTGAAAAAGATCTAAGAGCATGGTTTCTAAGAAAGTGTGTTTTCAAAATATTATATGAAAAGTTTTCAAAGGCAAGTTCAAAAGAGTATGCAAAAGTGACTTTCAAAACATATTGTTTTCAAAAGAAAAAATTTCAAAAGTAAAAAAGATTGAAAAGGGATCTAAGAACAAGGCTTTTGAGAAAGTGTGTTTTCTAAATATGATATGAAAAAGTTTCCAACCACAAGTTCAAAAGAGTATGCGGAAATGAGTTCCAAAATTATTTCTCAAAAACCTAGCCTAGAAAAAGTGTTTTCAAAAAAGAATTTTCAATAATAAAAAAAATTGAAAATGATCTTAAAGCAACGTTTTTGAGAAAGTGTGTTTTCAAAATATGATATAAAAATTTTCAAAGACAAGTTCAAAAGAGAATGCAAAAATGAGTTTCAAAATTATTTCTCAAAAATCTAGCCTAGACATAGTCTTTTCAAAAAAAATAATTTAAAATTTAAAAAGATCGAAAATGTTCTAAGAGCAAGGTTTTTGAGAATGCGTATTTTCAAAATATGATATGAAAAAGATTTCCAAAACAATTTCAAAAATGAGTTTCAAAATTATTTCTCAAAAGCCTAGCCTAGACATATTGTTTCCAAAAGAAAAAATATCAAATGTAAAAAAGATTGAAAAAGGATCCTGAACAACGTTTTTGAGAAAGTGTGTTTTGAAAATATGATATGAAAAAGCTTTCAAAGACAAGTTCAAAAAAGAATGCAAAAATGAGTTTCAAAATTATTTCTCAAAAACCTAGCCTAGACAAAGTGTTTTCAAAAAGGAATTTTCAATAATAAAAAAGACTAAAAATGATCTAAGACCAAGGTTTTTGAGAAAGTGTATTTTCAAAAGATGATGTGAAAAAGATTTCAAAGACAAGTTCAAAAGAGAGTTCAAAAATAAGTTTCAAAATCATTTCTCAAAAACCTAGCCTAGACATGGTGTTTACAAAAAGGAATATTCATAAATAAAAAAAGATTGAAAACGATTTAAGAACAAGGTTTTTGAGAATGTGTATTTTCAAAATGATATGAAAAAGATTTCAAAGACAACTTCAAAAAAGAGTTCAAAAATGAGTTTCAAAATTGTTTCTCAAAAACCTAGCATAGACATATTGTTTCCAAAAGAAAATATTTCATATGTAAAAAAGATTGAAAAAGGATCCAAGAACAACGTTTTTGAGAAAGTGTGTTTAGAAAATATGATATGAAAAAGTTTTCGAAGACAAGTTCAAAAAAGTATGCAAAAATGAGTTTCAAAATTATTTCTCAAAAACTTAGCCTAGACATAGTGTTTTCCAAAAGGAATTTTCAATAACAAAAAGGACTGAAAATTGTTTAAGAGTAAGGTTTTTGAGAAAGTGTCTTTTCAAAATATGATATGAAAAAGATTTCAAAGACAAGTTCAAAAGAGAGTTCAAAAATAAGTTTCAAAATCATTTCTCAAAAGCCTAGCTTAGACATAGTGTTTTCAAAAAGGAATTTTCATAAATAAAAAAAATTGAAAATGATCTAAGTGCAAGGTTCTTGAGAAAGTGTATTTTCAAAATATGATATGAAAAAGTTTTCAAAGACAAGTTCAAAAGAGAGTGCAAAAATCAGCTTCAAAATTATTTCACAAAAACCTAGCCTAGACATAGTCTTTTCAAACAAAATTAAAAATTTTAAAAGATTGAAAATGTTCTAAGAGCAAGGTTTTTTGAGAATGTGTTCTTTTGAAATATGATACGAAAAAAATTTCAAAGACAAGATCAAAGGAGTGTGCAAAAGTAAGTTTCAAAATTATTTCTCAAAAACCTAGCCTAGATTTAGTATTTACTAAAAGGAATTTTCAAAAATTAAAAAAAATTGAAAATGATCTTAAAGCAAGGCTTTTGAGAATGTGTATTTTCAAAATATGATACGAAAAAGGTTTCAAAGAGAAGCTCAAAAGAGAGTTCAAAAATGAGTTTCAAAATTCTTTCTCAAAAACCTAATCTAGGATTTTCTTCATATGTAGTCTTAAGAAAGTGTGTTTTCAAAATATGATGAAAAAGTTTTCAAACACGAGTTCGAAAAAGTGTGCAAAAATGAGTTTCAAAATTATTTCTGAAAAACCTAGCCTAGACATAGTGTTCAAAATCTAAAAATATTGAAAAAGATCTAAGAGCATGGTTTCTAAGAAAGTGTGTTTTCAAAATATTATATGAAAAGTTTTCAAAGGCGAGTTCAAAAGAGTATGCAAAAGTGACTTTCAAAACATATTGTTTTCAAAAGAAAAAATTTCAAAAGTAAAAAAGATTGAAAAGGGATCTAAGAACAAGGCTTTTGAGAAAGTGTGTTTTCTAAATATGATATGAAAAAGTTTCCAACCACAAGTTCAAAAGAGTATGCGGAAATGAGTTCCAAAATTATTTCTCAAAAACCTAGCCTAGAAAAAGTGTTTTCAAAAAAGAATTTTCAATAATAAAAAAAATTGAAAATGATCTTAAAGCAACGTTTTTGAGAAAGTGTGTTTTCAAAATATGATATAAAAATTTTCAAAGACAAGTTCAAAAGAGAATGCAAAAATGAGTTTCAAAATTATTTCTCAAAAATCTAGCCTAGACATAGTCTTTTCAAAAAAAATAATTTAAAATTTAAAAAGATTGAAAATGATCTAAGAGCAAGGTTTTTGAGAATGCGTATTTTCAAAATATGATATGAAAAAGATTTCCAAAACAATTTCAAAAATGAGTTTCAAAATTATTTCTCAAAAGCCTAGCCTAGACATATTGTTTCCAAAAGAAAAAATATCAAATGTAAAAAAGATTGAAAAAGGATCCTGAACAACGTTTTTGAGAAAGTGTGTTTTGAAAATATGATATGAAAAAGTTTTCAAAGACAAGTTCAAAAAAGTATGCAAAATTGAGTTTCAAAATTATTTCTCAAAAACCTAGCCTAGACAAAGTGTTTTCAAAAAGGAATTTTCAATAATAAAAAAGACTAAAAATGATCTAAGACCAAGGTTTTTGAGAAAGTGTATTTTCAAAAGATGATGTGAAAAAGATTTCAAAGACAAGTTCAAAAGAGAGTTCAAAAATAAGTTTCAAAATCATTTCTCAAAAACCTAGCCTAGACATGGTGTTTACAAAAAGGAATATTCATAAATAAAAAAAGATTGAAAACGATTTAAGAACAAGGTTTTTGAGAATGTGTATTTTCAAAATGATATGAAAAAGATTTCAAAGACAACTTCAAAAAAGAGTTCAAAAATGAGTTTCAAAATTGTTTCTCAAAAACCTAGCATAGACATATTGTTTCCAAAAGAAAATATTTCATATGTAAAAAAGATTGAAAAAGGATCCAAGAACATCGTTTTTGAGAAAGTGTGTTTAGAAAATATGATATGAAAAAGTTTTCAAAGACAAGTTCAAAAAAGTATGCAAAAATGAGTTTCAAAATTATTTCTCAAAAACTTAGCCTAGACATAGTGTTTTCCAAAAGGAATTTTCAATAACAAAGAAGACTGAAAACTGAAAATTGTTTAAGAGTAAGGTTTTTGAGAAAGTGTATTTTCAAAATATGATATGAAAAAGATTTCAAAGACAAGTTCAAAAGAGAGTTCAAAAATAAGTTTCAAAATCATTTCTCAAAAGCCTAGCTTAGACATAGTGTTTTCAAAAAGGAATTTTCATAAATAAAAAAAATTGAAAATGATCTAAGTGCAAGGTTCTTGAGAAAGTGTATTTTCAAAGGCTTAATTACAGTTTTGGTCCCCCTATTATGACCAATTCTCGATTTTGGTCCCTGAACTTTTAATTTGACGATTTTGGTCCCCCTATTTTCCCAATTTGTAAAATCAAGGTCCCCCACCCCAATTTCGACTGACTTATCCTACGTGGCAGCCCACGTGGACTGCCACGTAGGCACACCCCCCACCCCCCACCCCCCCACCCCACCCCAACCCACCACCGACCCGACCCCACCCCACCCACCCGAACCCACCATCGACCCCACCCCAACCCACCACCGACCCCATCCCAACCCAACCCACCACCGAGAGCGACGCGACGGGGAGACGAAAGGATCGCAAATCTGCGATCTGCGAGAGAACGGGGAGACGAGAGGATTTGCGAGAGCGAGAGCGAGAGAACGGGGAGACGAGCGAGAGCGACAGTGGTGAGATGCGAGGAGGGAGAGCGACGGTGGGAGAGCGGAGATGCGAAGGAGAGAGAGATGCGAGGAGGGAGAGCGACGGTGGGAGAGCGGAGATGCGAAGGAGAGAGAGATGCGAGGAGGGAGAGCGACGATGGGAGAGAGAGAGGGTGTGGTTGTGGGGGGGGGGGGGGTTCACGGAGGTGGGGGTGGGAGGGGAAGAGGGAAGAGGAACAATGGGGGGGATCGGTGGGGAAGACAAACAGTGGAGGGGTGGGGTGGGGTGGGGGTGGGGGGTGTGCCTACGTGGCAGTCCACGTGGGCTGCCACGTAGGATAAGTCAGTCAAAAGTAAGAAGGGGAATATGATTTCTCAAATTGGAAAAATAGGGGGACCAAAATCGTCAAATTGAAACTTCAGGGACCAAAATCGAGAATTGGTCATAATAGGGGGACCAAAACTGTAATTAAGCCAATATGATATGAAAAAGTTTTCAAAGACAAGTTCAAAAGAGAGTGCAAAAATGAGCTTCAAAAATATTTCACAAAAACCTAGCCTAGACATAGTCTTTTCAAAAAAAATTAAAAATTTTAAAAGATTGAAAATGATCTAAGAGCAAGGTTTTTTGAGAATGTGTGCTTTTGAAATATGATACGAAAAAAATTTCAAAGACAAGATCAAAGGAGTGTGCAAAAGTAAGTTTCAAAATTATTTCTCAAAAACCTAGCCTAGATTTAGTATTTACTAAAAGGAATTTTCAAAAATTAAAAAAAAATTGAAAATGATCTTAAAGCAAGGCTTTTGAGAATGTGTATTTTCAAAATATGATACGAAAAAGGTTTCAAAGAGAAGTTCAAAAGAGAGTTCAAAAATGAGTTTCAAAATTCTTTCTCAAAAACCTAATCTAGACATATTGTTTTCAAAAGAAAAAATTTCAAAAGTAAAAAATATTGAAAAGGATCTAAGAACAAGGTTTTTAGAGAAAATGTGTTTTCTAAATATGATATGAAAAAGTTTTCAATGGGAAATTCAAAAGAGTTTGCAAAAATGAGTTTCAAAATTATTTCTAAAAAATCTAACCTAGACAAAGTGTTTTCAAAAACGAATTTTCAATAGTAAAAAAGATTGAAAATGATCTTAAAGCAAGGTTTTTCAGAAAGTGTGGTTTCAAAATATGATATGAAAAAGTTTTCAAAGACAAGTTCAAAAGAGAGTGCAAAAATGAGCTTCAAAAGTATTTCACAAAAACCTAACCTAGACATAGTCTTTTCAAAAAAAAATTAAAAAACATTGAAAATGATCTAAGAGCAAGGTTTAAGAAGATTTAAGAAGAATCTAACAACAAAGTTGTCAAAAACTTTTCAAAAGTAAAATTTTCAAAATAAAAGAAGATTTAAGAAGAATCTAACAACAAAGTTTTTGAGAAAATATGTTTTCAAAGTATAATGTGAAAACAATTTTAAAGAAAAGCTGAAAAGTGAATATAAACATAAGTTTCAAATATTCTATTTTGAAAACCTAGTCTAGATTAAGTGGTTCAATGCTATGCTACGCAGCCACTTGTCATAATTATCTACATTATGTTTGTCGACTGATACTTTGTACATTTTTATAACCACCACGCATCGTAATTAGCTACATTATGTTTTGGAAGTAATTAACTACTCATGACCAAACCAATACATTAAATAAGAAAATGAAAGAATGCAATGCCCATGACATTAAGGCACGCAGAGGAGGAAAAGAAGCAAGTTAAAAACAAAACAAAAAACTAATGATAGAAGGTCGATATCGATCATATAATTACTGTAATAGAAAATGAAAAAGGAAACTAAACTAACCTATGAGAGTGTATTGGCGTCGACACCTTTTGTTATACCTTGGGCTGCTATTTCCTTGCACAGATTCAGCTCTTAGTAGTCCACTTTTCCCATTAGCCAGTGGAAGGAAACTCTGAAAGAAAGAACCAAAACAATATAAGTCCCAAACAACGAGTAAGCATGTGGATTTGCGAACAAATAAATAGTAAAAATTTGTGTGATATTAGTGAGTCTCTCTATTTAAATTGTATAAATAATAGAATGACCCAACAAAAGTTAACCTGAATTCACTCACACAACTGAGAATTTGAGTGAGACTCCGAGTCCAATCACCCAGTGTTCTGATATGAATGCTAAGGTAGTTATCTCCAGGGGCAGAGGTTATGGAAAATGGGTGCCTATAACAATAACAGTGCAGGAATTGGATATTAAGATTTAAAAAACAGATAAAAAACAAGTGTACGTAAATGTGTTTCTTTCTTCAAAATCATACCATTCAAATGGAGACACGCAGCATAGTTGGTAAAAATTTACAGCTTTTGTTATACCTTGGGTTGCTATCTCCTTGCACACATTAAGCTCTTAGTAGTCCACTTTTCCCATTACCCGGTGGAAGGCAACTCTGAAAGAAAGAACCAAAGCAATATAAGTCCCAAACAAAGAGTAAGCATGTGGATTTGCGAACAAATAAATAGTAAAAATTTGTGATATTAGTGAGTCTCTCTATTTAAGTTGTCTAAATAATAGAATGACCCAACAAAAGTTAACCTGAATTCACTCACATCTGAGAATTTGACTTTGAAACGCCGAGTCCAATAACCCAGTGTTCTGATATCAGCGCTAAGGTAGTTTATTTCCAGGGGCAGAAGAAAAAGGGTGCCTATAACAATAACAGTGTAGAAACTAGATATTAAGATTTAAAAAATAGATAGAGAACAGTGGGGGGGATCGGTGGGGAAGACAAACAGTGGAGGGGTGGGGTGGGGTGGGGGTGGGGGGTGTGCCTACGTGGCAGTCCACGTGGGCTGCCACGTAGGATAAGTCAGTCAAAAGTAAGAAGGGGAATATGATTTTTCAAATTGGAAAAATAGGGGGACCAAAATCGTCAAATTGAAACTTCAGGGACCAAAATCGAGAATTGGTCATAATAGGGGGACCAAAACTGTAATTAAGCCAATATGATATGAAAAAGTTTTCAAAGACAAGTTCAAAAGAGAGTGCAAAAATGAGCTTCAAAATTATTTCACAAAAACCTAGCCTAGACATAGTCTTTTAAAAAAAAATTAAAAATTTTAAAAGATTGAAAATGATCTAAGAGCATGGTTTTTTGAGAATGTGTGCTTTTGAAATATGATACGAAAAAAATTTCAAAGACAAGATCAAAGGAGTGTGCAAAAGTAAGTTTCAAAATTATTTCTCAAAAACCTAGCCTAGATTTAGTATTTACTAAAAGGAATTTTCAAAAATTAAAAAAAATTGAAAATGATCTTAAAGCAAGGCTTTTGAGAATGTGTATTTTCAAAATATGATACGAAAAAGGTTTCAAAGAGAAGTTCAAAAGAGAGTTCAAAAATGAGTTTCAAAATTCTTTCTCAAAAACCTAATCTAGACATATTGTTTTCAAAAGAAAAAATTTCAAAAGTAAAAAATATTGAAAAGGATCTAAGAACAAGGTTTTTAGAGAAAATGTGTTTTCTAAATATGATATGAAAAAGTTTTCAATGGGAAATTCAAAAGAGTTTGCAAAAATGAGTTTCAAAATTATTTCTAAAAAATCTAACCTAGACAAAGTGTTTTCAATAGTAAAAAAGATTGAAAATGATCTTAAAGCAACGTTTTTCAGAAAGTGTGGTTTCAAAATATGATATGAAAAAGTTTTCAAAGACAAGTTCAAAAGAGAGTGCAAAAATGAGCTTCAAAATTATTTCACAAAAACCTAACCTAGACATAGTCTTTTCAAAAAAAAATTAAAAAACATTGAAAATGATCTAAGAGCAAGGTTTAAGAAGATTTAAGAAGAATCTAACAACAAAGTTGTCAAAAACTTTTCAAAAGTAAAATTTTCAAAATAAAAGAAGATTTAAGAAGAATCTAACAACAAAGTTTTTGAGAAAATATGTTTTCAAAGTATAATGTGAAAACAATTTTAAAGAAAAGCTGAAAAGTGAATATAAACATAAGTTTCAAATATTCTATTTTGAAAACCTAGTCTAGATTAAGTGGTTCAATGCTATGCTACGCAGCCACTTGTCATAATTATCTACATTATGTTTGTCGACTGATACTTTGTACATTTTTATAACCACCACGCATCGTAATTAGCTACATTATGTTTTGGAAGTAATTAACTACTCATGACCAAACCAATACATTAAATAAGAAAATGAAAGAATGCAATGCCCATGAAATTAAGGCACGCAGAGGAGGAAAATAAGCAAGTTAAAAACAAAACAAAAAATTAATGATAGAAGGTCGATATCGATCATATAATTACTGTAATAGAAAATGAAAAAGGAAACTAAACTAACCTATGAGAGTGTATTGGCGTCGACACCTTTTGTTATACCTTGGGCTGCTATTTCCTTGCACAGATTCAGCTCTTAGTAGTCCACTTTTCCCATTAGCCAGTGGAAGGAAACTGAAAGAAAGAACCAAAACAATATAAGTCCCAAACAACGAGTAAGCATGTGGATTTGCGAACAAATAAATAGTAAAAATTTGTGTGATATTAGTGAGTCTCTCTATTTAAATTGTATAAATAATAGAATGACCCAACAAAAGTTAACCTGAATTCACTCACACAACTGAGAATTTGAGTGAGACTCCGAGTCCAATCACCCAGTGTTCTGATATGAATGCTAAGGTAGTTATCTCCAGGGGCAGAGGTTATGGAAAATGGGTGCCTATAACAATAACAGTGCAGGAATTGGATATTAAGATTTAAAAAACAGATAAAAAACAAGTGTACGTAAATGTGTTTCTTTCTTCAAAATCATACCATTCAAATGGAGACACGCAGCATAGTTGGTAAAAATTTACAGCTTTTGTTATACCTTGGGTTGCTATCTCCTTGCACACATTAAGCTCTTAGTAGTCCACTTTTCCCATTACCCGGTGGAAGGCAACTCTGAAAGAAAGAACCAAAGCAATATAAGTCCCAAACAAAGAGTAAGCATGTGGATTTGCGAACAAATAAATAGTAAAAATTTGTGATATTAGTGAGTCTCTCTATTTAAGTTGTCTAAATAATAGAATGACCCAACAAAAGTTAACCTGAATTCACTCACATCTGAGAATTTGACTTTGAAACGCCGAGTCCAATAACCCAGTGTTCTGATATCAGCGCTAAGGTAGTTTATTTCCAGGGGCAGAAGAAAAAGGGTGCCTATAACAATAACAGTGTAAAAATTAGATATTAAGATTTAAAAAATAGATAGAGAACAAGTGTACTAATGTGTTTCTTTCTTCAAATTCATACCATTCAAATGGAGAAACAGCAGCACAATTGATAAACATGTATTGTCCGCTCTTGTATCTAAACCCCTGAGGCTATGACATATCAAGAGCCAATACATTTTCAAAATAAATAGCCACCTTCAAATAGGACACACAAAATTTGGTGACTAATTAATAGAACCATATGTTTCTTTCTTCCAATATATGGTGAGTACTTCATTATTCAAGACTTACCTTTAGTATTCTCACAGGCTTGATGCTTGATCTAAGTGCTCTAATCAGTCTTTCCAATGCATAAATGGTGATGGGAATAACCAAATACATCCAAGTCTACATACAACACACATATAATAAACTTACTTGCAATGTGAATTACCTGAGAATATAAATTTAAAAAAAAGGAAAAGGGTTAAATCATAAATGAAGAAAGTTGCTAACCATTTTTTTGTACAATTCCTTAGTCAGGTAAAGTTTGATTCCATGGACAATCAACGATGCATAAACAAAGATAAAGAGACGACCAGAGTACCGAAAGGCATTGAAACCTTTTAGACTTTCTAGTGCTTTTTTGGTAACTTGACTCTTCCTCTCCTGAACCAAGGTCTAGCCAGCGTGAAGGCTATTGCCATTAGAATAATCATTATAATCCCAGTTACTCCTTCGCAAATAGTTACAAGATGTCAGATGGTAATCACACAAGGACTAATCAAAATTATTCACAAGTCTTCGCAAACACAGTTTTCGCGATCCTTTTGTAACCCTATTGATTTGTGGTGCTTTATAACAAATATTTGAATTTACCTTGTGGAAGTTGAGGTTGTCACCAAAAGTAACTGCAATGCCTAGCTTGGTTTTGTTCCTAAGCCAAGTGATGGTGTTTCGACAAACAGGTAACAAGATAATGGCCATGTTCAACTTTAGTGTCTCAGCTGCACCTTTGGCCATGCACACACAATGCCCCATCACCTTATACGCATCTTTACTTCTATACTGCACAAATTTGTAGCATCACACCAATCCATAGTAGCAATATCCAAGTTCTCTGCCAATTGTCCTGCAGAAAATACTTGGTTTCTCTATACCACCTCCTAATAGGATTTTCTTCATATGTAGTCTTAAGAAAGTGTGTTTTCAAAATATGATGAAAAAGTTTTCAAACACGAGTTCGAAAAAGTGTGCAAAAATGAGTTTCAAAATTATTTCTGAAAAACCTAGCCTAGACATAGTGTTCAAAATCTAAAAATATTGAAAAAGATCTAAGAGCATGGTTTCTAAGAAAGTGTGTTTTCAAAATATTATATGAAAAGTTTTCAAAGGCAAGTTCAAAAGAGTATGCAAAAGTGACTTTCAAAACATATTGTTTTCAAAAGAAAAAATTTCAAAAGTAAAAAAGATTGAAAAGGGATCTAAGAACAAGGCTTTTGAGAAAGTGTGTTTTCTAAATATGATATGAAAAAGTTTCCAACCACAAGTTCAAAAGAGTATGCGGAAATGAGTTCCAAAATTATTTCTCAAAAACCTAGCCTAGAAAAAGTGTTTTCAAAAAAGAATTTTCAATAATAAAAAAATTGAAAATGATCTTAAAGCAAGGTTTTTGAGAAAGTGTGTTTTCAAAATATGATATAAAAATTTTCAAAGACAAGTTCAAAAGAGAATGCAAAAATGAGTTTCAAAATTATTTCTCAAAAATCTAGCCTAGACATAGTCTTTTCAAAAAAAAATAATTTAAAATTTAAAAAGATTGAAAATGATCTAAGAGCAAGGTTTTTGAGAATGCGTATTTTCAAAATATGATATGAAAAAGATTTCCAAAACAATTTCAAAAATGAGTTTCAAAATTATTTCTCAAAAGCCTAGCCTAGACATATTGTTTCCAAAAGAAAAAATATCAAATGTAAAAAAGATTGAAAAAGGATCCTGAACAACGTTTTTGAGAAAGTGTGTTTTGAAAATACGATATGAAAAAGCTTTCAAAGACAAGTTCAAAAAAGAATGCAAAAATGAGTTTCAAAATTATTTCTCAAAAACCTAGCCTAGACAAAGTGTTTTCAAAAAGGAATTTTCAATAATAAAAAAGACTAAAAATGATCTAAGACCAAGGTTTTTGAGAAAGTGTATTTTCAAAAGATGATGTGAAAAAGATTTCAAAGACAAGTTCAAAAGAGAGTTCAAAAATAAGTTTCAAAATCATTTCTCAAAAACCTAGCCTAGACATGGTGTTTACAAAAAGGAATATTCATAAATAAAAAAAGATTGAAAACGATTTAAGAACAAGGTTTTTGTGAATGTGTATTTTCAAAATGATATGAAAAAGATTTCAAAGACAACTTCAAAAAAGAGTTCAAAAATGAGTTTCAAAATTGTTTCTCAAAAACCTAGCATAGATATATTGTTTCCAAAAGAAAATATTTCATATGTAAAAAAGATTGAAAAAGGATCCAAGAACAACGTTTTTGAGAAAGTGTGTTTAGAAAATATGATATGAAAAAGTTTTCAAAGACAAGTTCAAAAAAGTATGCAAAAATGAGTTTCAAAATTATTTCTCAAAAACTTAGCCTAGACATAGTGTTTTCCAAAAGGAATTTTCAATAACAAAAAGGACTGAAAATTGTTTAAGAGTAAGGTTTTTGAGAAAGTGTCTTTTCAAAATATGATATGAAAAAGATTTCAAAGACAAGTTCAAAAGAGAGTTCAAAAATAAGTTTCAAAATCATTTCTCAAAAGCCTAGCTTAGACATAGTGTTTTCAAAAAGGAATTTTCATAAATAAAAAAAATTGAAAATGATCTAAGTGCAAGGTTCTTGAGAAAGTGTATTTTCAAAATATGATATGAAAAAGTTTTCAAAGACAAGTTCAAAAGAGAGTGCAAAAATGAGCTTCAAAATTATTTCACAAAAACCTAGCCTAGACATAGTCTTTTCAAACAAAATTAAAAATTTTAAAAGATTGAAAATGTTCTAAGAGCAAGGTTTTTTGAGAATGTGTTCTTTTGAAATATGATACGAAAAAAATTTCAAAGACAAGATCAAAGGAGTGTGCAAAAGTAAGTTTCAAAATTATTTCTCAAAAACCTAGCCTAGATTTAGTATTTACTAAAAGGAATTTTCAAAAATTAAAAAAAATTGAAAATGATCTTAAAGCAAGGCTTTTGAGAATGTGTATTTTCAAAATATGATACGAAAAAGGTTTCAAAGAGAAGCTCAAAAGAGAGTTCAAAAATGAGTTTCAAAATTCTTTCTCAAAAACCTAATCTAGACATATTGTTTTCAAAAGAAAAAATTTCAAAAATAAAAAATATTGAAAAGGATCTAAGAACAAGGTTTTTAGAGAAAATGTGTTTTCTAAATATGATATGAAAAAGTTTTCAATGGGAAATTCAAAAGAGTTTGCAAAAATGAGTTTCAAAATTATTTCTAAAAAATCAAACCTAGACAAAGTGTTTTCAAAAACGAATTTTCAATAGTAAAAAAGATTGAAAATGATCTTAAAGCAAGGTTTTTCAGAAAGTGTGGTTTCAAAATATGATATGAAAAAGTTTTCAAAGACAAGTTCAAAAGAGAGTGCAAAAATGAGCTTCAAAAGTATTTCACAAAAACCTAACCTAGACATAGTCTTTTCAAAAAAAAATTAAAAAACATTGAAAATGATCTAAGAGCAAGGTTTAAGAAGATTTAAGAAGAATCTAACAACAAAGTTGTCAAAAACTTTTCAAAAGTAAAATTTTCAAAATAAAAGAAGATTTAAGAAGAATCTAACAACAAAGTTTTTGAGAAAATATGTTTTCAAAGTATAATGTGAAAACAATTTTAAAGAAAAGCTGAAAAGTGAATATAAACATAAGTTTCAAATATTCTATTTTGAAAACCTAGTCTAGATTAAGTGGTTCAATGCTATGCTACGCAGCCACTTGTCATAATTATCTACATTATGTTTGTCGACTGATACTTTGTACATTTTTATAACCACCACGCATCGTAATTAGCTACATTATGTTTTGGAAGTAATTAACTACTCATGACCAAACCAATACATTAAATAAGAAAATGAAAGAATGCAATGCCCATGACATTAAGGCACGCAGAGGAGGAAAAGAAGCAAGTTAAAAACAAAACAAAAAACTAATGATAGAAGGTCGATATCGATCATATAATTACTGTAATAGAAAATGAAAAAGGAAACTAAACTAACCTATGAGAGTGTATTGGCGTCGACACCTTTTGTTATACCTTGGGCTGCTATTTCCTTGCACAGATTCAGCTCTTAGTAGTCCACTTTTCCCATTAGCCAGTGGAAGGAAACTCTGAAAGAAAGAACCAAAACAATATAAGTCCCAAACAACGAGTAAGCATGTGGATTTGCGAACAAATAAATAGTAAAAATTTGTGTGATATTAGTGAGTCTCTCTATTTAAATTGTATAAATAATAGAATGACCCAACAAAAGTTAACCTGAATTCACTCACACAACTGAGAATTTGAGTGAGACTCTGAGTCCAATCACCCAGTGTTCTGATATGAACGCTAAGGTAGTTATCTCCAGGGGCAGAGGTTATGGAAAATGGGTGCCTATAACAATAACAGTGCAGGAATTGGATATTAAGATTTAAAAAATAGATAAAAAACAAGTGTACGTAAAAGTGTTTCTTTCTTCAAAATCATACCATTCAAATGGAGACACGCAGCATAGTTGGTAAAAATTTACAGCTTTTGTTATACCTTGGGTTGCTATCTCCTTGCACACATTAAGCTCTTAGTAGTCCACTTTTCCCATTACCCGGTGGAAGGCAACTCTGAAAGAAAGAACCAAAGCAATATAAGTCCCAAACAAAGAGTAAGCATGTGGATTTGCGAACAAATAAATAGTAAAAATTTGTGATATTAGTGAGTCTCTCTATTTAAGTTGTCTAAATAATAGAATGACCCAACAAAAGTTAACCTGAATTCACTCACATCTGAGAATTTGACTTTGAAACGCCGAGTCCAATAACCCAGTGTTCTGATATCAGCGCTAAGGTAGTTTATTTCCAGGGGCAGAAGAAAAAGGGTGCCTATAACAATAACAGTGTAGAAATTAGATATTAAGATTTAAAAAATAGATAGAGAACAAGTGTACTAATGTGTTTCTTTCTTCAAATTCATACCATTCAAATGGAGAAACAGCAGCACAATTGATAAACATGTATTGTCCGCTCTTGTATCTAAACCCCTGAGGCTATGACATATCAAGAGCCAATACATTTCCAAAATAAATAGCCACCTTCAAATAGGACACACAAAATTTGGTGACTAATTAATAGAACCATATGTTTCTTTCTTCCAATATATGGTGAGTACTTCATTATTCAAGACTTACCTTTAGTATTCTCACAGGCTTGATGCTTGATCTAAGTGCTCTAATCAGTCTTTCCAATGCATAAATGGTGATGGGAATAACCAAATACATCCAAGTCTACATACAACACACATATAATAAACTTACTTGCAATGTGAATTACCTGAGAATATAAATTTAAAAAAAAGGAAAAGGGTTAAATCATAAATGAAGAAAGTTGCTAACCATTTTTTTGTACAATTCCTTAGTCAGGTAAAGTTTGATTCCATGGACAATCAACGATGCATAAACAAAGATAAAGAGACGACCAGAGTACCGAAAGGCATTGAAACCTTTTAGACTTTCTAGTGCTTTTTTGGTAACTTGACTCTTCCTCTCCTGAACCAAGGTCTAGCCAGCGTGAAGGCTATTGCCATTAGAATAATCATTATAATCCCAGTTACTCCTTCGCAAATAGTTACAAGATGTCAGATGGTAATCACACAAGGACTAATCAAAATTATTCACAAGTCTTCGCAAACACAGTTTTCGCGATCCTTTTGTAACCCTATTGATTTGTGGTGCTTTATAACAAATATTTGAATTTACCTTGTGGAAGTTGAGGTTGTCACCAAAAGTAACTGCAATGCCTAGCTTGGTTTTGTTCCTAAGCCAAGTGATGGTGTTTCGACAAACAGGTAACAAGATAATGGCCATGTTCAACTTTAGTGTCTCAGCTGCACCTTTGGCCATGCACACACAATGCCCCATCACCTCATACGCATCTTTACTTCTATACTGCACAAATTTGTAGCATCACACCAATCCATAGTAGCAATATCCAAGTTCTTTGCCAATTGTCCTGCAGAAAATACTTGGTTTCTCTATACCACCTCCTAATAGGATTTTCTTCATATGTAGTCTTAAGAAAGTGTGTTTTCAAAATATGATGAAAAAGTTTTCAAACACGAGTTCGAAAAAGTGTGCAAAAATGAGTTTCAAAATTATTTCTGAAAAACCTAGCCTAGACATAGTGTTCAAAATCTAAAAATATTGAAAAAGATCTAAGAGCATGGTTTCTAAGAAAGTGTGTTTTCAAAATATTATATGAAAAGTTTTCAAAGGCAAGTTCAAAAGAGTATGCAAAAGTGACTTTCAAAACATATTGTTTTCAAAAGAAAAAATTTCAAAAGTAAAAAAGATTGAAAAGGGATCTAAGAACAAGGCTTTTGAGAAAGTGTGTTTTCTAAATATGATATGAAAAAGTTTCCAACCACAAGTTCAAAAGAGTATGCGGAAATGAGTTCCAAAATTATTTCTCAAAAACCTAGCCTAGAAAAAGTGTTTTCAAAAAAGAATTTTCAATAATAAAAAAAATTGAAAATGATCTTAAAGCAACGTTTTTGAGAAAGTGTGTTTTCAAAATATGATATAAAAATTTTCAAAGACAAGTTCAAAAAAGTATGCAAAATTGAGTTTCAAAATTATTTCTCAAAAACCTAGCCTAGACAAAGTGTTTTCAAAAAGGAATTTTCAATAATAAAAAAGACTAAAAATGATCTAAGACCAAGGTTTTTGAGAAAGTGTATTTTCAAAAGATGATGTGAAAAAGATTTCAAAGACAAGTTCAAAAGAGAGTTCAAAAATAAGTTTCAAAATCATTTCTCAAAAACCTAGCCTAGACATGGTGTTTACAAAAAGGAATATTCATAAATAAAAAAAGATTGAAAACGATTTAAGAACAAGGTTTTTGAGAATGTGTATTTTCAAAATGATATGAAAAAGATTTCAAAGACAACTTCAAAAAAGAGTTCAAAAATGAGTTTCAAAATTGTTTCTCAAAAACCTAGCATAGACATATTGTTTCCAAAAGAAAATATTTCATATGTAAAAAAGATTGAAAAAGGATCCAAGAACATCGTTTTTGAGAAAGTGTGTTTAGAAAATATGATATGAAAAAGTTTTCAAAGACAAGTTCAAAAAAGTATGCAAAAATGAGTTTCAAAATTATTTCTCAAAAACTTAGCCTAGACATAGTGTTTTCCAAAAGGAATTTTCAATAACAAAGAAGACTGAAAACTGAAAATTGTTTAAGAGTAAGGTTTTTGAGAAAGTGTATTTTCAAAATATGATATGAAAAAGATTTCAAAGACAAGTTCAAAAGAGAGTTCAAAAATAAGTTTCAAAATCATTTCTCAAAAGCCTAGCTTAGACATAGTGTTTTCAAAAAGGAATTTTCATAAATAAAAAAAATTGAAAATGATCTAAGTGCAAGGTTCTTGAGAAAGTGTATTTTCAAAGGCTTAATTACAGTTTTGGTCCCCCTATTATGACCAATTCTCGATTTTGGTCCCTGAACTTTTAATTTGACGATTTTGGTCCCCCTATTTTCCCAATTTGTAAAATCAAGGTCCCCCACCCCAATTTCGACTGACTTATCCTACGTGTCAGCCCACGTGGACTGCCACGTAGGCACACCCCCCCACCCCCCACCCCCCCCCCACCCCCACCCCCACCCCACCCCAACCCACCACCACCGACCCCACCCCACCCCACCCACCCGAACCCACCATCGACCCCACCCCAACCCACCACCGACCCCATCCCAACCCAACCCACCACCGAGAGCGACGCGACGGGGAGACGAGAGGATCGCAAATCTGCGATCTGCGAGAGAACGGGGAGACGAGAGGATTTGCGAGAGCGAGAGCGAGAGAACGGGGAGACGAGCGAGAGCGACAGTGGTGAGATGCGAGGAGGGAGAGCGACGGTGGGAGAGCGGAGATGCGAGGAGGGAGAGCGACGGTGGGAGAGCGGAGATGCGAAGGAGAGAGAGATGCGAGGAGGGAGAGCGACGATGGGAGAGAGAGAGAGGGTGTGGTTGTGGGGGGGGAGGGGGGTTCACGGAGGTGGGGGTGGGAGGGGGGAGGGGAAGAGGGAAGAGGAACAGTGGGGGGGATCGGTGGGGAAGACAAACAGTGGAGGGGGTGGGGTGGGGTGGGGGTGGGGGTGTGCCTACGTGGCAGTCCACGTGGGCTGCCACGTAGGATAAGTTAGTCAAAATTAAGAAGGGGAATATGATTTTTCAAATTGGAAAAATAGGGGGACCAAAATCGTCAAATTGAAACTTCAGGGACCAAAATCGAGAATTGGTCATAATAGGGGGACCAAAACTGTAATTAAGCCAATATGATATGAAAAAGTTTTCAAAGACAAGTTCAAAAGAGAGTGCAAAAATGAGCTTCAAAATTATTTCACAAAAACCTAGCCTAGACATAGTCTTTTCAAAAAAAATTAAAAATTTTAAAAGATTGAAAATGATCTAAGAGCAAGGTTTTTTGAGAATGTGTGCTTTTGAAATATGATACGAAAAAAATTTCAAAGACAAGATCAAAGGAGTGTGCAAAAGTAAGTTTCAAAATTATTTCTCAAAAACCTAGCCTAGATTTAGTATTTACTAAAAGGAATTTTCAAAAATTAAAAAAAATTGAAAATGATCTTAAAGCAAGGCTTTTGAGAATGTGTATTTTCAAAATATGATACGAAAAAGGTTTCAAAGAGAAGTTCAAAAGAGAGTTCAAAAATGAGTTTCAAAATTCTTTCTCAAAAACCTAATCTAGACATATTGTTTTCAAAAGAAAAAATTTCAAAAGTAAAAAATATTGAAAAGGATCTAAGAACAAGGTTTTTAGAGAAAATGTGTTTTCTAAATATGATATGAAAAAGTTTTCAATGGGAAATTCAAAAGAGTTTGCAAAAATGAGTTTCAAAATTATTTCTAAAAAATCTAACCTAGACAAAGTGTTTTCAATAGTAAAAAAGATTGAAAATGATCTTAAAGCAACGTTTTTCAGAAAGTGTGGTTTCAAAATATGATATGAAAAAGTTTTCAAAGACAAGTTCAAAAGAGAGTGCAAAAATGAGCTTCAAAATTATTTCACAAAAACCTAACCTAGACATAGTCTTTTCAAAAAAAAATTAAAAAAACATTGAAAATGATCTAAGAGCAAGGTTTAAGAAGATTTAAGAAGAATCTAACAACAAAGTTGTCAAAAACTTTTCAAAAGTAAAATTTTCAAAATAAAAGAAGATTTAAGAAGAATCTAACAACAAAGTTTTTGAGAAAATATGTTTTCAAAGTATAATGTGAAAACAATTTTAAAGAAAAGCTGAAAAGTGAATATAAACATAAGTTTCAAATATTCTATTTTGAAAACCTAGTCTAGATTAAGTGGTTCAATGCTATGCTACGCAGCCACTTGTCATAATTATCTACATTATGTTTGTCGACTGATACTTTGTACATTTTTATAACCACCACGCATCGTAATTAGCTACATTATGTTTTGGAAGTAATTAACTACTCATGACCAAACCAATACATTAAATAAGAAAATGAAAGAATGCAATGCCCATGAAATTAAGGCACGCAGAGGAGGAAAAGAAGCAAGTTAAAAACAAAACAAAAAATTAATGATAGAAGGTCGATATCGATCATATAATTACTGTAATAGAAAATGAAAAAGGAAACTAAACTAACCTATGAGAGTGTATTGGCGTCGACACCTTTTGTTATACCTTGGGCTGCTATTTCCTTGCACAGATTCAGCTCTTAGTAGTCCACTTTTCCCATTAGCCAGTGGAAGGAAACTCTGAAAGAAAGAACCAAAACAATATAAGTCCCAAACAACGAGTAAGCATGTGGATTTGCGAACAAATAAATAGTAAAAATTTGTGTGATATTAGTGAGTCTCTCTATTTAAATTGTATAAATAATAGAATGACCCAACAAAAGTTAACCTGAATTCACTCACACAACTGAGAATTTGAGTGAGACTCCGAGTCCAATCACCCAGTGTTCTGATATGAATGCTAAGGTAGTTATCTCCAGGGGCAGAGGTTATGGAAAATGGGTGCCTATAACAATAACAGTGCAGGAATTGGATATTAAGATTTAAAAAACAGATAAAAAACAAGTGTACGTAAATGTGTTTCTTTCTTCAAAATCATACCATTCAAATGGAGACACGCAGCATAGTTGGTAAAAATTTACAGCTTTTGTTATACCTTGGGTTGCTATCTCCTTGCACACATTAAGCTCTTAGTAGTCCACTTTTCCCATTACCCGGTGGAAGGCAACTCTGAAAGAAAGAACCAAAGCAATATAAGTCCCAAACAAAGAGTAAGCATGTGGATTTGCGAACAAATAAATAGTAAAAATTTGTGATATTAGTGAGTCTCTCTATTTAAGTTGTCTAAATAATAGAATGACCCAACAAAAGTTAACCTGAATTCACTCACATCTGAGAATTTGACTTTGAAACGCCGAGTCCAATAACCCAGTGTTCTGATATCAGCGCTAAGGTAGTTTATTTCCAGGGGCAGAAGAAAAAGGGTGCCTATAACAATAACAGTGTAGAAATTAGATATTAAGATTTAAAAAATAGATAGAGAACAAGTGTACTAATGTGTTTCTTTCTTCAAATTCATACCATTCAGATGGAGAAACAGCAGCACAATTGATAAACATGTATTGTCCGCTCTTGTATCTAAACCCCTGAGGCTATGACATATCAAGAGCCAATACATTTTCAAAATAAATAGCCACCTTCAAATAGGACACACAAAATTTGGTGACTAATTAATAGAACCATATGTTTCTTTCTTCCAATATATGGTGAGTACTTCATTATTCAAGACTTACCTTTAGTATTCTCACAGGCTTGATGCTTGATCTAAGTGCTCTAATCAGTCTTTCCAATGCATAAATGGTGATGGGAATAACCAAATACATCCAAGTCTACATACAACACACATATAATAAACTTACTTGCAATGTGAATTACCTGAGAATATAAATTTAAAAAAAAGGAAAAGGGTTAAATCATAAATGAAGAAAGTTGCTAACCATTTTTTTGTACAATTCCTTAGTCAGGTAAAGTTTGATTCCATGGACAATCAACGATGCATAAACAAAGATAAAGAGATGACCAGAGTACCGAAAGGCATTGAAACCTTTTAGACTTTCTAGTGCTTTTTTGGTAACTTGACTCTTCCTCTCCTGAACCAAGGTCTAGCCAGCGTGAAGGCTATTGCCATTAGAATAATCATTATAATCCCAGTTACTCCTTCGCAAATAGTTACAAGATGTCAGATGGTAATCACACAAGGACTAATCAAAATTATTCACAAGTCTTCGCAAACACAGTTTTCGCGATCCTTTTGTAACCCTATTGATTTGTGGTGCTTTATAACAAATATTTGAATTTACCTTGTGGAAGTTGAGGTTGTCACCAAAAGTAACTGCAATGCCTAGCTTGGTTTTGTTCCTAAGCCAAGTGATGGTGTTTCGACAAACAGGTAACAAGATAATGGCCATGTTCAACTTTAGTGTCTCAGCTGCACCTTTGGCCATGCACACACAATGCCCCATCACCTCATACGCATCTTTACTTCTATACTGCACAAATTTGTAGCATCACACCAATCCATAGTAGCAATATCCAAGTTCTCTGCCAATTGTCCTGCAGAAAATACTTGGTTTCTCTATACCACCTCCTAATAGGATTTTCTTCATATGTAGTCTTAAGAAAGTGTGTTTTCAAAATATGATGAAAAAGTTTTCAAACACGAGTTCGAAAAAATGTGCAAAAATGAGTTTCAAAATTATTTCTGAAAAACCTAGCCTAGACATAGTGTTCAAAATCTAAAAATATTGAAAAAGATCTAAGAGCATGGTTTCTAAGAAAGTGTGTTTTCAAAATATTATATGAAAAGTTTTCAAAGGCAAGTTCAAAAGAGTATGCAAAAGTGACTTTCAAAACATATTGTTTTCAAAAGAAAAAATTTCAAAAGTAAAAAAGATTGAAAAGGGATCTAAGAACAAGGCTTTTGAGAAAGTGTGTTTTCTAAATATGATATGAAAAAGTTTCCAACCACAAGTTCAAAAGAGTATGCGGAAATGAGTTCCAAAATTATTTCTCAAAAACCTAGCCTAGAAAAAGTGTTTTCAAAAAAGAATTTTCAATAATAAAAAAAATTGAAAATGATCTTAAAGCAACGTTTTTGAGAAAGTGTGTTTTCAAAATATGATATAAAAATTTTCAAAGACAAGTTCAAAAGAGAATGCAAAAATGAGTTTCAAAATTATTTCTCAAAAATCTAGCCTAGACATAGTCTTTTCAAAAAAAAATAATTTAAAATTTAAAAAGATTGAAAATGATCTAAGAGCAAGGTTTTTGAGAATGCGTATTTTCAAAATATGATATGAAAAAGATTTCCAAAACAATTTCAAAAATGAGTTTCAAAATTATTTCTCAAAAGCCTAGCCTAGACATATTGTTTCCAAAAGAAAAAATATCAAATGTAAAAAAGATTGAAAAAGGATCCTGAACAACGTTTTTGAGAAAGTGTGTTTTGAAAATATGATATGAAAAAGCTTTCAAAGACAAGTTCAAAAAAGAATGCAAAAATGAGTTTCAAAATTATTTCTCAAAAACCTAGCCTAGACAAAGTGTTTTCAAAAAGGAATTTTCAATAATAAAAAAGACTAAAAATGATCTAAGACCAAGGTTTTTGAGAAAGTGTATTTTCAAAAGATGATGTGAAAAAGATTTCAAAGACAAGTTCAAAAGAGAGTTCAAAAATAAGTTTCAAAATCATTTCTCAAAAACCTAGCCTAGACACGGTGTTTACAAAAAGGAATATTCATAAATAAAAAAAGATTGAAAACGATTTAAGTACAAGGTTTTTGAGAATGTGTATTTTCAAAATGATATGAAAAAGATTTCAAAGACAACTTCAAAAAAGAGTTCAAAAATGAGTTTCAAAATTGTTTCTCAAAAACCTAGCATAGACATATTGTTTCCAAAAGAAAATATTTCATATGTAAAAAAGATTGAAAAAGGATCCAAGAACAACGTTTTTGAGAAAGTGTGTTTAGAAAATATGATATGAAAAAGTTTTCAAAGACAAGTTCTCAAAAAAGTATGCAAAAATGAGTTTCAAAATTATTTCTCAAAAACTTAGCCTAGACATAGTGTTTTCCAAAAGGAATTTTCAATAACAAAAAGGACTGAAAATTGTTTAAGAGTAAGGTTTTTGAGAAAGTGTCTTTTCAAAATATGATATGAAAAAGATTTCAAAGACAAGTTCAAAAGAGAGTTCAAAAATAAGTTTCAAAATCATTTCTCAAAAGCCTAGCTTAGACATAGTGTTTTCAAAAAGGAATTTTCATAAAAATAAAAAAATTGAAAATGATCTAAGTGCAAGGTTCTTGAGAAAGTGTATTTTCAAAATATGATATGAAAAAGTTTTCAAAGACAAGTTCAAAAGAGAGTGCAAAAATGAGCTTCAAAATTATTTCACAAAAACCTAGCCTAGACATAGTCTTTTCAAAAAAAATTAAAAATTTTAAAAGATTGAAAATGATCTAAGAGCAAGGTTTTTTGAGAATGTGTGCTTTTGAAATATGATACGAAAAAAATTTCAAAGACAAGATCAAAGGAGTGTGCAAAAGTAAGTTTCAAAATTATTTCTCAAAAACCTAGCCTAGATTTAGTATTTACTAAAAGGAATTTTCAAAATTAAAAAAAATTGAAAATGATCTTAAAGCAAGGCTTTTGAGAATGTGTATTTTCAAAATATGATACGAAAAAGGTTTCAAAGAGAAGTTCAAAAGAGAGTTCAAAAATGAGTTTCAAAATTCTTTCTCAAAAACCTAATCTAGACATATTATTTTCAAAAGAAAAAATTTCAAAAGTAAAAAATATTGAAAAGGATCTAAGAACAAGGTTTTTAGAGAAAATGTGTTTTCTAAATATGATATAAAAAAGTTTTCAATGGGAAATTCAAAAGAGTTTGCAAAAATGAGTTTCAAAATTATTTCTAAAAAATCTAACCTAGACAAAGTGTTTTCAAAAACGAATTTTCAATAGTAAAAAAGATTGAAAATGATCGTAAAGCAAGGTTTTTCAGAAAGTGTGGTTTCAAAATATGATATGAAAAAGTTTTCAAAGACAAGTTCAAAAGAGAGTGCAAAAATGAGCTTCAAAATTATTTCACAAAAACCTAACCTAGACATAGTCTTTTCAAAAAAAAATTAAAAAACATTGAAAATGATCTAAGAGCAAGGTTTAAGAAGATTTAAGAAGAATCTAACAACAAAGTTGTCAAAAACTTTTCAAAAGTAAAATTTTCAAAATAAAAGAAGATTTAAGAAGAATCTAACAACAAAGTTTTTGAGAAAATATGTTTTCAAAGTATAATGTGAAAACAATTTTAAAGAAAAGCTGAAAAGTGAATATAAACATAAGTTTCAAATATTCTATTTTGAAAACCTAGTCTAGATTAAGTGGTTCAATGCTATGCTACGCAGCCACTTGTCATAATTATCTACATTATGTTTGTCGACTGATACTTTGTACATTTTTATAACCACCACGCATCGTAATTAGCTACATTATGTTTTGGAAGTAATTAACTACTCATGACCAAACCAATACATTAAATAAGAAAATGAAAGAATGCAATGCCCATGAAATTAAGGCACGCAGAGGAGGAAAAGAAGCAAGTTAAAAACAAAACAAAAAACTAATGATAGAAGGTCGATATCGATCATATAATTACTGTAATAGAAAATGAAAAAGGAAACTAAACTAACCTATGAGAGTGTATTGGCGTCGACACCTTTTGTTATACCTTGGGCTGCTATTTCCTTGCACAGATTCAGCTCTTAGTAGTCCACTTTTCCCATTAGCCAGTGGAAGGAAACTCTGAAAGAAAGAACCAAAACAATATAAGTCCCAAACAACGAGTAAGCATGTGGATTTGCGAACAAATAAATAGTAAAAATTTGTGTGATATTAGTGAGTCTCTCTATTTAAATTGTATAAATAATAGAATGACCCAACAAAAGTTAACCTGAATTCACTCACACAACTGAGAATTTGAGTGAGACTCGAGTCCAATCACCCAGTGTTCTGATATGAACGCTAAGGTAGTTATCTCCAGGGGCAGAGGTTATGGAAAATGGGTGCCTATAACAATAACAGTGCAGGAATTGGATATTAAGATTTAAAAATAGATAAAAAAAAGTGTACGTAAATGTGTTTCTTCTTCAAAATCATACCATTCAAATGGAGACACGCAGCATAGTTGGTAAAAATTTACAGCTTTTGTTATACCTTGGGTTGCTATCTCCTTGCACACATTAAGCTCTTAGTAGTCCACTTTTCCCATTACCCGGTGGAAGGCAACTCTGAAAGAAAGAACCAAAGCAATATAAGTCCCAAACAAAGAGTAAGCATGTGGATTTGCGAACAAATAAATAGTAAAAATTTGTGATATTAGTGAGTCTCTCTATTTAAGTTGTCTAAATAATAGAATGACCCAACAAAAGTTAACCTGAATTCACTCACATCTGAGAATTTGACTTTGAAACGCCGAGTCCAATAACCCAGTGTTCTGATATCAGCGCTAAGGTAGTTTATTTCCAGGGGCAGAAGAAAAAGGGTGCCTATAACAATAACAGTGTAGAAATTAGATATTAAGATTTAAAAAATAGATAGAACAAGTGTACTAATGTGTTTCTTTCTTCAAATTCATACCATTCAAATGGAGAAACAGCAGCACAATTGATAAACATGTATTGTCCGCTCTTGTATCTAAACCCCTGAGGCTATGACATATCAAGAGCCAATACATTTCCAAAATAAATAGCCACCTTCAAATAGGACACACAAAATTTGGTGACTAATTAATAGAACCATATGTTTCTTTCTTCCAATATATGGTGAGTACTTCATTATTCAAGACTTACCTTTAGTATTCTCACAGGCTTGATGCTTGATCTAAGTGCTCTAATCAGTCTTTCCAATGCATAAATGGTGATGGGAATAACCAAATACATCCAAGTCTACATACAACACACATATAATAAACTTACTTGCAATGTGAATTACCTGAGAATATAAATTTAAAAAAAAGGAAAAGGGTTAAATCATAAATGAAGAAAGTTGCTAACCATTTTTTTGTACAATTCCTTAGTCAGGTAAAGTTTGATTCCATGGACAATCAACGATGCATAAACAAAGATAAAGAGATGACCAGAGTACCGAAAGGCATTGAAACCTTTTAGACTTTCTAGTGCTTTTTTGGTAACTTGACTCTTCCTCTCCTGAACCAAGGTCTAGCCAGCGTGAAGGCTATTGCCATTAGAATAATCATTATAATCCCAGTTACTCCTTCGCAAATAGTTACAAGATGTCAGATGGTAATCACACAAGGACTAATCAAAATTATTCACAAGTCTTCGCAAACACAGTTTTCGCGATCCTTTTGTAACCCTATTGATTTGTGGTGCTTTATAACAAATATTTGAATTTACCTTGTGGAAGTTGAGGTTGTCACCAAAAGTAACTGCAATGCCTAGCTTGGTTTTGTTCCTAAGCCAAGTGATGGTGTTTCGACAAACAGGTAACAAGATAATGGCCATGTTCAACTTTAGTGTCTCAGCTGCACCTTTGGCCATGCACACACAATGCCCCATCACCTCATACGCATCTTTACTTCTATACTGCACAAATTTGTAGCATCACACCAATCCATAGTAGCAATATCCAAGTTCTCTGCCAATTGTCCTGCAGAAAATACTTGGTTTCTCTATACCACCTCCTAATAGGATTTTCTTCATATGTAGTCTTAAGAAAGTGTGTTTTCAAAATATGATGAAAAAGTTTTCAAACACGAGTTCGAAAAAGTGCAAAAATGAGTTTCAAAATTATTTCTGAAAAACCTAGCCTAGACATAGTGTTCAAAATCTAAAAATATTGAAAAAGATCTAAGAGCATGGTTTCTAAGAAAGTGTGTTTTCAAAATATTATATGAAAAGTTTTCAAAGGCAAGTTCAAAAGAGTATGCAAAAGTGACTTTCAAAACATATTGTTTTCAAAAGAAAAAATTTCAAAAGTAAAAAAGATTGAAAAGGGATCTAAGAACAAGGCTTTTGAGAAAGTGTGTTTTCTAAATATGATATGAAAAAGTTTCCAACCACAAGTTCAAAAGAGTATGCGGAAATGAGTTCCAAAATTATTTCTCAAAAACCTAGCCTAGAAAAAGTGTTTTCAAAAAAGAATTTTCAATAATAAAAAAAATTGAAAATGATCTTAAAGCAACGTTTTTGAGAAAGTGTGTTTTCAAAATATGATATAAAAATTTTCAAAGACAAGTTCAAAAGAGAATGCAAAAATGAGTTTCAAAATTATTTCTCAAAAATCTAGCCTAGACATAGTCTTTTCAAAAAAAATAATTTAAAATTTAAAAAGATTGAAAATGATCTAAGAGCAAGGTTTTTGAGAATGCGTATTTTCAAAATATGATATGAAAAAGATTTCCAAAACAATTTCAAAAAAGAGTTTCAAAATTATTTCTCAAAAGCCTAGCCTAGACATATTGTTTCCAAAAGAAAAAATATCAAATGTAAAAAAGATTGAAAAAGGATCCTGAACAACGTTTTTGAGAAAGTGTGTTTTGAAAATATGATATGAAAAAGCTTTCAAAGACAAGTTAAAAAAGTATGCAAAAATGAGTTTCAAAATTATTTCTCAAAAACCTAGCCTAGACAAAGTGTTTTCAAAAAGGAATTTTCAATAATAAAAAAGACTAAAAATGATCTAAGACCAAGGTTTTTGAGAAAGTGTATTTTCAAAAGATGATGTGAAAAAGATTTCAAAGACAAGTTCAAAAGAGAGTTCAAAAATAAGTTTCAAAATCATATCTCAAAAACCTAGCCTAGACATGGTGTTTACAAAAAGGAATATTCATAAATAAAAAAAGATTGAAAACGATTTAAGAACAAGGTTTTTGAGAATGTGTATTTTCAAAATGATATGAAAAAGATTTCAAAGACAACTTCAAAAAAGAGTTCAAAAATGAGTTTCAAAATTGTTTCTCAAAAACCTAGCATAGACATATTGTTTCCAAAAGAAAATATTTCATATGTAAAAAAGATTGAAAAGGGATCCAAGAACAACATTTTTGAGAAAGTGTGTTTAGAAAATATGATATGAAAAAGTTTTCAAAGACAAGTTCAAAAAAGTATGCAAAAATGAGTTTCAAAATTATTTCTCAAAAACTTAGCCTAGACATAGTGTTTTCCAAAAGGAATTTTCAATAACAAAAAAGACTGAAAATTGTTTAAGAGTAAGGTTTTTGAGAAAGTGTATTTTCAAAATATGATATGAAAAAGATTTCAAAGACAAGTTCAAAAGAGAGTTCAAAAATAAGTTTCAAAATCATTTCTCAAAAGCCTAGCTTAGACATAGTGTTTTCAAAAAGGAATTTTCATAAATAAAAAAAATTGAAAATGATCTAAGTGCAAGGTTCTTGAGAAAGTGTATTTTCAAAGGCTTAATTACAGTTTTGGTCCCCCTATTATGACCAATTCTCGATTTTGGTCCCTGAACTTTTAATTTGACGATTTTGGTCCCCCAATTTTCCCAATTTGTAAAATCAAGGTCCCCCACCCCCAATTTTGACTGACTTATCCGACGTGGCAGCCCACGTGGACTGCCACGTAGGCACACCCCCCCCACCCCACCACCGACCCCACCCCACCCCACCCCAACCCAACCCACCACCGACCCCACCCCACCCCACCCACCCACCCCCACCACCGACCCCACCCCAACCCACCACCGACCCCACCCCACCCCTATCCCACCCCACCCACCACCGAGAGCGACGCGACGGGGAGACGAGAGGATCGCAAATCTGCGATCTGCGAGAGAACGGGGAGACGAGAGGATTTGCGAGAGCGAGAGCGAGAGAAAGGGGAGACGAGCGAGAGCGACAGTGGTGAGATGCGAGGAGGGAGAACGACGGTGGGAGAGCGGAGATGCGAAGGAGAGAGAGATGCGAGGAGGGAGAGCGACGGTGGGAGAGCGGAGATGCGAAGGAGAGAGAGATGCGAGGAGGGAGAGCGACGATGGGAGAGAGAGAGAGAGGGTGTGGTTGTGGGGGGGGGGGGGTTCACGGAGGTGGGGGTGGGAGGGGGGAGGGGAAGAGGGAAGAGGAACAGTGGGGGGGATCGGTGGGGAAGACAAACAGTGGAGGGGTGGAGTGGGGGGGGTGGGGGGTGGGGGGTGTGCCTACGTGGCAGTCCACGTGGGCTGCCACGTAGGATAAGTCAGTCAAAATTAAGAGGGTGACTATGATTTTTCAAATTGGAAAAATAGGGGGACCAAAATCGTCAAACTAAAACTTCAGGGACCAAAATCGTCAAACTAAAACTTCAGGGACCAAAATCGAGGAGAATTGGTCATAATAGGGGGACCAAAACTGTAATTAAGCCAATATGATATGAAAAAGTTTTCAAAGACAAGTTCAAAAGAGAGTGCAAAAATGAGCTTCAAAATTATTTCACAAAAACCTAGCCTAGACATAGTCTTTTCAAAAAAAATTAAAAATTTTAAAAGATTGAAAATGATCTAAGAGCAAGGTTTTTTGAGAATGTGTGCTTTTGAAATATGATACGAAAAAAATTTCAAAGACAAGATCAAAGGAGTGTGCAAAAGTAAGTTTCAAAATTATTTCTCAAAAACCTAGCCTAGATTTAGTATTTACTAAAAGGAATTTTCAAAAATTAAAAAAAATTGAAAATGATCTTAAAGCAAGGCTTTTGAGAATGTGTATTTTCAAAATATGATACGAAAAAGGTTTCAAAGAGAAGTTCAAAAGAGAGTTCAAAAATGAGTTTCAAAATTCTTTCTCAAAAACCTAATCTAGACATATTATTTTCAAAAGAAAAAATTTCAAAAGTAAAAAATATTGAAAAGGATCTAAGAACAAGGTTTTTAGAGAAAATGTGTTTTCTAAATATGATATAAAAAAGTTTTCAATGGGAAATTCAAAAGAGTTTGCAAAAATGAGTTTCAAAATTATTTCTAAAAAATCTAACCTAGACAAAGTGTTTTCAAAAACGAATTTTCAATAGTAAAAAAGATTGAAAATGATCGTAAAGCAAGGTTTTTCAGAAAGTGTGGTTTCAAAATATGATATGAAAAAGTTTTCAAAGACAAGTTCAAAAGAGAGTGCAAAAATGAGCTTCAAAATTATTTCACAAAAACCTAACCTAGACATAGTCTTTTCAAAAAAAAATTAAAAAACATTGAAAATGATCTAAGAGCAAGGTTTAAGAAGATTTAAGAAGAATCTAACAACAAAGTTGTCAAAAACTTTTCAAAAGTAAAATTTTCAAAATAAAAGAAGATTTAAGAAGAATCTAACAACAAAGTTTTTGAGAAAATATGTTTTCAAAGTATAATGTGAAAACAATTTTAAAGAAAAGCTGAAAAGTGAATATAAACATAAGTTTCAAATATTCTATTTTGAAAACCTAGTCTAGATTAAGTGGTTCAATGCTATGCTACGCAGCCACTTGTCATAATTATCTACATTATGTTTGTCGACTGATACTTTGTACATTTTTATAACCACCACGCATCGTAATTAGCTACATTATGTTTTGGAAGTAATTAACTACTCATGACCAAACCAATACATTAAATAAGAAAATGAAAGAATGCAATGCCCATGAAATTAAGGCACGCAGAGGAGGAAAAGAAGCAAGTTAAAAACAAAACAAAAAACTAATGATAGAAGGTCGATATCGATCATATAATTACTGTAATAGAAAATGAAAAAGGAAACTAAACTAACCTATGAGAGTGTATTGGCGTCGACACCTTTTGTTATACCTTGGGCTGCTATTTCCTTGCACAGATTCAGCTCTTAGTAGTCCACTTTTCCCATTAGCCAGTGGAAGGAAACTCTGAAAGAAAGAACCAAAACAATATAAGTCCCAAACAACGAGTAAGCATGTGGATTTGCGAACAAATAAATAGTAAAAATTTGTGTGATATTAGTGAGTCTCTCTATTTAAATTGTATAAATAATAGAATGACCCAACAAAAGTTAACCTGAATTCACTCACACAACTGAGAATTTGAGTGAGACTCCGAGTCCAATCACCCAGTGTTCTGATATGAACGCTAAGGTAGTTATCTCCAGGGGCAGAGGTTATGGAAAATGGGTGCCTATAACAATAACAGTGCAGGAATTGGATATTAAGATTTAAAAAATAGATAAAAAACAAGTGTACGTAAATGTGTTTCTTTCTTCAAAATCATACCATTCAAACGGAGAAACGCAGCATAGTTGGTAAAAATTTACAGCTTTTGTTATACGTTGGGTTGCTATCTCCTTGCACACATTAAGCTCTTAGTAGTCCACTTTTCCCATTACCCGGTGGAAGGCAACTCTGAAAGAAAGAACCAAAGCAATATAAGTCCCAAACAAAGAGTAAGCATGTGGATTTGCAAACAAATAAATAGTAAAAAATTGTGATATTAGTGAGTCTCTCTATTTAAGTTGTCTAAATAATAGAATGACCCAACAAAAGTTAACCTGAATTCACTCACATCTGAGAATTTGACTTTGAAACGCCGAGTCCAATAACCCAGTGTTCTGATATCAGCGCTAAGGTAGTTTATTTCCAGGGGCAGAAGAAAAAAGGTGCCTATAACAATAACAGTGTAGAAATTAGATATTATGATTTAAAAAATAGATAGAAAACAAGTGTACTAATGTGTTTCTTTCTTCAAATTCATACCATTCAAATGGAGAAACAGCAGCACAATTGATAAACATGTATTGTCCGCTCTTGTATCTAAACCCGTGAGGCTATGACATATCAAGAGCCAATACATTTCCAAAATAAATAGCCACCTTCAAATAGGACACACAAAATTTGGTGACTAATTAATAGAACCATATGTTTCTTTCTTCCAATATATGGTGAGTACTTCATTATTCAAGACTTACCTTTAGTATTCTCACAGGCTTGATGCTTGATCTAAGTGCTCTAATCAGTCTTTCCAATGCATAAATGGTGATGGGAATAACCAAATACATCCAAGTCTACATACAACACACATATAATAAACTTACTTGCAATGTGAATTACCTGAGAATATAAATTTAAAAAAAAGGAAAAGGGTTAAATCATAAATGAAGAAAGTTGCTAACCATTTTTTTGTACAATTCCTTAGTCAGGTAAAGTTTGATTCCATGGACAATCAACGATGCATAAACAAAGATAAAGAGATGACCAGAGTACCGAAAGGCATTGAAACCTTTTAGACTTTCTAGTGCTTTTTTGGTAACTTGACTCTTCCTCTCCTGAACCAAGGTCTAGCCAGCGTGAAGGCTATTGCCATTAGAATAATCATTATAATCCCAGTTACTCCTTCGCAAATAGTTACAAGATGTCAGATGGTAATCACACAAGGACTAATCAAAATTATTCACAAGTCTTCGCAAACACAGTTTTCGCGATCCTTTTGTAACCCTATTGATTTGTGGTGCTTTATAACAAATATTTGAATTTACCTTGTGGAAGTTGAGGTTGTCACCAAAAGTAACTGCAATGCCTAGCTTGGTTTTGTTCCTAAGCCAAGTGATGGTGTTTCGACAAACAGGTAACAAGATAATGGCCATGTTCAACTTTAGTGTCTCAGCTGCACCTTTGGCCATGCACACACAATGCCCCATCACCTCATACGCATCTTTACTTCTATACTGCACAAATTTGTAGCATCACACCAATCCATAGTAGCAATATCCAAGTTCTCTGCCAATTGTCCTGCAGAAAATACTTGGTTTCTCTATACCACCTCCTAATAGGATTTTCTTCATATGTAGTCTTAAGAAAGTGTGTTTTCAAAATATGATGAAAAAAATTTCAAACACGAGTTCGAAAAAGTGTGCAAAAATGAGTTTCAAAATTATTTCTGAAAAACCTAGCCTAGACATGGTGTTCAAAATCTAAAAATATTGAAAAAGATCTAAGAGCATGGTTTCTAAGAAAGTGTGTTTTCAAAATATTATATGAAAAGTTTTCAAAGGCAAGTTCAAAAGAGTATGCAAAAGTGACTTTCAAAACATATTGTTTTCAAAAGAAAAAATTTCAAAAGTAAAAAAGATTGAAAAGGGATCTAAGAACAAGGCTTTTGAGAAAGTGTGTTTTCTAAATATGATATGAAAAAGTTTCCAACCACAAGTTCAAAAGAGTATGCGGAAATGAGTTCCAAAATTATTTCTCAAAAACCTAGCCTAGAAAAAGTGTTTTCAAAAAAGAATTTTCAATAATAAAAAAAATTGAAAATGATCTTAAAGCAACGTTTTTGAGAAAGCGTGTTTTCAAAATATGATATAAAAATTTTCAAAGACAAGTTCAAAAGAGAATGCAAAAATGAGTTTCAAAATTATTTCTCAAAAATCTAGCCTAGACATAGTCTTTTCAAAAAAAATAATTTAAAATTTAAAAAGATTGAAAATGATCTAAGAGCAAGGTTTTTGAGAATGCGTATTTTCAAAATATGATATGAAAAAGATTTCCAAAACAATTTCAAAAATGAGTTTCAAAATTATTTCTCAAAAGCCTAGCCTAGACATATTGTTTCCAAAAGAAAAAATATCAAATGTAAAAAAGATTGAAAAAGGATCCTGAACAACGTTTTTGAGAAAGTGTGTTTTGAAAATATGATATGAAAAAGCTTTCAAAGACAAGTTCAAAAAAGTATGCAAAAATGAGTTTCAAAATTATTTCTCAAAAACCTAGCCTAGACAAAGTGTTTTCAAAAAGGAATTTTCAATAATAAAAATGACTAAAAATGATCTAAGACCAAGGTTTTTGAGAAAGTGTATTTTCAAAAAATGATGTGAAATAGATTTCAAAGACAAGTTCAAAAGAGAGTTCAAAAATAAGTTTCAAAATCATTTCTCAAAAACCTAGCCTAGACATGGTGTTTACAAAAAGGAATATTCATAAATAAAAAAAGATTGAAAACGATTTAAGAACAAGGTTTTTGAGAATGTGTATTTTCAAAATGATATGAAAAAGATTTCAAAGACAACTTCAAAAAAGAGTTCAAAAATGAGTTTCAAAATTGTTTCTCAAAAACCTAGCTTAGACATATTGTTTCCAAAAGAAAATATTTCATATGTAAAAAAGACTGAAAAAGGATCCAAGAACAACATTTTTGAGAAAGTGTGTTTAGAAAATATGATATGAAAAAGTTTTCAAAGACAAGTTCAAAAAAGTATGCAAAAATGAGTTTCAAAATTATTTCTCAAAAACTTAGCCTAGACATAGTGTTTTCCAAAAGGAATTTTCAATAACAAAAAAGACTGAAAATTGTTTAAGAGTAAGGTTTTTGGGAAAGTGTATTTTCAAAATATGATATGACAAAGATTTCAAAGACAAGTTCAAAAGAGAGTTCAAAAATAAGTTTCAAAATCATTTCTCAAAAGCCTAGCTTAGACATAGTGTTTTCAAAAAGGAATTTTCATAAATAAAAAAAATTGAAAATGATCTAAGTGCAAGGTTCCTGAGAAAGTGTATTTTCAAAATATGATATGAAAAAGATTTCAAAGACAAGTTCAAAAGAGAGTGCAAAAATGAGTTTCAAAAATATTTCTCAAAAACCTAGCCTAGACATAGCTTTTTCAAAAAAAATAATTAAAATTTAAAAAATTGAAAATGATCTAAGAGAAAGGTTTTTGAGAATGTCTGTTTTCGAAATATGATATGAAAAAAATTTCAAAGGCAAGTTTAAAAGAGTATGCAAAAATGAGTTTCAAAATTTACTTCTCAAAAGAGAGTTCAAAAATGTTTTTCAAAATTATTTCTCAAAAACCTAAACAGAAAAATTTTCAAAAGTAAAAATGATTGAAAAAGGATCTAAGAACAAGGTTTTTAAGAAATTGTGTTTTGATGATATGATACGAAAAAGTTTTCAAAGACAAGTTCAAAAAAGTATGTAAAAATAAGTTTCTAAATTATTTCTCAAAAACCTAGCCTAGACATGGTGTTTTAAAAAAGGAATTTTCAAAAATAAAAAAACTTGAAAATGATGTAAGTCCTAGGTCCTTGAGAAAGTGTATTTTCAAAATATGATATAAAAAAGATTTCAAAGACAAGTTCAAAAGATAGTGCAAAAATGAGTTTCAAAAGTCATTGAAACCTTTTAGACTTTCTAGAGCTTTTGGTAACCTGACTCTTCCTCTCCTGAAGCAAGGTCTAGCCAACGTGAAGGCTATTGCCATTAGAATAATCACTATAATCCCAGTTACACCTTCCCATGACTTCACAAAATACCAATAATTTGATGGTCGATCTCCAAAAAAAGGTTCCATGAGCTTATGCTTTTCACTATTTGCATGAAGAAGCCTGAGAATTCGACACCTTTTGTTATACCTTGGGCTGCTATTTCCTTGCACAGATTCAGCTCTTAGTAGTCCACTTTTCCCATTAGCCGGTGGAAGGAAACTCTGAAAGAAAGAACCAAAACAATATAAGTCCCAAACAACGAGTAAGCATGTGGATTTGCGAACAAATAAATAGTAAAAATTTGTGTGATATTAGTGAGTCTCTCTATTTAAATTGTATAAATAATAGAATGACCCAACAAAAGTTAACCTGAATTCACTCACACAACTGAGAATTTGAGTGAGACTCCGAGTCCAATCACCCAGTGTTCTGATATGAACGCTAAGGTAGTTATCTCCAGGGGCAGAGGTTATGGAAAATGGGTGCCTATAACAATAACAGTGCAGGAATTGGATATTAAGATTTAAAAAATAGATAAAAAACAAGTGTACGTAAATGTGTTTCTTTCTTCAAAATCATACCATTCAAATGGAGACACGCAGCATAGTTGGTAAAAATTTACAGCTTTTGTTATACCTTGGGTTGCTATCTCCTTGCACACATTAAGCTCTTAGTAGTCCACTTTTCCCATTACCCGGTGGAAGGCAACTCTGAAAGAAAGAACCAAAGCAATATAAGTCCCAAACAAAGAGTAAGCATGTGGATTTGCGAACAAATAAATAGTAAAAATTTGTGATATTAGTGAGTCTCTCTATTTAAGTTGTCTAAATGATAGAATGACCCAACAAAAATTAACCTGAATTCACTCACATCTGAGAATTTGACTTTGAAACGCCGAGTCCAATAACCCAGTGTTCTGATATATATCAACGCTAAGGTAGTTTATTTCCAGGGGCAGAAGAAAAAGGGTGCCTATAACAATAACAGTGTAGAAATTAGATATTAAGATTTAAAAAATAGATAGAAAACAAGTGTACTAATGTGTTTCTTTCTTCAAATTCATACCATTCAAATGGAGAAACAGCAGCACAATTGATAAACATGTATTGTTCGCTCTTGTATCTAAACCCCTGAGGCTATGACATATCAAGAGCCAATACATTTCCAAAATAAATAGCCACCTTCAAATAGGACACACAAAATTTGGTGACTAATTAATAGAACCATATGTTTCTTTCTTCCAATATATAGTGAGTACTTCATTATTCAAGACTTACCTTTAGTATTCTCACAGGCTTGATGCTTGATCTAAGTGCTCTAATCAGTCTTTCCAATGCATAAATGGTTATGGGAATAACCAAATACATCCAAGTCTACATACAACACACATATAATAAACTTACTTGCAATGTGAATTACCTGAGAATATAAATTTAAAAAAAAGGAAAAGGGTTAAATCATAAATGAAGAAAGTTGCTAACCATTTTTTTGTACAATTCCTTAGTCAGGTAAAGTTTGATTCCATGGACAATCAACGATGCATAAACAAAGATAAAGAGATGACCAGAGTACCGAAAGGCATTGAAACCTTTTAGACTTTCTAGTGCTTTTTTGGTAACTTGACTCTTCCTCTCGTGAACCAAGGTCTAGCCAGCGTGAAGGCTATTGCCATTAGAATAATCATTATAATCCCAGTTACTCCTTCGCAAATAGTTACAAGATGTCAGATGGTAATCACACAAGGACTAATCAAAATTATTCACAAGTCTTCGCAAACACAGTTTTCGCGATCCTTTTGTAACCCTATTGATTTGTGGTGCTTTATAACAAATATTTGAATTTACCTTGTGGAAGTTGAGGCTGTCACCAAAAGTAACTCCAATGCCTAGCTTGGTTTTGTTCCTAACCAAAGTGATGGTGTTTCGACAAACAGGTAACAAGATAAGGGCCATGTTCAACTTTAGTGTCTCAGCTGCACCTTTGGCCATGCACACACAATGCCCCATCACCTCATACGCATCTTTACTTCTATACTGCACAAATTTGTAGCATCACACCAATCCATAGTAGCAATATCCAAGTTCTCTGCCAATTGTCCTGCAGAAAATACTTGGTTTCTCTATACCACCTCCTAATAGGATTTTCTTCATATGTAGTCTTAAGAAAGTGTGTTTTCAAAATATGATGAAAAAGTTTTCAAACACGAGTTCGAAAAAGTGTGCAAAAATGAGTTTCAAAATTATTTCTGAAAAACCTAGCCTAGACATAGTGTTCAAAATCTAAAAATATTGAAAAAGATCTAAGAGCATGGTTTCTAAGAAAGTGTGTTTTCAAAATATTATATGAAAAGTTTTCAAAGGCAAGTTCAAAAGAGTATGCAAAAGTGACTTTCAAAACATACTGTTTTCAAAAGAAAAAATTTCAAAAGTAAAAAAGATTGAAAAGGGATCTAAGAACAAGGCTTTTGAGAAAGTGTGTTTTCTAAATATGATATGAAAAAGTTTCCAACCACAAGTTCAAAAGAGTATGCGGAAATGAGTTCCAAAATTATTTCTCAAAAACCTAGCCTAGAAAAAGTGTTTTCAAAAAAGAATTTTCAATAATAAAAAAAATTGAAAATGATCTTAAAGCAACGTTTTTGAGGAAGTGTGTTTTCAAAATATGATATAAAAATTTTCAAAGACAAGTTCAAAAGAGAATGCAAAAATGAGTTTCAAAATTATTTCTCAAAAATCTAGCCTAGACATAGTCTTTTCAAAAAAAATAATTTAAAATTTAAAAAGATTGAAAATGATCTAAGAGCAAGGTTTTTGAGAAAGCGTATTTTCAAAATATGATATGAAAAAGATTTCCAAAACAATTTCAAAAATGAGTTTCAAAATTATTTCTCAAAAGCCTAGCCTAGACATATTGTTTCCAAAAGAAAAAATATCAAATGTAAAAAAGATTGAAAAAGGATCCTGAACAACGTTTTTGAGAAAGTGTGTTTTGAAAATATGATATGAAAAAGCTTTCAAAGACAAGTTCAAAAAAGTATGCAAAAATGAGTTTCAAAATTATTTCTCAAAAACCTAGCCTAGACAAAGTGTTTTCAAAAAGGAATTTTCAATAATAAAAAAGACTAAAAATGATCTAAGACCAAGGTTTTTGAGAAAGTGTATTTTCAAAAGATGATGTGAAAATGATTTCAAAGACAAGTTCAAAAGAGAGTTCAAAAATAAGTTTCAAAATCATTTCCCAAAAACCTAGCCTAGACATGGTGTTTACAAAAAGGAATATTCATAAATAAAAAAAGATTGAAAACGATTTAAGTACAAGGTTTTTGAGAATGTGTATTTTCAAAATGATATGAAAAAGATTTCAAAGACAACTTCAAAAAAGAGTTCAAAAATGAGTTTCAAAATTGTTTCTCAAAAACCTAGCATAGACATATTGTTTCCAAAAGAAAATATTTCATATGTAAAAAAGATTGAAAAAGGATCCAAGAACAACGTTTTTGAGAAAGTGTGTTTAGAAAATATGATATGAAAAAGTTTTCAAAGACAAGTTCAAAAAAGTATGCAAAAATGAGTTTCAAAATTATTTCTCAAAAACTTAGCCTAGACATAGTGTTTTCCAAAAGGAATTTTCAATAACAAAAAAGACTGAAAATTGTTTAAGAGTAAGGTTTTTGAGAAAGTGTATTTTCAAAATATGATATGAAAAAGATTTCAAAGACAAGTTCTAAAGAGAGTTCAAAAATAAGTTTCAAAATCATTTCTCAAAAACTTAGCCTAGACATAGTGTTTTCCAAAAGGAATTTTCAATAACAAAAAAGACTGAAAATTGTTTAAGAGTAAGGTTTTTGAGAAAGTGTATTTTCAAAATATGATTTGAAAAAGTTTTCAAAGACAAGTTCAAAAGAGAGTGCAAAAATGAGCTTCAAAATTATTTCACAAAAACCTAACCTAGACATAGTCTTTTCAAAAAAAATTAAAAACATTGAAAATGATCTAAGAGCAAGGTTTAAGAAGATTTAAGAAGAATCTAACAACAAAGTTGTCAAAAACTTTTCAAAAGTAAAATTTTCAAAATAAAAGAAGATTTAAGAAGAATCTAACAACAAAGTTTTTGAGAAAATATGTTTTCAAAGTATAATGTGAAAACAATTTTAAAGAAAAGCTAAAAAGTGAATATAAACATAAGTTTCAAATATTCTATTTTGAAAACCTAGTCTAGATTAAGTGGTTCAATGCTATGCTACGCAGTCACTTGTCATAATTATCTACATTATGTTTGTCGACTGATACTTTGTACATTTTTATAACCACCACGCATCGTAATTAGCTACATTATGTTTTGGAAGTAATTAACTACTCATGACCAAACCAATACACTAAATAAGAAAATGAAAGAATGCAATGCCCATGAAATTAAGGCACGCAGAGGAGGAAAAGAAGCAAGTTAAAAACAAAACAAAAAACTAATGATAGAAGGTCGATATCGATCATATAATTACTGTAATAGAAAATGAAAAAGGAAACTAAACTAACCTATGAGAGTGTATTGGCGTCGACACCTTTTGTTATACCTTGGGCTGCTATTTCCTTGCACAGATTCAGCTCTTAGTAGTCCACTTTTCCCATTAGCCAGTGGAAGGAAACTCTGAAAGAAAGAACCAAAACAATATAAGTCCCAAACAACGAGTAAGCATGTGGATTTGCGAACAAATAAATAGTAAAAATTTGTGTGATATTAGTGAGTCTCTCTATTTAAATTGTATAAATAATAGAATGACCCAACAAAAGTTAACCTGAATTCACTCACACAACTGAGAATTTGAGTGAGACTCCGAGTCCAATCACCCAGTGTTCTGATATGAATGCTAAGGTAGTTATCTCCAGGGGCAGAGGTTATGGAAAATGGGTGCCTATAACAATAACAGTGCAGGAATTGGATATTAAGATTTAAAAAACAGATAAAAAACAAGTGTACGTAAATGTGTTTCTTTCTTCAAAATCATACCATTCAAATGGAGACACGCAGCATAGTTGGTAAAAATTTACAGCTTTTGTTATACCTTGGGTTGCTATCTCCTTGCACACATTAAGCTCTTAGTAGTCCACTTTTCCCATTACCCGGTGGAAGGCAACTCTGAAAGAAAGAACCAAAGCAATATAAGTCCCAAACAAAGAGTAAGCATGTGGATTTGCGAACAAATAAATAGTAAAAATTTGTGATATTAGTGAGTCTCTCTATTTAAGTTGTCTAAATAATAGAATGACCCAACAAAAGTTAACCTGAATTCACTCACATCTGAGAATTTGACTTTGAAACGCCGAGTCCAATAACCCAGTGTTCTGATATCAGCGCTAAGGTAGTTTATTTCCAGGGGCAGAAGAAAAAGGGTGCCTATAACAATAACAGTGTAGAAATTAGATATTAAGATTTAAAAAATAGATAGAGAACAAGTGTACTAATGTGTTTCTTTCTTCAAATTCATACCATTCAAATGGAGAAACAGCAGCACAATTGATAAACATGTATTGTCCGCTCTTGTATCTAAACCCCTGAGGCTATGACATATCAAGAGCCAATACATTTTCAAAATAAATAGCCACCTTCAAATAGGACACACAAAATTTGGTGACTAATTAATAGAACCATATGTTTCTTTCTTCCAATATATAGTGAGTACTTCATTATTCAAGACTTACCTTTAGTATTCTCACAGGCTTGATGCTTGATCTAAGTGCTCTAATCAGTCTTTCCAATGCATAAATGGTGATGGGAATAACCAAATACATCCAAGTCTACATACAACACACATATAATAAACTTACTTGCAATGTGAATTACCTGAGAATATAAATTTAAAAAAAAGGAAAAGGGTTAAATCATAAATGAAGAAAGTTGCTAACCATTTTTTTGTACAATTCCTTAGTCAGGTAAAGTTTGATTCCATGGACAATCAACGATGCATAAACAAAGATAAAGAGATGACCAGAGTACCGAAAGGCATTGAAACCTTTTAGACTTTCTAGTGCTTTTTTGGTAACTTGACTCTTCCTCTCGTGAACCAAGGTCTAGCCAGCGTGAAGGCTATTGCCATTAGAATAATCATTATAATCCCAGTTACTCCTTCGCAAATAGTTACAAGATGTCAGATGGTAATCACACAAGGACTAATCAAAATTATTCACAAGTCTTCGCAAACACAGTTTTCGCGATCCTTTTGTAACCCTATTGATTTGTGGTGCTTTATAACAAATATTTGAATTTACCTTGTGGAAGTTGAGGTTGTCACCAAAAGTAACTGCAATGCCTAGCTTGGTTTTGTTCCTAAGCCAAGTGATGGTGTTTCGACAAACAGGTAACAAGATAATGGCCATGTTCAACTTTAGTGTCTCAGCTGCACCTTTGGCCATGCACACACAATGCCCCATCACCTCATACGCATCTTTACTTCTATACTGCACAAATTTGTAGCATCACACCAATCCATAGTAGCAATATCCATGTTCTCTGCCAATTGTCCTGCAGAAAATACTTGGTTTCTCTATACCACCTCCTAATAGGATTTTCTTCATATGTAGTCTTAAGAAAGTGTGTTTTCAAAATATGATGAAAAAGTTTTCAAACACGAGTTCGAAAAAGTGTGCAAAAATGAGTTTCAAAATTATTTCTGAAAAACCTAACCTAGACATAGTGTTCAAAATCTAAAAATATTGAAATAGATCTAAGAGCATGGTTTCTAAGAAAGTGTGTTTTCAAAATATTATATGAAAAGTTTTCAAAGGCAAGTTCAAAAGAGTATGCAAAAGTGACTTTCAAAACATATTGTTTTCAAAAGAAAAAATTTCAAAAGTAAAAAAGATTGAAAAGGGATCTAAGAACAAGGCTTTTGAGAAAGTGTGTTTTCTAAATATGATATGAAAAAGTTTCCAACCACAAGTTCAAAAGAGTATGCGGAAATGAGTTCCAAAATTATTTCTCAAAAACCTAGCCTAGAAAGTGTTTTCAAAAAAGAATTTTCAATAATAAAAAAAATTGAAAATGATCTTAAAGCAACGTTTTTGAGAAAGTGTGTTTTCAAAATATGATATAAAAATTTTCAAAGACAAGTTCAAAAGAGAATGCAAAAATGAGTTTCAAAATTATTTCTCAAAAATCTAGCCTAGACATAGTCTTTTCAAAAAAAATAATTTAAAATTTAAAAAGATCGAAAATGTTCTAAGAGCAAGGTTTTTGAGAATGCGTATTTTCAAAATATGATATGAAAAAGATTTCCAAAACAATTTCAAAAAAGTGTTCAAAAATGAGTTTCAAAATTATTTCTCAAAAGCCTAGCCTAGACATATTGTTTCCAAAAGAAAAAATATCAAATGTAAAAAAGATTGAAAAAGGATCCTGAACAACGTTTTTGAGAAAGTGTGTTTTGAAAATATGATATGAAAAAGCTTTCAAAGACAAGATCAAAAAAGTATGCAAAAATGAGTTTCAAAATTATTTCTCAAAAACCAAGCCTAGACAAAGTGTTTTCAAAAAGGAATTTTCAATAATAAAAAAGACTAAAAATGATCTAAGACCAAGGTTTTTGAGAAAGTGTATTTTCAAAAGATGATGTGAAAAAGATTTCAAAGACAAGTTCAAAAGAGAGTTCAAAAATAAGTTTCAAAATCATTTCTCAAAAACCTAGCCTAGACATGGTGTTTACAAAAAGGAATATTCATAAATAAAAAAAGATTGAAAACGATTTAAGTACAAGGTTTTTGAGAATGTGTATTTTCAAAATGATATGAAAAAGATTTCAAAGACAACTTCAAAAAAGAGTTCAAAAATGAGTTTCAAAATTGTTTCTCAAAAACCTAGCATAGACATATTGTTTCCAAAAGAAAATATTTCATATGTAAAAAAGATTGAAAAAGGATCCAAGAACAACGTTTTTGAGAAAGTGTGTTTAGAAAATATGATATGAAAAAGTTTTCAAAGACAAGTTCAAAAAAGTATGCAAAAATGAGTTTCAAAATTATTTCTCAAAAACTTAGCCTAGACATAGTGTTTTCCAAAAGGAATTTTCAATAACAAAAAAGACTGAAAATTGTTTAAGAGTAAGGTTTTTGAGAAAGTGTATTTTCAAAATATGATATGAAAAAGATTTCAAAGACAAGTTCAAAAGAGAGTTCAAAAATAAGTTTCAAAATCATTTCTCAAAAGCCTAGCTTTGACATAGTGTTTTCAAAAAGGAATTTTCATAAATAAAAAAAATTGAAAATGATCTAAGTGCAAGGTTCCTGAGAAAGTGTATTTTCAAAATATGATATGAAAAAGATTTCAAAGACAAGTTCAAAAGAGAGTGCAAAAATGAGTTTCAAAAATATTTCTCAAAAACCTAGCCTAGACATAGCTTTTTCAAAAAAAATAATTAAAATTTAAAAAATTGATAATGATCTAAGAGTATGCAAAGGCAAGTTTAAAAGAGTATGCAAAAATGAGTTTCAAAATTACTTCTCAAAAGAGAGTTCAAAAATGTTTTTCAAAATTATTTCTCAAAAACCTAGAAAGAAAAATTTTCAAAAGTAAAAATGATTGAAAAAGGATCTAAGAACAAGGTTTTTAAGAAATTGTGTTTTGATGATATGATACGAAAAAGTTTTCAAAGACAAGTTCAAAAAAGTATGTAAAAATAAGTTTCTAAATTATTTCTCAAAAACCTAGCCTAGACATGGTGTTTTAAAAAAGGAATTTTCAAAAATAAAAAAAATTGAAAATGATGTAAGTCCTAGGTCCTTGAGAAAGTGTATTTTCAAAATATGATATAAAAAAGATTTCAAAGACAAGTTCAAAAGATAGTGCAAAAATGAGTTTCAAAAGTCATTGAAACCTTTTAGACTTTCTAGTGCTTTTGGTAACTTGACTCTTCCTCTCCTGAAGCAAGGTCTAGCCAACGTGAAGGCTATTGCCATTAGAATAATCACTATAATCCCAGTTACACCTTCCCATGACTTCACAAAATACCAATAATTTGATGGTCGATCTCCAAAAAAAGGTTCCATGAGCTTATGCTTTTCACTATTTGCATGAAGAAGCCTGGAAAAGTCACAAACAAGATGATAAATAGCATGTATGCCAACTCCAATTGCTACTGGCATAGCTATCACCTGTAATATACACTCATCATTTGGTTACTGAAAACTTTTATACTTAATATTACTATATGTCACGAAAGAAAATTATCACAAATTGGTCAAATGCCCAGGTTCCATTGTTTGGAAGAAACCAGCAAATAGTTACAAGATGTTAGATGGTAATCACACAAGGACTAATCAAAATTATTCACAAGTCTTCGCAAACCCAGTGTTCGTGATCCTTTTGATACCCTATTGATTTGTGGTGCTTTCTAACGAATATTTGAATTTACCTTGTGGTAATTGACGTTGTCATCAAAAGGAACTACAATGCCTAGCTTGGTTTTGTTCCTAAGCCAAGAGATGATGTTTCGACAAACAGGTAACAAGATAATGGCCATGCTCAACTTTAGTATCTCAGCTGCACCTTTGGCCATGCATACACAATGCCCCATCACCTAATACGCAGCGTTTCTTCTATACTGCACAAATTTGTAGGCAAATAGACCTAACATCACACCAATCCATAGTAGCAATATCCAAGTTCTTTGCCATGTAATAAGAGCATCTTCAGGTTGTTTACCTATCTTTCATACAATAATATCACTAAATGTCCACAGAAATGTGACTAAGATGTACATAGTTTTTTTCTCCAAATCCTATGTAACAATTACGATGATAAATCCTGTGTTATCAGGGTCTAATTCTTCCATTATCAGAGCAGAATATTCCTCTGCCTGCTTCTGTATGTTTGAGAGTTTGTTGGTAGTTGCGCTAAGACGGATAATCTGAAAACAGAATTTAACACAACTGATCAAGAATTTAACTGTTTGTAGTTGAAAAATTATTAATTTTGTGGGTTAACGAATCAAAAAGGCAAAGTTTGTGCAGCAAGCAGCATATATTTGAGTTCCCTAATGATGAATTTATGAGGCCATACCTCTTTAATTTCTTCCCCAGTGATTCTTCCATTTGCATCTTTATCAACCCTGCAATCCAAATTAAGACACTTCAATAGATGCTTTTTGTTTATATATATAATAAACAAAAAGCAAAGAATTATTACATGTCAAAGAATGTTCTGAGCCTAGAATCAAAACCGGAGTCAGAAATATGGTCCCAGTAGAACAATTCCTTTGCATGAATTCACAAATCAAGAACTAGAATATAATCAGATTCGGTCGTGAACTCTAGAAGTGTTGTGTGAAATACACTTCTGGTATACAGTGCAAACTCACAGACTTTATGTTTTGCTAAGAATGTATGTTTAAATTCTTTCTTTTAATTTATTCATGGTTGTTGTTCACTTTTAGGTAAAGGCATATACAAAATTATACTATAAAATGCATTTTCATGATAGCTAGGCCATTTTGAAGTATCACCGTAAATTATCATCTTATATAAATATCACAAAAATAAAAGAAATGGACTAACTAATTGATAAAAGTTGACAGATACAACTTGTTCACATACCTGAAAAATGTTTCACCGCAAAGCTTGAACACTGTAGGCCAAATTGTAGACCAGGAACTGGGGAGTGGCTTTTCTTGAATTGAAATCGGAATGTGAAGAACTGCAAATACAAAAAGGTAAGCTGCAAATCTATAATACTCATAACAAGAACATAATTCAAGAAAGTACATAGAAGATGCAAGAAATTAAAAGCAAGAAGTGAACATCATTGGTTTAGTAATTTTCACAAACAGCTGGAATTAATGAACTCGAGAAAAGGCATGGGGTAGCAATTAAACAGAAACTGAAGGTTGTGGAAAAAAATTCTAAAATCAATGAGGATTTGTAACAAAATCTTGAAATTCTTGAAAAAATACCATGGGAAGTATAACAAAATAGAAGAGTTTGGTTTACCTCTTTGGAGCATAACATATGTGGAGAAGCAATCTTTGACCCCCCAATCAACCTCCAAAAGCAGCGGCAACTCCCTTCACGGTCAGCAAGGGAAACAAAATCAGCATCTGAAAACAATCGTTATGAATGAATGATCGATTGAATAACAGAGTAGAGAAAGGAACCTGGCGAGCATGTTCCGCAACCCAATCAATGGTGGACTCGTCGATGAACAACTAGCGATCTTTTCTCCATCGATCGATTCTTAAACTAAGCAATGCCTTAATTAATTCAAGAACTCCAAAATAGGAACCAAAGACCTGTTTAATTGTCAAAACGAATTGAAAACTAATTAACGCCAACAAGCAAAGAAGGGGTTGCATGCGGAGAATAGAGTAGAATCGGAAAAGTGCAATTGATACTCACATAAACAAGACTCCGTCGTCGATATACAGTTTCTTGAACAACTTTCTTGATTTTGGGTTTCTGTTCTTTTGAGGAAGTGAAGTGCATTGAATGGTTTATTCCTTGTTTTCGACCCACTCACTATAGTATATATAGCTCCCGGGCACAAACAATTAAGTGAAAGACTCGAGTGAAGACTTTAAGGCATAACAAGACACGCACCGCAGCTTATCAAAAAAAAAAAGACACGCACCGCACTAGTTTTTTTTGTTGGGTTAGAACAACTATCCCTCGTGTGTGGGAAGGAATATTGGAGAGTGCAGATTTTTTTTTGACAATTTTGGAGGGTGCAGATGCTCTTCCTATATATAATCGCTGTGCTTTTGTTAGGGGTGGACAAGATCCGCGAACCCGCCCGAAAACCGAGGATCCGAAGTGATTGTGAGAAGAAACGGGTGGCTCTATACGGGTAATCGGGTTGTCGGGTGAGATAAAAGACTTGATTTGGACTAAGACGGTTGGCGTCGGAATTTGTTCTGTCATCCAATGGTACCCGAGAACCGACCGCATACAGTAAATGAGTACTATAGCAGTTGCAATCTGCACCCCTTCATTACTTTACATATTTCACGCCTAGAAATCTGCAGCACAATTACTTTTTAGTTTTTACATTATACTAAAAGTACATCACATTTCTCTCTCTATTCCATGAGTTGTCATTCAATGTTTGACAATTTGACTATAATAATTACTCTTTTATTAATTAAAAAATATCTCTTTCTTCAAAATAGAAAAATGTGGGACCACTTCTTTCTCTCTTATCTTTATCATCTTCCAAAGCGTTTTCTTCTTCTTTTAGCCTTCATTTACAGATTTATCATGGTCCTTCATTTCAGATCTACCATGGCACCTTCTCCATTTTTAGATCTCTGAAACCGTATATATCCGACCGTGCACCCACGAACCCGATTAAACCGTCACCTGTGGAATCTGAAAGAACAAACGGTCGGGAATGGATGGCAGATTTTCAACAGCGATTTTGGTCGGATGAGAGATTTTTGGCCCGAATCCAACCGAACCCGAACCGTGTCCACCCCTAGCTTTTGTAACGTAACTAGTCTTAACGCCCGTGCGCTGCACGGGGGCATGCTAACCTTGAAGGAAATTAAATTAATGCATCAATTAAATGAAAAATTATAAAGTATGATGTAAACAACACATGTGTAAAACTTATAAAAGTAAGTAGATTAATATCGTTAATAGAAGCAATAACACATACTACTATTCTACAAAACAAGCTTGCACATCAATGTAGAGAACCGTTTTCAACCACTACTAAAGAAAATGAATTTAGGATTTTCGAGGGGTATCTCGAGTTTTGTAGGAGATGATTATGGGAAACACTGCTCTTCCAATATAGAAAGTCATCCACAAAGCAAGACGTTTCCATCGATAATACGACTTTGAAGTATAAATGAGCATTCCCATGTCTTTTTGAAATCATCAATTAAAACCACATCAGTGTCTACTATATTAGGATATACGACGTCACAATAATCCAGAGGAAGGTGTTGAATAATTGTAACAAAAAATAGTTAGTATGACTCCTTATATTCATAAGTCTAATTTCAAAAGATAATTCACGATTATACTAACCAGGTAAGAACTGGTAGTATCAGAAGAAGTCAAATTGGTACACAAGCTTAGGACGAAAATCAGTTTTCTGCTAAGATACATGGTTGGCTGATTAAATCTGGTTATTGAATTAACATCTTCAACCGGTGTAGATGCCTGACCGATCTTCAAAATTTTGGGTGGAATCGTACAGAACGACGATGCAAGAAATATGTCACGAACCGCAATGAAAAAACGATCAAACCTTATGTAAACCATTTTGATCCATCCACCGTCACGAAGATGATAGAAGGAACTCATCATCTTCGTAAAATAAACATCATTTCCTCTCTTCGAAACAATCATCTCAAACTGTTATCAAGAACATAAAAAAAATCGCAATAAGAGGGAGATCTCGTCTATGTTGACTGGACAGAAAGTAAGGAAGGTTAACTTCCGCCTGCAAAAGTTGAACATCATAGAGAGAGAATAAGTCAAAAAACTTAAAAATAGAAGGTAAACAGGAAACAAAGACAACAGATAACTTGGTCGGGAACAATTTCGACTTGAAATTGCTCAAAAAAATTTACTAAAATAATTTCAACAGATAACTGACTATTATGATCAAATGAAAAACCAGTGCTTATTAGAGTTGAAAAATTTTACTAAAAAAGAAAAGGCAATCTACAAGGAAATAAGAATACCTTTTGCAAAATGAAAAGCTATAATTATATTTTATTAAAGAATTTAATAATGAAAATAAAGAAAAATACCACCTAAAGGAAAGGGGGCGCCTGATGCAACCCCAAGGGGGTGTATTTAGTTATGTTTATATTTTAAAGAAGTTGAATCCATTTAAGAGAGAAAAAAAAGTAAAAAAGAAACAAATTAAAAAAAGAAAGCCCATGACCCATGACCCAAACCTAGAAGCTTCTAATGGATTCTAATCCTTTAGAATCTAGGTACTTTATTTGTAACACCCCGGTATTTTTATCGACTAAAAACACCCGAGTGCACATTAGTGATACATCAGAGATATTAATTCCTGCTCAGACACTGAATACCACTATGAATTTTTCGCTGAATAAAACAAAACAGTCTTATTTACAAACAAGACCATACGGTACTCAGACCATAATCTGTCAGCTACTCTAGTATTCAGCATCATACAAGAAAGCGGAAGAAAAACATAACACTAAAGTCATAGTGTTTTAGTATACAGACAACAAAAAGGGAAATAAGCTTAAACATAAAGTTAAGTCGTCAGTGACCAATCCGAGCTCCACCTACTCGTGCCTCTGTGGTCCTTTCTTTCCCTGTTTCTCTGTAAATTGTAACGCCCGATATTTAATTAGTTATTTAATTGAATTATTTCGGAATTAAGTGTGGGAAATTGTTGAAGTTGAGAATTATTGGTATAGTAGCTACGTTGGTTATCATTTAATTAATAGGTTGATTAAGTTGTAGAAAATAATATTAGAGTAATAATAATATATTATTTTACATGGGTATATTTTAATGTTAGGAGTAGTAAGATTGGGGGTGTAGAGAGTGGCGCATAAAACTAAATAGAATAACAATGTTATTATACTTATTAGTTTGAATAATAAAAGGAGGGGTATAAGTGGCATTAAGAAATTAGTTTAGGTTTTATCAGTAGAAGAAATAAGAATTTGGGGATCACGTAGAATAGCGGTTACAGTTGCAGGAGAACCAAGAGGCACAACCAAGGGAGCTTGCGCAACCTTCAATCCAAGGTAAGGGTGAGGTTCTAACTCTATAACAGGGTACATGAAAGATTATATGTAGGAATTGGGATTTATGAATTGCCACCGTATATGATTGTGTTGTTTGTATGTTGTTGTTTCTATTGATTTTGATAGCGATTTTGTTGCTACTGTTGCTCTTGGTTCCTCCTTTTGTTGTTCTTGTCGTTGATTTTGGATTGCGATTTTGACAAAAAAGAAATATGAGGATCGTAAGAGAAGAAAAGGGAATGCGCGTAACGGGGACGGCGGCGCTGGGCGGTGAAGCCCTTGCGCCGCGCGCACATAGTGAGTAGAGAGGGGGAGCCCGAACGGCGCACATAGTGAGTAGGGAGGGGGGGGCCGAACAGCGCACCCCCTTGTGGGGAGCGGCATAGGGTTGCCGGTGAATTGGGCTTCTCGTATGTTGGTGCGGTAGGGCGCACCGTCTACGGTGAAAGACACCGTATATATATATATATATATATATATATATATATATATATATATATATATATATATATATATATATATATTCTTGGCGCGTAATTGTTAGTAACAGCTACTTGAATTACTTAGGCCTAAACTAAGATACATTGGGAAGTATAAAAGTGATAGGATTAGCGCATTTCTGCTAGTAATAGTGTGACAAAGACGACATTAATAATCGGTATGATAATTGTTTAGCAATAGGAATATTCAAATGCAGCCGAACTAATAATGCGGTGATAAGGAACATTAGTGGTATCGAAGCAATTTAGTAGTAGAAGCCGCAAACGAGTAGCCTAATGATTTTGACAGATGTGAATAATAACCAGTGTAGACTTTAGTAATAGTGTAGGACAGCATTAGCAGTACCGGATTGAAAATTTAGAAGATAATTAATTAACTGGATATGGTCGAAGATGGCCCGAACAACTATGCGTTTTGTTGTAGTTTATGTTGGTTAATTTGTTAAGTAGTATACTTTGCCGAAAGTGGAGAATTTGCAGGTGACATCGTATCTGGTTGGATTGCCTCTACTCATTGGCAAAATATTAAATTGTAGGCCTATGGCCAACGTGGAATTCCTCTTGTTGTTATATTGCAATGTAACTATTATTATTGATTTCTTTGGGCATTCACATCGCGTCACATACATAGCATTCCAAGTTGGAGCCGATGCTCAAACAAGTTGGCCTGGACCGGCAAATTAAGTTGAAGGCTTATACCTTGTTGATGCCACTATTTATTGGCAAATTTTTAAGTTGGAAGTTCTGCTCCAATGGTACCACATACATGTGGATGGCATTGAGTCGCATTCCGTGTTGCATATTTAAGTAGTTATGTTGATGACTCGTGATGATTGAAGTTGTTTGATAGCTGTGAAGTGGTGAATTTATATTTTCTGAATCTAATGTATTCTTTTTCATATGTCCTATTATACGGTTCGATATCTCACCCATTCTGTTTGAATGTTACCCCTGTTGGTAACGTGCAGGTAATCGCGAATGAAGACTGTTTACCTTCATTAGTTCGAGTCGGTGTCGTCGCTCTGATACGTAGCACTCGGGGGGATGAACGCATGTTTCCTTATTGTTATGTTATTTTATTGTTGAGATTTAAAGTTGTTGCTATTAAGAATTTCGCTATTTCTGAGTTGTCCTAAGTTGAGTAAAGATGCCACGACTACTTTGAATTGAATTTCTTTTTGTGAATCCGCTGCGTAGTAATTAAAGTTGACTTGTTTTTTTTTAAAGACTAAACAAATTTGTTTATTAGTTCATCCGAATTAGAGTGTTATGTATCTGATTTTACAGGTGATTTGATTATGTTTTCTTTTAAGTCGAAAGTGTAGCATTCCATTTGTTCGTTGGAGATTTTGCAACTCTGAATTTGTATTAATTACCGGGTAGAAATGGGTGTTACATTAGTGGTATCAGAGCGAGTTGGTCCCTCCGGCTGATGGTAAGAGAACTAGTAGGGGCGACGCTCCTGCTGGTATTGTGTGCTTCAAATGTGGCAAGGCTGGTCATAAGAGTAACGTGTGCAAGGCTGAGGCGAAGAGGTGTTTCCGTTGTGGTAAGACCAGGCATGAAATGTTTGAGTGCGCGCATAAGGAGATGATTTGTTTCAACTGTGGCGAAGGAGGGCATATTGGTAGTCAGTGTCAGAAACCGAAGAAATAACGAGCTAGTGGAAGAGTGTTCGCTTTCGCAGGGACAGAGACTACTAAAGAAGACTGACTTATTAGAGGTACATGCTTCATTAATAGTACTCCTCTAATTACTATTGTTGATACCGGTGCTACTCATTGTTTCATTGCTGCTGATTGTGTTGAAAGATTGGGTCTTGCGTTGTCTTCTATGAATGGAGAGATGGTTGTCGACACTCCGGCAAAGGGGTCGGTGACAACTTCTCTTGTGTGTTCTAAGTGTCCTTTGTCGATTTTCGACAGAGACTTTGTTGTTGATTTGATTTGTTTGCCGTTAAGCGGATTGGATGTGATCTTAGGTATGAACTGGTTAGAGTATAACCATGTTCATATTAATTGTCATAGCAAGTCTGTGAGTTTTTCTACTCCTGAAGAGGAGGAAACTGGTTTGTTGTCTGCTAGACAGTTGCGGAAGTTGATGCAGAAGGAAGTCCAGTTATTCTCGTTGATGGCATCGATGTCTGTCGAGAACCGAGCCATAATTGAGGAGTTGCAGGTAGTGTGTGAATTTCCTGAAGTTTTCCCTGATGAGATTCCAGGTGTACCGCCAGAGAGAGAAGTTGAATTCGCTATTGATCTTGTACCTGGTACCAGACCTGTTTCTATGGCACCATACAGGATGTCAGCTTCTGAATTGTCCGAATTGAAGAAGCAACTTGAGGATTTGCTCGAAAAGAAGTTTGTGAGACCAAGTGTGTCGCCGTGGGGAGCTCCTGTGTTGCTAGTAAAGAAGAAAGATGAAAGTATGAGGCTTTGTGTTGATTACGGACAGTTGAATAAAGTAACGGTTAAGAACAAGTATCCACTTCCAAGAATAGATGATTTGATGGATCAACTGGTGGGTGCTCAGGTGTTTAGTAAGATTGATTTGCGATCGGGTTACCATCAGATTAAAGTGAAAGGTGAGGATATTCAGAAGACGGCTTTTAGAACTCGGTACGGGCATTATGAGTATTCGGTGATGCCTTTCGATGTTACCAATGCGCCGGGAGTATTTATGGAATATATGAACCGTATCTTTCATACTTACTTGGATCGGTTTGTGGTAGTATTCATCGATGATATCCTGGTTTACTCCAAGTCAAAAGAAGAGCATGCAGAGCATTTGAGATTAGTGTTGGAAGTCCTGAAAGAGAAGAAGTTGTATGCAAAACTGCCTAAATGTGAATTTTGGTTAAAGGAGGTGAGTTTCCTTGGTCACGTCATTTCAGGTAGTGGCATTGCGGTGGATCCATCTAAAGTAGATGCTGTGTTGCAATGGGAAACCCCGAAGTCGGCTACCGAGATTAGAAGCTTTTTGGGATTAGCTGGTTATTATAGAAGGTTCATTGAGGGTTTTTCTAAGTTAGCACTTTCGTTAACTCAGCTGACTTGCAAAGGTAAAGCCTTTATATGGGACGCTCGTTGTGAAGAGAGTTTCGCCGAATTGAAGAAGAGATTGACGACGTCTCCTATCTTGACGTTACCCAATCCGGGGGAGTCTTTTGTGGTGTATTGTGATGCCTCCAAGATGGGTTTAGGAGGTGTGCTTATGCAGAATGGAAAGGTAGTCGCCTATGCGTCAAGGCAATTGAGGACTCATGAAAAGAACTATCCTACGCATGACTTAGAACTTGCCGCGGTTGTTTTTGTGCTGAAGATTTGGAGGCATTATCTTTATGGTTCTAGGTTTGAAGTATTTAGTGACCATAAGAGTTTGAAGTATTTATTTGACCAGAAGGAATTGAATATGAGGCAACGACGATGGTTGGAGTTATTAAAAGATTATGATTTCAGATTGAATTATCATCCAGGAAAAGCTAATGTCGTGGCTGACGCTTTAAGTCGAAAGACCTTACATATGTCAGCGATGATGGTTAAAGAGTTGGAATTAATTGAACAGTTCAGAGATATGAGTTTGGTTTGCGAAGTGACACCACAGAGTGTTAGAATGGGGATGTTAAAGATTAATAATGACTTTCTGGACAATATCAGAGAAGCTCAGAAGTTGGATGTTAAACTGGTGGATTCGATGGTTGGAATCGATCAGTCTGGGAATAATGATTTCAAGTTGGACGCGCAAGGTGTGTTGAGGTTCTGTAATAGAATTTGTATTCCTGACGATGCAGAGATGAAGAAAGCGATTCTTGAAGAGAGTCATAGGAGCAAGTTGAGTATCCATCCGGGGGCTACTAAAATGTATCAGGACTTGAAGAATTTGTTTTGGTGGCCAGGGATGAAGCGTGATGTAGCGCAGTTTGTGTATGCATGTTTAACTTGCCAGAAGTCGAAAGTTGAACATCAGAAGCCTGCAGGGTTGATGCAACCGTTAGAGGTTCCAGAATGGAAATGGGATAGTATTTCAATGGACTTTGTGACGGGATTGCCTAATACCGCAAGAGGGCATGATGCAATTTTGGTGATTGTTGACAGGCTAACGAAGTCGGCTCATTTTATTCCTATTACCATCACATATCCAGTACCGAAGTTGGCAGAGATTTATATCCGAGAGATTGTAAAGCTACATGGTGTTCCTGTGTATCGTTTCGGATAGAGATCCAAGGTTTACTTCTGATTTTTGGAAGAATTTGCAAAGGGAGTTGGGTTCTAAGTTGAGATTGAGTTCGGCGTATCACCCTCAGACGGATGGTCAGACAGAGAGGACTATTCAGTCGCTGGAGGATTTGTTGAGAGCGTGTGTTCTTGAGCAAGGAGGTTCGTGGGATACCTATCTTTCATTGATAGAGTTCACTTATAATAACAGCTACCATTCTAGTATTGGAATGGCACCTTTTGAAGCGTTGCATGGTCGAAGATGTAGGACTCCTTTATGTTGGTATGAATCTGGAGAAAGTATAGTACTTGGACCCGAAGTTGTTCGAGAGACTACTAGGAAGGTGAAGTTAATTCGGGAGAAGATGAAAACTTCGCAAAGTAGACAGAAGAGTTATCATGATAAGCGAAGGAAGGATTTAGAATTTCAAGCGGGTGATCATGTGTTTTTGAGAGTCACATCGGTGACCTGTGTTGGGCGCGCCTTGAAGTCTAAGAAGCTTACTCCTCGTTTTATTGGTCCGTATCAGATTTCAAAAAAAATTGGGAATGTTGCTTATAGAGTGGCCTTACCGCCTAACATTTCGAATTTACATGATGTGTTTCATGTGTCATAACTTCGAAAGTATATTTCAGATCCATCTCATGTAATTCACATGGATGATGTGCAAGTACTGGATAATCTTACTGTGGAGACAATGCCTGTACGAATCGAGGACCATGAGGTGAAGACTCTAAGAGGCAAGGAGATCGCCTTGGTAAAAGTAGTCTGGTTAGGAGCTGTCGGAGAAAGCATGACGTGGGAGCTGGAAAGCAAGATGCGGGAATCCTATCCCGAGCTGTTCGAATCAGGTAAATTTTCGAGAACGAAAATGTTCTAAGTGGGGGAGAGTTGTAACGCCCGATATTTAATTAATTATTTAATTGAATTATTTCGGAATTAAGTGTGGGAAATTGTTGAAGTTGGGAATTATTGGTATAGTAGCTACGTTGGTTATCATTTAATTAATAGGTTGATTAAGTTGTAGAAAATAATATTAGAGTAATAATAGTATATTATTTTACATGGGTATATTTTAATGTTAGGAGTAGTAAGATTGGGGGTGTAGAGAGTGGCGCATAAAACTAAATAAAATAACAATGTTATTATACTTATTAGTTTGAATAATAAAAGGAGGGGTATATGTGGCATTAAGAAACTAGTTTAGGTTTTATCAGTAGAAGAAATAAGAATTTGGGGATCACGTAGAATAGCGGTTACAATTGCGGGAGAACCAAGAGGCAGAACCAAGGGAGCTTGCGCAACCTTCAATCCAAGGTAAGGGTGGGGTTCTAACTCTATAACAGGGTACATGAAAGATTATATGTAGGAATTGGGATTTATGAATTGCCACCGTATATGATTGTGTTGTTTGTATGTTGTTGTTTCCATTGATTTTGATAGCTATTTTGTTGTTACTGTTGCTCTTGGTTCCTCCTTTTGTTGTTCTTGTCGTTGATTTTGGATTATGATTTTGACAAAAAAGAAATATAAGGATCGTATGAGAAGAAAAGGGAATGCGCGTAACGGGGACGGCGGCGCCGGGCGGTGAAGCCCTTGCGCAGCGCGCACATAATGAGTAGGGAGGGGGAGGCCGAACGGCGCATATAGTGAGTAGGGAGGGGAGGCCGAACAGCGCACCCTTTGTGGGGAGCGACATAGGGTTGCCGGCGAATTGGACTTCTCGTATGTTGGTGCGGTAGGGCACACCGTCTACGGTGAAAGACACCGTATATATATATATATATATATATATATATATATATATATATATATATATATATATATTTTCTGAATCTAATGTATTCTTTTTCATATGTCCTATTATACGGTTCGATATCTCACCCCTTCTGTTTGAATGTTACCATTGTTGGTAACGTGCAGGTAATCGCGAATAAAGGCTGTTTACCTTCATTAGTTCGAGTCGGTGTCGTCGCTCTGATACGTAGCACTCGGGGGATGAACGCATGTTTCCTTATTGTTATGTTATTTTATTGTTGAGATTTGAAGTTGTTGCTATTAAGAATTTCGCTATTTCTGAGTTGTCCTAAGTTGAGTAAAGATGCCACGACTACTTTGAATTGAATTTCTTTTTGTGAATCCGCTGCGTAGTAATTAAAGTTGACTTGTTTTTTTTTTAAAAGACTAAACAGATTTGTTTATTAGTTCATCCGAATTAGAGTGTTATGTATCTGATTGTACAGGTGATTTGATTATGTTTTCTTTTAAGTCGAAAGTGTAGCATTCCATTTGTTCGTTGGAGATTTTGCAACTCTGAATTTGTATTAATTACCGGGTAGAAATGGGTGTTACATTAGTGGTATCAGAGCGAGTTGGTCTGTCCGGCCAAGTTGTCGAGTCGTTGTATCATTTAACGATCGAGTAATGTCATTTAGTTCTAACTATTGTTTGTGTTGCAGTAATAAGTCAAGATGGCTGGAAGGAATGATGTTGCTATCGCTGCTGCTTTGGCGGCTATGGCGCAGGCTTTGGAGAATCCGCCGAACGTTGGCGAAAATGCTGGGTCTCGTAGTTTGGCCACTTTTCAAAGGGAGAATCCGCCTACCTTCAAAGGCAGGTATAATCCTGATGGAGCGTTGGCTTGGCTGAAGATAGAGAGAATCTTCCGTGTGATGGACTGCACTCCAGTGCAGAAGGTTCGTTACAGTACTCATATGTTGGCAGAAGAGGCTGATGACTGGTGGCTAGAGACTTGTCAGAGATTGGAAACTGCAGGTGAAGAGATCACTTGGGTTGTGTTCCGTAGGGAATTTATGAGGAAGTATTACCCTGAGGATGTTCGGGGTAAGAAGGAAATTGAATTCCTTGAGCTGAAGCAGGGAAACCTGTCAATTACTGAATATGCTGCTAAGTTTGCGGAGTTAGCCAAATTTTATCCGCACTATAGTGAAGCAACTGCTGAGTTCTCAAAGTGCATCAAGTTTGAGAACGAGTTATGGCCAGAGATCAAGAAGACAATTGGGTATCAGAAAATCCGTGTCTTTTCTGATTTAATTGATAGCTGCAGAATCTATGAAGAGGATAACAATGCTCATTATAAGATTATTAATGAGAAGAGGAACAAGCATCAGAATCGTGGTAAGCCGTATGATGCTCCAGCTGGTAAAGGTAAACCGAAAGTCGCTGATGGTAAGAGAACTAGTGGGGGCGACGCTCCTGCTGGTATTGTGTGCTTCAAATGTGGCAAGGCTGGTCATAAGAGTAACGTGTGCAAGGCTGAGGCAAAGAGGTGTTTCCGTTGTGGTAAGACCGAGCATGAAATGTTTGAGTGCGCGCATAAGGAGATGATTTGTTTCAACTGTGGCGAAGGAGGGCACATTGGTAGTCAGTGTCAGAAACCGAAGAAAGAACGAGCTAGTGGAAGAGTGTTCGCTTTGGCAGGGACAGAGACTACTAAGGAAGACGGACTTATTAGAGGTACATGCTTCATTAATAGTACTCCTCTAATTACTATTGTTGATACCGGTGCTACTCATTGTTTCATTGCTGCTGATTGTGTTGAAAGATTGGGTCTTGCGTTGTCTTCTATGAATGGAGAGATGGTTGTCGACACTCCGGCTAAGGGGTCGGTTGTAACGCCCCAAATATTTAATTAATTATTTAATTAATTTATTCAATAATTAAGTGTGAGAATTGTTGAAGTTGGGAATTATTAGTATAGTTGCTACGTTGACTTTTATTTAATTAATAGGTTAATTAAGTGTGGAAAATAATATTAGAGTAATAATAATATATTTTTTTATGTGGGCTTATGTTTATGTTAGAATTAGTAATATAAGGGGCTGTGAAGAGTGGCACATGAGACTAATCAGAAAAATAAAGAGAAGTATAAGTAAGTAAGAATTAGAATTAAGTTGAGTTGTCATAAGCTGAAAGAAAGATAAGGATTAGAGAAAACCTAGAAGCAAAGGGAGAAGGGGGCTGCGCAACTTTGGTGAGAAATAGAGAGGGGGCTGCGCATTCTTCATCCAAGAAGGGAGGTGACTGCGAAATCTTCCAAAACCCAGGTAAGGGTGGGGTTCTAACTCTATAATAGGGTACATGAAGGGCTTTATGTGGGATCCTATGTGTTTGTTTAATCCTTGAAATCTATTGTTGATATTTAGAAAACTATTTGTCAATGTTTGAATATACATGTTGATGATTGAAATCAGTTTAGGGGTTTTTGAACACCATGATGCACAAAATTTGGGTCCCTGGGCGCATAGGGCGTCGTTGCTGTTGTTTCCTGGGAGCACTGGGCGCCATGGGCGCCGTATGTGGCTGCCCTGTTGTTTCCTGGGCGCACTGGGCACCATGGGCGCTGTATGTGGCTGCCCTGTTGTTTCCTGGGCGCCATGTGTGGCTGCCCCTGTTGTTTGCTGGGTGCACTGGGCGGCATGTGTGGCTGCCCCTGTTGTTTGCTGGGCGCACTAGGCGCCATGTGCGCCATGTGTGGCTGCCCCTGTTGTTTGCTGGGCGCACTGGGCGCCATGGGCGCCATGTGTGGCTGCCCCTGTTGTTTGCTGGCCGCCATGCGTGGCTGCCCCTGTTGTTTGCTGGGCGCACTGGGCGCCATGTGTTGCTGCCTGTTGCTTGTTGTCTGTTGGTTGCCAGGCGCACTGGGCGCCATGTGTTGCTTCCTGTTGCTTGTTGTCTGTTGGTTGCTGGGCGCACTGGGCACCATGGGCGCCATGTGTGGCTGCCTGTTGCTTGTTGTCTGTTGGTTGCTGGGCGCACTGGGATGAGTGTGTTTCCTAATAGCAAAACAAATAACATGTTCCTTTTGGAAGCAAAATAACTTAAGCAATACCGAAGAACACTTGGATGAGATGGTAGAGGTCTTTTCTAGCTAAACCAAGGTCCTGAGTTCGAATCCAGTCTTGGCCACACAACAGTGTCAAATCTCTTGAGGAAGAGCTTTGCCGGTTGTTCTACAATTGTGCGCAGAGGATACCCGATTTTACAAACAAAAAAACAACTTAAGCAATCAAAATGAAATAAGCAAAAGGGATTGTCTTGAATTAAAGCTTAACGTGGCATGATTAATACTCAAACTAAAAGTAAAATTTTTAAAGCTTAGTGTTCGAAAAAAGAAAGTTGAACAACCAAAAATGTATTAGTTTTGTTGTGGGACAAAATCAAAAATTACTCAAAAATCAAATAAAGAAATACTATATTAATTCAATGTTTCCTGTGTTTTTTGTTTACCGCGCCCCAACATGATCTGAATGAAATAAAAGCAGATGCCGTCATAGTTTGAAGATTCTTCATCAAAGTATCTATCTCACTCCATCCAAAGGAAATGAACAATTCAATAATATAATTATATTATATTAAAGTAAGAAACAAAGGTTGAAAACATCCTTGCACCCCATTCTCCAACAAATAAATGGTTATACCAAGTAGAAGGATAATATACATAAACAAGTACAAAGTGAAATTAAAGAAGCCCAAAATGCAAAAAAGCATCGGATAAGTAGGTAACCAAGAGAAAGGCAAAGAGAAGATCATAAAAGGAAAAGTAAGGCTAAAATCTGAAAATGAGACAATCAGCATAAGGCAATACACTAAGGCTAGGAATACATACACTAATGGTTTCAAAACTAATGCCTTCAAACAGAACCATTCATATAAGTGACAAATGTACAAAAACTAATGCTTTCAAACAGAGGAATTCATATAACTCGCACCTACTAAAAATGGTAAAGAACACATTAATAGTTTGAAAACCAATGCTTTCAAAATCAAAACTAAGATTCATGAAAAATGTACAAAAACTAATGCTAAGAAACCTACCCTAATGTACAAAAAAATCCTATTACTACCTAATATGTGATTCATGAAAAGTGTACAAAAACAAAAACAAATGATGTCCACCCAGGAAGAGCACTTTACTTCTGCTTTTACCAATGTTGGTGTCCACCCAATTAGCCCTTGTTCTCAGACCCCTTTCAAAAGCTGCTAAACGATCCATATAAGGGTAGAATTTGCCTTAGTTATATATAATTCCACCTGCATAGTAAAACATTACACCTCCATGATGTGCATAATATGTTAATCTGAGTAGGTTCCCAAGAAAGAGAGGTGGGTCACAATGGACACTCTTAACTACTAAGTCTTTTCTAGCCAGAACTTTCCCCAAACAACACTGGTTTCAAGAACAAGCCGAAGAGATTACTGGGATGAGTCGCGGACTAGGTCGCTCTCTTTAAGACGTTTCGTGGCACTACTCCAAGGTGCAAGCAGGCTATCAACCACGACGTCCCCAGGATAAAACAGCCCAGTCAAAACTGCTACGAAAGTTCACTGCACCGTGAAAATTCGCTCTAAGACCCTCAATATGGTTATGAAAAACCACTCTTTAGAAACTAAGCTTGGAAATGCTTCAAGTTTTCTAGAGAAGAAAGAAATTTAGGGAGAAGAGAGAAAACTTGAGGAATGATTTATCGTCAAGTGGTGTGATTTGCAAATGAGAAGAAACTCTCCTTTTATAGGCTTTTTCCACTATCAAAGTGCTTAGCCTATCCAATGTGGGATTTTTTCCAATTCACACACAAGAGTTCTATCCTAGGGGTGGACATCAGACGATTATGGTCGGATTCGGGCCACCGGGA